>CM053583.1:203194294-203227391 GCA_028627135.1 Pseudochirops cupreus
ACACATACACATACATATACATATACATACACATACACATATATATGTTAATGTATTTTATTTTCAATTCAGAGAACAAAAGAAGCATTTCCATAACACAGTACAGTAAAAACAACATTCATCTTCATCACTGCACATTCCCTTTCTCTCCCCCATCCTGTAGAATGTGAGCTCCTCAGAAGGAAGGGACTATTTTATTTTCTACTTTATATCTGAAGCAATTAGCAGAGTTTCTAGCCCATAGTAAGCTCTGATTAAATGATGGATAAATTGAATCAAAGTCGGTGGAACCTGACAGGCTGGACACTTTTCTGTGCTCTTTCTTGGACCCAAGATAGGTATAGATCATTGTGGAAACCTCTGAGTTTCCTTTCTGAAAAAGAAACTCTCTGGCTCTCAGTCATCTCTAAGTGATTCAAGCTGGTGACACGCTGTTTTCAGTCCCAAGAATGGGACCCAGTCATGGGCAAAAGCACAGCCAGCTTCAATAACTGCTTTCCTAAACACCCCAGCTGCTTTGGTGAGTGCTCCGTGCCTCCTTACAGAGCAAACAATGAATCCATTTGGAAGACGAAGCAAATCCAGACAAACAAACCTCAACACCCCCCCCCCTTCCTTTGATCCACTCCTTGGGAGAGTATCCCAGCCAAAAGCAATTTAGCTCATGATTTGGGCTGGAAAGCTAATGGAAGCTTGGAATCAGCTTTAATCTGCTCTAAACTGAGACTCATTGAAACCCATGGGAGAATGGCGGTGGAGTGATTTAGTCGGCAAGCTTTCCAGGTTGCAAAATGCTTTGCTTTAGGGGTTGACACACTAGACTATTTTAAAAGCACAAGTTGTATTTCCTTCTTCAGCTTAATGTTCCTGAATGCACTGAGGGCTGACTGTAAAAGACTAATAAAGGTTTATCTTTCTTTTCACAGAGAATGATTTGCACCATTATCCATTATGAACTGAATGATCTTGATGTTCTCAAGCATCAAAAAAATAAAAAAATAAAAAAGCACAACATTGGCTGTGGACTCAGGAGACCTGGTTTCTGTCACTCGCTACCTGTGTGACCTTGAGTCATTCACATAATCCCTCAGTTTCCTCGTCTGTATAATAAGGGAGTTGGACTAGATAACCTCTAAAGTCACTTCTAATGTCAAATCTATAAAACAGGGTCTAGTTTTTCCTCCTACCACAGTTGGACACACTGTACCTTGACTCCAACATAGTGAAGTCATGTTGGTTTTTTTTCAGAATGAAGGACAGCAACCAACCAACTGCTATCCTAGAACTGAGAGAGAGCAGCTATCAGTGGGATTCCGAGATGTTTGGAAATCTGGCTTTTCACCTCAGAGGGCTTTGTTTATTTGAGAACATTCCTTGTCTTTTAAAGGAACAGCTCTGAAGTGGTACAGTGAGCTCCAGTCTTATCAACAAAGAAACAACTTGGTTATGGTATACATTCAAATGAGCATCATAATCTGGGGAAGAGATTCTTTATCCACTTGGTCTTTCTCAAGCGGATGTCAAGCTAAACTTCTTTGAGTGATGAAATTGATTAAAAATATCTTTCAGGAAGCTCTCCTGCACTTCAGGACCTGATGCAGCCCACCCCATGCTGTCTGCAAGCAGAAATTTTTGGCTGGTCTCATTATCTGTAGGGCATCCCTCCCTGACCTGAATTCTGTGGACTGGGTCTCCATCACACTGGCAAATATTTGTGGTGAGCCCACATCAACCTGCTTTATGACTAGCATGATACTGATGGTGAGAGGGTCTTTGAACTCTCTATTGCTTTTACTCAGTATTTCCAAAATCCTGAATGATTTTGATAGAGGAGTAGAAGACATCTTGTTGTAAATGAGCCTTTGTGGTATAATTTTGCTTTGCTGAATCAAATATCAGTCTTTTTTCTCCCTAGAGTTAACTTCTATGTTTCATTCCATTGCTGACTTTATATGAACCTAAGGATGATGGATGATCATGAGCAGGAGAGAAACAATGGAAGGTAAAATCAGTTTGTTATTGTTGTGGAGTCATTTCAGTCATGTCCAACTCTTTGTGAATATGTTTTGGACTTTTCTTTGAAAAGATACTGGAAGGGGTTGCCATTTCCTTCTCTAGCTCACTTGACAGATGAGGAAACTGAGGTAAAGAAGGTCAAGTGATTTGCCCAGGTCACACAGCTAACAAGGGATGGAGACCAGATTTGAACTCAGGAAGACGAGTCTTTTTGATTCCAAGTCTAGTGCTCTATGTACCATGGCACCACCTAGCTGTCACAAAGCCAGTTTAGAGCTACCTTGACAAGACATCCAACCAAGTGAAGTCATACCAAAGGGGACTTAAGAATGAAAATGAAATGACAAAAGAAAAATGGAAAAGATTTGCAGACTTTTATACTATACTTCTTAAATTATTAAGGACAGTAGAGTCCTTACAGAGTTGGATTCTAACATCACAGTCCCACATATACTTATTTAGGAGGGAGGGAGGGAGAGAGAAAGGATGAAAGAGAGAAAGGGAGAGGTGGGAAGAGGGGGAAATAACAAAAGAAAGAAGGTGGCAAGTAGAGAAGGAACCAAGGACATGCTTTCCAAGTAGTTTTCATTTGTTATGTCAAATGGGGGGGGCAGGGGAGGAGGAATGTGGCAGAACAGGTCTAGGAAATTTAGTAGAGAAAGCACATTTTGGGACATTAAAGTCTTAGTTAATGTCAAGAGGAACACAACCTTTAAAGGCTATTCTGAGGACAAGTCCTTACTTCACATCATACTCATCAGTGCTGGACAAAGAAAATGAACAAATCTTTTCCCTAAGGTCTGGTGATTTAGGAATCATTATTCTAAAGGAAAATGTTAGCAAACAGTCTCTCCTATGCCAGGGCTTCATCCATAATAGAATGCCCCAGTATATGCATGGTATTCTATACACTGACTCTCTTGTGCCAAACCTATTCAAACTCAGAACCAGAAACAAATCAAACATTATCAAAGACCAGGGGCTCCTAGACAGTGACACATTGCAGCAAGTGCTCAGCAGCCTTGGGAATTTGAACAAATACCTCTCAAGAAGACATTGCTTTGGCATGCACACCACTAAACTAGCTAATGCTTACAGGTTCACATCAGAGGAGGGATGCTGTCTTTTCTTTACTTGATCAGAAAAGGTGAAAAACACATGAATGTTTTAGGAAAGCTCAAAGACCAGTCAGACTCATTGTTACAGAAAGAAAATCAGTCCTTTAGCTGGAAGGACCAAAGGGTTGTGTGCTGATGCCCAGAGCCCAGGGGAAGCAGGTGAGGAAGTCCCAATAACTGATAGCCTTGGAAGGCTCTCCCATGTCTGCTCCTCCTCAGTTATTCAAGCCCTGAATAGGAGCTGTCCCACTAGTTCCTGTATCTTCAAACAAGGAGAATGGAACAAGTGTTTATACAGCAATCACCATGGGCCGGCAGGGCACTAAACATTTCACAAATATTTCACTTAATCCTAACAACAGCCCTGTGAGGCAAGTGCTATTATTATTCCTGCTTTATAGTTTAGGAAGTTAAGGGAAACAGAGGTTAGGTGACTTTCCCAGAGTTACATAGTTACCAAGTCTCTGAGGTCACATTTGAACTCAGGTCTTCCTGATCTGGGGCCCTGCACTGTATTCACTGGGCCGCCATCTGCCCCTATAACAGGCATGAGAGCTCAAGTTCCCAGGGAGCTTTAAAAGCTCTATCCTCACACTTCCATGTGAGGCCAAGAACGCAAGCAAGAATGTAATGCCCTCTGGATTACTGAGGGAAATGAAGCTCCAAGGTGTAAATGTACTTGCCTTTAAGGGTCGGAGGTGGAATTGGATTACAGGTCTTCCACAATCCATGTTCAGCAGTGGTATATCTACTATGCAGCAGATTCTTAATTTTCATGGTATACTAAAAATTCTTTGGGGGAGGGGACAGGATGGAGAAGGAAGTCACACTTAGCCTGGAAGATTGCTTAAAAATTGTTCAATGAAAAGGAAGAAGGCTGGGACTTTTGGGGTGTTGCAGACAAAGTGAGGCACCTTTCTGTCCCACCTCCACCCCCTAGCATCTAGACTCCACTACTGTGCTATCTTAGACAACACAGAGACTAGGCACTAAAGACTGTCCACAGCAGGTACAATCTCTCCAGGATCTCAAAGACAGTTAGGACCTAGCTCAATGGGCCAAGAAATCTTTGCAGTTTTCATCAGCATCAGTGCTCAGATCCTAGTTGCTTCCCTGTGCTCAGATAAAAGATGTCCTATCAATCTTAGCCCCCCACTAGAGCTCTACCAAGTGATTAAAGAGTTGGGGGGGGGAGGTCAAAGGATTGTGCAATGACACAATTCAAGTCCTGCTTTTAACCCAGTCAGCGGATGAAAAAAATGAACAGTGGAAGGATATTTATGACTCTCTATTTCCTTCCTCTCTCCCCATCATCACTACACAGGACCTAGGAGAAGCTATTCCCATCTTATGGCTCCATGAATAATTCAGCAAGCCCCACTGCATGGAAGAGTCGATCACCCATTCTGCAGCTACATCTGTGTCTGCTCCAAAAGCAGCCCAGAATGCCAAACAGGCAGAGGGGAGAGTGCTGAGGCAAAAGGGCATCTTACAGGCAGAGAGCAGAAGGGAGATCAGTCCAGGGCAGATGGACTCAAACATCCTGCCCTAATCACACAAAGCCTTTCTAAGACCCACTTACTACATTTTTACTCAGGAAAAGCACGGGTAGATGAAGCTGGGAAAGAAGGGGCAAAGATGTCCATAATCCCAGGGACCAGCAATGGATTCTGCAAGGACAAGCCCAGTCAGCCCAAGGCTTCACAAACCTGGAAAAGCCTCACGACTTAGCTGGGTATTCATGGAAAAGAGTAGGAAATGACTACTGAGTTCCTGACACAACCTCTCAGGAACTGGGGAAACATGAGTCAAGGTGGCTATGGACTTCACATAGGAGGGATGGAGGAAACTAAACTTTGATCAGAAAATGCCATTCAGGGTTATAAGGTTGAAGAGTTATAGGCAGCAGGGGCCCACAAGGCTGAAAGTTTCCAAGACAGATGTGATCTCCCAGTCATAGTAAGAAAAAGATCCATGAATATTCATGAGCAGTCTTAAAGTCATGGCTCATGGGATCATAGATCAAGGGCTAAAAAGGCCATCAAGTGTAATCCTCAAATTTTGCACAGGAGGAAACTGAAGCTCAGAGAAATGAAACAACAAGCCCAATGTCATGCAGGGAGTAAAGAAGGAAGAGCTGGGATTTGATTCTTGTTCATCTGACTCGATCTCCCTTGGAGTACACCACTAACCCTGCCCTCTTCTGCAGCAGCTGATGGCAGATTGCCCCTCCCCCATATGTAATCTTAGAGCACACCATCTGGTCTTCTCGTTTGCCCCCACCCCTTCCACACACAACTCCGATGTAAGTCATAGCTGCTTGGTTTTTGTTTTGCTTCTCATTTCTCAGTGAAAGAGAATCACCTTTGGAGCAGAAATGATGGGACACCAATGTCTTACAAGGACCTGCCACCCAATATGAGGTCAGATAATACAAGAACACTCACTCAGTTTATCCTGATGGATTGAAGTCACCTGGCCCAGATGAGGTCTAGAACTTGCAGACCAGACTGCTGACTCACTGTCAGTGACATATGAATGACCATGGGAAATAAGAGCTTCTACAGGGCTAGAGAAGGGCAAATGCTAGCTCATCATGCAAAAAAATGGGACAGAAAAGAGTCCACACACTAAATGCCAGAGAGACTTTCTTTGATTTCTGGCAAAACATATGGACTGTGAGAACAAATACCAAAGAGATGGCAAGTGATGTAATGTATGGGGACAAAGAGCCCTCATGGCTTCTTTAGAACAGGCCATGCTGGAAAAGAGTCTGATTCCCTCTTTTGATGGAGTCAAAGGCCAATAGTTTGGGGCAATGTCATAAATAGATTTTACCTGATTTTGATAAAGCATTTGGCAAAATATCTCCGGGCCTTTTTGTGGAAAAGATAGAGACATGTAGGTGATTAACTTTTTTTTTTTTTTGCTTTTTGGAGAGCATTTGGGGGTTAAGTGACTTGTCCAAAGTCACATGGCTAGTAAATGTGTCAAGTGTCTGAGGCCAGATGTGATTCACTTTTTAAGATAGATATGGGAGTGACTGAATGGCTGGACTCAAATGTGAAATTGGAAGCACGTATCCTACAGGATTCAGGAGGGGCTGTGTTTGCTCCTTGTTGCTTTTTTTTTAATCAAAGGATTAGATAAAGACAAGGAGTGGTCATCAGATGTGCAGATGGCACAGAGCAGAGAGGAAGAGTTTATGGCTGAATGGCAGGGCCGGGAGCCAATAAGATCTTGGCAAATCAGAATACAGAGCTGGAAGCTGAAATTCAATAGGCATAAATGGCAAATGTTACACTTGAGTTCAGAATAGTATCTTAGTGAGTACAGGATGGGGATGGCAAGACTCCATGCATTTGAAAAGAACCAGAAGGTTTTAGGGGGTTGCAAGCTCAGGCAATGTCAGCATGCTGATGTTGATGGGGTCTTGGGGTATAGTAAGAAAGACCAAAAAAGGGAGAGTCTTACTGGGCTACTGCCTTCATTTCTTGGCATCACAGTTTAAACAAATAGACCTGCTAAGATGCTCTTAGGCTGCCTAGTCAGTCCACAATTATCACATGTTGAATATGTCCCAGACATTTGCTAAGAGCAGGAGATGGAAAAAAGGGCAAACACTATCATCTCTGTCTTTAAGGAACTCACATTGTAATGGGTGCAGATGATAAAGGGTCTTGAGTTCATGCTGAACAAGGATAAGTTCAAAGAACGTTCTCTTTGAAGAGAGGCCTCAGAGGAACATCACAGATGTGTTCACATATTTGAAGGGCTTTCTTGTGAAGGTGGGATTAGACCTGTTCTGTTTAACCCCAGCTGGCAATTCCAGGGGCATGTGATGCAAGCCACGAAGGTACAGATTTAGGCTTGATACTGGGGGAAAATGTTCATAATCAGAGCTGTCCAAAAGTGGAATGGCCTGCCTTGGGAAGTGGTCAGTTTCTCTTGATTGGATGCATGCAAAAAGAGGCTAGATCACCAAGGGCCAGTTATGTGACTGTGAGGATTGTCTCCCTAGGTGGGCTGGGTTAGATAGTAATTTAAGTTCCTGCCAATCTTTGAATTCTCTAGGTCTGGGAGGTACGTCTTAATGCCATCTTGCTCCCTTGGCAGAATTAACTGGCAAAATTTCTGGAGACTAATTTGTCACTTTTTACATCTTTGTCTTCTTGTTTATTCTGCTGTTTAAGACATGTTTGTTGCATTGAGTTAAAATAAATTCATTTTAGAATTGAGACTTTTGCAAACTAAACATACATATATGACCTCTCTCAGGATTAGTCTCCTCACCCACCAAATTGCCACTGTGAAAAGCATCCACCTTATGGCCATCATCTCCTCACTGGTGACTTCCTTCACGGGACCACCATTTTAGGAAGGAGCCTAGCCATGCATCTCCTTACTGCCACCAGAACTCTTTCCAGAATCTTCTTCCTAACCTGCCATATCACTACCCATCTTTTCCTAGTTCCTCTTTATGCATTTCATTCTAGCAATTTAAACCTCAGAAATCAGCAGGAGCTGCAGATCAGGGCTTAATTTACTGTTCTGATTGTTTAGATTCCAGAAAGTAATGAAGAAAATGTTAATTATGAAGATTAAAAATGAGTGCTTCATGCACATTTCCCCTCCAGGATCAGTTATGTGTTTGCTGGGGTACTACTCACTTCCTGTGTTGTCTACCATCCCTAGAAGTAACCTTGATGAGGGTACAGTCTGTCTTGTTTGCTTGGATCTGTATCCCTATCACTCAGCACAACACCTGACACACAATAAATTCTTAATAATAATAAAATGTGATATGTTCATTGTGCTTTGGAAACCTTAAAACAACATTCTGGTGCTAGCTCATGTTGATGCATGATTATATATGATTATATGATTAGAAATCATATGAAATAAACTATGATTATAAATCCTTCCTTCCTTCTTCCATACCTAGAAAAGTGTGTCTGAGCAGTTGAGTCTTTGTAAATAAGTGCAAATGGAATGAATTAGGATGGACACAACAAAAACAGCTGATAGGAATCTGGAACAAAAGATAAGTAAAAGGATTGTAAAGGAGTACCTAGCTGTTGTCCATCCACTGTACAATAGCAGCCTGGAAAGATGAGCCCTACATCTCATACCCTAGCAGTTGGTCCTGGGAAAGTGGAAATAGCCATGGAGTAGACATACCCCAGTCTCTGATTTTATGTTTCTTTTGGTGACCAATAGCTCTAATTCTACCATCATAGGGATACATAGAGTAGATGTCCTGGAAGTGCCCAGTGGGTCTGATGACTGGTGTTTCCTTTGCTTAAATTGAAGCATGTAGCAAAGGCTCCCCTTTATTTAACTCACTTTAAAACTACATGGCTCCTAACAGTCATAGGCCATGTAGGGATTGGGAAATTGTCTGTATACAGCTGGCCTTCTGGAAGCAAATATATTTGTTGTCTCATTTACTTAGGTGAATTAACGGAAGGAACTCAGTGGGAGGAACCGCAGTGGATGAGACCATGTATATCTCCTTGTATGAATGCATATATCTACAAGGTTTACATATTTTTCAAGAAGGTGAGTATAAGATCTTGTCTTCTTCCTTGAAATTTAGGAAAAGCTCAAGCTTTGGACTCAGAGGACCTGGATCCAAGTCCAGCAAGTCCGTTAATGTCTCTGGGCTCCATTGCCTCATTTTCCATACCTATGAAGGGGCTTTGACTAAATGATCTGTGATAGTTCTTCCAATTCCTAATCTATTATTCTAGGTGAGGAAAGTGGGGATCAGAGATAAAAAGTGACTGCCCAGGGTTAAATGGTTACTAAATGTCAGAGCTGGGATTTGAACCCAGATTTCCAGATTCCAATGTCAATATGATTTCACTACCACAAAGCCTCCTTACCATTAAAGGCATTTCCATGCCTTTGTTAAGCTTTTGCACTGACTAATTCTCAGATTCCTAATTGCTTGCTCAGAGTCAACTTAAAAATCAATAATTTAAACATTTTTTTTTAAAGAAAGACATTATGCAAAATGTTACTAACTGGAATGTCTATTCTTCTAAGGTCACATTGCATCTAGTACTACTGCAAAGTGATTGAATGAGTTTTAAACAATGCAAAGAGATTTAATATATTATCTTTTCATTTACCAAAAGTAGACTGTATGCAGTGATCTATTGATTTCCTTTTTAATCATGAAAAATTGCTTTCCTTAGCACATAGCACATACATCACCCAGAGTGAGAGCACATGGGTGAAAAACCTAGATACTGAAAATACAATCTTGGGGAGCATTCTCCAAACTCTACGGTTACATGTCTATTTCTAAATTGGTATTTTCAAGGAATGAAACTTATTTTGGAAAAATGTATTAAGATGTAGCCACCCACACAGTAATACCATTTCAAAGAAGCCAAAAGCAATCAATTTGTAATGCTGTCCTAGGCTCAAAACCTTTCATGGAAGACGAACTTCAACAGACTATCAGACAGGCACCATTTTGGACAGAGGTCCTCTAAGTCCTGCTCTATGTCTGAGTACTAGGACAAACACAACACTTAATGAGTGGGATGGATATAAAATTTCTACTTGGAAATTTGGGGTGAGTCCATTGCTATTGCCTTAGTCCCTCAGGTAGGAAGTATTCATTAGCTTTCTTTTCCACAAAGAGATTAGCAAGTTCTAATGACCACGTCACAAAGAATGTCAGTTGGGAGAACTACAGCCAACTTCCATTTGGATTATCTATATTTCCAAATATTATAGTGATATCCATTTATGGAGAAATGTAAGTTAAACTGAAAAAGAAACCTGATCATTTAATGAGTTATCAAGACACACACACACACACACACACACACACACACACACACACACTCTCAACAAACACTAGAGGTATTTCCTTGATAATATGAGTACACTCTTCTTGCTGTCCTAACTCTCCACTTGGTGTGTTGATGAAAATGCAAAGACACACTGGACCCTATGTTGAATGAATGAATGTGCTGGATAATTCAATGGCTTATTCACACACCAAGTGTATTAGCCTGTACTTTGTGGCCAGCAATTTCCCTTCTCCCCCATACTTTTGTCCTTTTGAGTCAGCCTTCATAATCATCCATACTCCTTTCTCTTTGTTTCCTTCTCCATTAATGTTTAGGCCCAACCTCCTAGTGAGATGAGACTATTTTAACACAGTTCTATAGACTCCCCACACCCAAAGCCACCAATAATCTTTTGCAATAAGAGATCCTCCTACTACACATCAAACACCACTGGAATAGTTATCAAGTAAGGGTGAGGAGAATGAGAATCTCAGAGAGAAACTTTATAACCTAGAGAGGACATCTCATAGGAAACCTCAAGAGAAAATACTGCCTCTAAGGAAAAAAAAATGACTCTTAAATTGCCTCCTCTACAATGGGAAAGGGTGTTAATCTACTTTTCTAGCTTTATCTAACATCATTGCTCTTCATGAACTCTGCTTCAGACAAACTAAATGACCAGCTCTTCCCCAAATGAAGCAGCTCATCTCTCACCTCCATGCATTTGCACAGGTCACCCCTCATACCAATGACTACTCCTAATGAAATTATTTAACCTCAGTTGCATAACCCAACCAGATGGGAAGCAGTGAAACCTGTTCTGCCTTCATCAAAGGGTTGTGTTAGGATTCTGCAGGATTCTATAAGATCTCGGATGTGAAATCATTTTGCAAACATCTTTAAAGGTACTATCAAATGCTAATAATGAGGAAAATTATTGTTATTATTCTTGGGTCACATTTCCTGAGCACTTTTTGCACAATATTCCTGCGAAATTAGTTATATAATTATTACTAGCAATTATATCCAAGATTTATGATTACCATCATCATTAAAGTGTTTTTCCCTTCCACATGGTGATTGTTCTGATTATGTTTTGTGCTCCATATTTTCCATAAATACCAAAATTCCCCACTCCCCCAAATCAGGGGCTAATGTGATTTCACTCTTCCTCATTTTCCATGATTCTCCCTCTAGGGAGTGTTCAATTGAACACAAAAGGGAAAAAGGGCAGGGAATATTGTCCCAAAGCTAAGTTTTTCAAAACTATCAATATCCATTAGGAAATAGTACTAGTGCCTTCTAAAGGCTGAGAGGGATGCAGGAAGGCAACCTGAATTGGGCCAAGGGTCCTAGATTTACACTTGGTAAAGGAAGCACAGAGGAAGGGGAGAGTTCAACTGATTCACTTTGGGACCCCTGACTCCATAAGAATGATCCACAGATTATTCTGAGTCCTCACCCCCAGGACACACACCCAGGAACATACACGAGTGTAGCAGCCATACAAATTAGCTATTGGGACTAGTCAAGTTGGACTTGGGGATATAATCCACCCAAAGTTAGGGGGAGATCCTAAGTTTAACTCTAAGTATTCAAATAAAGTTATGATGCAGACCTTATTGTCAAGGACCTTATCATTTCATGGAAATTGGACAGATGCTACAACTACAGTGGAAGGGAAAGGGTGCTGAAGAAAAGGAGAACTCAAACCAAACTGGTCTGAAGGGGGACAAAAGCTTACATCTGGTGGTCAATGAAGTGTGGTAGTATTATGGGACCTTGTGAATAGGTGATAAGCCATTAAACTTTGGTAGGCTGTTCCATAACTGAAAGTTACAAAATCCATTACTGAGCCCACGTTCAAAATAAGACCTTCTATTATATTGAGTCAGCTTGCAAAAATTACTTAAACCTCTCTACCTCAGTTTCCTCATCTGCAAAAAGAAGGGATTGGACTTTTTGGCCCTTAAGCCCCTTTCTGATCTAAATTAATGATCCTATGACCATTTCTTCTTCTTCTTCTTTACATCATGATATGACTTTGATAAAAAGAATGGTTCAAAATGCTTCATTTTTAGATTAATTTAATTTCCAATTTAACAATATCATAACTGACTTGTTCAGTGGGAAATATAATTGCCAAATAGTTTATGATATGAAACTTAAAAAAAAAAAACTCCAAAGAATGGTCCTATAAATAGACACACACACACACATTCATAGTAGCAATTTTTTTTTGGTAGCTAAACACTAGAAATAAATTAAATAATGAATAAACTGTAGTATATACATAAATAATGAAATGTCATTGTGCCATAGGAATCAACAAATATGGAATTCAGGGGGAAAAAGATGTCTTACCTGATGCAAAGTTCAGAATGCAGAACCAGACAATTGTACGATAACTAAGACAATGTTCATGAAAATAGTACTAAAATGAAAATGAATGTTACCTAATTGCAATTACTAATCTTTGTCCTAGAGAAAAGATGAAAACGTGTACCTTCTTCCTTCCCTGGAAGATAGAGGGGGCTACATACAGAATGTGACATACACTGCAAAGACTGCTAAGTCTTGATTAATTGCTTTTTTTTTTCCCCACCACAGAGGAAGGCTTACTGGGCAGGTATCTGGGGGGGGGTACTGGAAATGATGGTGTTATAAAAGGAAAGAGTACCAAGAAAAAATGAATTGATAAAATAAAGTGAAGGAGTTGGACTAAAAATAAATATTGATCAAGATGGCTTTGTAAAATGCAATCTCTTTGTTACTTGACTTTTTTTTAACTTTTGAAACTTTCTCTGTTATATTTCTGCTATAAAAATTCAAATGCATTGTTTTTGAATCCATGATATTTTGTTTTTAAATGCTTTTGTCATTTTGCCAGGAGTATGGGACTTTTTTTTTTTTAACTTGGCAATCTAACCCTCATTAGAAGTGAATCCAAGATACATTGGAAACAGATGCCACTCAATGTGTGTGTCCCTCCTATCATTGTGATGGCTAATCAAATCACAATTGTTTCCCTGTTGGACCCTGAGCTGTTAATGTGTTGGTTTTATCTATCACTATTCAAATTTCTTTATTTTATTTGTCTGACTTTTAAAAAAATCATTAAAAAAATCAAGTAAGTATAAAGAACATTGTTTTTTAGATGCAATCTGCTGGAACCAAGTGATGCTGCCTATCATGTCTTATTTTGCATATTATTCAATAACTTATTCTAGGCTAATAAAAAACTACATTTCTAATCATTTCAAACCAATGTGGTTCTCTGCATTGACTAAAGAAACATTCCCTGTATGCTAGAAAATTCCATCACATGCCCCTGTAGAACTCTACAGATCATTTCAGAAAGCATAGAAAATGCATGCAGACTTTATTCATTGGGGCCATGACACTCAGTCACCCCTAAGCCAACCAAAGCAGCTCAATGAAGAAGATTTCAGACGTATGATTCTTGTGTCAAGAATGAATTAATCTCCCCTCCTCTAGTTATTGAAGTGGAAAACTAAGCAACCAATAGTGAGTTCTTTTATATAAGGATCATCTTTTCTGTATAAATGTACAAAGTATGGCATTACATGTTATCCTATTTCTTCTCCCTTTGAAGTGTCTAATCCTCAGAGTAATTTGACGGGCAGCACTATAAAATTCCAATCTCATTGAGTAGTTCCAATGAGGACTGATGAGAACAGGAGAGTTGAACTCTGATAAACCATCCTAAAGAGGCACTTTTTAGGGAATCCCAAACATCATGGGATTTGAGATTTCACAGACTGTTACAACCAAAAGGAGTTTTGACCCAGGATGCTCTATAAGGAAACTGACAACCAAGGTATATCTCACTCTGCTGTTCTTATAGCATGCCATTTTAAAAATTATATTTATTTCAAGATCCCATAGTCCCCAGAGCATAAATTCATTTTGTTACTTAAGGAAGCAAGTTATAAAGCTGTAGAATCACCAAATTCAGAGTTGGAAGGAACATCCACAGCTAAATAATCCAACTCTGAACCAAGGGTCACTCTCCTAATGGGACTGACAAGCCGTTATCCAGATTTTGCTTGAAGTCCCCTGAAGAGTAAGAGACCCAACCTCTCGAGATAGCTAGTTCCATTGTTGGACAGCTCAAAAATTTAGGATGTTGTTTGAAATCCTTAAACAAAACTATTCCCCACCTCCTAGCCTTCTCTTCTCAAGGTTGAATACTTCCAGTAACTTAAACTAATTCTTATATGAAATAAACTCCAATTTCTTTACCATACTAGTGGCTTTTTTAAACTGTGGCAGCCTGATCTAATGCCAATACTTCCAGGGTTGTCTAACCAGGGCAGGAAACCATCATCACTCTATTCCAGGATGCTCAACTTCTCTTACTGCAGCCTGAGATCACAGGAGACTAGTGGTTGCCCCATCCCAGTGCTGACTAATATGGAGCGTATCGTTCACTTCAAGACTCAGATCTTTTTCAAACAAGCCCATCTAACCATACCTCCCCCATCCTATATTTGGGGAATTGATTTTTTGGGCCTACATATGAGATTTTACATTTCTATCTATTGAATTTCATCTTATTTGCTTAAACTCAAATGCTTTAGCTGGTTGTAATCTTTTTGGATTCTGCCTCTGTCCTGTAGGGTGCTAGACATCCATCTCTGCTTTGTGCTAGCTACACATGTGAAGGACAACATAGATATGTCCCTTTATCTAATTCAATGATAAAAATGTTAAATAAATAGCAAAGGGCTCTTCATACAAACCTGGTATATTGTACTATAGGGCTCCTTTTAATTTGATATTGGACCATTAACATCTCATCTTGGAATATGGCCATTCCAAGCAATTCCCAACTCATCTCAATTATTATCATCTTGTTCCTTTCTCTCATTCCCACTCTCCCCCACGAGAGTAGAATGAGTTACTTTATTATATGCTTTGCTAAACTCTAATTGTGCTCTTCATACTGCAATATTCCCCTTGACGGACCAGTTCAGTAATCCTGTCTGAAAGGGCAATATTCTCAACATGAACTACAAAGGGCCAAGTACAAATTGAAAGGTGTCAGGTTGGCACTGGTCTAATCTGTGGTCAAGGTCTCCCTTTTACCTTCTTTCCATCCCTCTACTATGAAACCACATACCTATTCAGGTGACAGCTAGAATGTCTGGTACCTTGGCACAAAACCCAAGCATCCAGACAACTCTTTCATCTGTACGACAGGAGCAGGGGGAGCAATTAGATTGATCTTTAAGATACAATACAGTTCTTATACTCTTAAGAATCTGTCATGGGGTAGGAGGTGGGATAAAATGAGAAGAAAGGGGAGCATAAGTGCTTGGAATCAGGAAGAGAAGTGGAATGATGCCTGAGAAGGCAGCAGGAAAAAGAGAAATGGAGAATTTTGAATGGTGAAAAAAGATATTGCCCAAATCTCACATGACCATAGGCCATCCACCATGAGGAGAGGTGGCAGCTGAGAAGCCTCTGGCACACGGATGCCTTTTTCACAAGAATTCTCTCTCCACAAACATATGAACCATGCTGCCCACCACCCCCACCCCCCTGAGGCACTCTGTTTAGTGCCTCTCTGAAGGTCCAGAGAAAATCATGGACCAGGAAGGGACACAAGATTAGGTTTCCCTTATAGAAGGTTTCAAATGAAATTGACTAAAAACATCTTTTTCTTACTGGACCATTACATAATACCAACAGTAATAATTCTACTTCTGTAGAGCTTCAAAGTTCAAAAAATATAGCACTTGCCTTGGAGTAGGGAAATGTGAAGAAAATGGTACATAGATTATCATCCGCATTGTATAGATGAGGAAACTGATGGGCTAATTGACTTGGCTAGAGTTATTCATAAAGTTTCAAGGTGGTGAAGCACATCAGATCAAGTCTCCCATGGCTGGACATTTATAGGCACCAATTAGGCAAACTCTAACAATGTCCCAAAGGAAGAGCAGTCAGACACTGATTTACACAGAGCCCATCTGGACTGCTCTTCAACTGTCTTTTTGATGGAAGATGAAGAATATTTTTTGAAAGAAGCCTTTCATTATCACTTATCTAATGCTGGAATGTCCAGTGGCATCTCTCCACCTTAGCCAAGAAGTGGGGTGATTAAAAAGTTCAAGAGATAAAATTTCTGGGTAATTTAATCATATTATTAATATGGCCAGCAGGATATTAATAAAAGGATGGTCATTTGGCCATCTCTCTTAGACCAAAGACCCTTAATGGCAGTGGGGTCACAGTTTATATACCCTTTGAAGAGGTGTTCCTGTGGGTGGCAATCAGTTCTGAGTGGTTAACACAATGGGAGGTGGGCTCTCTTGGTGTACGTGACTTAAGTCACTCAAATCTTGGTCAAAGAGACATTAATTTCCATACCACCAGTCTTGATGATAGGGAGAAACAACCTTTCCTCAGGCCTGTCTGAGCAAACACAATAAAGCAAGAATCTACCTATTAACCCATACTTACAATTTGTTTTACTATCTGATTAGATCTTGGTCTGGGATAAATCTCGAAGAAAGATTTCCCACACTGCTGAGTTTCTGGATAAGGACATAGAAAAGGGGAAACATCTTGGTCCTAATATAATAATTAGTTATTAAATACAAGAGAGATCTATTCATTTCTCACAGAAGCCTCTGAATCGACTCCATGCAAAACCATATACTTCTCAGCCCATCTGAACAATGAGGTGGACCTGAGTGGCTACAGCAAATCTACCATATTTTTGATTAGAGCAGAGATGATTTCAACCTAGAAGACTTCACTCTTTCCATTCCCTTTCGTAGGTGCTCCCTTTTGTGATGTTCCAACCACTGAGAAGACAGCAGGCAAAAGAGAAATTGAGAATTTTGAATGGTGAAAAAAGATATTGCCTGGTCTTATTATAAGGGAAACACTTTGAAAGAAAGCACTGCCATCACTGTAGAACTGAAATTGATTAAGAAAACCCACTCATATCTAGTGAAAGGTCTTTGAGGCCATATCTCTCACATAAAAAAAGCAGGATTCCTGAGGATATATTTATGGATAGAATGAAAATGATTATTCCTACTCTCTTTTTAAGTAAAAAAAAAAATTTAGAATTCTTTCACTTTTTCAAATCCTCCCTAAAGTACTTTTCCAAAAACAATTAGGAGGCTGCCTACACCAAAAGGGATAATCTAGATGGACAATCATAGTCTTTCTTTGAAGCCGAGACTGGGGGCCCTTTCTGAGAGTCAATGTGATTTCCTGGAAAAAGCACAGGGCTGGTCCAAGTCTGAAGATCTAATTCCAAGCACTGCCTCCATCACTCATTAGCCATATGACTTCTGCATTTGGTACATTCCCTCAAGAGAATTAAAAGCTCCATAAAGGCAGAAACTATGAAGCTTTTTAACTTAGCTTTTTCCTCCAAGCATGTAGCACAGGATCTTAGGATTAGCAGGCTCCTGATAAATGTATGTTGATTTCGCTTGGATTAGATGTGAAGAAGTACTTTTGAGTTCACATCAATTGCTCATTTATAAAACTGAGATAATAATCACAGCCCTGTGAACCTTAGAGGATGGTTGTACGTGGGGGAAAAGGGATAGAAGAGCCCTTTGGAACCTCAAGACAGTAACTTCAAAAGCTCCTTTGCATCCAAGCATCCTCAGCATGAATTTCAAAGACTTAGAAAAATATGTGTGACAAATGACCTTTTGAAAGGAAAGTATGACTTTTTCAAAACTCAGGCCAGGGAACTGTAAAAATGCTCTGATTATAATTTTTAAATGACCCCAATAATTCACTCTATGGTGCTAGGGCAAGTGAGCAAAGGCCTGTGAGACTGAGCTCATGGATTTCCCTTACAGAAGCGGTGTACCTATGTCCCATGCCTTCTTTGCCCCCAGCTCCAGTGAGTACAACCTGATGCATGAATTGAGTCTGAGGGACCCACTTTATGGCTAATCATATGTCCTTGGTATCAGAGCCCAAAGAAGGAGCAAAGCCAGAATCAGGGAATGAATCAAACCAGCTCCTATTTCTGGAACCTTCCAAGTTTCACAAAGAAATTTCATCATGACAATACCTAGAAGGAGAGAGTGTGATGGTTATGGTCTGTTTTCTATAGATGAGTAGCTAGAAACACTGGCAGGCTGCGAGTTACCTATAGTTACATAGCCAGGAAAAATAAGACCTAGGAGGGAAGTCTGGGACCTTCTGTCTCTCATCCCAGGGCCTTTCCCAGTGTCAAAGTAGGAGTCAATTAGGTGGAAACATTGATTTAGCCCAGGCTGAGTGTAAAAACACACCTGTACCAAAAATGTTCCTATCAAGAGAAACCAAGAGACCTGTAGGAAACCAGTGGAAGGAGCAGAATGGACATTTATGAAGCCTCTACTGCATGCCAGGCACTGCACAAAGCAATTTACCAATATTATCTCATCAGATCCTCACCACAACCCTGAGAGGTAGGTGTTATTATCACCATTTTACAATGGATGAAACTGAGGCAGACAAAATTAAGTGACTTGCCCAGGGTCACAGAGCTAGTAAAAATCTGAGGCCAAATTTGAACTCAGGTCTTCCTGACTCCAGTGTACCATGGCTCCACCTAGCTACCTCTAAAGGAAGAGCAAGATCCCCAAAGCTCTCATTCATTTATTCACTCATTTGATGATTTCTAAGAACTTAGTATGCTCAGAGGTGAAGGACCTTCATTATAAGGAGCTTCTAACTTATGGGAGGTAGGTGAGATAAATGTAAAGAATTGGTGGAAGGAGAGATCCCTCTCATGGGAGTGGCAGGGAGGGCATCCGGGAGAGATTCAAGGAGATGATGAAAACTGAAGGAGGTCTCAAAGGAAGAGCAGAATGTCCAGAGAAAGAAATGGTACAAGGGTATGGGAGATGTGACCTGAAAGGAATGTAGAGAGCAGGGTATGCACAAGGACCAGGGAGCAAGCCCTAGTCCATGGGAAGCAGACACTTCTCCTAGGGTGCATCCTAACTTCCTCACTACAGCAAGCCTCTCCAACTCTGCTCATCACCCTGCCTTATCCCCACCCCACCCCACAAGCTCCAAGAGGTTTCAATACTTTCCACTACAAAGGCAAGGAGGGTGTCAAGGTCCTGACAGAGGACGAGATGAAGGAGTCAAATGCTGCCTGACTGTTAGCAAAAGAAAAGGCCCACAATTATCTTGGCCACATGGCCATTACTGAAGGGGAGAAACATAGCCATTAGGGGACTGACCTCATGTGGAAAAATTGTCCCTGAAGGGAAAAAAAGGCCTAGCTCTATTCTGATACTCTGTTAGTATTCATGAGCTCTGGATGTCTACACAGTCTAATATGCTGAAAGTATGATATTATAGGAGCTTGTGAAGGGGAACCATCTACCTTAGGGAGGTTGGCAAGTCTACCATGCATGAGGGTAAATTGAAAAGCTCTATTTTGCCTTCGCTGTGAGAAAGCCAAGAGAAGCTCGTAATTTAAAGTGAGAAGCAGGAAAGGAGTAATTCCAATATTGATATAATACAACCCATCATCAGAGAATGTAGATTGGTCTGGGGGCTGACACAGCAGACACAATTACTGGGATTGTCTCTTTTCTCTTCTCTCCATCTCCAGGATAAGGATGAATCAATTAGCCCCCGACACACAGTGACCTTGACAGCAATATCTCCGAACAGAATATGCTGAGGCGGAGAGAAAAAGGAACAAGAGGGGAGAGAAGAGTTCTGCAATCCACTGCCAGCTGCTTTTCTGAGCAATCGTTCACTCCCAACCATGATGCCTGTGACTTGCTTCTAGCCAAAAATATCTCAGTTGAAAGGATATACACCTCTCCTTGCTGTAAATAAACAAAGCTTTCTCAAGATGGGAAGAGAGAAGGCAATGAAATGCAGAAAGGGCAGGCTCCTCTTTGCTTTTGACTATGTTCTCAACAGTGAGTAAACAAACATTAACAAGAGCAAGGACTGACTAGCACCTACTTCCTGTAAAGAAAGCTGGCCCAGCGCTGCGCCACCAAGCCCCACCTCCCAGGGAGCAATGGAACTGCTTTGGGACCAGCTAACTTTTAGAGACACAATAAAAAGGCAGTAAAGGAACTGCTCACACTGTGCGTAGTCTGTCTAGAAGGGTAACTGTCATCAATTCCTTCACCTGGGGAATCAAAGCAACTATTCTGTGGGGCTTGAATTTTTTTTTAAATAAAGTTTCAGATCAAGTGATACCTTCCACACTAAGCTTCTCTCTCTCTCTTTCTCACTCTCACACACACACATACACACATACACACATACACACACACACTACAAGCTGTTAGTAAATTCTACTATAAGGTTACCATGTATTTATTTTGGGGATATAAATGCAAATGTGTATGTCTGTGTGTGTATGTATATATGTATATACACACATATATACA
This sequence comes from Pseudochirops cupreus, assembly GCA_028627135.1. NCBI lineage: Eukaryota > Metazoa > Chordata > Mammalia > Diprotodontia > Pseudocheiridae > Pseudochirops > Pseudochirops cupreus. Next base: position 203,214,665 of record CM053583.1, read on the forward strand.
TATATGTACATATGTGTGTGTGTGTGTGTATGTGTGTGTGTATAATGTAAGTATATATTTATGAGTATAAATTGTTCCCCCAGACAAATGAGAGCTCCTTGGGGCAGGGACTCTTCCATTTCCTTACTTTTGCATCACCACCACTTATCAGAGAACCTAACACATAGTAGGTACATAATAATGCTTGATGAGTAAAGTGAATAAATACTTTCCCAGCTATCATTTTCAGGCTCTTGACCAAATTTTAAAACAGGATGACATAACCTTGCACTGATCCAGCTCGAGACCCAGGGATCATTCTAGGGAGCCTGAAATCTTCTCAATGAATGAGAATAGGATGAAAATCCATCCCGAATCCTGGGAAAAAGGCATTAAAACTATATGGTAAGTATAATAGCTCCCAACACTTAATGGGAGGAAATTTGCCTTCAGTAAAAACATCCTTGTCTTTTATGATGTCCTTTTGCCATGGTATTAGTCAATAAACCAATTCTTTTTTTAAATCCCCAAATGTTAGTAGAGATATTTCAGAGGGTCCTTCCAAGGAGCACATTCTTGCTTCCTAGTCCCTACACCACCCTAGCCTAGGCAGAAAGGTGCCCTATCTTTTCATTGAAGCATCATATTTCATATGAGACAAAGGAGTAACCTTGCCGCCCATGCGGAACTGTGCCTGTCTCGGGATCTGCACACTCTGTACCCTTGTTCCAGGCAAGCCTGTCGCATCTGGTGGCCAGGTGGGAGAGGCTGAGGATGTCGTGATGTCTGTCAGCCCTTTAATAGTACTCTGGGGATCTGAGGGAGATACAAAGTGGTGTCTGTGGAAAAGGACTTGCTTTTCGGATGGTACCTGGAAAACAAGCCTTTCAGTAGGTTTGTCTCTCATTGGAATGGATATTGGTAAAGTGAGTGTAAAGGAGACTTCACAACAGTCAAACTAAGTTCTGTGCTGGTGCAGCTCTATCTCACACTGAACAAAATCCTCAGGGTATGTGTGTGGGGAGGGGCAGAGTCTTTTTTTTTTCCTCCCTGATGTTTGGGATGGGGGAGGGAAGGTTTTCGTAATAACACTTCTCTTTCTTCCTGAAAGGGGGAAAAAAAAAAAACAACTCTAAGGGAATATGTAAGCACCAGATTTAGGAGAAGATTCAATGATTTTCTCATTTTTCTTTACTAAATATACCTATCAATCCCAAAGAAGGGTGGAGTTCAGAGACAGAAATAAAAGACAAGAGATACATTCAGAAGATTGCTGGAAACTTCTTTTCATGCACAAGTTTAGAAGCAAGTGACTTCACAGGATTTCATCCTGGTCTACCTTTCCTCTGTTGCCAATAGGCCTACTCAGCAGCTGGACAGCGGCATTCTGCCTGTTCTATGTCCAGAGCCTCAGATTCTTTCAGAGCCTGTTACACTGGGCTTGTGGCAATCAAGATATAGGCTAAAAGGCATACCTCCAAAAAATAAAATAAAATAAAATAAAATAAATTTTAAAAAACTAGATATCCTGCAAGTGCATTGGGCCCAAATGGCTGTCAAGGCAGCTCCTTAAACACTCAATCACACAAGACTGGCCTAACTGGAGAAAGCACTGACAGACTTACGCAGTATACTGATTATTTAACACAAGCACATCCTAAGAAGAGCTGCCAAAGTACAGGTGGACACAGCAAGGAGCCTTAGGCACTGGATAGACCAAGGAGCTTGGAGTTAACAAGAGGAATCGGCAAGCAGAACCAAGAGGGCAACAGAGGCTATCCTTGCTGAGATGGGGGTAGATGTGGCAGAGGCTGAATGAGGACAGTGAAGGTAGAGGTGCTGTTGGCCAGGAATGGGTGCCAGAGAGGTGAGTAGGAGGTGGAGGAAATCAGCACCAGGGAAAAAGAAGAAATCAAAAGATGCCTGTTCAAGTCCAACTCAGAAACACAGGGCATCCTCTCCAGGACACAAAAGGAACCCAGCTATTCCCTATAACTCAGGGAGTAGTCCTGTCTTCTACTATTAGGTATGTTTCACACCCCAGAAGAGGTGCTTAGAGAGCCTCTCCCCTCAAGGTGGGATCTCTGGCCACAGAGGGCTGCCGCTGCCACTGCTTCACAAAAGCCCTTGTTTCATACAATGTTCTTCATTTTTTTCCCCAAGAGTTTACAAAATGCTCCCACTAAATCTTCAGCAACAACAACCTAGGCATCTTTGTCCATATGAAAATACAATTTAAAATGTAGAAGAAACAGGGAGCTATTTGTCTTGAAAATATAATTTCTGTTTCCCTCCCTCCAGCATTCTCTCTCTCTCTCTCTCTCTCTCTCTCTCTCTCTCTCTCTCTCTCTCTCTCTCCCTCTCCCTCTCCCTTTCCCTCTTCCCCCTCTCTCTCTTCCCTCTTCCCCTCCCCTTCATTTTCATTTCTTACTTACAAACTTTTGTAGCACTTTGGAGATTTGTTTCAGTGGTTGGTGGCTGTGACACTGTTATGGGTGCTCTTCCCTCAGAGTCCTGGGTAGGTGGAGGGAAGGAGGGTGCAGCAGAAGGCAGTAGAGAGAAGGATAATGAGGGGTTCTGTGGGGATGGTGGTGCCAAAGGATCAGAGGGCACTCGGGAGCTGCCACCCTGCACTGTAACACCCTGGACTTGGCCCTTGGCTTCCCGGTGGGCACCAGGGAACAAAGGTGAGGGGTAAGCCTCTGAGGGGTCCCAGGCAGTGGAGGAAGCAGTAGGATCCACAGCAGTAATAGGGTCCTGGCCTATTCTTCCTGGGTCGAGGTGAGTAGGGGTGTCATACTCAAATATTTTGTCCACAAACACCCACTTGAGGCCAGCGATGCAGAGGCAGAGGCTAACCAGGCAGGCCAAGATGGGCACAATGCAGATCTTCTCAGAGTTGAGGCAGCCCCGAAGACGCTCAGCCTCCAGGCAGACACAGCAGGGGATGGCCAGGCCCACAATGGCCCCTTGTCCCCTATCATCAGCCCGGGTCCCTGGCATTGCCTCAGATGTGGGGAGCCCATCCAGAGATGGAGCTGGACTCAGCTCTGAGGAGGGGCTGGGACAACTCTCTGCAGCTCCCTCCGACATGTCTGAAGCACCCGTCTCTACAGGCTCACTTCCAAGAGGCCTGGACTCTCACCACCAGGCAGGCCCCCCCCCAACAAAATGAGACAGCATCTCAGAGGGGAAAATCAATACGTTGTCTTTGGCCAAGACCATGATCCAAATGAGGAAGAGTTGAGGAGAAAATGAGGGGGGAAAGTAGGAAGCAAAAAACTCTTCCTGACAACTAGGAAAGGAAAGTGATTAAGCAATTAGCCAGTGTCTGCTCCTGGACCACTTTCCTAGTTTCTGTAAATACCTCTGGGCATCCTGGCTCTGCTCTGAAGCAGAGTAAAGAGGAAATCAAGAGGAAAAGAGAGAAAGCAAAGCCAAGCACCAGCCAGACGCAGTTCAATCAAGTAAACCAGTAGCCCAGTGCAAAGGACGGGGCTCTCACCTGGACCATTTGAGGCTGCGCTCTGCTTAGCGGAGGGAAACAACTGGCTTTCAGGAAGAGCGAAAGGCAAAGTCCTGAGAACAGGAGTGGCCGCGGGGGCAGGAGAGGCAGGAGAGGCGGCAGCGGCAGAGGCAGCGGCGGCGGCAGTGGCGAGGGGAGCGGCAGCACAGGCAGCGGTAACAGCATCCTGGTCTGTTTCAGCAGCGGCGGCAGCGGACAGCGGCTGCAAGGGGCTGAATCATTAGCGAGCAGCAGGTGCCGGCTCTCCGTGCATCCCTGCAAACAGCAGCATCGCAGAGCTAGGCTAGAGGAGGAGGGCTGGGGCCAGGAGGGCTGGGTGCCTCCCTGCCCCGCCCCCCACCCGCCGCGCACACACTCCTCTTTGTCCTTCTGGAGGGAGGCACGAGTACACAGGCACTTTCTGTCTCTCCGGCTCCTTCCTTCTTCACAGTCCCCTTCTCCTGGTCATCTACACTCTATCCCCTTCTATCTGTTCCCTCCTCCTCTCTCTCCCATCCACCACTTCTTCCCCTCTCTCTCTCTCTCTCTCTCTCTCTCTCTCTCTCTCTCTCTCTCTCTTTCTCCCCCCCCCCCTTTCCCGAGTTCAGTTAAATCAGTATACCCAGCAACACAGGACTACCAGTGCCAGTGACTTCCTATTTTATCCAATTAGAAGGAATAAAGGCCATCGAATCAAAGACAAGCAGGCAGGCAGCAGTTCTGCTCAGTCTCCATCCCTCCCCCCACTCCCCTCTCTCCTTTTTACTCTCCTCCTTTCCCTCTAGTACCCCCTTTCCAAGCTCCCACCCCAACTTTGCTTTCCCTCAGTCATATTTGTTCTTTTCCTTTGAGCCAAGGTTAGGTCAGAAAAAGGCAGCGATCAATGTCCTCCATCTAACAAAGCTCGGTTGGGAGGGGATGTAGGTGGTTCCTCATGGGCTGAACCAAAGGCTTAGCAAAGTCTGATATTTGATCCATCCCTGGAGAGGAAAGCTTTGCAGTAGCAACTTCTCTCTGCCTCCTGCCTGCAGATTCCACTCCTTCCTAGCACTCTAATAAGGTTCATTCAGGGATAACACTAGTTTTACTTGACTTTTGCCTGACCATTAGAAAAATTCTACCATGGACAGTCCCACATTCATACCATAAGAAGAAGAATAGTTTAGAAAACCCCTTTAATTTTTTTTCACAGTTTTTGAAATAAAATGCTTTTATGGAGGACAAGTAGTCTACCCAGAGTGCCTCAGTCTAGTTCCCTGAAATGGCCCCATCCCTTGGAGTCTTCACTACTAACCTCCTCCTCCAGAATGACCTCACTTTAATAATAGGCAGGAAGTAAGTCAATATGGTTGGGAGCTAACACTACTAGTTCTTACCCTGTAATATTCCAAAGGGGCTTTTGGATTTCTCAGGTTTATATACTATTCATTTCTATCACCAAATACTTATAATAAGAAATGTATTCCACACAGATTTGAATAAGATTATGGAGTTGCCAGTCTTACCTCTTCCTTCCTTCCTTCTTTCCTTCCTTCCTTCCTTCCTTCTTTCCTTTCCTTCTCTCTCTCTCTTTCTACATATATCTATATCTATCTATCTATCTATCTATCTATCTATCTATCTATCTATCTATTTTCAAAGTAGCAGCTGTCCCAGCACTCAAAGGGATAAAAAGTCTGAGATCCCAGAGAAGAGAGAGTAGCAGCAAAAGCATTGGGGGAAACTGTCACAAGTAGCTTAAACCATTAATCCACAGCCTCCAGGATACCTCAGTGGATTCCTAGGCATTATTTAATCTACCTTTGTCAATAGGAGTCTAAATCAACAACAACAACAACCTTCCCCAGTTCACGCTATTTTAGCCTTGAAAGCTTCCTGATTGCACCAATTTTTCCTTTGAAAACTGACATCCATACAGTGAATTACAACTGTTTCTGTGCTCTGTAAAGTTGAGAACTCCTAAATATTTAAAAAATTCTAAACAGGCACAAACTCATTCTGATGCCATTTTTCAAAATGCATTTATTCTACAATTATAAATGATTCAAAGTATGCTGATCGCCAAGTTATGATTATAGTTCTGTAACTTCAAACATGTCAGAGGCAATTGGCCTGACTGAACCAAAGCTGCAACAAAGAGAACTATGCTTAGATTCCTCCCCCCTCCTCCCCGGAAATCCTGCAGGAGTAAGTTATTTGTTTTGTTTCCTTATTATATTTTAATTTTGAACATCTCCTGATGAATGAATATTCCAAGGATCTGTGCTTTTTGGCAGGTAAGTTAAAGTCTTCCACTGATGAAGAGCATAATCTGCCAGTGAGTCAGTGGATAAACCCTAAAGAGCTGTCTAACACTCAGCTGAGTAATTTACCCAGCTAGTGCACTCAGGGGCAGAATTTGAGCTCAAGTGTTTCTGGCTCCAAACTGGACAATCTCTTAACTAAACCAAGCTGAAGCCAATTATGGCATGGTGGATAGAGCTCTGGGCCTAGGGTTGGGATGACAAATTCAAATTTTGGCTCAAACATTTACTAGCTGTATGACCCTGGGCAAGTCACTGAACCTCTCTCTGCCTCAGTTTCCTCAACAGTCATATGGGTATCATAATAGCACCTCCCAAGGCTGTTGTAAGTGTCAACGTGAGATAATATTTGTAAAGTGCTTCACACAGTACCCAGCACACAGTAGGTGCATTATAAATGCTGCCTATTGGTATGATTATTACATAGCTATAAATCTAGTATTCTAGGATATAGTATTCTAGGATATAACTACATGTTGCTGATACATTTAATAAAGAATAAGAAAACTCATGTGCCTCAAAACGTGCCAATTCCTTTAGAGCTTTTGAACTCAGTGTTGAAGGCTTAGAATCACTGAAGAGTTACAATACAATATTAATCGCAACTTTTCCTTGACTATTATTGATATTTTTAGTCATGTCGAGCTCTCTATGACCCTGTTTGGGGTTTTCTTGGCAAAAGTGCTGGAGTGGTTTGCCATGTTCTCCAGCTTGTTTTTTTTTTTCTTTTTTGGAGGGCAATTGGAGTTAAGTGACTTGCTCAAAGTCACACAGTTAGTAAGTGTGTCAAGTGTCTGAGACTACATTTGAACTCAGGTCCTCCTGACTCCAGGGCTGGTGCTCTATTCACTGCACCAACTAACCATCCCTCAGCTTGTTTCACAGGTGAGAAAACTGAGGCAAACAGCGTTAAGTGATTTGCCCAGTGTCCCACAACTAGTACGTGTCTGAGGCTGGATTTGAACTCAGGTCTTCCTTCCAGGCTCAGAGCTCTATCTACTGTGTCACCTTAGATGTTCTCTAGATTACCCAATTTATATATAACACTTCTTTCTCATGTCCTCACTTTCAGATTCAATAACAGGACTGTTCGAAACATGTCCTGTTCATTTGCTCCATTGTTAAAATTTCAGGATCCTGTTCTTCTCCTTAGTGAAATGATGGAAACATCCCAGGAGTCTTCCAAAGAGCCCACACTTCTGTGTTCTATGAGTCAACAAGATGACCTGGAATAAGTTTTAGGAAAGCTTCTGCCATTATAAGTGATTATAAATGACATTCTATGTTGCTTTATGTTTCTCAGAGCATTTTGTATACATTGCCTCATTTGCTTCTTTGATAGACCCAGTGAGAGTCACTGCAGGCATTCCCATCTGCCAGTTATACCTAATTGATCATCTCTATATCTCACTTGTACTGCCCCATGACTGTGAACTCCTCGAGAGCTGGGACAGCCTTTTGCCTTTCTTGGTATGTCCATTACTTAACATGGACTGGGCACAAAAGAAGTCACTTAACAAATGTTAGTTGACTAACTTACCTGAGGCTACACCAAGAGTAAGCCTCAGGGACAGGATTAGAACCTATCTCTTTCAATATCAAGCCCAGAAGTCCTGTATGCAGCTGCAATGAACTGAATTTGAAAGAATGTTCTATATGTGGTTCCTCTCCGGAAGCACCTAGCATCCACCCTCATTCTATTCACTAGTATTTATTAAGTGCTGGGTATGTTCAGGGGAAAAGAAGTTGGGCTTGGTCCATCTCTGGTTCTTATATTAAAAGCTCTCTGCTTTTATCAAGGAAATTGAGACTGTCCAAAAGCTAGGAAAGACCTCAGAGGAGGCCTTTTTGAGGGAAAGCAGGCAAGATTTGAACTCAGGACTTCTTGATTCAAGGTTGAATATGCTATTTACTGTGCCCCTACATGCTGTGTGTGTGTTTTTCTAAAATATACCAAATGATGGGAATGAGGAAACTATTTATTCTTTCCATCTGTTTAAGAAACCTCAGGATTAACTAAACATGTTGGATGATTGGATCTTTATTTGTCATAGCACCATAATAGAAGAGGGAGACAGAGGTGAGCCTTCTCTAATGTAGCTTGTAAATAGCCCTAAATGTACCTGGCTTTCAAAAGAAGAGGTTTAAAATATTGTGCCAATTCTCAAAAGTTATGGGTATTGATCAGAAGGTATTCACTTGTATCCTCTCAATGGTATAAATTATCTTTTCCAAATCTAAGCACCAGAAAGGACCTTCTTCCAATCCAATCCAATACCCCAATGGGTATTAATTTAAAACCCGCTGTATGCATGTCTCTGTCCTGTGAGCACTGGGGAGTCAAAGGCAACATGAAAAATGCCCCTACCTTCCACCAATGATAAGGAGGTGCTGAGCAGCAGAAAGGGCACTGAGTCTTGTTTTAGAGCACCTGGATTCAAATCCTATTTCTAATGGTTACTATCTTTGTGATTCCAGGCATGTCCCTTCACTTCTAAAAGGAAAGGATTGATCTGGATAACCTTTGAGCCCCTAGCCAGATATAAAGTGAAAAGGACATAAGCACATAGGCCTCTAGGTAGAGAGGAGACATACCAAAGAGCTGCTGCTTGGGGTAAACAAGGTTAGAATCTACCTAGGATGTAACATGCACAGGATGGCAACAAGGGCTTGTTTTGTTTTTTTTTTAATTTATCACTTTTTATAAATGAACATTCTTTTTTTTAATTGATATTTTTGTTTTTGCAAAATATTTGTCTACCACCAGCTGCACTGTTTGGATTCAACTGCACCATCATCTTCCCCCTCTCCCCTTTGTCAGGAAAAGCTCATCGCTAATAGACACTCCTGTCTCACCTGTAGCTCTCAGTAGGGGCTAAGCCCTACTAATTGAAGGGCTGGAGGAAGAGGGAGCAAAAGCTCCCTCCCAAAGCCCCCAATTAAAGAGGGCTCCCAAATCAAAGCTAGTCTTCATTTTCATGCAGACACACTATTTAGATCAGACTCCACCAGAATCCACCAGCAGCCACCGGCACCCACCAACACCCACTGGCATCCACCAGCATCATGCCCTTAAGTTGGGCACTCCCTTTTTTTGTTCCTTCCTTTTCCCAACATCAGGGTCTTTTCCAATGAGTCCCATTTTCTCATTATGTGGCTAAAACCAGCCTCAGACACTCATTAGCTTTTTGACCTTGGAGAAGTCACTTAACCTGTCTGTCTCAGTTTCCACAACTATAAAAAGGAGATAATAGAAGACCTATCTCCCAGGGTCATTGTAAGGATCAAATGAAATACTGTTTGGTAAATCCTTAGCACAGCACCTAGCATATATAATTGTTGGCTATTGCTATCATCATCATCATCATAGAGGGAGGAAATTCACATATTCTCAATGTCAGGAAATTCTACTATTCATAGGATGGAGTTATTTATTTTGTAATAAATCAAGTTATATCAGCCAACAAATGAATAACCTGAAAGGAGAAGGGCCATTCATGCACAAGAAGGGAGGAATACAGGATGGAGAACCTTCGTGTAGCCCTGGTATCCATGAAATATTAAAGGAACCACAGGAAAATCACTAACGGACCAGAGATGCTCCATAGGAGATTCAGAGAAGTCTATGAACAAAAACTGCAGAGGCTAATGGGATATGGATGAGCTAAGATCTACATGAGGGGAGAGACAGTCCCCTTCTAGAAGGTCACAGAGTCATCCAAACCATCCAAAGTCACAGCACAATGAGTTTCAGGAAAGACTGAAACCTTAGGAAGGAGTTAAGTGCGCATCTCCCAGGGTGTGCTATGTGCTAGGGAAATGAGCATGACAGCACACAAAGCTCTCCCAGCATACCTGGGCAGGCAACATACACACATAATAACAAATCCAAAGTAAGGAAATTCAAACATATTGAATTCAAACCTATTGAATAATAGGGCATTTTTTTCTGGGTAGGAGGAGGGGTATATGCAAGTGAAAGGTTGGGGGAGGGGCAGAGTAGGATCCACATGATGTATCCATACGGGGACCCACTGCTCCTTGAAGGTGATGCTGCACCTTCTATAAGTCCATTGTGTCCTTGTATCTCCCACAGTACTCGGGTCATTGTTGACCATGAGGTGCTAGTCAGCATTCTTGACTCTAGGCGAAGATGTCCTCTTGAGCACAAAAGGGAGAGGAAAAAAAAGGAAGGAAGAGAGGCCAAGACAGGACAGGACTCGGGGCCTCTAGGACCAGAAGCTCAATGTTAGCAAATGGGCAAAAAAAGGCAAATTCAGGATCAGGTTGCTCCAGCAGCACTGAAATAAAGACAGGGATGGTACTATTGCCCTCCACCTAGACCACATCTCTAGAAGTGGGATCAGTTTTCTGTCCCATTTTAAAGAAGGGATGATTTGGAGCATGTTCAGGAGTCAGCCAGAATGGGGAGAGGATTGCAAACTGTGCCATTAGATGATTGATTGGACAAGTTTGAGGTTTTCAGACTAGAGAAGAAAAGAGCTGGAGGGAGACTCATGAGAGGGGACTGCAAAGCTTTTCAAGTGAAAGAGAGATTGGGTTTCTTTTGTTTTTTCTCAAGAGGTTAGTACTAGGGACAATAGGTAGATATTTTAAGAAATGAGATTACAACTCATTACTGAGGGGAATTGTTCAGTTCTTTCGGTTACGTCCAAATCTCCATGAGCCCATTTGGGGTTTTCTTGGCAAAGATACTGGAGTGGTTTGCCATTTTTTTCTCCAGCTCATTCTGCAGATAAGGAACTGAGGTAAATGGGATTAAGTGACTTACCCAGGGTCACACAGTTAGTGAGTATTTAAGGTCACATTTGAACTCAGGAATGAGTCTTCCTGATTCCAGATCAGTCACTCTACCCACTGGACCACCTACCTGTCCCTCCAGAGCGGAAGGGGAAGAATAAAAAAACAAAATGACAACAACAAAACACAAAAACAAAAAGCCAACAGCCTAACAACTACAATTGTCCAAAATAGAATGAGCCTTTTTAGGAAGTCAAGAATCTCCTGTCCCTGGATGTCTTTAAGCAGAAGCATATTATCTGTGATTCCATAGATAGGACTGATGCTGTAGGCAGGTGTTAGCAAAGACCTCTGAGGCCCCTTCCATCTCAGGCAGGCTATGATTCTTGTGGATCTCCTAATTGATCAGTTCAAGGAATGGTGTGTTTTGAGATCCTTTCACTAAAGCCATGGACTGTGTGAGTTCCTTTATCAGTGATAATTGCTAACTAGAATTGAAATGTCCCTCAGGGAACCCTTGGCATGACTTTGATGGACTCCTCTCTTTCTCCCCCTAAAAATACAATTGAATAATAAGGGGCAGAGAATCAGAGAGACAGAGGTATAGTGGAAAGAGAATTGGCTTTGGGGTCTGAGGACCTGGGCTTACATCCTGCCCCTTGACACTTAGTACCTATGTGACCTTAGACAAGTCAATTGACTTCCTTGGGCCTCAGTTTTCTCATGTGTAAAATGCAAAAGTTGGCCCAAACAGCCTCTGATTCTATAATCATTTTCCCTTCTTGGCCATGTCTCAATTTGGGCAGTTTCCATTTTGCTTAAAGGAATTCTCTGTGAGAGTCTGTATCCAACGTGAAGTGAGTGGATGTCTTTGACTTTCCTCCTCCAACAGGGTTATCAATGCTGTCTGGAACATTTTATTCTTCATGAGACCTCTGCTCATTTACACACAAGATCCTAGAAGGGGTGTGAGAGTAGTAGATTTGCTGGGTGTCTATGTAAATGTCTCCAACTTGGGGTTTGCAGTGTTGAGGAGTTACCTATCTGACTGAGGTGGTAGAAGGAGGCAGAGGGCTATATCTCATTAGGGACCTCTTCACCCTTCTCTTAGCCTATGTATTATCAAGGAAGACAAGGCAACTTGCCAGACCCATAGGATATTAGAGCAGGAGGGGACTTTAGAGATCATAGATTACATTTTCAACATGAGAGGTCTCCATTTTTTACATAGGGAAACTGAGTCACAGATGTGACTTGCTCAAAGTTACACACATGACATTAGGAGGCCAAATTGGAAGCTATCTGAAAGACAATTTATTCCAGTCCCCTCATCGTATAAAAGATATTGAAGCACCAAGAAGGGAATGACTCGTCCAGTGTCACAAAGCAAGAAGTGACAGAGTCAGAACTTTACCCATACTCCTTTCCTCCCTTCCAGTCCACAGGAGGAGAGAACAGGATGGGGGAAGGCCAGGGAGCGGGGTGGGGGGGGAGGGCCATGTCTGATTTTTATCATCAGGAATTTGAAAAATAACGTGCTCAGACTCATCTGGTCCCCTCTGAAAGGCAAGATGCTGCGTGCATGCTCACATGAGTGTGTATGTGTGTGCATCATGCATGTGTGGGTTTATAGGTATTGTGTGTGTGTGTGTGTATGTGTGCAGTGCATACATTTGTGTGTAGATGTGTGCTCATATATATGGTTATCAATCACTCACTTATATATGATCAATATGTGTGTGTGTGTGTGTATGTGAGAGAGAGAGAGAGAGAGAGAGAGAGTGTCTGCTAGGTCTCACCTTTTCATATCTTTAGTTTAAGAAGGCAGATACCAGTCACTGTACTCATTTGTACTTCTGTTTGATCATTGGTAGAGAAATCAAGGCTTAGTTAAAAAAAAAATCAATAATCTTGATCAAGATAAAAGGTAAAGCCTTCTGGGGAAGGGGGGGGGGGGTGTAGATTTCAAAGGCAAAGTGCCTCGAACATTTCAAAGCCACATGTAATTATTAGGCGTGAGCATGATTACAATTCCTAATGCCATATTGCCACTCACCTCCATGCTCACAAGACAGGCACATGCCCCAGCAGGTCATAGATTCAGGACAGCCACAAAGGAGGAAGGGACCCTTTGGGGTCAGAATTGCAAAGCTGAGGGATTACCAGCACAAATTTTTTT
>CM053583.1:203227491-203244423 GCA_028627135.1 Pseudochirops cupreus
CAATTGGGGGTGGTTAACTTTTCAAATTGCTTCTGTCAATCACTTTTATCTTCCTTTGTCTGTTTTCCCACCTTGGTGGGACCCTCCCCTTATCTTTCCTTGCTGTCCCAGTTGGGGAAGTATTTGGTGAAGTATGCCTCTCCACCAATGAGAGGGGAAACAGTCAGGGGAGGGGAGGGGTCTTGACTAAGTTAGATTATAAATTCCAGCACTATCTTTTGTAACTTGCCTCTTCTCCATGATGAGTCATGGGGAAGACCACCCTCTTCTCCTGAGGAAGAGAATAAAGTCCTGTTCTTATCCTAAGAGATCTCTGTGTTTATTTCTTTTCACTAAATTAAGGATGAAGGATATTTTTCATCCCAAACAAGATGCATCTCCAATGGAGATCAGTCTGGTAGGAGGAATGACAGTGATGCGGGTAACTATAGTATACAGCTTTTCATGATAAGTACACTAAAGGGGGTGCAAAGTAAAATGCCTGAGAAAAGGTTCTGGGAGCTGGGAGGGGGAGGTTCCTGAAGGAAGGAGTATAGAATCTTGCATTTACATGACAATTCCTCTGGTGCATACAAAGGTGAACAAGAATAAAGACACTAGAACAGGGTTCTATTTGATAACTATTTGTGAACAAAAGCCAGGGTTTCATGGACTGTGCCTTATATATTAGACAAATTCTCAATCTTGCAAATTAATTGGGAAGTAGCTTGAAGAAAAACAAAACAATAGGCTGTGTGTGTGTGTGTGTGTGTGTGTGTGTATTAAGCACAAAATTGGGACACAAATTGCTCAGGTTCAATGCTACGTGGATGGTATTCTTGAATTGTGGGTGTGGGTGTGTTTCCTCCTCGTGGTTTCTTGGTCCTATTCCCAATAACGAGAACACTCTGTAGGTCTCTCTGGATTTAGAACAATTACCTTGTCTTTGCCAGAGTGAAGGGTGACACAGCAATTTGTCTTTGGCAGTGTCATAATTAATTAAGTGAATTCTGAAGCTGCAATGAGGCTACCATCCATTAACGTCTGAAGACTTTTGCAGCAAAGAAGATCCTAAAGCTGGGTTTTAAGACATTTTCATTCCAAAATTTTTGTTCAAAAACCAAAAAGGAACAAGTGTGGAGTGACTCTGCTCCATCATACAGAGCCTGAAATTCAATCACCTCTTTCAACAACACTCCCACACTTCCACAATGGCCCCAAAGGAAAGGGCTCTGGGGAGCTGGGCCCCTGGTACCTCACCTCCGAGGGAGACAGAAGATCCACTTTGTGGAACCTGAAACTGCCACTGAGTGGCCTGCACTCAAGCAAGAGCATCCATTCCCTTCTGTCCGCTCTAGTCTCCTCTGCTATACTATAATCCAAACGTGAGATTATAGTGCAACTTTCAAAAATTCCTCTCCTCCATCCTCCACCCCTTTATTTGCATTTGAAAAGAGAGCAACTAGATTCAATTCCTGGGCTCAACTGCTTATCAGTAGTGTGACCCTGGGCAAGTCCCTTAGCCCTTTCTGCCTCAGTTTCCTCATCTGTAAAATGAGCTGGAGAAGACAATGGCAAAGCCCTCCAGCATCTCTCTCAAGAAAACTCCAAATGAGATCATGAAGATTTGGACACATCTGAACCGAAGCAGCAGGAACTCTTACTAACTGCATGATCCTTCCTCTAGTCTAGCTGGATCTTAGTTTCCTTGCCATAGAAAATGAGCCTTTTGGGTCCAAACCCATTTTCACTAGTTCAGATATTCTTGAATGCCTCCCCAGAGCTCTTTCCCCTCTGGGACATGCCCTTATTAGTCACGGTATAATCTGTGAATCACAGTGAGGTCTGACTAGTGCAAATGAGCTCCCCTGAAGTGATAGTATTATTTGAATTTGCACTGTATATTTCCACTGGGTTGGAGCCAAAGACTATATTTTACATAACTATAGTGTGGCTTCAAATACATGGAACTACTTCAAGGGAGTCACTATTCATACAGACAGGACCTGGCCATGTCTGAAAATTCGGACTGAAGAATGGGTGAAGGACAGAGCACATCCCAGAAAGTCAAGGCTAGACACAATCCCACTATGCCAATTAAATGCAAACAAAGCTTAACTGCCTATCACTTTAAAACAGGAGCACTATTTCCTGCTGCCTTTATAATCACAGATGAAAGGAACAATTGAAGCAGAAACTCACTTGACCGTAGATAGGGATGGGCATAAGAAATACGAGCTAGAATCAAAAAGATCTAGCAACCAATTGATAGGTTGTGAAAAAAGAGAAGAGGTAAGGACGAACCTAGGTGCTCAGCAGTAGGAAACATAAGCAATTTGTTTTGGAGAGAGCGAATGCTCTTTTTAACCTTTGACTTTTGATGTTATTGAGAGTTAAACATGCAAGCAGGAAATAATATATACAGGCAATGGGGTATAAAAATCCATCCTGCCCTATGAGAAAGTAAGGGGAAAGAGGGTAAGGGGGGGGGGCAGGCATAGGGGTGGATATAAGAGAGGGCAGACTGGGGAAGGCTTGCCATCTTGGGGTGGAGGGTAGGGGAGAGATGGGGAGAAAATTTGGAACTCAAAATCTTGTGGAAATGAATGTTGAAAACTAAAAATAAATAAATTCTGAAAAAAAAATTTTAAAAAGAGACGTTAAGTGTTTGGGAGGTATTTTTACATATTTCATCAAGAATAATGATTCCCACAATGTGACCTCATTACTTGATGATAGTGGGGACTGGACACCTGAAAAAACTCAACCATTACAGGACAGTTCTATAGGTCTCTTCCTCGACTCTAACCCTAAATGTCTAGGGCCTCTACATGTGACATTTTGTTTCCTTGGCCAACTTTCAAAACCTGATACCCTTCCATGACTGGCCAACTGGTTGGATTTCCAAATAATATGAATGGCCAAAAAATGTGGAAGTCCTTTTGAATAACGATTTCATTGGTACATAAGACTGAAAACCATTCTTCAGTGAATTAGTGATCAAAGGACATAAACAAACATTCTCAAATGAGAAATCACAAACTATCAAGAACCATATGAATGATTGTCCCAAATTATTCACAATGAGGGAAATGGGAATCAAAACCTTAATGTTTCACTTTAACACCAACAATTAGACAAAGATGGACAAAAGACAGAAACAGCAATGCCAGAGGGGCTGTGGAAAACAGATACACTGTTGGTAGAGCCATGAGATGGCCCAATTATTGTGAAAAGTAACACATGAACGTTAAAAAATAACCAAAATGTCTTCCACTGATAATAATAGAAGAAAAAAATTCAAAGAAGGAAAAAATGGTCCCATAAGGCAGAAAATAGCCACTACAGCATTTTGTGGTAATAACGAACTAGAAACAAAGTAGAGCCTATGGCCTGAACAACGGCTCACCTAATTGTGATACCTGAATGGAGTGCAGTAATACTCCACCACTAAGAAATTATGACTATATGGGATGGCTAGGTGGTGCAGTGAATAGAGCACCAGCCCTGGAGTCAGGAGGACCTGAGTTCAAATCCCACCTCAGACACTTAACACAAAAACTAGCCGTGTGACGTTGGGCAAGTCACTTAACCCCCAAATGCCCTCCAAAAAGCAAAAAAAGAAAAAGAAAGAAAGAAAGAAAGAAATTATGACTATGAAGACTTCAGAGACGCATGGGAAGGTTTATCTGTATGGTTACAAAATAAGGAACAGAAAGAACACAACATATATACTTCATACATAATTATAGCAATGTGAACAGAAACAACAACAACCACATCAAAACATACAGACCCTGAGTATTTATAAGGGAAGAATTGAGAAAAGGAACTTTGCAACTTTCATTTCAGGGGCAGAATCTATAGGTAGAGGATATTACCTTCACTGTCAGGCATGGGAAATATGTTGGTTATTATCTGAACTGAATTTTCTCTCTCTAAACATTTTTATATCAAACAGCAGCTTGATGGGTAGGGAAGAGTGAAGGGATTCTTTCAGAAATGAGTATTATAAAAACAAAGACCTCAATAGGAAGGTAATCCATGATAAAGAGGATCTTAAATTATGTTCATATTTAGAGCTATTGCATCTACCTAGTGGGTCTATCTATCGACTTTGTCTATTGTCTATATCTATCTATCTCTATCTCTATCTATCTATCTATCCATCCATCCATCCATCCACCTATCTATCTATCTATCTGTCTATCAATCATCCATCCATCCATCCATCTATCTAACTACCTATCTATCCATCTATCATCTCTATCTCTATCTATCTTTCTATCGATCTATCTATCTATCCATCTATCTATCATCTCTATCTGTCTATCTCTTCCAGGTCAGGATAACAGCTTCATTCTTCTGGACTAAATGGAAATGAAGCTTGGATTGCTTCTGACCTCCGATCCTGGGAACACTCTGCAAACAGACACAAATCCCCGGAAGTAAAGCCTGTAATTTGATGAGTGAGCTTTTTTTTTTCCTGCTGTATTTCTCAAACATTGACCAGCCATCCAGTCACACAGCCACAGAGATTTTATAAAGGTATTACATATTTATGATCCAGCACAAAGGCCCTCTAAAAGCATCTGTGTTTAACTAAATCATGTCACTGACAGCGAGAGAGGCCTGCAGGGTAATTTAGGCTCCTAGGGAAAGTGTGTTTACACATCACTTGTGATCCAGTGGCTTTCAAACAGTCACAGCCCATTTCCTCTCCCACCTCAGACCCCCCTTCCCCTCAGAAAGGAAGGGCAAATATTAAATGCTTTGAATGTCTTTGAGAGTTCTGTCAGGAAATAGGAACATTTGGGAGTCACAAAGATTTCCCACAAGGCCCTGTATTATTGTCATTGCTGGCACATGAACTGAATTGGGGTGATTCCTCTCATAGGATCATAGACTTGAAGCCAGAAGGGACCTTAGAAGTCATCTAGTCCAGACCACATATATTACAGATAGGGAAACTGAGGCACAGAGAGGCAATAACTTGTCTCAGGTCAGAAAGGCGGCAGAACCAGGCTTCAAGGCCCAGGCCAAACACCAAATCCACTATCCCACAGTTTTTTAGTTTACCAGGTTTTCCATTTTGTTCATCCCTAACCTTCCTTTAAAGCAGGGGCACTCAGCCTTTTTGGCTCTCGCTGTGTGTGTGTGTCATTATACTCCCTTGGCAGACTGATGAAACTTATGGACTCTTTAAAATATGCTGATGAATACCGAGCTTACAAAAGAAACCATTTCTATTGAAATAAACACATTTTTCCTCCATTCAAATTCACAGACCCCTGGGAAGTCTGTGCATCAAGCTGATCACCCCAGTTCTACTGGCAGACCTGACAATACCAACCATCCTACTCTAGTGCTTTGCTCAAACTCCCAAAAGAGAACAAAAAATAATTGAAGACAGAGGCACAGAGAAAAGAGGCCCTTAGGGCCAACTCCTATCCATTCCTATCCTTAACAGAGAGTGAAACGAAAAAATGTGATAGAAAGAAGGTTTGCAAGGCCATTTCGAGCTGCCCGAGTCAGAGGCCAGTGTCTGTGGCTTTCTTTGAGAGTAGCCTTAATGTTCTGAGACTTGCCATTTACACGGCTATGAGAAGAAATAGATGCTCCTGGCCAAAGGCTGTTCAAATACGCCTCTATGTCCCTCCAGAAGCTGGGGCTTTTAAAAAGCAACCAAACATTCCAAGGCAGCAACAGATAGCCATGAGATTGCAAAGGGACCCAGAGCCAATGGGCTGTTACTAGGATGAGGTGGGTTTATTTTTCCCTCTTTTATAAAAACATAGATAGTTTGGGTTGCATCCCACATTGGATGTGAGATGATGTATTTATCTGTTTATTTGTGTTTTCTGGGCATATTATGAGGATGACCAAAAATCATTTTGGTACTTCCAGGATCTGTGATTCTCTCAGTGATAACATTCTGTCCACTGATGCAGATTGGGACCTGGCCACACCCCAGTGATTCTCATGTTCCTGGGTTACCACAGTTAGAAAACATCAGGGGGTCAAGTCTAAGAACCTAGACAGTGTTTTGATCAGTTACAAAAGAAAGGGGAAGGGAGGGACGGAGAAAGGGAGGGAGGGAGGAAGGGAGGAAGGAAGGAAGGAAGGAAGGAAGGAAGGAAGGAAGGAAGGAAGGAAGGAAGGAAGGAAGACCATACTGCCCTCTATCCAATTTTGCATGGTCTCAACTCTAAATGAAAGAAGGTATGTGGCCCAGTGGATAGAGGGGACCTGGAGTCAGGAAGACTCATCTTCCTGAGTTCAAATCTGGCTTCAGACACTTACTAGTTGTCTGACCCACAGTAAGTCACTTAACCCTGTTTGCTTCAGTTCCTCATCTGTAAAATGAGCTGAAGACATGGCAAAGCCCTCCAGTATCTTTGCCAAGAACATTCCAAAAGGGATCACGAGGAGTCAGATGAGACTGAAAGGACTGAACCGAAACTGAAGAGTGCTGCTCAACTCAACCCCGTCCCTTCCTGGTGGAGCCAAGAGTAGGAAACTCGTTTGCAGACTTCCCAATTGCCCTTTCTGCTCCCCAGACCCTTTCACCTCATCAATGAGACTGCTCGATGAGAAGTACCCGGGAATTCACTGAGCTGCTGCACCAAAGCAATCCTCAAAGCAATCCTCTTCCAATTTAATAAACAACCGTTAAAGAAATGAGCAGCTCATGTATTTGGGCTTGGACTTGTTGACTTCCAAGGTCCCTTCCCAGAATTAGAGGCATGATTCTGGGGTCTTATGAAATCCCAACTTTCAGCTGGGCATGTTTCTCGAAGCATCTTTAGAAGGCAATAGTTTCACAGTACGCTTCTTCTCCCACACTCAAAGTCAATCTGTAATGTTTTAAATTCAGTTCCAATAACAATGACAACCAACCAAGCATTGATCAAGCCTCTATGAGAAGCCAATCAATGGGCTAGGGGCTTGGGATAGCAAGAGAACAAGACAGCCTGTCCTCAGGAGCTTACATTCGTGCTATGTGGCCTCACTCTGGCCATGTGGAAACCAAGCCACCTTCATACTTCAGCACCTCGAGATGAAACCCCAAGGTTCAGGGTTTGGTTTTTCTTTTTTTTCTTGGTATTTTCACTTGTGAACACACAGGCAGTGTAACATGACAGGAGGATGACGAGCATTGGTGTCTGGGTTCAATAAAAAATCCTGCCACTGGCTGGTTGACTTTGGACAAGTGCCTTCCACTATTGACCCCCCAGGATTTAACTAGAGGAGTAGTAGGGGAAGAAATCTGATTTTGGAGTCAGAGGAACTGCTCTGAATCCTGCTCTGCTCTTCCCTCCCAGGGGGATATTTATTCTCTCTAGGCCTTGGTTTCCTTAGTCACTGAGAACTATAAAACACGCAGACTGGATTAGCTGATTCTCCAATCTATTACTTACAGACAGATGTGATGGCTCTTTAGTGCCAGGAGTTCCCACATATTCAAGTCCCCACACTGCAGAAATCATAGATTCTTGGAGTATGTTAATAAAAACATCATTCACCAGATCTATTCCCTAACTGAGGGAAGCGAGGAGAGCAAGCAGGGCCTAGCAAAAACACAAAGCCAGCAAGGTAATATCTGGTTTCTTTTTTCAATTTCTCATCCAAAGCTAGCTGAAGGATAGTGTCACCCTAGCACTTGGAAATTCTGCACATTTCCAGTAAATTAAAAAGATTTGACTGCAAGGAATTGAACAGGTCCCCAAATCAAGCCAATACTGCAATGCTCATTGGTTTTCTGCCCAACTGGCTTTTTAATTTAAAATCTGCAATGGAAATCTCTTCCAGAGCTTTCTTGCTCCAAGGCCCCATAGAGGCTTGAGAGTACAGGGTGCCAGAGGGGCTTCCCAGAGTTAAAAGGATATGAGGCAATATGAGCTCACATGCTGTTTGTGACTGACAACATTTCTACCAGGGTGACAGTGCAGGCAAAAAAGGATTAGCTATGGCCATCAGGAAATGCTGCCAGCTGCAGGTCTTGAAAATGAATGCTTCAGTATCTGAGATCCATACCCCTTCCCCTGACCCACCTACAGACACCGGAGGAGCCAGTTGGAAAAATGTTTTCTTCTGATACAGCTTTGTTTTGACTAGTGATAGAAGAACCCCAAGCCTCTAGGGCCAGCGAGGGCCACATTGAGGCAAAAGCCCTTTGGAGGCTTTGGACAATCGGAGGCAGAAAAATAACAAGCATCTGTTTCTCATCTTGGTTACTATTCATCCCCAGCTCTTCAGTGTAAGTGCTGACTATTGACACTGCTTTGACTATTGACTTTGATTAGACAAGTGTACCTACTATGCACCAGGCACCAGTGATACAACAGTTCTTGTTGGGGCTGGAGGCAGGGGGAGATATACCATATCACAAAACTATTCAGCAAGATCAAAAGACTAATAATGGAACGATCAGAACAGGCTTTCCAAAGACGGTGGCCCCAGGGCTCAACTTTGCGGCTACAGATTTGGAGAGCTTGACCCAAGGAGGAAAGGCATTCCAGGCATGAAGAAAACCTTGTGGCAACCAGGAGAGAGGGTCTTGTCCAGGAAATGGCTAGCAGGACACTTTGGCAAGGCATCTGACCTCTTGACACCTCATTTTCTTCTTTTATAAAATGTGAGGGTGAGAATTAATGCTTAATTCTGGCCTTTATAAAATTCCTTTAACATTTTCAAAGTACTCCTATATCCAAAGTCTCACTTGATCCTCCCAACATGCTCTTGTTACCTCCATTTCACAGATGGGTAAACTGAGGCAGACAGTGAGGAAGTGACTTGTCAGTGTCTAAGGCAGGATTTTCACTCAGGTCTTCCTAACCCAAGTCCAGTATTGAGCTTCCTAACTCACAAGATCCCTAAGATTCATTTCAGCTCTAAATTCCAGACCTTATACAAAGATTCTGGTGTGCCAAAATTCGCAGGGCTTCCTCCCTCTCATCCCAGCCATGACTTCAGCCCCACATGGGGGGAGCTGCTCCCAAAGTGCTCTGGAGTTGTGTACTCCCCTTCCTGGACTTGGTCTGTGCCAGCACAGCCCTGCTCTATACCCATAGAGAGTGAAAGCAGCATGGCCCAGCTCTGCTATGTAGAACCTGTGTGACCTTTGGCACATCACTCTCATTACAAACAAAACCCTCAATTCATGAATGCTAAATCTCATCATCTCTAATCTAGTGCTTACTTGAATTCTTTTAGAGTTCAGTTGTGTCTCCTAATGTATTATCACTCTCTTGAGGCTTTGTGTCTTCTGTATATTTGCCATCAATGAATGTCTTTAAATCGCTGAGAAAAATATCAAGCACAAGTTGTCAAGGGTGAACTGTGGGAAGAAAGGTGATTATGAATTGGGAGACTTGGGTTTGGATCATTTGCCACTTAAAGCCTGTCTGATCCTGGGCAAATGACTTGACATCTCTGGGTCTCTGTAAAAAAAAAGAGGGTGAATTAGATGGCCCCCAAGTTCCCTCCCCTTTCTGGAGCTAGGATCTCATGATTCAATCTACTGGAATTTGGTCAGCAGCAAAAAACAAACTCATCAGCCTACACGAGGAAGAGGTCACTGCTTCCTGTTCGACAATTCAGATCATGTTTGCTTTTCTACATTCTCGCAGTGGCTTTTCTTTTCTATCCTAAGCTTTTGTACTCCCTCAAAGTGGTTCTACAGTCTTATCTGTCCACTGTTTCCAGGCCCTGGCATATAGTTCATCAAAGCCTGGGGACATGAACTCCCAGAAAAAGCTGTCTACTCTCATCACCACCCCAACCCCTACCTGAACTCACTTCTCAGTCTTTGGGAACATGATTTTACATCACTCAACTGCTGCTATTCTCTTCATCACTGAGGCTTATCTTCTCAGGCTCTCAAGAGATTCTGACACCATTGGCCACCCTCTTCACCTCTGGATTTCTGTGAGTCTGCTCACTCTTGGGACTCCTTCTTCCTGTCCTCCATTCCTGTAGCACCATGCATTCAGTAGCACATAATAGTCTGCATCCTGGAGATCTGTCCTGGCTCCCTCTTCTCCCTGGGAGCAGGGTGTGTTTCATTTTGGCTTTTTATTCTTAATATCCCATGCCTAAACCACTCCAGGTGATTAATAAATGCTTATCAATAGATTGA
The DNA here is from genome assembly GCA_028627135.1 of Pseudochirops cupreus. Lineage (NCBI taxonomy): Eukaryota > Metazoa > Chordata > Mammalia > Diprotodontia > Pseudocheiridae > Pseudochirops > Pseudochirops cupreus. The sequence continues at coordinate 203,237,612 of CM053583.1, forward strand.
CTAGGATATGCCAGGTGATTGGTACCATGGATAGTTCCCTGGACATCCTGCCTCTCCTACTTAACTGGGTTTTTAACCATGGACAAGTACTTTATTTCTCTGTGCCTCAGTTTCTTCACCTGTAAAATGGTGATGATCACAGTATTGTTACAAGGTTCAAGTGCTTTGCAAACCACATGGGCTAAAGAAATTTCCATTCTGCTTATTGCTGCTCTTATTACTGATTTCTAAGAGTGGCCAGTTGCATTCCTCCAACCTTCTGGTTAAACTTGGACTGCAAGTCCCTGAGAACCCATCTTGCACTAGCCTTGCCACTCCACAAGGTCATCCTCTTTCATGCCGAAATGAAAGCCTGGGTCTCCCTGCATTACTTCCAAAATGGCAGCTACATGAAAGGGAGCATTTCCCTAGGAAGATCTATTATTTCTATGTCAGTTCTCATCCTCAGAATCAAAATCCTGCTCCAAGAGAAAAGCAACTGATGGCAACTAGTCAAATCATTAATCAACTAATCAGAACTAACCTCACTTTCTTTTCTTGGATCACAGCTTTTCCTTCTGTCAGCTAGTTCTGAGGAAAATGCCAAATGTTATGGACAAATATATTTCTCAGTTTAAAACATTTAAAGCCACCTGAAGTCTCTATTTGCCAAATGTATTTTAAGGCTGTCATTTTCCAGATATCTAGGGATGAAGAAGTCTTTGACTCAGATGAAACTCTGCCCATTGCTGTCTCCTCCTGTTTAATGGATTTCTTTCTTATATAATGAATCAATGAGCCCAGAAGCTTAATATCACTATGACAGAATTGAACTTAAAAAGATATTGCTAAAATATTTCTAATTGGTGGCATGGTGGATACAGTGTTGGATCTAGGGTTAGGAAGACTGAAGCTGAAATCCTGCTTCAGGCACCTCCCAGTTGTATGATATTGGGCAAGTCACTTACCCTCCCTCAGCCTTAGTTTCCTCAGCTGTAAAATAGAGGCAGTAAGAGCTCACAGAGTTGTTGTGCAGATTAAATGAGACAACATAAGTATTCTACGTGTTGATTTTATTGCAATAATATTTGCCATAATAATAGGGACTACTATTATTAGAATTATCTATTTGGAGCCAAGAAACATTAGAAATCATACAGCCCAATTCTTATTTTACAAACCAGTGAGGCAAGATGTGGTGCTTAAAGCCCCAGAGCTGGGATTTCTGCCCACATGACCAGATCCAAATTCAGCCTTTTCCCCACTGTATCCCTCAGCTTTATTTGAACATTGCTTACCAAAGTACTGTTGCCTCTCTATTACCTTCTCTGCAGCTCAAAAGTTAAACTCTGCCTCCACTGGGAATGCTCAGCATGCCCTTGGACATTGAGAAGCTCTGGGAAACACCAGGGCTGAAGTCTGTCTATCAACACACACTTTTTCCTTATAAGCAGAAACTGATTTTGGATGATAGAACTGCCTGGAGGGCTTGGCTCCTTCAAGAATCATTATAGATGCATTTCATTTTTCTGTCTAAAGTTTAGGCAAATGTGGAGGGAGAATATGTACAGAGATCATATGAACTCCAGAGAGACACAGAGCTGGATAAATGGTCACAATGGAGTGAGATTTTCCATACTGGTGCTTCCAAGGAGCTTGCTGTTAAGGTCATTAGTAATGTTCAGATTGAACCAAATGGGGATTTTAAGGCAAAAGAATAGTTTTGGACAATTCTCTGTCTCATGGCAATCTCAGGTTGCTACCAAGACTAAAATGTTTATAGATAGATTGGTATACCAATTGATAGATGAATGGATGGATAGATAGATATAGATAGACAGATAGATAGATAGATAGATAGATAGATAGATAGATAGATATTGGAAGAAATAAGGGTTAAGTGACTTGCCCAGGATCACACAGCTAGTAAGTGTCTGAGGCCACATTTGAACTCAGGTCCTTCTGACTCCAGAGTCAATGCCCTATCCACTGTACCATCTAGCTGACCCCAAAGAGGTTTCTTTAAAAAAAATTCCATTCACTTAAACAAATACTTATTAAGAAAGATGTAAAGCCAGGCACTAAGATTCATTTCATTCAAATGCAAAACACCAACCTTTCCTCTAGACCCAGTCCAAACATCAAAAGCATCCTCATAAAGTTTGTGTATTTTCTCATGTGAAACCCCTAAATCAGGGATGAACAAGGGATGAAAACTACCTGCAGAGAGTCCCTTCCCCAGCCATGCCCTCCAACAAGAGGAAATGGCACCAGAAGTCTCAGGACTCCTGCAGCTTCAGAAAGCCAGATCCCTCCTTTGCTGATGTAGACACAGTAACTGTACCACTCACCCTGTCCATCTCTGGCACTTATTATTGGTGATTGAAAGTGTGCCAATGTATTACAAGATGAAAGAGAATTGAGTCCTGCCAAATAGAGGATCTAAGTTAAAAACTCCATCCTAGACTTTGCCTCTCTTCCACTTTTCCCTCTTCAGACACTTATGGAAGCATGGCTCCATCAGGAAGACCCTGCTGTCTGGCCACTTGACAATGTTAGGGGTGTCTTCTTCCTTGATCCTTATACACTAAACCAGGAGGAACTATAGTCATACTCATTTTATTTCCCACAAATACTCTCAGATCTTCTGTTCACTGCCTACACTAAGTTATCTAAGTCACCTGATCTCAAACACAGTCCTCTTTGTCTGGTCTCTTATCTGTTGGTCCAAATACCTGTGAAGGTTTGATCTGGAGAAAAGGAGTCTTGGAAGGGAAAAGAGAGCTGTATTTAAGTGTCTGAAGAGCTAATAAATCTTGTTTGGCACCAGAGGGCAGACCCAGGAGTAACGGGCACACGGGGCAGAATCCAACTTGGTCTTGATATCAGAGACAAAAACAAACTAATGAAACCTTTCCCCAAAACACAAGTTGTTCAAAAGTAGAATGGACTGAATTGAGAGATTGTGAGTTTCTTCCAAGGGGCAGTGGATAGAGCACCCAGGGCATGGAGTCAGGAAGACCTGAGTTCAAATCCAGCCTCAGACATTTACCAACTCTGTGACCCTTGGCAAGTAATTTCACATTGTTTGCCTCAGTTTGCTATTTGTCAAATGAGCTGGAGAAGGAGATGGCAAACCACTTCAGGGTCTTTGCAAAGAAAACTCTAAACGGGATCACGAAGGGACAGATGATTAAAAAATGACTAACTGGGTTCCTTCTCCTCAAATGTCTTCAAGTTCAGGATGAATAACCACTACTCCTTGGTTTAATTATAGTGGGGAATCCTTTCATAGGTGAGCTGATAGCTGGTAGTCAAATAGTTGCTGCAGTCTTCTCAAATTCCATTATTCTTTGACTCTAGTATGTCTTTTTCTGACACTGCATACTGTCTAGATTGGTGCCCTCTCTGTTCTAGGTGAACCAGTCTCCTAGGTATTCCCTGACTCTCAGGCTGCCTCCAAAGCCTAGAATGCACTCCTTCACCTTTACCTCTTAGAATCTCTATCTTCATTCAAAGCTCAGATCAAGTGTCAAAACATGGAAGAAGGCAGTGAGGGCTGATGGATTTGAAATTCGGGACATCCAGATCTAATCAATGCTTCTGATTCATATCTCCAGTGTAACTATGGCCAATAAGTCACACAAACTTTTCTAACCTGGTTTCTAACCTAGAAAGTGGAGACAATGATACTTTCAGTACTAACCTCATAGACTCAATGCGCATTAATGTAAAGTGATTCACAGACTTTGGACAACTACATACACACCAATCTGAATGGGAAAACTCTCTGAAATGCCCTTCACAATCGATAGTTTATTTGTGCATCCATAAATGGCCATCAAATGGAATCTCTAAAGATTGGCAACTAACATCCTTGTCTTCCTAATGTCTAGAATAAATGCTTGTACAAAATAAGTGGTTAATATGTGTTTGAGTGAAAGGAAACATTTACAAAGAAACAGCGTGGTATTGGCCCCAGTCCTGAGATTACTGTGGCTACAGAAGACAGAAGTGGGAAGAAAGAGGGATCTTAGTGCTATGGAAAGGAAGTGAAAACAGAGAACCTGGTTGTGAATCTTAGTCTGGCTACTCCCTCTGTGTGTATGTGTGTGTGTGTGTGTGTGTGTGTGTGTGTGTGTGTGTGTGTGTGTAAGTGTGTGTGTGTGTGTGTGTAAGTGTGTGTGACTGTGAGTATTGTGAGTGCGTGTGAGGGAGTGTGTGAGTGTGTGTGAGTGTATGTGTGAGTGTCGTGTGTGTGTGTGTGTGTGTGTGTAAAAACTCAAACAAGAAGGTTAATCTTTCTGAGCCTCAGTTGCCTTTTCTGTAAAATGATAGTATTGGATAGGAGGATCTCTATAGTCAAACATATCTAACTAATCATACTAGTGTTGCAATACTTCCTTCCCTTTTAATCTGTGCCTTGTTTTCATCCAGCATAGGAAAATCATGTTGTGATGAGGCCTCCCAGAATCCAAGAACTGGGTCAACAGAACAGACAGCAGGATGAAATACCAAGCCCATGGTATTAGCAACAGGGGATAATGCTAGCCTACTATACCCTGCCATCATCTGCCCTTCACAGTGTATGCCAAGTTGATTTCTTTGGTGACAGTAAAAAAATCATTATGCTTGCCCTTGGGTTTTTGGGGGTGGGGAAAGGACATCTTTAGACATGAACAACAGATAACCATTTGCTCCTATGCTCAGATCAATGGCTGGCATGCCAACAGCCTCAAACAGGACTGGAAGTTATGCCAGAAGGGCTCTACTTTCTATTCAAGCCCTGCCAGTTCCTCCTGACTTACTGAGCCTCAGGCAGAAGTAAGGACAGCAGGAGACAGATGTGGTTTTCCTTTTTACAAACAAAATGAAAACAGACCAAATAGGTCAATAGAGAGAACAATGAGACTATTCAAGGCAGGAATCATGTGTACTTTTCCAAATAGCTAACCTTCTTACCAAAGGATATTTCAGCCAAAAGTTTGAGGAGTTAGTGTTGAGAATGAACCATTGAGGTCAGCTGGACTAACCCACACATTTCATAGGGGACAACATCAAAGTCTAGGGAGGGGAAAGGAATGGACTTCCTAAGATCACACAAGTGGCCAAGTACCATAGCTGGTGATTGAACCCAGATCTCTAGACTTGGTACTTCTTTCACTATCAAATGATACAAGTTTTATTTAGTGCCAGAAAAATACACAACACTCATATTTCAAAGCAGAGAGGGTGTGTTCAAGCCTATCTTTTCTTCACTTCACTGAGCTTTCCATTTTTTTTCAGCTGAAACACTCAGGAGACCTTCAGATTTTTAAGGTACACTCTTCCCCCTCCCCTCCACTCACATTCCCAAAGACATTCCTAGTAGTCCAAACAGCTTCAGGTGCCTGACAAACACGACTCTGGCACTGAAGCTTTTCACTCACTGATGGAATTGCAAACAATGACATTTGTTTCTATCCTTCTCTACTCAGCTCACTGAGCTAGCAAAAATCCCCACATGAAGATCAAAGAGGAGAGCCGTTCTGTGAGGCAAGCCAGATAGAAAAGATGGAAGTAATCATCTCCAATACCTTTCTCATGTAACAATAATAGACATTTCATCCATATGTATCAGAGCAATTCCAACTGCCTTTCATATCCATCAATTAATGCAGTCTCACAGACAATGCAGTGTCAACAAACAGGGCCCTGCCCTAGGGAGAACTTTCAGCACCATAGATCAGGACAGCACCCATCAGGACAAAACTCTCAGAATATTTTGCAGTAGTTATATCAAGTGTAAAAATCTTACAAAGCAACCTTTCTCTCAGGATCTCAAATAACTTCCTTCTGTCCTTGCACAATAAGTCCATTGGCTTTCCAAAATGAACATTAACTTTCCTTTTGCATCCTTGGTTCTCCCATGGGAGCATACAGAGTTGCAGCTGTGTTGATTTTTTTTTAAAGGTATTTTACTGCAAAGGAGATAAACAGTTTTTAGACCTTATGCTCTTTACCTGCACAGTAAACACATTTTTAAAAGGTCTCCATATGCCCTTATGTGACCCAAATCCTCCTGCTGGCTTATCTCACTGTCACACAGATTCTCATTTGTACATATAAAGTCATTCTCCTGTACACATAGCCTATTCATCCAAAATTACACACAGCATGCTCATTTTGAGGCTTTTAAAAAAAAATTTCTTACAGACGACTTGGAAAGGTATAAACAATTCTTGTCTTTTGCAGCATTAGTGAATCCAAACTAAAAAGAGACTATGAGGACATAAAACAGTAATATTCCAGTGTGTGAACCAAAAGAAAACATAAAGAACTTATCAAAAAAGAACAAGCCTACTGGGGTCATTTTTTAAATGAATTTCCTTTGGAGAGTCACATAAGTTTCACTTGGCTCCCTAAATCTTCCTCAATCATGAAAAATACTATCTGACAGGACTGACTTTTCACCCTTTATAGAATCCATACCCATGGTGCATGGGAATATACAGAAAACAGTTGCCCAGAATGAGCACAGATAGCTATGAGGAAACCAGGAAGGAATTGAAAGGAAAACTCCCTCATCCACTGAACTACTGAGGCATTCATATGTTTGTTCACAATAATTTGTCATTCATTTGACTGAATACAGATCAACCATTTTAGGAATGTGTTCTGTATATGAGAACGGTCTTTTTTTAAGACTCATCACATAAAACGTCTTTATTTTAAATTTTCATGGCAGTGATCACCAAAAGTACTATTATACAGCATGTTGGATGTTGGCTCTTGAGTATGTTTTCCATATATTACATATATATATATATATATATATATATATATATATATAT
>CM053583.1:203244923-203274296 GCA_028627135.1 Pseudochirops cupreus
CAAAATCCAATAAATCAGGGTATTCTACATTTTAATAATTAATATTTCCTTAATTGTGCTAACCTCCAGGATGATTTAGGAGTATACATTGTAGTACCAAAGTATGATGGGATTTCTTGACTCCTTATAGTCAGCTTCCCAGAACCCAGGAGTGAGAAGGAACTTTGGAGTTCATGCAGTCTAACATACTAGAAAAGGAGTGCCTGCCCACCATGACAGAATTCACAGATGACACCTTCAGGAAGGGAAACTCAACACTTTGTAAGGTAGCCTCTTTCTAGTTGGTAGGGAATTCTTGCTTTTGTATTTTTTTTTTCTGACACAAAACCTGCTTCTTTGCAACTTCCACCCGTTACTCCAGAAACTGCTTCTGGAGCAAAGCAGAACAAGACTAAATCCTCTTCCACCTGACTGAGCTCTAGATACTTGAACAAAATTATTGATGTCCCTTATGGTCTTCCCTTCTCTAGGCTGGATGTTACAGTTCCTTCAACAGGGTAACATTCCAGTGCCCCAAAGCCCTTCAGCAACCTGGTAACCTTTCTCTTGAATCTCTTCATCTTATCAACATCCTTCCCCAAACTGAACACAATACTCCAATAACTAGCAGCCAAGTATGTGATAAAGGTGGAGTACAGAGCAACTGCTCTATTCCTGGAGGCTTTGCCTTCTTAGTGAAGTCCAAGCTTGATTTTTTTCTTTCCAGCAGCCACATCATACTGATGCCTCATGTTGAGTTTACAGGCCACTAAACTTGCTGGATATTTTTAAAGGCAAACAAGTGTCCAATCATGCCATTTCTATCCTATACCTGTGATACTGATTTTTTCAGCCCAAGTGTGTGACTTTACAATTATCCCAATTGAATTTAGTGCCATTGATTTCTCTTTGGGGATACCAACACTGCTAGTTAGCATTGTTAGCTCTCCCTTCCAGGTGAGTGTCATCTGTCAATTTCATTAGTATATCACATTTAAGAAGAATGAAACTATTAAAATGGTTTTCCAGGCAGGATCAAATATGTGTAAAGATTAACAAGAGATTTAAAAACAACCCTTTCCATAAGCTTGGTTTTCTTCAAAGAAGATAATGCCAAGGATTTAGAAAAGAATAAAGTCAGCAGTTCAAGTCTGATGTACTAACTGTATCTACATCCTCACTCCCCAAGGGATATAATACTGCTCCAGAAGGTCTTAACTTTTAGAGATGAAGTGAAAACCTAGAGAAAGTTGTTGACTTGGGAACACAGAGTTTAAAGATGAAGAGGATCTTAGAAATTGTCTGGTGCCACTTAATTCTTCAAATGAGAAACAATGCTCAATTTCTATATGGCAGGTAGGAGAAGTACAGCCATTTAGAACCAAGTCTTTGGACTCCAGCTCCAGGACCACTATAGCAATCTGTTCTTGATATTGTTTTTTACAATGATCCTGAAAAATTGGGAATTATACACATTTTACAAAAGAGGAAACTGAGTTTCAGAAGGCTTACATGGGTTGCCCATGATCATATAGCTAAGAAAGTAATGGAGGTAGGATTTGGAGTCAGGTCTCTGGACTATAAGTGGGAAGTTCTTTCAACTACATGAGACCAAGACAAACATTTTTAAGTGGCTCGTCTGGGAATGTGAGTAACATGAGAAACAGAAGGTCCATGAAGGTGGACAGAGAGCCTTAGTGCTCTTAAGTAGGCTGCTCTTTCTGAAAAAGAAAAATAAATTATACACATCCTATACAGACGCCCACACAAATACAGAGAAAAGAGAGAAACTCCAGCCATTGGATTTTTAGTATTTCTAGTGAATGAACTGATGCTGTCTATCAAGAGTTCCTTGATGACATTCAGTACCAGTCACACAGACAGCACCCAAGGTCTAAGAGTAACCAGTCTGTCATCTAGTCTGTAGCTCTCTTCCCAAGGAATCAGAAAGACAAAATTGCACATATCAGGTGATTTTCTTTTTAAATTGTCCTTATTGCTATAGGACACCTGGTGATTTCTTTGCCTTTCTACATGCAAGTTGGAGTCCTCTGACCCTCCCTCTCTCCATGATATGTTCATAGAAATCTTCAAAACTCAATTTGCATCCAATTGGAATACAAGCGCTCCCCAAAGGGAACTACTTGCTCACTATTTGCCACTGACAAAAAAAAAATGAAATAGAAATATCTTTCATCTCAGAATTATTTAGGAAATTTCCCATGAGTCTTGCCCACCAGTAAGGTGGGTAAGAGAGGTTGCAGCTATCACCGTCATAAAGAAATTGTAGATCCAAGCCTTGCCAATGATCCAATAAGACCTGTTCTGGAAGGGACCAACATCATTAATTAACATCCAATTGGCTTGCTTTTTCTGAATGGAATCCAAACAACGGCTCCACAGATATGCCTGATGTTCCTTTAGGTTGCTTTTTCTGGGTTCCAAGACCAAAAGGAGGCTGTCAATTGCACTTAGAAAGCTACCTAGATCAGTCCCTTTATAATGTGTCTTCAACAACAAGATGCAGGAGCAATTGAACATAGCAATAAAGGATTCAGCAAACTCAAGAACAACAAGCACCATGTAAGGACTGCCTGTTTGAAGAAAAAAAAATAAATTAAACCTGCTCCAAAATCCAGGAAAGTAGGTCTTGCAGAAAATAGATCAAAACCAGCATTTTACACAATATACAACATCATAAGCTCCAAAAGGATAAATAACCTAAATAACTTTTTAATAAATATAGATCACATCCCTTTTTAAAGTTAAGAAGACCAGAAAGAGGTATTTTGTACATGTATGCTTAAGGGAAAAATTCTAATTCCAAGTATAGAAATGTTTCCACTCTACTACATTGCCTCTCTAATCTAATTGGCAATTGGATCACATCAATTTTAAATGAAGTTTGACTGAAACACGTTTGGAAAATCAGAGCAAATTTCCAGAGGCAAGTGGAATTTGAAGGAGAAGAAATGGGTTAGCTGTCCTTTTCCCAGGTTAATTGCTCTGCTAAAAACAAAACAAATCAAGCTCACTACAAAATCCTATTGATATAACTTTGGTAAACCTTTTTAGGATTGAATATTAAGAAATACAAAGTCTAGCTTGCATGTTTGTCCCTTATCACAAAGTCAACAAATAAATAGAGAACAATGAAGAAGATTTCAGTACTCAAAATTCAATCAGTTCAGAAACATTAACAACTACCATGAAAAAAAAATCTGTGCTAAGCACTAAGGATGATTTTTTTTTTAAATACCTGTCTTTGGGGACCTTCCATTCTATGGGAGGGATAAACCACATAAAAATGAAGTATATATTAAGTTCTATACACACATGGAAAGAGAGGTGGGAGAGGAACGGGGCAGTAGCACAGGGGAAATTCAGAAAGGCTTTGTGTAGAAGATGGAGAGATTCAAAAGCAGAGGTATGAAAAGAAATTAAAGCTCAAGAGCATGAAAAATTCGGAGTTTCACTTTAAATTTTCCTTAAACCCAGACCTTTCTCCTTCACCACCCCAAGAAGCTAGGAGGATTGGTGTGTAAGTGAAGAATAGAAAAAAATATTTTCTCATAATCCCCAGAGGAAATCACCCTCCCATGTTTTAAATATCGAAATATAGACATTTCAGGCATATCCATGCTACTAGGGTGAGAGAGAGGAGTCAGATTTCACACAATGAGTAGAGCTGTGGAATAAAGGATCCATTTCAGGTCTGTACAGCTAGGACAAAACAAGAAAAAGTGTGAGTCCCCCTCCATAATGGCTCAGATGTGCTTAAGGACAATGTCCATCATTCCTGCTAACGAAGAAAGGAAGAGCTCCAGTTTCAGGAGACTAAATCACTTTATTCAGTAAATCCCGCAGAAGAAATTCGTAGCAGACAAGGTGTCGAGGAGAAACCCTATGATTTGGTTTCAAATATTAAGTACTTTGCAAAAGCAAAGAAAAACAACCAATGGAAGGATGTCATGATCCAAATGGATTCCAATTCACAGACACTCAGTAGGAAATCTGCACAAAGCCGCCACACAGAACATCGACTACCAGAGAACATTCAGATTACGTCATGTCACCTTGGAAGGATTCACAGGAGCCGAATAATAGAGCAAAGAAGGAGGCAGAGAGAGTCTCTCTGACTGCAGTAAACTCAGCCAATGATGCCAGAGAACCTACATCTATATAGATATGGGACCCAACACAGGAACGGTCAAAATAATCCGATGGCCTGACCACTGTGCTCATATCACACAGCCACAGCTCCAGTACTGTTACCTTGGAAGAAGGACTAGGGCCACATAATTAACAAATCAGCAGAAAACTGGACTAAACAAGATATGCTACAATAAGCTCCAAATGATGCTTGAATGATCTTGATAGATCAACACACACACATACACCCAGACTTGTTTTCTGTTGTTCTCAGTCAGGTCTCTGACTCTTTGTGACCCCAATTGGGGTTTTCTTGGCAAAGATGCTGGAGTGATTTGCCATTTTCTTTTTGAACTCATTTTAGACATGGGGGAACTAATGCCAACAGGGTTTAAGTGACTTTCTTGCCCAGGGTCACACAGCTAGTAAAATGTCTGAGGTCAGATTTGAACTCAGGTCTTCCTTATTCCAGACCCAGCACTCTGTGCCACCTAGTTGCCCCACAGACATATATATGAATAGATAAATACATACAGGCACAAATGTAGAAAGATGATACATACATATCTATACATATGAAGAGAGATGTTCTCAGATAGAGAGACAAATACTAAATCTATACCCTATATAAATAAACATTTTAAAATATCATAAAAATATAAAGACACATTTAAAAATCACAGACATTGAAGCGCAGCTTGGTTTTCCTCTGCTCAACAATTTCTCTTCTGGGAAAAAAATTCTAAATCTTTATGTGGATTTGTTTTTCTGGTGTCCCCTGTTTCTTCCTTTTTCTGAAAAATACTGCCATGTAATTTTTTTTTAAATCTGCCATCTAAGTCTGCTATCTAAACTATATAGGGAGCTTGGGCATAGTGGGCAGAGTGCTGTCTGGGGTCAGGAAGGCAGGAGCTCAAATCTGGCCTTAGATGCTTACTGGTTTTTTGAGCCTGGGCAAAATACTTGACCCTCCTTGCCTCAGGTTCCTCAACTCCAAAGTGAGGATAATGGTCAAATCTATTTTGCAGGGTTGTTGTGAGGACCAAAGAGATAACAGTTCTATAGCACTTAGCACGGTGCCTAGGACATCCTAAGCTATAGAAATGTTAGTTGTCTCTGCTGTTGGTGGTGGTAATTATCTCCTATGTGGTCAAAGATATGCACAGTTTTCAAAGGAAGAGACGTAAACATATAAAAAATGTGAACAGGCCTCAAATCATTCACAAGTGCAAATTAAAAGAACTGAGATTTCACCTCAATATCCATTAAGTTGACAAAGATGATAAAAGACCATAGTCAGCACTGGATTGCTGAGGGAAGACAGGGCCTAATTCACTAATGGTGGAGCTGTAAATCAGTCCAACCATAATAGAAAACAATTGGGAATTACATGAGAAAAGTCACTAAACCACTTACGTTCTTCGACCAAGGAAGCCCCATTCCTGGGCAGATGGTCTAAGCAGGTCAAAAGTAGAGGAATAACTAACTGTATATACTAAAATGTTCATGGTTTTACAATAGTAAAAAAAATGGAAGAAACATGGGCATCAATCAATTGGACAATTCTGACTGTAATGGAATACTCCTGGACCATAAAAAGTGCTGAATAGGAGGAATTCAGGAATTATGAGACGACTTCTGGGAGCTCAAGCTGAGTGACGTAAGCAGTCAGGAGACCAATATGGAGTGATTACCAAAATGTAAATGAAAATAATCCTACAAGGCAGTCAAATTCAGATCAGTTCGAATGCCCAATCTTGATCCTGGAAGATGGGGGTGGGGGAGTTGTGAGATATATTTTCCTTGTCTTGGGAGAGAGGAAGGGACTACATATGCAGAATCACTGACACGATCCCATTACCATTATTGTCTGCTCCATGCCTTTTCTTTTCTCTTCTCAGTGCTGAAGTCACCACTGGTCTGCTCACAGCAGCCAATGCACAACATTCCATCCCCCATCTTGATGTGTTTTTTTTCTAAATTCTTCCTCAGACCCGGAATGCCCTATCTTCTCCACTCTTAGCAGGTTGCCTAGAATACTGAAAAGGTGAGTGACTTGTCCAGGGTCAAATAGCCTGCACATGTCAGAGGTAAGACCTGAACCCAAGTTTTCTTGGAGCCAAGGACAGTTCTCTCTTATATCACACTGATTTTCCACTCCCTTGATGCAGTTTTCAGCAAATGAGTCTCTTCTTTTCATATACCTAATGCATGTGTGTATACATATCCATAATATAGGAAAACACCTATGTGCGTACACATATATGTATACATATGAAAAGGCATACTAATTTGTTGTATTTTTCTCATATTTTGTTGATTGTGAAAAGGGACTAATTATATCTAATTATACAAAGTTTATGAAACTAAGCAAAGTTTCCAGATTTAAATAACCACCTGAAAATTGATAGGGGCTATAATTACAGAATTCATTCCCAGAGGTCTTGTAGATTGCCCTTACACTTCCTCTTCATCTGTACCACACCAGCCCTATGTTGTTCATACTCATATTCCTCAGAAGCATCCAGCAGTCTTTGCTAGCCCTTCCTAATTTCTTCACTTGCCCAGTACCTAACGAAGAGCAAAGATTCATTGCACAGTAACAGTACCCTTACAAGACACATTCCACATTATAAGGAGGAAAAATAATCAGCAATAGTGGCCAGGAACTTGCTTCTAACACATTTCCAAGTTAGTTGCTATCTATCAAATTTTCAATATGAGCATCAATATATGATTTGTCCATCCCATATACAGCACATTGTAGAAAAATGGTAGAGTTACCTAGTCATGGAGACATCTGCATAGCGCATCTCAGACAATGAGGTAAGACTTTTAAAGAAGTTGAAATCCCAGTCACTCAAGTCAATCAGTATTTATTACATGCCAACTATGTGTCTAGAGTTGAGCCAAGTACTGGTCCTGACATGCTATTTGATTATTCACACAAGGACATTTCTCAGAGGCTAAGCAATGAGTGCAGTCTTGAAGGCCACTGGTCTAGTCTATCAACCATACAAATGAGGTCTCCATTCAAGTATATTCACACATGTTCAGTAGATGAGACTGCAGAAGGAAATATAATTCTAGAACAGACCACCTCCACTATTTCCAAATACTTCAAGTTCTACAGTGAAATATGGCATTAGAACTGGCATTAGCACCAGGCTGAAGATGTAGATGAACTTTAAAAGTCCTTGAAAGTCATGACAAAACTATGGTAAAGGCCAGTTAATGAAGTGGTTGAGTACTTACATGAAGAAGTATTGATCCCTTCTGTTGACATTGATATTCTAGTGTAGTACTCTATAAAACAGAAAAAGGCAATAAGGAATTATGGGACCAGACCATGCAAAACTCTCCATTGCAAATGTGCCATGCTCAGAGAGACCCCAGGAAAAGAAACCAGGAAAGGAAAAAAGTTGAAAAAAAGCATCCATGATTTAATGACTCCTCAGTCAATGGAAGGTCACCAAAAACAGTGCTTACATGGAAGGCCATAAGGGACAGTATATGCAGCTTAGACATAAAAGAGGCATCAGCAGAGATGGAGAGGCAGGTCCCTAACTCTCAGCTGGACCTTAATATCTACAAAAGCTTCAGTTTCCATCACAGAGAAGCTCTTCACTCCACACTAAACAGGACGTTTATGTGTAGAGTCAATCAACATAAGCAGGGAGGCATAACCAATTTCTTTGTGCAGGTGGTCAGGATTGATAAAGCTTTAAGAAAAAATGTGGAGAGAACTGGGCAAAAATGCACACTTGACTCTGCCATCTTGGATCTACCCATTGGGATAGATAAAGCCCTGATGAGATCCAGTGACCTTGGCCTCCTTGCTGCTTCTTGTATGAGACAAGGTTTTTTCCCTTGACCCTTCATATTTCTTAGAAGGATTTTGTTTGTTTTGTTTTCAAATGGAGAACAGTGAGGGAATCTTTTTTATTTGAGAAAAATAAATAAATCTAAAGAAAAAATAAAACCAGAGTCAGACTATGTAGATAGTCTCTGAGGTCACTTCTAGGCCTAAGCATTTAATCACAAATCTGGAATAACAATAATAACAGGGAAATTGGAAAGAGGTGAAGGACTGGGAAGAGAAGGAGACAGCTAGAATCCAATGACTTCTAGCAGGGAATGTGAGAGAAGTAAAAACAATTCTCAGACATAACGTCCCATCCCAAATGGCTACATGTGGGGATTTGTTGGCGACCAGGGTTACAGCCAAAGCTGGTGGAAGTTCCTCTTTTTCCCTTGGTTCCACAAGTCTGCATCATTAGGTCGTTCATATTAACAAGCAGGAGAACGAAAAAAAAATCAACAGACATTCCTTGTCAGATTCTTTTGTTTTAATTTATTGGCATATTTTATTTTTACAATGCACTTGTTTTCCTATTTTTGCTTCCCCCAACCCTGTACTGAAGATGAAGGCTTTTAATGAACACAACAAAAGGGGGCAGGGGAAGCAGTTCTGAAAAAATAGCCCAAAAATCGTCCAGACTGACGGTCCACATGGATTGTCACTACCTCTACGAGGAACGGACATCCCTGCCTTCTCTCATTTCCTCTCTGGAGGCAAATATGTCTTTATACTAATGCAGAGGCAATTTCTAGTTTTTGTCATTTTTTGTTCTTTCCATTCATATTTTTGAGGTCAACGTGTATATTATTTTCCTGGTTCTTATTTCATTCTAAGTCATTTCACAGAAGTTGTCCCATGATTCTTTGAATTTTTTATATGCCTTGTTTCTTGCAGCTCATTAACATTCAATTACTTTCATATAATGAATTTGTTTAGCCTAAATCAGTGGTGAGGAACCTGCAGCCTCAAGGCCAGACTGGATTCAGTCAAAGGGCCGCACTTGAGGACCTAGAGGACCACATGTAGCCTTGAGGATGGCTTAAATGATGGGCAACTATTCCAGTTCTTTCTGCTATAATAAAAAGGTGTATATGGGGACATTATTAGTTGTTATTATTTTTATCATTGGCCTTTCTGGGGTATATGCCTAATGGGAGAATCTCTGGGTCAAAGAATAGGCATATTTTATTAATTTTCGTTGTATTAACTATTCTGTTCTATTGATCTACAAATTTACTTTTTTTTTCCAAACTAATACCAAATACTTTTGACAATTACACTGCTTCACAGCATAGTTTGAAATTTGAAAATGCTATCCCCACTTCATTTCTACTGCCCCCCCCAGTATTATCTTTGAGATTCTCGAGCTTTAATTTGTCCAAAAACATTTTGAAATTATTTTAATTCTAAAAAGTAGTGCAATAGTTTAACTGATATAGCACTGAGTCAGTAAATTAATTTTCATCAGATTAGCAGTTTCATTATATTGTTGGGATCCAGATATGAACAATGAGTATCCTTTTGATTATTTAAATTTTTATTAAATTTCTTCAGTGTTTTGTAATTGTATTTATGAGTTGTGTGCATTTGAAGATGGACTTTCAGATTTTGAGGCACCTTACCTTTTGATTAATTCTGTATACATTTTGGTATTGCAATAAATAAACACTGATGCTTCTATGCCTTTATTTTATATTTGGATACTTTATGAAGCTATTAATTGTCCCAGCTAATCTCCTTGCTGATTCTCTGGGGTTTTTCTAACTAAATCATCTTATCATTAGTTAACAGAAATCTCCTCTTTGCCTATGTTTATATATTTAATTTCTTTCTCTTGTCTTATTGCTCTCTGGCATTTTTAGAATTATGATCTATATTTATGGTAAAAGCTTCTAGTTTACTGCAAACAAAGTTAGCTTTCGTTTAAGATACATAATTTTAACATTTTAAAAATTACTCTTTTGACCTATGATTGGTAGGTTTTTGTTTTTTTGTTTTTTAACATAAATGAATGTTCTATTTTCTCAAAAGCTTTTTATCTGAATTTACTCATATAATTGCTTAGGCTGGGGTCTTGTTTTAATATGATCATGTTACTTTTTTTTTCCTATTGATGAATCATCTTTGTATTTCATATAATTCCAACATGTACACGATACTCTAGTATTTACTCTAGTCCTTGATTAATACTTTATTTCAATTTTTTGCAATAAAATTTCATAATGATATTGGTCTTTTGTTCTCTTTCTCTGCTTTATCTTTCCCTGGTTTAGGCATTAGAACTTATTTGTCTCATAGAAGTTGAATAAGCTATTTTGCCACTTTTATCAACTGATATATCAAATCAAATTTGGTATTTATTTTATCTGATATTGAAGTGATCTTATTTCTATCAATTTTGGGGATAATTTGCATGACCAGAATCAATTACTTTTTAAACATTTGGTATATTTAACTCTAAATTTCTAAAGAAAAGCTAATATTTTTCTTCAATAGGACACATATCCTCTACTTTCTCTCCCTCTCCTCTCTACATCTATACAATTTCCCATATTGTTGTACCCTTTAAAAAATGTTAATTTACTTAGCAAGGGTTAGGAGTCCAAGTTCAAATAAAGTGTTCCACTTTGGTTATCTTTTCATAAAATTTCTTTTAAAGCTTTAGCCTTTTATGTCTTTTTTTTAAAAAAATCACTTGATAATCTCCACTATGGTCTTTCTTTTAACCTTTAGGTGAATCATTATCTTTAAAAAATAATCTAGAGTTGAGAATTGATTTTCTTAGTCTTTTCTACCTGAATGAGTTTGTTTAACTCCTTGTGCTTCTGATGATTGAAGATGTTTTAAAACGGAATAGTCACTGTACTTCTCTCTTTTTTTTCATGAATGCTCAAATGCCAGTCTTTTGCCACACAGCCATTTTTTTGGTCATTGATCAGATGTGTAGCACATATTGTTTTAAATTGTAGCTTAAGCTTCTTTGCTTTTTAAAATGTACTATTCTCTCCTGGGATTTCTTTGGAATGAAAAATAATCTTAAGTGATTTCAATTGTCTTTCTTCACATTTAAATATTTGACTAATTAAAAATGTGTTTAGCTTTATTAAAATTACTAAATGCAAATACTCCATACCTTGGTGTTTACAGCATATTCTCTTTTTCTGGTGGAGATCTGTAGATTCTCTCTGTCATTGCTTTGTTTTCTTTATTCAGAAGTACTGGATAGAAGTTTAGGGTTTTTTTTGTGTGTGTATTATTTCCTGAATTATATAATTAAGATTTAAAAAAAAAATTTATTGAGGCAGCTAGATGGCGCAGTGAATAGAGCACTGGACCTAGAGTCAGGAGGACCTAAGTTCAAATCCAACCTCAGACTCTTATCACTTACTAGCCATGTGATCTTGGGCAAGTCACTTAATCCCAATTGCCCTGCCTTCCCCCCTCTAAAAAAGCAAAAAAAAAAGAATTTATTGTGTTCTCCTATGATTATTAAGTTATCTCCATATAACCTGTCTCCAAGGTTGATCATTTTGGTAGATGTAGAATTTATGTGTCTCCTTCATAGTGAGCATTGTTTCTTATTTCTGTTTTGTCATGTTATTTCTCTACTGTAGTATTTTCTTTGCATTCCAAAAGTTATTTTCTCTCTCACCACTTCCATTTTTTTTTTTGAGAAATTTGCTATCATGTAGGTGTGTGTATATACATACACATATATATTACACACATACATGTATGTCTGTATAATATATGTATATGTGTGTATACATATATGTGTGTGCATTTGTGTGTATGTGTGTGTATTCACACACATCCATACACACACATTTACTGTGCTGTTTGTTTGCTTGCTTATATTTCTGCATTGAGAACCCTGATTTCTATCCTAAATCCATTCCTAATTTCTTCTGAAAGTTCTCTTTTGAACTTTTCTAGGGTTTCTTGATATTATTCCATGATTTCTGTTAAGTCCACAACATTCTCATACTCACTAGGTAATATTGGTTATTTTACTCCATGTTAAAATATTTACATGATGTACTTTTATTGTTTTTGCAGATTTTAGTGATTTGATTTGGGGGGTTTTTAATCTTATTTTATCTGTTAGTAGAATACATGTTAATTCAGGATTTTTTCCCTTGACTGTGATCTTTCAGCTTTTCTCATGGATTCTCTATCACTTGACTTTGGGAATCTTCCTCATCCTCTGGTGCCTAAAGTTCCCATAGCTGTACAGGCTTCTTGAGGCTGGAATACTGAGTCACTCCAGCCTCCTTGCAGTAGGGGAGATGGAGAAAAAACTGATATAATCTGTTTCCCTGAGAAAATTCTAGGGAGAGAGGAATGAACCCAGCTATGCTTCCAGTCTTCCTTCCCTTAAACCTAAAGCTTTGTCACCTATGACTAATGGCTTCAAGCACATCCTTCCTAGTGTACTTCTGGTTCTTCCTCTTCTGCTTTTAGTCCATTCTGTGTTTCCTTGCTGTGGGTGGGTAGAATCAGGTCCATGTCTTCTTAGAATTGAATATTTCAGGTGGAGTTATTGCCATGAGGGATCCTTATAATCAAATTCCAAGTCCTAAGCCTATGGGCTTACTTTGCCCACTCTTCTGGGTGGGCAGAAATCAGCTGGCATTGGGATACTGAATGAGAACTCTAAGAACTAGTTCTCAAACCATAATTCATGAGGATCCTCCTAAAGTATGACTTCAGTCTTCTTAACTTGTGGAATCAGCTATAATTAGTATATCTGACCCACAATTCCTTGCTTTTGGATTTTTTGAGATGGAGACATTTACCAACAGCAACCATGTTGGTGATTATATGTTCTTGAGTGTGTAGTTCAGATCTTGGCCAATAGGTCAGAGGCTGTCCTGCGAACTGTGTCCTAAATCATAATTACCAAATTTACTATCCAAAAGTTGGGCCAGATCCTAGTAACCTGCTCTCTAAGATATTGCTACAAAGGCACCAAGGTTGTGAATTCCAATAATATCTACAAAGATCCTGCTATTCAAATATGTTTGAACAGAAAGTGCTGTCCTGTCAGGGAGACAGAGGGGCCAATGCACACAACTTTAAAACTATTTATGGAAATCCTCCTACTCCTCAGACCTGTTTCAGAGTGCAGGTTTTGACCAGAAACATCAGCAATTGTGGTCACTCTTCCCCAAACTGAAGCCCAAGTGGGAGCCAGCAGGCAGAGCATGCTTGAGGATGTTAGTAGACAAGGAAAAGGAAAAGGAGGGGGCAGTCCTGAAGGCAGAAGGACTTCTGTTTAGTAGAGGTACAGTCAGCAGGCAGACTGGTCAATCCAGGGCATAATGCTTGATGCTGACTGATTTTACTTACCGGATGGCATGCTTGCCCTTTCGGTAGATGCTGGCATGCTAGTTACAGTCTCTGCAAAACACAAAGGTCAACAAGATGTTATGCCACACTATCAAATGCCAGTCACACCCAGACTGGTGCATGACAGCAATGTGAGGGGAAGGAAAGAAGGTCCTCCCAGGAAGGGAGAACCCCATACTTGAACTTCACAGAGTGAGAAATACAAGTAGGTCCATGATTCTAGCTGTTTTCTTCTTTCTTGGACAGCAAACATGAGCTGAGTTAAGTCAAGATTACTGGGAAGAACAAATCATTTCTATCTGTTCAATGAGAGCATACAAGTGGCCCAGATGTGGCCTGCTCCTTGAGAATGAATGTGTCAATGTCACCATTGAACTAGCCAAGAGAGGTGGCAAAAATGCTCCAGCAGAATTTCTCATCACAGACAGTGGAAGAATTGCAGCTTCTCAAGGAAGAAAGCCATTTCCAAGTTGGGATCATTGCAAAGTAAATAGATTTCTAGCAGTATAGGCTCATAGACATTTTCTCCCTTATCTGTAGCATCAGCTTCCAGTGATAGTAAAATCAAAACTTTAGTTCAGGCGATCACGAGTCCATCTGTGCAATATTGAGTTAAGTACTCTTGGAGACCACACGAGTCTGAAAAAACCTGATCTTGCCTTCTTGCCTCTGCCAGGATGCTGGTGGGAGCAACGTCACTACTGATCTAACTGGTAGTAAATTCAAATATCCTGGAAAGAGTTTCTCTTCATGTCAGAACCAAATCTCTGTCTTTCCAGTTACACAGATTTATCTAAAGGTCTAGAAACCTCCTGGCAGTCAGGAAAATAGACCAAACTGCAGCATCTATGGTCAGATGACTGAACAGCTGTGCCTAGGATAGCAGAGACATACCATTAACAAATATTCCTGCATCCACAAAATCAGAAGAATTAGTGCCCAAGGCACCTTATAGCTCAATGCTTTCTAATATGACAAAGATTTTCATTTGTAAATCATGGTCTAAGCAAGTCAAGTATGCATCTAGCCAAGGATAGCTTCTGGTGTGCATTTTTTCTAACCATCTAGAAATTCCCACAGTGGTAACTAACTTAAACATGGACATGCATGAAATTATGTCATCTTTATGTTTTCTGTCATAATAAAAAGCACTGTATAAATTAGTGATGGGGAGGGGGGGACTTAAAGATAATCTTGTCTGAACCCTTTTTTTTATCAGGAAATCTTAGCCCAGAAGGTCTAAGTGACTTGCTAAGGCTGCATCTGCTAGTTAAGAGCAGAGATGGATTGCCAATTCAGATATTGAGATTCCAGAGCCACTACCTCTGCTGCACTCTGCCGCATCCAGCAGGCTAGATGGCTCAGTTCTGAGGAACTTACACATGGGCTTTCTACAGTCTTTTAAGGAATAGCTCCTCCATTCATCCAGCAGCTGAAAAGAGCTAGAATGGGCCTTTTGGCTTATATCATGAGAGGAGAAATGGTACCATTTGCCTCATTTCAAATTTAATAGGTGCACAATACCCCAAATTCAGAATTGATTAAGATCTCATTGTGAATATAATAGAGACTAGAAATATCTTTTTGGCAAGACAATGCTGGTTCTTTGGGCCCAGAAGTAAATGTAGATACATATACCTCAAGCGTCAATGTCACCAACAATGTAAGTGTTGGCAGCACATTTTTCCTCAAGAATTTAATGAATCCACCAAAGTAAACCTAAGATGTCCAGGCCACAATCAATGAAAACAAAGAACAGTAGAATGGAAGTTCATTGTTGTAAAAGTGTTTGGGGCTCCCTAAGGTAGCAAGGATTAAGATCTTCTACCTTCAGAGCTAGGACAATCTAAGGTGGTATTTCTGAAGAATGTTCAAATAATTTTCTTTCTTCTTTTGAACTTTAACAACTAAGCACAGACAATAAACAGCCATCAAGAGAGAACATAGGCTTCTTGGTCAAAAAAAATTCAGCTTTCAAGCCAAGTATCCAAATGTCCCTTTGGAAGAGAAGGCCCTCCCACTGTCCATCCATCCAAGACACAGCAGACATTGAGCTGAGGCTAATGTAGAAAGCTCTGAGAATAGAGCATGAGGATCCTACTCAGGTAGATAAGAAATGTTCTGTTGTTTTTGTCATTCAATAAATGGATGAATGAATACAGCAACTATATCAGAAGTACTAGGGGAGGGAACACACATTCATTAAATGCCTACTATGTGCCAGACACTGTGGGAAGTACTTTACACAGGAAGTACTTTACCCATTTGATTCTCACAGCAGCCTTGGGAAGTAGGTGCTATTATCACCCCCATTTTACAGTTGTGAAAACTGAGGCAGACAGAGGTTGTGACTTGCCCACTGTTGCTCAGCTATGATGTCTCTGAGACTGGATTTAAACTCAGGTCTTCCTGACTCCAGGCAAAGGACACATTCATTTCACCATCTAACTCTCAACACAAACACTGAGACAAAAAGACAAAATGTTTCAAACCTATTATCATCTTCCATCTAAGGCAATTATTGACCCAAGAGGAAGTAATTACAGAGCCAATTAGGAACAAAGAATTTCTTTAAACTGACCCTCACAAAAAGACCTAAATAACAGATCTATGCTCTCATGAATGCATTTATTCCCTCCAATAATGCAACTCACAACTTGTCAAGCCCAGCCATCCTAGGTAAGTCATTCTCTTAAATCGCCAGAGGAGGTCCACCCAACACACTTGTGGACCACCTCATTTTCCCCCTGGCATCATCAAGATAGCAGAACACATAGGTTGGCCATCCCTTTGCCCTCCTTGGTATGAAACTGTTCCTCCTCCTCACCTCCATGCCTTTGATAATACATATCTCTGATGTATCCTTCACATGACTTTTCCAGTAAAAGTCTTATTTTACAAAGTGCTGCCATCTGTGCACACCATCCATGCCCATTCTCCATTGTTCTTTAGGAGATCCTCACTATGGATACTATAGTATTTCATGAATATCAGTAGAAGGATGTATTTCTTAATACCCCAAAGATACTCAACAAAAAAAGCACTTCCTACTTCCTCTCAAGCATAAATGCACACCCAATCCTGATCACCTGTGTAACAAAGATGAGATTTCTAGCCAAAGACAGGAGAATTACATTTCAAGCTCACAGTTCCAAAGCAAGGCCTCCAGGCAAATTCTGTCCATAACACTTCTTGGGAAAACGCAACCGCAGAATGATCATCAACCAGCCATGACTTGCAATTTTCTTGGTTCCAAAACAATTTTGCTAATGAGAAAATCTCATCTTGCTAATAAAGATCCTGCAGTAGAAAGTCTGTTTGAATACTATAGCCATTGTCATTCCTTTTAGCAAATACATCTATCCTGCCAAGAGCAAAATTGCGAATCACTAAATCCAAGTCCCACTTACAAGAATAAGCAAAATGTATTTATGAACCCAGGCTTCTTGGGTTTTTTCTGTCAGCAACACACTGTTCCCTGAGGAATTTGGAAAATGAAATGTGTTCATATGTGCTGGGTGGCCCTTTCATTAAACTGAATTAATGAGAACCACCATCAGCATCTGCCTGCAGCTCAGTGACTTATGCTGAGAACACCAAGGAAAGGAAGGGAAGGGACCTGTGTCTGTTTGCAGCATTTCAATAATATTTTACAAATTGGCCTGGATTTGGGCACAAACCCTTTATGAAATTTCTGAAATTTCTAATGGTCACAGGCAAGCAGCTTTTCTCTGAAGATTCTATCATGAGTGTTCCATGCGAAAATGAACAAGTTTTACATGATGTATGTACACCCAAGTCTCTAAAATTGTTCTTAAAATGTACAAGAGTGATTGGGGCTCTCTGTGGTTCCTGAAAATAAGAGATGCCATGATTCTGGAGCCAACAATTTAGGAAAGTTGTCTTTTTTTAAAATTAATAGCCCCCTTTCTTAAAAATTAACAAGCACCAAATCCAATGTGCATGTCTACAAAGTTAACCAGAAAAAGTCAATTGAACATAAAGCCCCAAAGCTCTGTTACATACAGCTTGCTTTTTCCTTTAAGCAGATAATGAGTTCCACCTATTATTTTCAAAGCTGTACTGCTTGTCTGTTTCCTTTGTGTAATTTTTATATGATTGAGGATTCCACTTTCTTCCTTTTTCATTATTTTCAGGAGACCTATCATTATATTTCCCTTCCACCTCGCTTCTTCCCCACTCCCAGTGGATATAGAGACAATTCCCACTTTGGCCACATCCAAAAGTGTCTGTCTCATTCCACACTTTGAGTCTATTACCTCTCTGCACAAGGTGGAGAGCAGAGTTCATCCCCAGGCTGCTGGAGATGTGGTTGAGAGATGCGTGCTTCAACATCTTTCAAATTTTTATACCGACTTGTTATTATATCCTTTATGCTCCAGGTTCTGCTCATTTCATTCTATCAATTCATAGAAATCATCCCATGTTTTTCTGAAACCAGTTAGGATGAGTCTTTTCAAAAGGGATACAGGACACAGCACCATATAGCTCTTAGCCCCCGGAATCTCTGAAATCCACCTCTGGTTTCAGAATGAAGACACAGCTAAGCATCCAAGGTGTGCAAGCCTGTAAATATGCTGGGGATAAGGATTGGAAAGGACGTCAACTCTTCTTATTACAGTCTTGTTTCTCTGTCTTTCTGGGCATGCCCCCTGTAGAGCATAAGACCATTTGTTTTCCATGATTAATGGCAGACCCATGACCGACACAACCAAACCACAGCAGTTATAATTGCGTTCCCAATTCAGTCAGTATTGGGAGGCTCAGTCTGTTATCAAGATAAACTGAATCCATAGCTCTGATGCAGAGATTAATTCAATCTTATGCAAATTGAATTCCCAGGGATGATGGAAGAAATCAATCATTCACCAGCAATTATTAAATGCCTACTAAGTGGCAAGTACCACAATGCATTCTGGGGATAAAAAGATAGATTTTTAAAAAAATCTTTGCCCTCTGGGAGCTTACACTCTATCAGCAGAAATGGGATATATACATGTAAGCAACCGCAAATGTGCACAGACACACAGACACACAGACACACAGACACACAGACACACACACACACACACACACACACACACAATACAAAGAAGGGAAGTCCAGGAAGCTCTAGTTGTTGGAGGAAGAGGAGGAGGAAGAAGAGGAGAAGGAGGAGGAGGAGGAGGAGGATGTAACTCATGTAAGGAGTGGTCCTTGGATTGAGCACTGGAGGAAGATTGGAAATCTAAAATGCACAAGCGAGTAGGGAACACATTGCAGACATGGTGTACTATATGTGCAAAGGCAAGGAGAGGGGAGATGAAATAGAAATATGTGGAGCAATGAGGATGGTGTGGCTATACTTGAGAGTTCATGAAAGGGACCAGTATGAAATAAAGTCTGGAAAGGTGAGCTAGAGAGGAATTTTATGTTATCCAAGTAGTGAGAGGGAACTCCTGGGGTATTATGAGCAGGGAACAAATGTAGTCAGATCTTTTCTTTAGGCCCCTTAACTTGGCAACTGTATGGAGGATAGACTGGATCAAGGAGAAATCTGACAAAAAGACACAATTTGGGAGGCTACTGAGACAGCCCAGGTGAGAGTCAGTGAGAGCATGAGATAGCGCTGAGGCCATGTGAGTGGAGACTGTGAGAGGCATGGTGAGATGCTGTAGATGAAGAATTGATAAGACTTGGCAACTGATGGTATGTCTGCCAGAAGGGAGGCATGAGGAAGAACAAGGAGTCAAGGACGACACCTAGGCTGTGAACCCAGAAGGTTAGAAAGAGAAGGGTAGTTAACAGCTCTTGACTTATAATTCATGATAATTCCATCAACAAAATGCAGAGGACTCATTTCCTCCTGAAGTTGCAATAAAGAAGAAAATCAGGCATAATCTGATGTCTATCAGAGATTCAAAAAGACGGCATCTCAACACTTTCCAGAGGAAAGATAGGGAAAACATCATGGACTAAAATTTGAAAGAAGTCAGGGGTGGAAGGAGTATAACCTTCAAGATTAAGATTCTGATGGCAAAAAGGGGCGAAATTTCAATTAGGAGGGAAAATAATAGTTTTCTAAAGAAAATGACATTGGTACTCAAGGGATTCTTTAGCCAATTTAAATTTTTTAAAGAAATTCAAGCAAGGTTGCTTAATGATAGATAATATAAGCATGGCTAGTTAGTCCTATAAAAATTTCAGGATTTTTTTAAAATTATAATTTAGAATTAAAAAATTTAAAAAAGTCAGTTTTACCAAATCTCCGAATGAGCTGTGGTAGGAAAGGGAAGCTAAAGTAACCAAAGCTGAGTTGTTACTGTTGTAAAATCTATATTGAGGGAGAAAGATGAATCAAAAAAGGTATAAAACATTTGTGTGGTTGAGTAAGACAGTAACTGACAACAGAAGGGAAGGCTGCTCAGACCTCATTTTGCTTCTATTTTTTTGTGCCAGGGCAAATCACCTTTGTCCAAGATGTGAGTGAACACAAATGGGCAACTAGGAGGTGCTACTCTTACTTACCAAGGAGATAATAAGAGAATCCTGAGCTATCTATAACAAATTCAATCCATCTGGCCCAGAGGAACTATATCCTTGTGTGCTCAAAGAATTGGAAAATGTGAATGATGAGCCTCTGTCCTTCAAAATTGAAAGATTGTGAACAAAAAGGAGAGATCTCAAAAGAGGGAGAAGGGAAACTGTTGTTTCCCACCTGCCCTCCACCCTGCACACTCCCCTCTTGCACATACTTCTTTAAAAAAACAGAAAGAGAAGAAAAGAAAGGTCTGGAACCTCCAGGTCATTGACTTGGATTCCTAGGAAAGTTTAAGAATCGATCTTTAAATGAGTGGTTGGTAAATATTTAGAAATGTGCCTAGAAAGAGCTAACATGGCTTCAGTGAGAACAAGTCATGCCACACTAACCTTATTTTCTTTTTGTATAGGGCTACTAACTGGTAGATTAGGGAAGTGTTTTTAGATCTAGTTTACCTCGAATTTGGGGAGAGTTTTGAGAAAGCACCTCATTCTATTTTTATGGAGAAGATGAAACAATATAGGCTAGATAGCAGTGGAACTAGAGAAACTCTGGACTATTTAAATGGCAAGTCTCAAAAAGGAGTCATTAAAGGTTCAATATCAATCCGGCAAGAGGTCTCCAGGATAGTGCTCAAGGGAATCTGTGATTGACTCTGTGCTATTTAACATTGTTTATCAATGCCTTGGATAATGACAAGGAGAATATGCTCAGCAAATTTGCAAATGGCACACCATTAGGAGGGATATCTAACACAGAGGATGACAGTCAGGATTGAACACATTTCAACAGTCTAGAGCATTGGGCTGAATATAAGAGAGTGAAATTTGGTGGAGATAAATGCAAAGTATCATGCAGCTCCAAGAAGTCAACTTTACAAGGATAAGAAGGAGGGACATTGTTAGATAGTAGATTGTCTGAAAAAAAGATCTGGAAATTTTAACAGACTGCAAGCTCTAGAAGAGACTGCAGCATGATAAAGCAGATTAAAAGAATTCCATGCAATCTTAAATTGCCCTAAGAGAATTAAAGTTTCCAGGAATAAGGAGATTATCATCCCTCTAGTCTGCTCTTACTGGGCTACATCTGGTGGACCAAGTCTAGTTGAGAGTGACACTTATAAGCAGGCAATTGATTGAAGCAGGGCAATATGAATAGTGAAGGGGCTTGAAGCTATGTCAATAAACATCAGTTTGAAGGAATGGAGGGTGCTTAGTATTGAGAAGATTCAGTGAGTAAGACAGCTGGATTTAAGTATTTGAAGGATTACCAGGTGGAAAAGTACTAGACTTGTTCTGTTTCTTGTGGTGTCCTTGAAACTTGCCATGGCTTCCACCGCTGAACATGGCATCCTCAGAGGGCAAGATCAAGAACAATGGTTGGGAACTGTAAGGAGGTAAGCTTCCACTAGAAGTCAGGGAAAATGCCGTGACCAAAGTGCAATGGGCACCCTGAGTGAGCAGTTCCCTTTCCTTAGAGATCTTCAAGCGGAGACTTGGTGGCTTTATTATAGTGGAGATTTTTTCAGCTAAGAGTTTAACAAGATGATTACTGAGATCCTATTAAAATCTTAAATTTTATCACTCTGGGCTTCTCTCATATCATAATCCTCAACAGAAAGAGATACAAGAAAATCAAACAGCTGCTGTATCTGGTCTGCCCAGCAGTTTCCATGGGATCCTCCCACAGCTGTGTGATCAACGGATTCTTCCTCTGGGAAAATGTAAGCTCCTTGAGGGTAGGAACTGTTTTAGTTTTGTCTTCCTGTCCTCAGGTTCTAGCACAGTCCTACACCTCTAGTAGGGGATTGATAAATTCATCTTTGGTGCAAAGCTTTTGTTTTTGTTCTTTTTTCAATTGGGAGTTGAGTGGATAGGAAGGAGAGAAGAAATGCTTGTGAATTTTTAAAAATAAAATAAATGAAGGAAATGTAAAGCATAGTTATTCCTAAAGCTGCGCAAACCATGTCTACATGTCTTACCTGTGGCACATTTCAGAAAATGGGAACCATTCAGTCCAAACTTACTATAAAGGTAAAGTCTATGCACACACACGTGTGCACATATGAACACATGTTAATGCATTCTCATGCACACACATGAATGCATATGTGCACATATAGACACACATGCACCAGTGCATGCACTCCACTTTAGGCACTCTGTTGCCTCATGATTCTCACAGAACAGGAGCACAGCCATGTCAATCAATGCCTCACAATCACTGGATTTGAAAAGCTCTGCATACGTCTGCTCCACCCAGAGGAAAGAGAGAACACTACCTCCATGGCTTACCGTTTGACTCCACAATGGTGATGTTGGCATGGGCACTGTCATTGCCTAGTTTGCTGATCACTTTGCACATGTACTCCCCGGAGTCAGTGAGCGTAGCTTTACTGATGCGGAGTTCGGATTTCCTGGGGACCAAGGTGCATATAAGTATGATGGATTGCACAGAGAGTTCATTTGTTAGCCTGCATCTTGTTATCTGGGACACATGGGAGATCCCTCCCTGTCTGTCCCTTATTCCTCTTCTTTCCTTTCATCCCTTACTCTCTTTGTTTCTCTTTCTGTCTGTCTCTCTTTCTCCCTCCTTCCCCCTACCTTCCCTCCCTTCCTCAAAGACTACTTGCCACTAACATCTGAGATGTAAAGTTATTCTTCAACTTCTCACACAATGAAAAAGACCAACACTAAATGCAATGAGAAGGAGGAGAGATTCTTAGAGCTAAAAGTGACTTTAAAATGATCTAGTCAGATCCCATCATTTGACAGATGCAGAAACTAAAGGGAAGTGACTACACAAGGTCAAACAGATGATAGAGCTGGGATCTTCCAACTCCTGGTGTAAAACACCAGGAATATCTGTTTGCATAGAGTGAAATTAGGCCAACCATGGGACCATTAAAAAAATATTCATCTCTCCTTAAAAGCCTTATGGCCAGAAATAGAGAATGACATAAGGCATTCCATGCAATGAAATAAACTTTCAGTATCAAAAACAAGGTCAGTTATTGTTACTATTATTATTTTGTAACAACTCACATTTCTAGAGCACTTAATGTTAGCACAGCCTTTGACATCCATGACCTCATTAGAGGCCCAATACAACTTTCCCATTTTACAGACAAGCAAACTAAAGATGACAGAAGTTAAAGATCTTGCCCAGAGTCTCAGAACAGATAAATGGCAGAGACAGGATTCAAACCCAGGTCTTCCTAACTCTATGCTCACTGTACTAGGAAGCTCCTCACCAATGAACCGCAGAGTGTTGATGATACCCACCCAGTCAGCAGGAGCTCCGCATGCATGCATTTCCCATTTGAGGTGAGCAGACTTTCAGTTCCAATGCTCTCCATCACTGGATAGCTCAGAGAGAAGCCTACCAGACACAACTAAAAACCCCTTCTATTCATTTTTCTTTCTTTCTTTTTTTTAAAAAAAAAGGTTTGAGTTGTAGGGATCAACAGAAGAAAGTCTTTCCAAGTTTTCTCACTGAGCAGAATAATCCGGCTAATAGTTAGTAGTTATATATAGTGCTTCAGAGTTTATAAAATGTTTGACAAATGTGATCTATTTTTATTCTCACAATAAGCTGGGGAGGCAGGTGCTTTGATTATCCCCATTTCACAGATGATGAAATTGAGGCAGACTTGTCCAGGGTCACCCAACTAGTAAGAGCCTGAGGCTGCTTTAGAATTCAGGTCTTCCCGCCCCCAGAGCCAGCACTCTTCCTACTGCACCACTAGCTGTCCAAGTACGGCATTTACTATGAATGAGGATGAGAGTTTCAGTGACAAGACTAGGAAAAAGTCCTTGTCTTGTTTTGTGACACATTAATTTATGCAAAGAATACATATGTGTGTGGGCAGATATGTATATTATATAAGATCATAGATTAAGAGGGGAAAGGGTTGTCTACCCTGAGGTTGTCTACTTTGCTTTACTGATGAGAAAATAAGAGAGGCCTGAGTGGCAACACTATTAGCCACTTGTCCTAGGGCTGGTGAGTAGGCAGTGAGCTCAGGACCTCCTGTCTCTAAATCCTGGGCTCTAACCATTATGCCTTCACTGAAGCCATTTTACGCAGAGGCTTGGTGCCTTCCTCTTCCTGAACACATCTTCACATGATGCATACAACATACTCACCCGGGCTTTTTTTGTATCTTGACATTCTGTGGTTTGTTTTTCCGACTTAATTCGCTTCCATTTTTGAACCACTTGAACTTGAGAGAGGAGTACTCTGAGCTGGTCTCACACCGAAGCACCAGCTTTGAGCCAGCAGCTGACTCCTGGCTCCTCATCTCTTTCAATCGGGGAGGGGCAGCTAAAAAAGAAGACACAGATGGAAAACCATCAGCATCACCTTTACCATCACCTTCACCATCACTATCACCATCACGTTCACCATCGCCATCACCATCTCTAGACACATTGAAAGGGGAAATGTTTTGGTGAGTTGATTTACTTAAACATGGCTTTTCCACTTTGCTGAAATGTAAGGCAAATTAGGGCCTGAAATCTGAGCCTAAAAATACAAGGAGAACTCAGTGGACTGGTCTTCCCCAAGGGTTCTCTGATTTAGGGTCCCATACTAATGCTGTAATGTTACCAGTAATCAAGCAACTTCGAGGTCAATTTCTGATGTGACCAAAGACTGAATCCCTGAGTACACATAGCTTGCTAGGTGGCACAGTGAATAGAGTGCCAGGCTTGAAGTCAGGAAGACAGCCTCAGATACTTAGTAGGTATATGACCCTGGGCAAGTCACTTAACCCTGTTTGCCTCAGTTTCCTCATCTGCAAAAATGAGCGAGAGAAGGAAAACGCAAACCACTTTAATGCCTTTGCCAAGAAAACTCCAAATGGGGTCACAAAGAGTCAGACAGGACTGAAACAACTTAACAACAACAATTTATGTTCAAGCAAATTAGAAATGATGTGGTCACACAAAGGTCAATGGAGCGATGTGGGGAGAGAGTAAGGAAGATATGGCATATTGTCAGTAAAGAATCGGGCAGTGAAGACAGAATCAGAGAGAATGATGTCAAGGAAAAGAGGTGATCCAGTCATGTAGGAAAAGCAAGGGATAGCTAACTGGGGGCCTGCTGGCATCCACTAGTCATTTCTGGAGATCTAGAGGAAAACAGGCAGCACACTGAATGGAGCTCCTGGACACGAGCTGAACAGGAAGGGGACAGAGAGAGAGCCAACAATCTATACCAAAAGCTGAGGACACTGAGCTTTCCCCATACACCTATTCGTTTTTCCTAATTAAATGTTTCCTTCAGTTTCTGTTGAATCCTAGCCCCCTCCTAGCATCTGTGATAACACTGAAACCTCACAAAATCCCTCTGATGGGGACTGTACTGTTCTCTTCATTTTTCAAGAAACTATTAAAGTTCAAAGACTTTAAGTGACTTATGCTGAGATACACACCCAGTGACTAGAGAATCAGACCTGGAAAACCATAACTCCTAACTCTTCTCAACTCCATCAAGCTGAAACCATCCTCATCTAGACACCAGGTGAGCAATATTGAGTTCAACAAGAATTCACAGACATTAAGATCACTATTCTTCTGAAGATAATGGTTCAACATAGAATCAGCACCACATCCTGCCAAAGCTGCATTCTGACACAAGTCTGGCCTGCCCTGCTTCTCACAAAGGGCACACATGCCTTTATCAGCAAATGACTTCTACCCCATTGATGACCTCCAGACTCTTGGACAAACACTAGCTCTGCTTGGGCTAAAAATGCTTCCATCTTCTCAAAACAAAGAGCATTGCAAGTGCTATGCACACAGTAAACACTTACTAAATGCTTATGGATTGACTGTGAAACTTGTCTTTAACTTGCTTTCAAATAGTTCTTAGATGCCATTTCACATCAAAGGGGATCTGATCAGGGTTTAGTTAGGAGCAGTCCTTAATAAACTCTCTATGGAGATCAATGGGAATCAATGCAACTTTTCACATTCAATTTCGCTTCCTCATCTATACCAAGGAAGTGTAGACACTCCCCTCACCCAGCTTCTCACCAAACAAGCATCTTAAGAGGAAAGGAAGGCTACAATGGCTCTATGTTGTGCATCTGATCTCATTTCAAAACTGAAAAGAAAGATAGCTGAAGCCTCTGTGGGAGATGGCCAAGGATCCCTGAGGTGCATGTGGCATCATGGTTAGGTCATATGGATAGGCCAGGAAAGCAAAGAGCACCTCAGGCATCCTAGGGTGTTTGAGGGATTTGTTTTTCTCTATGACTGTTTAGCAGAAGGGACAAAAGATACTAATGAATAATGGTGGAAATCATTGGAAGCCTGGGATTCCTATCTTCAGACATTCTTTTTGAGAAATCTTAGCATCCTCTCTCATTCTCTTATAATCTCTCACTGTCTCCTTTTATTTGGTTATAGCATGAAGGCAAAGCATATGCTCAATGAGGTTTTAAAAATATTGATAAATTAGGAAATCTCACTGAACTAGCATCCTCCCTGACTTCAAGTCACTTAAAATCCAACAGAAGGGGAGAGTACAGGGGAAGCAAACAAGCATGATAGGAGATAGAAGGTAAAAATGCAAAAGAGAGACAGATGATGAACGAGCTATAGGTGAATCTGGCACGGGACGGTTCATTTGCAGCAGGGGGGAAACAGCAGTCAAGAGCATTGACAGAGCATCTACAACTATGGCAAGCACAGAGATCCAAGCAAAGGGAAAGATAGCCCCTGCCTTCAAAGGCCTCATAGTCTGATGGAGTAGTCCAGCATCATGGCAATATAGGGAGGAAAATCCATATTCAATTTGTCAGCATGAATCATTTATGATCCCACAAGCTGCTTACGGCTACCCTCCATAGACAGTCATGTATATATTTTAAATAACTTTTTCCATTATCAAATATTCTTTTTTTCCCCTACCTTACCACCTCCCCCATAGGGGAAACAAAGGGAAAATGACATTTTTTAAACAAATGAGCAGTCAAGCAAAACAAATTTCCACCTTGGCCACGGCCAAGGATGTGCATCGTTGTACATATTAAATATTTAGAAGAAACATATATTCTCACATTAAACCACAGAAGACAATAAATACATGCTTGTCAATGTGGTATTTTAAGGAACCTCTCAAATCACAAGTTGAATGGGATGCCTTGGAAGGCTGTAGCTGTAGAGCTGGAAAGAATTTCTGAGGCCAAGGAGTTCAACTGCCTTGTTTAACAGGTGAGAAGCTGAGGACCTGAGAGTGTAGGTGATTTGCCCAAGGTCAATTGGCTGAGAAGTGGCAGAGCCAGGATTCCAAATCAGAATCTTTGGCTCCAGCCTGCCTGGAGAACCCCACCCCCCTGGCAGGAGGCAAGTCCCTCAAACTGGAGATCTTCAAGTAAAGAAATGATAAATCTCTCATACTCAGGATTCCTTTCACCTACTGGGCTGGAGAGATGGCGCTGAGGTCTCTGCCAACTCTCTAATTCTGGGATTCTGTCTCTCGGGGGGCCCATCCCTTCATCTGTATTTGGTGGTCACAGAAGCCAAAAATTTGGCCACTCATATTTACAGGGTAATTTCCAAGATTTCTGTCCAAAAAGAATGTTGAAGAGGTAAGGGCAAGAGCTGTCCAATTCGAAGTCTTGGGTTCAAATTCCAACTTTGTGCCATCTTGGACATTTAAAGTCTTGAGGTGTCAGTTTGCTAAAGTGTAAAATTTGGCAGTTGGACTAAATGATCTTGAAGAACCCTTTCCCTTCTAGAGTGAGGACTATGAGGCCAAGAATGATCAAAAACAATCACCCCAATCCTTAGATGCTCCAGATCTCCACTATTCTTGGGCTTTCCAAAACTGAATTCATTAACACTTCATTTACTTCAGTATGACTTTTTGATTTAAAATAATTCAAAGAAGTAGTCCTATATCATGCTGAGCACAAAAACAAAGAAACAAAATACAAGAAGGTCTAAAACGTAGGCTAGACTCTGAAAATGGGGCTAATGGGGTTCAGGATCTGGGAACTCCCTAGAATCTTCCCAGTAGATGAGGCATTTGCCTGAGGCCATAAGCCTGGTATTATCACTAGGCCAAATCTTTGTCACTCTTAATTTAGCCTAGCCCTCCACAGTTGGCCATCTCCGGTAGCCTGCAGCTATTTCTCACCCTTAATCCCATTCCTGGAGTCCGACCTCAGTCCCATAAAGATCCTCCTTATACTCCTCCTCAAGACCCCCCCCCCAATCTCTCCTCTAGACCACTCCTAGATTCCCCCACAGTCTTTCTATATATAAGATCCATGTTGCCTCCATGAAGGCCTGAGATTCCATCTGTGCCAGATTGTTCTGGCCCGTTTGTCAATACAAGCGTCACAAATCCGCAGGCTCCTTAAGAGTCTACCCATTATGGCGAATCTTTAATAAATTTTGTTTTACTTTGGCTGAGAGAAGGCTTGAGTCAAATTCATTTGGCAGGACTCAGCATGTTGGCATTGTGGGGTCTTGAGCACCTCTAAACCCCCAAACCTCAACAAGGCCAGGGAGGGGAACGAGCATTTATTATGCTCCACATATATGCTATGATGCATGACTTTGCCAGGTGGTTGACAAGTCTCATATTTGGTCTTCACAACAACCCTATGAAGTAGGTGGTATTGGTGTATTCCTGCATTTTCAGAGAAGGAAACTGAAGCAGAAAATGATTAGGTGGCTTAAAGAACAGTGGCCTTTCCACTTCACTGGCGTGTCTCCCTTGGGGTCCACAGTAAACAGAAATCCTTCAGAGGCAGGCTTACTCAGACGAACAGAATGCTACCCAAACTTGTGACTTCAAGAAACAAGTTCTCACTGTTTTTTCTTTGTTCTCCATATAATAATAATCACAGGGTCTTGAAGAGTAATATAGTTATTAAAATTATATAATATATTATATGTAATCTTGTATATTATAATTATTTTACATGTAATATATTCTATTTCAGAGTGTATATTAATTATACATAATATATTATACAATATATAGTGTACATGGGCAGCTAGGTAGCACAGGGGATAGAATGCCTACCCTGGAGTCAGGGAAGACTCATGTTCAAGTTCAAATCTGGCCTCAGATACTTATCAGCTGAGTGATCCTGAGCAAGTCACTCAACCCTGTTTGCCTCAGTTCTCTCACCTATAAAATCAGCTGGAGAAGGAAATGGCAAACTGATCCAGTATCTCTGCCAAGAACATCCCAAATGGGGTCACAGAAGAGTCAGATATGACTGAAATACAGCAGTGGTTCTCAACCTGGGGGTTATGTTCAATTTAAATACATCCTGCATATCAGATATTTACATTATGATTCATAACAGTAGCAAAATTACAGTTATGAAGTAGCAATGAAAATGATTTTATGATTGGGGGTCACCACAACATGAAGAACTGTATTAAAGGGTCTCAGCATTAGGAAGGTTTAGAACCACTGGTATAGAGTGTGTATATGTGTGTGTGTGTGTGTGTGT
>CM053583.1:203274396-203286611 GCA_028627135.1 Pseudochirops cupreus
GAAAGAGGAAAAGGAATTCCTGCCTTCCCGAATGATTGGAGCTTGAGGCTTCATCCTCTATTTGCATTCAGCAGGGAAGAATGCATGATACAAAAACTAACAGTGGTGTTTTTTAATTTGCTAAGACCTTCCAAATATCATCTCATTTGATCTCAAGACTTCAAAGGGAGGTCAGTGCTATTATTGTCTTTCTTTCACAGGTGAGGTCAACTAGGTGGGGAAGGATTTAGGGGACTTGCCAGATGGTCTCTGCTGTATTTAGCCACTTAAGTGTTGATGGCTGGGTTTGAATTTAGAACTTCCCAATTCCAAGTCCGGGACTCTCTCCACAGGTAATTGCTTAGATGTCTGATGCCCTGAAGGACACTGAGAAGTCCCTTCCAACTCATAAGCTATTGATTGGGGCAGGAAGGAGTTTTAGAGGCCATCTAGGGCAACCTCTTCATTATACTGAGGCCCAGAGAGAGAGAATACATTGGCCTAGTACTTTAGAATAATCTGTGGGAAGGGAAGTCTTTGCCCCTCAGCCCCATGGACTCCTGGGTGGAGGTGTTCAGCTGCCCTGAGGGTTGATTTCCTAGCAGTTCAGACCTGAGGTTGGGGAGGAAGGGTGTGTTGAAGACAAAGCTACCCTGGGGTCCCGGAAGCCATCAAACACAGCCCTCTCCCCAGGGCACCTCCCTGTTTCCTGGAAGCACCCTCTATGATACGCAAAGAGACAAAGAAAGGTGGGGGGAAATCAAGAGACTGAGGTCATGAACCAACTCTGGAGAGTAACTCATAAAGGGAGGCTGCCCAAATCAGCCCAAATCTTTGAAATTTTCAGTTAGATCTTTGAAAAAGGGGGGATTAAATTCTTTGTTCTCTGGGCTGACTCACTGGGAGTGAAACAGAGGGGAATTTAGATAAAATTAGGAAAAACAAAAAGATAAGAAAACAAATGTATATTAAGAAAGAAAATGGGGGTGCTGGAGGATGATCTCTGGGCATAGCGCAGCCCTAACGCAAGAGAAGCCAGAGCCACTTTGCATGTCTTCACTGCCCCAGTGTCCGCAGCTGCACGGCATCTGTCCAACATTCTGCCTGCTGGTCAGCAATCATCAGAATTCAAAAAAAGAATTCAACTTTTCTGTCAGTCAGCGTAAAATCATTTAAGTGCCCAGTAGGTGGAAGCCCCAGCGCTGATCTGGAAAGGCAGCCTTTCCTCCCCAAGGAATGAGAAGGTTCCGGGTTCCAAGATAGCCACAAGGTATTAAGAGAGCCCAGAGCCTCAGTGTGCTAGTCTAGGTCATAACAGTGTTTTTATAAAGGAACTAGGCTGGTTCTACCTCAGACTAAATCAATCACACCAAACATAAGAAGATAGGGGGTGGGGTGTCAGAGGGCCCTCCCTCTTCCCCTCTGGGCAGGGCAAAGGGAGGTTCCCAAGTATCCCATTCATAAACCTGTTTATACCGGCTCCCTCAGATGATGGAAACCAAACAAGCTTTGGATTTGGAGTCAGAGAACCTGAATTCCAATACTGCCTCTACTATGGGGTTCAGTGTCTGTATTTGTAAACTGAGGAGGCATTTCTAAAGCACCTACGTGACGCAGCAGACACAGTGTTCAACTGTTGGGGTGCAAATGCAACTCAACAACACGACAAGGCAGTTGGAAGAGCTGTTTAAATCCGAAGCACCATCCTTAGTGTAGCCAGGCATCAGGAGAGTTAGCCTGGGCAATGACTGACTGGAACATGGGGGTGGTGAGGATGGAGGATCGTAACAGAACTCAGTATTTTCAGGTTGTCATGTACAAAGGGGATTCATTTCCCCCCTGCTTGGCCACAAGGACCAGAACCAGTAACAACTGAGCAGAAGTTTCAGTGGAAGACAAAATTTACCAGAAGCTATTTGGTGTTTTGGGGTCAGGGAGAGCGCTTTCACATGCGGCCCCTGGGCAAGCTCACCTGTACAAATGGGGATGAAAATCTCACACTTTTTTAGGAGGACTACCATTACAGATTAAAACCTGGAAGCAACTATGAAGGAAATGGAGAGGCCCAGATGAGGGCCCCCAAACACCACATATTAATGTCCTTTCCCACTGTGACTCATCTAACCCTAATTCCATTTTAGCTGGAATGAGCCTCAGCCCCCTTGGTCAGGCACTGGGGATAACAGAGAAAATACATCCCTATCGTCAAAGCCCCACAATCCACTCCTCTCTTGACAGATCCTATCAATGACTTCTCTCTCTGGTCCCACATTTCTTGAACACAATTCTGGTGTTGTCCCCACTAATGCACCCCTCAACCCAATTTCATGATTCTCTAAGAGTTATCCTGGAGTGGGGGTGAGGATTTCCATAACACATTTCCTTTCCCCTAATACATGGCTGTGCTGGGGCTTATAAAGTTAACCAGACTGAATCTTTCTTCACCTTCAACAACTCCGTCATTTGGAGATGAGCAAAAGCAGAATCCAAAAGCCAGAAACACAAAGTATATGGGCTCAGCTGGGTTCTGTGAACTTTACAATTCTCTTGAAAATGATTGTGATAACAACTGATTTGAAGGAAGCCTTCCTATCCAAACCAGTCCTGGAAAGTTTGGTCTGTTTGAAACACACAGGAGTGAGAGCCCAAAGTGCCTGGGCCCTATAAGAAATCCTGAATTCCCCATCAGCCAGTGACCAAGCACCAAGCCCAGCACACATGATTTTTATGTTGAATGTAACTTATGCACTGAGGAGAACGGAAACATCTGGACAGGATTAGAAGTTCTCTGCTCGCCAGGGGCATTGGACAAATCCCTTCAGGCTAAGTCTCACCCTTGACCTGCCAAACATGATTACGGCAGGCCAGTCACTTCCCCAGGCTCCACAGCTGCTCTCCTCCCCCTCTCGCCTAATAAACATCTCATCCCTTCCCATCCCAACCATGATTCTGCCCAGAGTCAGAAAGAGCACATGTGGCCACAGCCCTGGGGGGAGGAGGAGGAGGGAAGAGGAGAAAGAAAAGGATAACAAATAGAGATCTGAAAGCAAATGGGTGTGACCTACCAGCTCCCCCAGAGATGGTGTGAGGTTGGTTCAAGGCTTCCCTTCCAGCCCCAGTAAACTGGCCCCTTTGGGGAGCAATCGGGAAGTACATTCTGTAATGGGAGGAGCCCTAGATTGGAATCAAATCTTGGCTCTGCTTCTTCCTATGTAGAGGTGGCATCATTGGCAAGTTGCTGTTTTCCTGTGCCTCAGTGTCCCTTTCTGTAAAATGAAGGGCCATAGTATAGCAGGAGGGAGGCCAGATTTGGAGTTAAGATGAGAATATGGGATAGGAATGAGGTGGTTTTGAAAGTCCCTAGTAGCTAGCTCTTAAGCCTGGCTCCTAGTCTGACTTTATAAACTCATGGAGGCCTAGTAGCATGCCACCAACATTACACAATGGCTTTTAGAATACCACCAGTGAAGCATGCCAGGGACACTTGATATGGCAGGAAAGGTACCAATTCTGGGGATAATGGGTCTGGAGGGATGCAGGCCTGGAGGGAACAGAAAGTGAGAAAAGCAAAGGAGGGAGGAATAGGACATTGCTCCTGGGACCCAAAAGGTTCTCTTGTGCTTCCTGTGCCCTCTCCATCCCTTCCCCAAATGGTCTGCGGCCACCCCTCCCTTCTCAGTTTAGAATCAAGAAACTCACAGGGAAGTCCAATTCTCCTACACAGTAGATACGATGCATTGTGCAAGGTTTATAGGGACACTGGAAGGAGAGGTTCTTTATAAACCCTACAAATAGGAACTATCATTATAACGATGGTTTTCTGTTGGGATTTTGGATAGACACCGTCCTAAGTCAAGTTCCTGTTCTACTATTTATAGAGTACACACATGAATAAGCTTTCAGTCTAAAACTTATTATATTATAATCATCATTTTTTGTTGCTGAGTTGTTTCAATCATATCCAATTCTCCATGACCCCATTTTGGGGTTTTCTTGGCTAAGATACTGGAATGGTTTGCCATTTCCTTCTCCAGCTTATTTTACAGATGAGGGAACTTAGGGAAGCAGGGTCCACTTGTCCAGGGTCATACAACTAGTAAGCATCTGTGGCCAGATTTAAACTCAGGAAGATGTCATCTGATTGCAAGACCAGTGCTCTACCTACCATGCAACCTAGCTGCCCTCATTATGTGATTACCATTGTTATATGTGTGTATGTATGCATATACTCTCTGATATCTATGTATATGGAAGTCTGTTCACACATAGTTTTGCTTTCTTTTTCTAAGACTTTATGTTTTACAAGCTCTTCATTCTGTGTAGTTTGGATGTTGAATA
This sequence comes from Pseudochirops cupreus, assembly GCA_028627135.1. Lineage (NCBI taxonomy): Eukaryota > Metazoa > Chordata > Mammalia > Diprotodontia > Pseudocheiridae > Pseudochirops > Pseudochirops cupreus. Next base: position 203,278,714 of record CM053583.1, read on the forward strand.
TTCAGAATGGCAACATCTACTGAAAACATAGTTCAAAATTTGTTTATGATACAATGTTATTTCTGGATGTTTTTACAATGGTAGTGTTCCAGTTTCACTACAGTTTATTTATTCTGTGCCCCCAAAGTATCAGGGGTGGGCCTTTGTCATATGTGAATTTGATAATTGTTTATGAAGGATAGACAGCTTCTGGTTTACAGTTCTGGCCATTTGATCATATTATTAAGTAGGCATTCATTGGTTGAAATCTCTAATGATATGCTACATAGTATCTACTATGTCCTTCAACAATTTGTATCAATCAATCAGTTTGGGTTGATTAGGGTGCTCTTTGTGCACTTTCTGGTGGGGATGAACTGGTCTTAACAGCAATATCATCAATCCCTCCATTTCTGCAACCAAGTCAGTGTGATTCCGTCATTTGTTCAAGAGTTTGCTGTCAGCATTTTGTTGACTGAGCTCATGTGATTTTTGCCTATGGAGGACCCTTTGCTTCCCCTACTGGATCTTAGCCATTTCAGAGGCTATCTCTGAAGGTAAACCAGGATGTGTGGCATTGGGGAAATGCTGGGGTATGTACTTATTGCTCTCTGAAATTGTGTCTGTTTGTTCCATAGGCATTTCATTTTCATGTAATCAAAGTTACCTAATTTTATGTTTTGCAATTGCCTCTATCCTTTGGTTGGTGAAGGATCGATTATCTTCTACTCATAGCAATGAGATCGATTATCTTCTACTCATATGATCTGCCTCTCTTCTAATTTTTTTTTTATGTGATGATCTTTAATATCAAGGTCATACATTTCTGAAAGTGTTTGATGTGTTTAAAATGTTCCTTGAAAATATCTATCAATCATTTTCTGCCTATTTGTTAAAGAACTGTTCATCTTTCCATAGCTGTCTTGTGATAATAGACCCTACATTTCATTAATATTGTTTTGTTCTGTTCTGTTTTGTCTCAGGGGGACCATTGTTGTTATAGTAACCATTGTTGTCTATTTTATTGTTATATACTATGAGATTAAAACTGGTATTTAGAAGCTATGAATCATACTGAAAGTGTTCTTTCCATTGGTCTTTGACTCCGCTATGCCACAAGGTCAACATACATAGCTTCAGTTTTCTCTCTGATATGATTGATGTGTTTGCCTGGAGAAGACCAAAGTATTTCAAAGTATCACCTATATCCGTTGGTCCAATGTTTCTTCTGGATATGAGCCCCAAACACTCAGTCTCTCTTGTTTGTGTTCATTCTATACTTGTTAATTCCCAGAGTCTTTTTTTTTTATTAGAAAAGGCTTCTCTGAGATAAAATGATTGGTTTTGTTTATCAGTCAAGTCTTATCATTTGCCATTATCCGGAGGCATTGAGCAACGAGTACAATATTTGGGGCTAAGCTCTACTTCTTTTACTGGGAAACTTTGCCTATAGAGGTTCTGTTGAGGAAGGAGGACAATGGGTTTAGAACTGAGCTGAATAATAATGGGCATAAAGGGGATCCACGGGAAATGCTGCATTTTATGCCAATTGGTTCTGACATTGTGTTTGGGGCATGGTTAAAGTAGAAGTATTTTCAGCATGTGGGCATCTAATATTCTACTTTTCTCCTTATACCCAGGCCTTTCCTCGATTTGCCATACATGACTAAGCCCTTGTTATCATCCTATTGCTGTTGTGGTTACCTCTACTGTCTAAATCTCATCTTTTTCAATAGGATTCAGATGGAAACAATCTGAGGATAAGCCACTTCCTGGTTAATGTTCTGGATGGATAAAATGAATGGTTTTTGTCACTGAATAAGGGTAATGAAATGCACATATAAACATAATAATACACATGCATATACATATGTATATATATGTATATATGTATGTACATGCACACACACACACACACACACACACACACACACACACACACACACACCATCGTCATCATCATCATCCTAGCTGAAGAGAGTACAGTCCTGTCCTAAGTAAAACAGAAGCTCCTTGAGGGCAGAGGCTATTTTAGAAAATTGTCTTTGTGTGGTGTCTTGGCACTTGGCATGGTGCCTTGCATGCAGTAGGTGCTTAAATGATTGCTGGATTGGATTGTGTCTATAAACTTGATAAACATAGCCAGACACCAAAGGGAAAATAAACTCTGCCTATGGCATATTTAAACAAGAAAAAAAATGTGTGTGTATATATACATATACATATATGTATGTATGTATGTATGTATGTATGTATGTATGTATGTACATATTCATTCATTCACTTATTTATTTAACTGGTTCAACCCATCAAATTGGAATGCTAAGAACCTCAGTCCAGACTTGTTTTGTATCCCTGAGTTATCTGGTTTCCAGACCATTCCCTGGTTAAAAGGACCATGGGAATTCCAATGACTAAGTGTTTAGGGACTACTGATCTTCTGGCAAGGTATTGCCAGTCACATTGCCAAGTCACATCATCATTCCCTCCCAACACTGAAACATGAGGGACTGACTCGGGGAAAGGGCTATCTTGTGTGCCAAAATAGTGCTCTCGAGCTCACTTACATTTCCTGAAGGTCTCCTTATTAGAGAACTAGTCCAAGACCAGCTCGCTTTGCTTATAGAGGTTCACTAACCCATGTCTATGTAGGTCTAAATGTGCCATCTTTGGATGACTCTTAGAAGTGGGGGGACCACTTAAATGCCATCTAGCCTTTTTCTGGGTGGTTAGTATCACCCCTAAGGTTTGAGGGCAAACTTCCTCTACCAGTTCCTCCATTTTGCACCATTCCAATGCAGCATGGCTGCTTTGCTATGCTGATCCTCCCACTGACCTTGTGGATGGGTGGTTGAAGCTCTTTTCTCCAAATTTGCTCAGTGGCTAATAAGAGATGAGGAGGAAGTCAGCTGTTAAAGTAAGGATACTGCTCCATGCAGTCACTTTTAAGTCTGATGCCCCAATAACTTGCTACTCTCATAGCTCCAAAAAGGACTGAACTTGGTTTCAGCATTTTTTGTCTGTGTGAAATCCATCCTGCCAATCAATTAAAACCTTTGTCTTCTTGGCCCCATGCCATGGTCTTTGCTAGCATTAGGTGTACTTCTACATCCTGTGTTTAAAAAGAGCTACTTGCCTCCCTCTGAGAAGAAGCCTGAGGTGCCATTTATATGAATTTGGAGAATGGTCAGGGCAGCAGGATTTTTATAGGAGCACACCTTCTCCTTCTGCTAACTTTTCAATATACAATATTGCATAGATTCCCTGCAATGAAACAGTCACACAGAGATTGTCCATTTCTGTACTTGGGAGACCTAGAAACACAAAGCCTTCCATCCATTTTACTGAGGGGATTGTTCACTGAATAACACAGCTCAGTTTAGCACACTTCCAAATGACCTCAAGGGGGATCATCTTCTTGCTTTAGAAAAATGGTAATGCCAGGGATGTTTGGGAATGGTAAAAAAGTATTAGAAGGGGTCATCTGAGGGAAACCAGCAGACAGTCTCTTCAAAATACATAGGAGCTCTAAGTAGAATGAGGAGAATGAGGAGAAGGGGGAGGAGGAGGAGGAGGAGGATAACCTCACAGACATAAGTCTGTTTGAGCATCAAAATAACCGCATAGCTGAGGTCCAAGCTTTTATCATCCTCATTTTATAGCTGAGTAAACAGGCTGTGAAAAGCGAAGTCACTTGCCCTGACTTAGTTACAGTGGATTTGGGGGAAAGCTTGAAACAAGTTGGGAGTTAATGAATAGTGTTGTGTGTTTGTTTCTTTTTCTCCTAAAAGAAGCAACTAGAAAGATGAAGCCAGTTAGAGGCCCAAGGAGGATGAAGAGGAGAACCATCAGTGCATTCCAGCAGTGAGAGGAGGAAAGGAAGCCAAGGGAGAGGAGGAAGCACCATCCCAAGCATTCCCGCCAATTCCAGGGAGTAGAGCTTAGGAGCAGACTGCAGTGGCCACATCAGTGCCTTCAGAGGAAGGAGGAAAGGAGAGCTGGGGCAGAGAAGGGCCTTGTCTCAGGTCACAGACGCAGTGAGAGGCAGAGCTGGCCTTCCCATCCAGGGCCCCCAGTCCAGAAGCAAGGCTCTCAGCTGGGCGATCTCAGCCACCTCACCAAAGCTCTGCCTGTCTCATATCCTTAGCTATAAAAAGCACCTAATTCCCACAGTCAATGCAAGGATGAAATGAAATGTTTGTATAGCACTTTGCAATTCTGAAAGCACTATGTAAATGTGCAGCAGCAGCAGTAACAGTAGTAGTAGTAGTAGTAGTAGTAGTAGTAGCAGTAGTAGTAGTAGTAATAGTAGTAGTAGCAGTAGCAGTAGTAGTGGTAGTAGTAGTGGTAGTAGTAGTAGTGGTAGTAGTAGTAGCAGTAGTAGTAGCAGTAGTAGCAGTAGTAGTAGTAGTAGTAGTAGTAGTAATAGTAGTAGCAGAAGCAGTAGTAGCGGTAGTAGTAGTGGTAGTAGTAGTAGTAATATGAGTAGCAGTAGTAGTAGTAGTAGTAGTGGTGGAGGTGGTGGTGGTAGTAATAGTAGTAGTAGTGGTGGTGGTGGTAGTAGTAGTAGTAGTAGTAGTAGTGGTAGTAGTAGCAGTAGTAGTAGTAGTAATAGGAGTAGTAGCAGCAGCAGCAGCAGGAGCAATAGTAGCAGTCATTGTTGCTATGGCAACTAGGTGGCACGGTGCATGGAGTGTCAGTCCCTGAGTCAGGGAAGACTGTTCATGAGTTCACATCTGGCCTCAGATGTATACTAGTTGTGTGACCCTGGGCAAGTCACTTAGCACTGTTTGCCTCAGTTTCTCATCTATAAAAATGAGCCTAAGAAGGAAATGTGGTGCAAACCACTCCAGAATTCCAAATGGGGTCACAGCTAAAAGAACTGAACAATAGCACCTAATGACTCTACAAAGACCAACTTATCAAGTCTACTTCCTAGAGCAAGAAGATCACTACTAACTTAAATCTACAATCTGTGGGGTATGTGTCCATTGGTGACTGTGTGCGTGGCCCTTCTAAAGGCAGCCTGAACCAGACTACCATTCTGTGGGTAGCGAAACTAACCAAAATACTCTCCTCCTTGGTCCAAAACCCAAACCCAAGGATTAAAGGGAGACCTTTCTCCTCTGGGCACCACCTTACAGATTGGCTGGAGGTCTTTGGCCAAGTGGCAGTGCAGCAGAAGGCTGCTCAGGGACCCAGTGGGATGGTGACTTAGTGGTCTCAGACCATCTGTGGAGTCAAGGCATCCTTAGCCCTCCCTTACAGATACCCCCACTCCATCACACTTAGACTTAGCACTCAGAAAAGACCAATGCCATCCATCTTCCTAAGGCCTGGGAAGGGTAGAACTGTTGAATTTTGAAAACTGATTCATGGGGTCCTGGTCACTCATGACATCATCTATCAGTGCTGCTAAGACTGTGGATGGATGCATGGTAAAGCTAAGCATCAGGGCTGTGGACAGAATAGGAAGGGCATTGGGAGGCTGACAAAGCACCTCATACACATTCTCTCATTTGAACCTCGTGACCACCCTGGCAGGTAGGTGTCACTATGATCCCCACTTTACAGATGAAGAAACTGGAGTCTGCTCAAGCACCGCTGCATCTGATGTCAATGCAATGGCTGTGTTGCCTTCAAACCTCACGCGGCTGCTGTCTTTCCTTCTGAGGAGCTCACTGATACCATGGAGAAAGACCTCAAAGTTACGGCAGAAGCCACCAGCCAAAGCACTGAGGAGTGAAGGATGGTATAGCTGATCCAAATTTAGGATAGAAAATCCTACCAGGATAAAACCAAGACCAAAGCCACCAACCAGGGTCCTGGGACAGGAGCCTTGAGTGGAAGGCCCAGTTTTGCCACTAACCAGCTCTGTGACCTTGGCAAGTCTCTTCCCCTCAAAATCCTCATCCCCAAAAAGGAAGTACAGACAGAACTCTGAAAATTGGGAGAATCTCTTGATTCGATTATTTTCTCAGGGTCAGTTAGAAAACTTGCGAGATTCCCAAGCCAAACATACTCTAGTTTTCTGACAGTAAACATGAAGGTTGTTGCTTGGCTTCTGTGGAGATTTAAGAAGCCCCTTGCCTCTCTGTGCCTCAGTTTCCTCCTATAGAAGGAAGAGGGTTGAACTAGTTGTCTTGTTCATGGAATTGGCCATTCAGTGCTTGGACCAGAAGCTTGGAGCCACCAATGGGTCATGACGATGGCCGTCCAGAAGAGGGCCAGGGTTTGCTGGACTTGTCAAGGGACTTTGGGGGCCAAGGCCAAGGCCCAGAATGAGAAATACCCTGGCCTATAGTGGCATGTCTACCCTTGTCTATACTCCCATACATGCATGCTGTCTCCCAGAGGGACCATTCCATCTTCGTGTGTATCCCTAGGTGTGGACACATAGTAGGTTCTTTACAAATGTTTGCTGATTGACCATTTGGCTGATGCTTGTCTTGGTGGCCCCAATACCTTGCACAGTGATTGGCACAGAAGGAAGATGGATTCCTCCCTGCCCCCCCCCCCTTTTAACTGAACTGACAATGTGGAAGGAAGAAAATGTTCAGGTCTTCTTCATTGCTACGGCTAGGCAACAAACCAAGGTATTTCCAAGGTCATACTGGCCACACAGCTGTGTGACTTTATGCCAGCCACGGCCCCTTTACGAGTCTCATACTTCAGCAATGGGCTAATAACCGTAATGACTCATGTCAGGTCCTATAGGACTAGCCAAGGTCCATCCTCCCAACACCAAACTAAGTCAGCATAAAAGCATTATTATCCCCATCGGACAGATGGAGAAGCTTGAGACTCACCAAGAGGGCACACGAGCAGAGAGGTCTAGATACAGGAGGGAATCCTACCCAATCCATGCCTCTGATGAGAAGGCTGAGGCCTGGGCAGAGGAAGCACTTCCCCAAGGCCACACTCCTTTATTAAGTACCCACTATGTGGCAGGCCCTGGGGCTAAGCACTTCACACCAACCCTGGGAAGCAGATGCTCTTATTATTCTCTTTTCACAGTGGAGGAAATTGAGGCTGACCCATGAAGGGAAGCCAGGGTCACATAGCTGGGAAGTCTCTAAGGCCTGGACTTGAATTCAGGTCTTCCTGGCTCTAGGAAATGTGTCAACACACTACCCACTGACTGTACCACCTGGGGGCATTATTCATGGCATGATGAGTAGAGTGCTAAAAGTCTGGGAATGAGGACTCAAGTCCAAATCCTACCTGAGGTCACGAGCTAGCTCTGTGCCTATGGGTCACCTATCCTTTCTGGGTCTCAGTCTCCTTTCCTGTAAAATGGGGCTAATACTAGCATTTACTTCACAGGGTGGTTGTGAGCATCAACCAAGAGACTGCGGAGTGGTCCGACACCCTTCAAGCTGTACACGAGGGGGCCGTGCAGAATCCCGGCCACTAGCGTGGCTGAGCAGGGCCACGATTCTCACCAGGGGCTGTGCTTGAGACATGGAGCTGTTAGCAGTTAATTACGCAAGGCATTCGTAAACCAGAAAACATGATCAGTTTGAGACATTAGAATGTTAATTATGCTTGTGATCATTTTGATTATCATTATAATCATATCAATTAGAAATATTATTGTCACTGTCATCTCTCCTCTCTGTCTCTGTCTGTCTGTCTCTGTCTGTTTTTCCCTCTCTGTCCTTCCCTCCCCCGTCTCTTTCTGTCTCTCCCTCTCTGTCTCTCCCTCTCTATCTCTCTCCCTCTCTTTCTGTCTGTCTGTCTCTCTCTGTCTCTGTTTTTCCCTCTCTGTCCTTCCCTCCTCCTCTCTCTCCATCTCTTTCTGTCTCTCCCTCTCTGTCTCTCTCTCTCTCTCTGTCTGTCTGTCTCTCTCTGTCTCTGTTTTCCCTCTCTGTCCTTCCCTCCTCCTCTCTCTCCATCTCTTTCTGTCTCTCCCTCTC
>CM053583.1:203286711-203306804 GCA_028627135.1 Pseudochirops cupreus
TGTTTTTCCCTCTCTGTCCTTCCCTCCTCCTCTCTCTCCATCTCTTTCTGTCTCTCCCTCTCTGTGTCTCCCTCTCTCTCTGTCTCTCTCCCTCTCTCTCTGTTTTTCCCTCTCTGTCCTTCCCTCCTCCTCTCTCTCCATCTCTTTCTGTCTCTCCCTCTCTGTCTGTCTGTCTCTCTCTCTTTGGATGGAGCTCAGACTAAAAATGGTCAGCAAGACAGGTTGCCATCCTGTCACTATTATCTGATGTTCAGTGTTCTGAGGACTTTTGCCAGAATGGATCAGCGATTGCCTCCTGCAGCTTGGTAATATTGCCATGTAAACCCATCTTCTGCTGGCTCTCTGAAAGCGCTGTCAGGACAATTTCAGCAGTGGAGAGGGTGGTGGGGATGGCCAACATCTCCTTCTATTCCTCTTTATTGTTAATGTTGTTGCTGTTGCGGCTGGAATGCCCATACCCCAAATCAGAACTGGCCTGACCCTAGAGCCTCTTGTGTGTACCTGACTGATAAGTCCAATGAACACACAAAGCCCCAGGTTTGCCATTCTCAGAACTTACAGCCTTGGCAAGGACAAAGCCGTGGACAGGGGGCATTTTCCATCCTCTGCTGTCCTCAGGCAGACCAGGGTTCTCAAGGACGATCCACCCTTTTTGTATATCGCATATAGCTTTACTGGTGCCTTCCAGTGTTAAATAACACCCATTATATTGATTAATGGGCAACTAGGTGGTGGAAGTGGATAGAGTGCTGGGCCTGGAGTCAAGAAGACTCATCTTCCCGAGTTCTGAGCAGGCCTTAGAGATGAGGAAATTGAGTCTTAAAGAGGCTAATGGAATAACCAAGGATCAGAGGCTTAAAGGGTATCTAGTATAACTTCTCCATTTTACAAATGAGGAAAGGGAGGCCCAGAGAGAAGTGATCTACCCAAGGCCACACTGGCAGGGAGTAGCAGGCAAAGGATTTAAACCTGGTCAGATCCATGGCACCACCCTATCCTTGGCTGTGCAATACCACAACCCGGATCTGAAGCTACATTTTCCTGACTCAAAGCCCAGCCCCCTATTCATTCTGTCATCACAAAGCTCTCAGATACATTTTGTAAAAACCTTTCATCCAGCACCAAGAATGTCAAGTCTAAAAAAAAAAATCCAAGCTAGTCTGACTTTCCATCTCTCTGATCACTGACGGTCTTTGGGAGGTAGCTCCCAGCCTGCTGGGACTGTGGAACTACAGGGTGGGAAGAGGCTGGCAAAGACCCCAGGAGTCACTTTTATCAAATGCGTGCAGAGACCTTCCTGTTCTTAAAGCAGCTGTCAGAAGGGCCGGGTCACAGTTCCCCACAGCTCACAATGACACTTTTAAAATGCCAAGGAGAACAGCTAGTGAGTTTCACTCTCAATGGTGGTGACAAAGCCTGGAGGGGATCAAAGGACGCACAGGAAAACTCTAAGCAGATGGTGCTGCCAGTCACTGTATTAGAGCAGTCTGGTAGAACGTGACCCCAGAGGTGCAGCTCCGCCTCCAGATCCCCTGTTTATTCCTGGTGTAGGGAGGTGGGGGGGGGGGGTGCAGAGATTCTTTAGAGAAGGGGAAAGCGGTGTATGCAGTGGAAATCACAGCCATAAATAAGCAAGAATCTATTTTTTCTTCTATTTGTGGACATGTCACCGACATCTTTCAAGCTTCTCAAGAGACTTCCCAGCCTGCCATGTCTGCCTGAGTTTGCCTAGAATGCCCAAGATGGTGCCACTGCTACTTGCCTTAGGAGGAACCAGCCTGGGAGAGTAGAAAGAGGTTGATGCTTCCCTAACTGGGTGACCCTGAGCCACGCCACCTCACTGCTTTGGGTCTCACCTCACTCTGCTCATCCATTACACAGGGATGGCCTCAGGACTATCTGTGTCATGGGACTGAAAGTGCTTTGCCAGCCTCAAAACAATAGAAACAGCCCCGTGCTGGTGATAAAGATGGGGATGGCCATCGGAGAGTCCCAGTAAAGGGAGGCAGCTTAACTGGAATGGGCAGGACTGAAGGCACCTCGTCTGAACAAAGACTGTTAAGTGCCTGCTGTGATGAAGGTTCCAATGTTGGTAACCCACTGGGCACATAGGTGAGGGGGTGTACCTGCACCTTGGAGTGCCTGACTCCAAAGGAGATCCTCAGAGAGGGAGGACACTGGGACCCTCGACAAATATTGGCAAGTCTGGGGCGCACTGCCAACATGGCAGAACTTTTGAATTGGCTGTTTTGAAATTCCTATTTGTGGTTCTGGTGGTGGGATCCTCCAATGCCCCATCTCCAGACAGACCCCAGGGGCCATCAGGTGCAGAGCTCTGGGTGACCTTACATGAAGCACAGCCCTTCGCAGGCTCCCACTTTCCTTGGTGCGAAATGAGCGCCCTGGGCTGGATGCCCTGCCAGGGCCTTGGCAGCTCCCAAGCCGTGGTCCTGGCTCTTTCAACATCAGAGACACAAACATTTATGGAGGGCCAGGCGAGGTGCTCCTTGAGCTCCCTCTGCAGGACAGCAGCAGGCAACAGCAGCAAGAGTCAGCAGGAGAGAAACAAACTCGGAGACTCAGAGGCTTGGTCTGGAAGGAGCCTTAGAGCTCTGCAGCCTGGAATTTTCAGGCGAAGCACAGGGGGAGTGTACATGAGTGGGGGGCTGCCCAAGGTCATCCAGCAGTTACTAAGTGAGCCAAGACTCTCTCGATCCTTATCTCTCTTTCAGGGCTGATCAGTGCAGCACAGAACCCCAGACCTAGCTAACTGTAATTGGGAGAAGAGAAGAAACAGGGGCAAAGGCTCTCCTCCAGCCACTTTGTTCAGAAAGAAATGGCCTGGGCCACTGTCCGGTATTGCACCTACACATCACAGGCTTGCAGAGGTCAGTCCACACCGAGCTCTGGAGGTACAAAGGAAGGCAAAAGGCAGGCCCTGTTCTCAAGGATCTCACAGTCTAATGGGAAGGAAGCATGGAAACAAGCAATTATTAAGCTCCTCCTGTATGCCAGGCTCTTGACAATCATGATCTCATTGGATTCTCACAGCAACCCTGGGAGCTAGGTGCTATTATTTTATCTGCTTTGCTGATGAAGAAAGTGAGCAGGAGATTAGGTGACTTGGCCAGGGTCACACAGCTAGTAAGTTTGGGAGGCTCAGTTTGAACTTGGGTCTTCCTGACTCCAGACACAGTACACTATTCATCGAGTTACCTAGCTAGATCACAGTGGGAAGAGATCTTGGAGTTAACAATGATTTTTGTTTTTGTCCCCATAACATGGAACTATACATGATAGGTGCATGTATATGTATACACATATACACACGTGTGTGTAAATCATAGACAACAACATTCATATACATGTATGTATGTATCATCTTCAAACATATTCTGGTGGAGCAGGAGAGACAATTCAGATCTGTCATAGGTTTCAAGGCTCCAAAATTAATCCCCAATGAAACTGGATTTGGCTTTGTTTTCAAATGCTCCCAAGTTCTTGGGCAGCATCATGGAAAGAGCTGGACTTGGGATGAGGAAGATGAGGCACTGCCCAGCTGGGTCACCTTGGGCTAGTCACTTAACCTCTCTCAACCTTGGTTTCTTCTTCATCTTTCAGGTGGGGATAGTTATAACACTTGCCTCACAAAATTGTTGGGAGAAAAAAAAATGTGTGTGTGTGTGTGTGTATGTGTGTGTATGTATGTATGTAGACACACACATATGCATATATACATGTATGCAATTATATTATATATGGTACTTTGCAAATGTTAAATGTCCTTATAAACGCTCACCACCATCATCATGCCTATTACTGTCATTACTTCCATCTGGTAAGATCATTAAACTCCTCTCGGGAAGGCTGTGGGCAGCCCTATTTTCCATTCCAGCACAACACCTGTGGGGTTCCCTCCTACCACACCCTGGCCTCTCCAGCCAGTCAATGGCCTCATTCCCAATGGACTTCTCTCGAGCCAAAAGTCATTTCCATCCTCCTTATCCCCCGTGGCAATGACAGCCACATTCTAGGGTTAAGGAGATGTAAGTCTGTCCCTTCTGAACAACCCAAATGCCTCTTACCAAATGCTGTTCCTGAGCTTGTTTTCCTCCGTCATAACGGAACATGACCAACTTGCCCTGTAGGTAAAACCACATGCAGGATGGCTCCATTCGGAATGCTAGGCAGAGCCGTAAGGTAGATGAGTGGCCTTTGTTCCTAAGTGATAGAATACAGAGGCTGCCAATGGCACCATCCAGAAATGTACTTCTCTTTCCCCTAGTCCATGGGTCTGGCCTACCTTTGCCCACTTTCTCCCCAGATATTCAGTCCTTTACTTGGCAGCACCTCATGGCTTCTCAAGCATTCTCCCTTGACAATCACATCCCAGCAGAGCTCCCACACACCCCTTCTTTGAACCTTTCCCCCCAGGCATAGTTCTGATGCTAATAAAGCCCTGATTTCCCTTCCAGAAATCCAGCTCCTCCCCATCCTGGTTTGGATCGCATGGGAGATGCAAGGGGATGAGGGGGAAAAAGAGAGAAGGATAATTTACATTCCTGCACCTGCACCTTGCTCCACAAAGCCAAGAAGGCAAGAGACTATCCCATTACATCAGACGAGAGGACAGCAACTATCCTCCCCTTTGGAAATCTCACTAATGCCCACTTTTTCTAACATACATCTCGAGTCATCCCTCAAGAGAAGCACAATGAAGGCCATGTGATAAAACTCAGTTTAAGCATCAGCTCAAGTGTTACTGGGAGCTCGGGTTTCAAAACCTCATAACTTATAAACCTCAAGAGGTTTCTGTCAGAGATAAAGTTGTGCCGAGTCTTGCTCGACTTTCAGCATTTGCACAAAGTTCAACACAGATTTTCATAAGCAAGTTACTGACTGTGACTGTGGAAGGAGGCAGAGAATTGTTAATAAGGGAAAGTCTGACTGCAATTTCCATGATGCTGGAGCACAGAAAGTAACTAGATCTCAATGGGAAGACTCTGATTGGAAGACACAGTTGGCCATGCCCCTATTATATATATTCCAAGGGATCTGAGCTCTCAACAGTTCTGGAGGACCCTCCTGTCACAACCCTTACATCTAGGTATTAACAACCAGTACAGATCTTGCCCACATCCTACCATAGTATGCCACGTGGAATCCACAGGGTGGAGACCTTCTTCACCATCTCCAGACATTGCTATGGTACCTACTAATGGTGCATTCTGGCTGATCACCTGCCAGCCCTGGCTCTTGCTATGTGACCAGCTTTCTTTTCCTCACCTACAATTCCTTGACAATATCTAGCCCATAGACAACTGATATTGGCAGTCATGACTAGATATGCTTACTCATTGTATTTCTATGGGTAATAAATTTGGTATTTCAAAGTGGAATATTTCAAAATTGCATCAAATCATCTTATGCACGCACACAAAAATCAAACAAATTTCATATCATGTTTTCTTAGCCAGTTTTATTCTGGAAAGCATTATGGTTGGTTTCTGAAAGGCTCGTTTTTGACCATTGATACGCGGCATGACCCAGGAATGTTCCTGGATTAGGAGTCGCTATTTTGGGATCATAGACTGAAAATTGGAAAGGACCTTGGAGAACGATCACCTTATTTTACAAATGAGAGAACTGGAGACCAGGGAGGTCAAACAACTTGGTAACAAGAGAGTCACAGAACTAATAAGGGTCTGAGTCAGAATTTCAGCACTGGTCTTCCTAACTCTACAACCAACACTATACCTACTAACTCCATTCTGTCTGAGTTCTGGCCCACACTCTGTCCTTAACCCACTGTACTGCATATCACTGAATAGCCCATTGAGAGAAATCCTGTCCCCCTCATCCTCATTTTGCCTATTTGTAAGTTGAGGTGACAAAGTCCTGAAAACCCCTTCCAGCGCTGAAATGCTGATTCAGTTTTGTCTCAGAAACAACAGATCATAAAATTCCAACAGTTTGGTGTAATAAAAATACTTTATTTTTTAAAACCCAGCACACTTAGAGTTAGAAATCACCTCTAGGTGAAGGTGATCTATTCTGACCCACTCATTTTACAATGAGGACACAGATCCTGAGAAGGAAGGTGACTTACCCAGGATCCCACAAAGCCTAAGTGACAGCACTGAGATCCCCCCACCCCAAGCCTTGCTTCGGGGCTAGCCACTTGTACCCTCAGAGCCTGTTTTCTCATCTGTGATATGGATGAGCTATGTTATTGTGTTACATAAACTTTAAAGCTACCAGACGTGTGCTCCTTGCTCTCATAGACTTCCTGGCATTTTCCTCTGCAGAATGCTTCATATTTTATTCTATCGATAAGGCCAGTACAGTGAGCTCTTATTTCGTTCTTTACTAAGGGGAGGGAAAAGCAAAGGGGGTGCAGGTTTTTGTATTTAGACTGAAGCGCTTCTCCACTCCCCCCACCCCCAGTTTCTGTCATGCTGTTCTGCTTTGTCTGACCCATAATGCCTGCTTCTTGCTATTTACCCTAAGGAGTGATGTCATGGGGAGAGCATGCTGTCAGTTTCTACCCACTTGGAAGCCTAGATTTCTCATTTTTCCACCCCTTGTACTTACAAATGTTTGGACAGGCTACAGGCAAATGTGGACACAATTGTTCTCGAGTTAGGCTTGATAAAGTTAGCCCAGTTTAAGCTGTTTACAAAGCCAAGCTTTGTAACTGCTGAGGGGAAACCACAGCAACCAGGCATCCAAGCATCATAGGAATTGTATCTCTAATGGAGACTTCATCCTCACTCCATAGCTTTGGTGGGGGGAGGAAGTAAGGGAGGGAGGGGGTTGAACCTTTCACTAATAGAGAGTTGAACTGCCCAAATTACACCAGAAATCAGGACATCTGAAGAGGGTCCCAGGATCCAGGAGGTCTGGCATGTTATAGAGCCCTGGGTACATGCAGAAGAATGCATACCAAGGGTGCTTTCATGGGTAAGAGTCAAAGCATCAGTGATTGCTGGGCTTGGGATGTGTTAGAACCCTGATCAGAGAAGTGCTAGTGATCCCAAACATTTGCAGAACAGTCAGGGCTTAGGTGCTGGTACAGAAATGTATCAGTCTAAGAATTAGCCACCAATGGCTCCCTTAACCAATACAGAGGTCCAACAGAGACTTCCCTCTTTTCACCAGATGTGTGTATGGCCATGCCTCTGTCTGACCCAATGCACTGTGGGGCTCATTTTTACTCTTCTGGCAATTCTAACACAGCACAGTCACATCCAAGGGCAGTAACTACCTGGATGTCCTGCTGGCCCAGTTTCGGGGGGCTGTAAGGAATGGGGGCAGGGGATCCAAGAGAAATGCTTCAGTGTTTAGGGATGCAATTACATCAGTAATTCAGCCATAAGAGGTGGGCAAACATCCACAGGATTTGCAGGTTCATAGATGGGATCTTTGAGACCCCTTAAGTGTTATAGATGAAGTAACAGATTCAGAGATCAAATTAACCAATGTTCATCTTGGGAGAGTGGGTAGAGGGCTGGGCCTGAAGTTAGAAAGACCTGGCTTCAGGTCCAGCCTCTGAGACATACCAGCTGGAGACCCTAGGCAAATCACCAAATCCATCCAGGACTCAGTTACCTTATCTGTAAAACTAAGGCATTTTTTTCAAAAGGTTGTGATCTAAAACGTAAAACGTTCAATCTTTGATCCCCAAGTCACCTGAGTAACAAGTAGAAGAGTAAAGAGTCTATGACAGCCCCCTCTGGCGCCCAAACTCCTGCAGCCCAGTTTCCTACATTCACTTTGAACTTTAATTCATCAGTTATTATGGACTTGTTGAATGCAGAGCCGTTTGTTGAGAATTGAAAGATAAAAAGAAAACATTATAGAGATCCTTAATTAAGGAGGTTACAAACCAGCAAGGAGAGCTAGGATGGATGAGAATAAATATAACAAAGGTCCAAAGACTTCCCATTTCCTCAGTGCCTTCCTCCTGACACCCTTTTGAGATAGGGAGATATTAGATCAGGGTGGGGGAAGGTGAGGGGTTGTCTACATAGAGAAGACCCTAACGCCAGAAGAGCTGATGAGATGGCCGAGTGAGAGACTGCTCTAGGCAGAGCCTGGGGAATATTCATACTTCAGGGAAAGAGGAACCAGCCAAAGACACCAAAAAGTACTTGAATGGAATAGAACCATCATTCCAACTGGTAGTCCACACCTTTACTGACAGCTGGATGGGAGCCAGGGTATAGGAGAGAGTCCTAGGCCAGGATCCAGCAGACTTGAGTGAGAGTCTCAGCTCTGCTTTTAATTCACTGTATGATCCTGGACACACTGTTTCACTTCACTGGGGCTCAGTTTCCTCATATGTGAAATGGGAATCATCTCTACCACAGGGCAGCTGTGAAAGGAGTAGAGAAAGTGTTCTCTCAGGCACTCAAGCTAAGAACAAGGCAATGGGCGTGTGCACTAGTTTCTGTTTACAGGTCGAAGGGTAGGCCAGGGTGGGTGCTTCCAAACCAGTCCTATCTGATTCACTCTACCCAACAGACCTCCAAGATCTATTCCCAAACAAGCAAGCTAACCCCACAAAGCAGCATTTGTACATCCCAACCAGAGAAAGGTCAGGGCCTGTTACCAGGAGACAGGATGTAGACAGGCAATGAGGATGCCATGTTCGCCCCTCTTCCTGCACTGTGTGGTGTGATGAGAGAAGACACACTGGCTTTGCAATTCAAATTCATCTCTGGGTAGCACCATGACTTTGGACAAGTAACTCTCCTTGGGCCTCAATTGCCTCTTCCATAAAAGGGGGTAACTAGTGCTTGGCATGGTTCCTGACACACAGTAGGTAGTTTATAAATGCTTCTTGACTCGCATATATGATCTCTAATGTCCTTTCCCCCTGTAATTCCTATGAACTTATAATAGTCCTGCCTCTTAATGATTATGGGGAACATGGGAGATGGAAGAAAGGCCACCATTTTTCACTTATATGATATGGCACACCAGTGGTCTGGACTGCTCAAGGAGCACTTAGCATCCCCTCTAGCTTCCCTCCCATTTAGCCCTCATGCCCTGGCCAAAGCAATCTCCCATGCCCACAGATCCAGTGACATAATTGGCTGTTTTCAAAATCTTTAGGCGCCTTACTTCCTACAGAGCGAAATTCCAAAGCCTTTTCTTGGCCTGGTAGGTCATCTACTCTCCAGCCCCACCCAACCTTTCCGGGCTTCCACTCCTCTCTACACCTCACCTAGAACTAGGTTTTACATTTCTTTGATGTGCAGAAGCAGTCCAAGAGGGTAGTAGATGGAATTCTGGGCTGCAATTCAAATGAAGTCTCAGTCTATTGCTAGCTGTAAGACCCAGAACAAGTCACAAGACCTTCAGTTCTCAAAACGGTAAAAGAGAACTGAATAAAAACACCTACTCCCCATAGTAGTGAGCACAATCAATGGGGAAAACCTTGGTAAAACAGTTTGCAAACCTTAAAATACTATGCAAATTGTTAGCTATTATTTGGTGCCCAGATCAAACAACATTGTACATTAGTATGAGAGGTGGTGGAGAGCAAGGGACAGCAGGACACCACTTTCAATGGCCACCTGCTCAGGAGTCAGGCAGTCAGACAGATACCAGCTGTGATCCTAAGCAAATCATTTCATCTCAAAGGACCTAGGCAATCAAGACTACAGTTCCAAAGGAATTGCTGCTCTTCACTGGTAGAGGGAACTTCCAAACCCTGAATTCCCCCCCATGCTAATGAAAGCCCAGGTCCAGCCCTCCCTCACTCCTCACTTCCAGCATGGTTCTCTAGCTTGGGAGTCTGTCCTCTACTATTAAACTATGAGTTCAAGGATGTCAGGAACAAGGATTCATTTCTTTCAGAAGCTAGCCCAGGAAGTCTTTAAGAAATGCGACCATTTGGATCTGTTGGCCTCAGTTTCCTTACTGTAAAATGGGCTGGAAATGACAAGTCACCCCACTATCTTTGCCAAGAAAACCCCAAATGGGGTCACCAAGAGTTAGACAAGACTGAAACGATTCAACAACCACAACCTAGAGAGAAAACTCCCCTAGCAAAGATTCTTTTAAAGCGCATGTTTCGTTCATTCATCCTTCTAAAGGCTATTGGCATGTGTGTTACGGAGGACGCCCAGCGATGGATTTTCAAACAGGGACTGCCTGGCACGAGGGCACCTACCCTCTCTGGAGGTGGAGGCCAACACAGGGGTCTCCATTTCCAATAATTCTACCAGCGGGGGACAAGCCCTAACCTAGAGGTGCGTGAGCGCCTGAAAAAGTGACAGTAGAGTTCTCTCCCTGGTGGGGCTGAAGGAAGCGAATACGGAGGATTTCGGAAGGAAACTCAACTAGGATTTGGGGGGATCTGGAAGCCTTTATCTGAGAAGTTTGGGAGAGATTTGATCGGCTAGGCTGACTTGAAAGGAATTCTAGACTGCTGATCACAAGTGTAGGATGGTCAGAATGAATCGGCGCGAATCGATGCATCTCCAAGTGACTGTCCGCGCCCCAGCGCCGGCCCCAAGTCACCCTTGTCCTTTGCCTTCTTTTTCACCCCTGACACATCCATACAGCCGACTGGGAGGAAGGCCCCCTTCCACTCATATCAAGCCTCTTCTCCAACTCCGGGCAACCTCTTCCAGCTCGCTCCACTAGGTGGCAGCCGGCGCCCGTCCAATGAGCTTCACCATCCCCTCCACACTACTCCCTCAGTATCCCCGGAGGCCCCATTCCAGGATTCGGGTCCCACTAGGAATTGCTCAAGAGACAATGCTGCATCCGAGTAGGGGAACAGCTGTGAGGGTACAACCCAGAAGAAAGCAGCTGGAGCCAGAACCGGAGCCTTTGGTTCTTATTACCTGCCTGCCTTCCCTGCGCCTCAGTTTCCAAACCCGGAAAGTGGACTCGGACTGAGGTCTGTCCTTTCCAGCTCTTAGTGCTCGGCTCTGGAGCTGACAGACGCAGGGCAGTCAGGAAAGGGAGAGGCTGGGCCAGGACCCCTAGGTCCGCCCTAGCCTTTTTCCCTGCTCCACGCCCACCCCCGCCGCCGGAGGAAGGAGGTGAATACAGCTCTAGGTTTCAGGATGCTCTGCCGCCGCTGCTTCTGCAACCTGCCCGCTGCCGGCTCGCCTAGATAGGGCTGGGTTCTCTGGGGAAGGCAGGGTGGGACCCAATGGGGGCAAAGCGAAGAGAGAAGAGAAGGGAGGAGAGGAAAGGAGAGAGGCGGAGAGGGGGCGTCTCTGGGATCGGCACTCACCGCCCTCCGGGGGCACAGTCTTCTGACCCGAGCCTCGTTCCTTCTTTTTCCCTCTCCCCCTGGCCTTGCCGTCCTTCTTCTCGGACATCTCGGCGGGAGACGCTTGGAGATCCCTGGCTGTACTGGGGTTTGTCGGAGCCGGCTGTCCAAAGGCTCTCGGCTTCTCTTTCTGGCAGGCGCGCCGCAACTTTGTGGCCCCTCGGGCGTCCTGGCTGAAGTTGGAGGCTGGGGTTGCTCAGCGAGCTCCCAGTGGGCTGCCGAGGACTTCGGAGGGTCTCGGAGGCAGTGGTCTCGGGGGACGAAAGTCAGACAGACCGAGAGCCCAACAGCGTGCCGGGAGTGGCGGAGGGTGCGTGTGGGTCACCTGGCCAGTGCGGCTTGCCGATCCTCTCCAGTGCGCTCGGGTTCGGGTTCGGGCTTTCCACCCGCTCGGAGCCCCCACTCGCCGGCACTGAACGTGGAGCTAGCGAGGAGGAAGGTGGACTACGCCGAAGAGGAGGAGGAGGAAACGGCAGGAAGGGAGAGCGGCCAGGCAGAAGGACCAGCAGGCAGGCAGACCCGAGACGCCCAGTTCACTCTCTGCCCAGGCCCATGATCGTGGCTGCGCTGCCGCTGCTGGGGCTGCCGGTGCTGGAGCAGCCTCTGCTTTCGCCGCCGGCAGGAGAGCGCGGACCGAAGGAGTTGCTGAAAGTTTGGGGGGAACTCCTCGCCTGCCCTTTTCATTGCCCCGCCAGCCACCCACCTCCTCGCCAGCAGGTTGGACGACACGCCACGCCGCGCCTCCCCTCCCCTCCCCTTCCCCGGCCCTGCCCCTCCCCCTCCCGCGCCCCTCCCCCTCCACACCACACACCCCCTGGGCCCTGGCTTGGAGCCGCTGAGGCGGCGCAGCTAGGCTCTCCTGCTCTGGGGAGCGGCCGGTGCTCAGTGCTCGCGGCTAGGGGCTCGGGGCTCGGGGCTCGGGGCCCGGCTCCCGAAGGAAGGAGGGAAGGCAGCTGGGGCCGGGCGGGTCGTTCCGAGAGCCCCCTTTAGGCGGCTGCCCCGGACAGCGCTCTCGCCGCGCCGGGAAGGGAGGCTGGCTCTAGGGGCTGCGATTGGCCGCCCCAGCTGTAATCCGAAACTTTACAGCTGCTGGGGACCTCGGAGGCCACCTAGCCCAAGGATCCCCCTCATTCGACAGAGGGGGAGACTGAGGCCCAGAGAGGGGAAGGCACTTGTTCGTAGTGTGTGGCAAAGCCCAAATCCTGGGACTCCGGGAAGGACGCCGGAGCTGCCCAACTCCCCCCTCCCCGCCCCCCAGGGAGCTCGGAAGGTGGAAGGCGCAACCCAAGGGCTCCCCGGGATGGGAAGGAGGGGTCCCAGGGCTCGGGTCCTCCCACAGTCTCCTGTCTTTCCTCACTCTTCTTTTCTATCCCTGTATCTCTGGTCTCTTTTCCTCTGCCTCTACCGCTGTTTGTGTGTCCCTATGTGTCTGTGTATGTCTCTCTGTCTCTGACTCTCACTCCCTGTCTCTACCTCTCTGAATCTCAGCTTGCTCCCCGGCCCCGGGGCTGCTCTGCTGGCGCCCCCCTGTGGGGCCTACATGGCTCGGGTTGCTCCTGCGGGGCACCAGTGGAGGGGAATTGTAAACTCTTACCCTGGCGCTAGGTAAGAACCAGATAGGGGGATTTTCCTGGAGCGCGAATGGGAAAGTCCCTTTACTTCCTGTCCTGGGCTCCGCCTGGGCGGACACTCCCTCCCTCCTTTCTCACCTGAGGCCCACAGCGAAAGTGCCAGGCCCCGGGAATGCAGGGGAAAGGTGAGCTCCTCTCCTCTGGCAGCCTTGACGGGGTTAGCCCTACGGTCCGGGGCTGGGACTCGGGAACCGCTTCCTGCGCACTTGCTAAACCAACTCGCTTGCTGGCGTACTCTGGGCAAATCTTAGGAAAGCTCCTACCCTACGCTGTTCCCCATCTGGGCTGCAAACTAAAGCCATTCCTAGGAAATATTGGAAGCCTGTGACTGCTGGGAGCTGGCCCTTGGGCCCCCCAGTGCCTGACCACTGTCTGCTCCCTGAATACCTGCATGAAGCACCGGCTGGAAAGCTTTCTGAGACGGGAAGAAAGTCAACCCTTTGCCCCATAGTTTGGGTTCTCATTTCTCCTTTCCAAGTCAAGTCTTCTGTAGGTGAGCGGGGGGAGGGTCTCTAGGCAGCCCCGAGAAGCCCTGCCCTATTCCCAGCTCCTCTCTGAGGTGCCCAGAACCCGGCATCACAGAATCTCCTGCCCCCGAAGGCCATTCAGTCTGTACTTTGCTTACTTTTGCCTCTTCCCCCGTGGGGACTTCTGATGAGCAGCGAGGTGGGCGAGAGGCAGCAACAAAGCCCAAAGGAGGGCTTGGCTAACCCGCTAGCC
The DNA here is from genome assembly GCA_028627135.1 of Pseudochirops cupreus. Taxonomy (NCBI): domain Eukaryota; kingdom Metazoa; phylum Chordata; class Mammalia; order Diprotodontia; family Pseudocheiridae; genus Pseudochirops; species Pseudochirops cupreus. Next base: position 203,300,362 of record CM053583.1, read on the forward strand.
CATCGTCAGCCCGCCCCTGCCTCGGCTGGAATTGGCTGGGGGAGCAGATAGACCAACAGGCAGCATCTCTGTTTGGGATGGGATAATACGGTCAGGGAGAGGTAATTATGGGAAATTACTGGAAGGAGCTAGAGAAGAAAAACCTACGAACACAAATTTGTGAGTGTGCCTCACCCAGAGTCTGGGGAGGGGAGGACTTCTGCCACATTCACGCTGGGACAACTTGGAGAGAGCAAGCAAGATCCCCTCATACTAAAGAATAGAAAACCGATTCATATTGGAGTCTCCTTCCTCTCCTTTACAAATTCGGTGTTCCTCATTTCCTCGCCTCTGCTGTCAACACTAATTGAATCATCAACTATGTATGCAAAGAGAACAATCTGGTAGTGAGTTTTTGATGGTTTTTGTTTTTTTGGTTTGAGAATTATAAATATTTTGTAGGGTCTCCTGGCTACATGAAAAAAAAAGGGAGAAGGTCAGAATTAAGTCCCATCATGTAAGATTAAATTGTTTTTTCAAGCTAAATTTGGATGCTTAATAAAGATAAAGCCCCCGTGGGTAAGTTTCTCCTGGTTAAGCTCTCTCTGCAGTGTTGCCTTTATTTGGTAGTATTAAATTAAAAAGGCTTGACAGCCAAATTTCCTCTGACATCTTTCCAGCAGACACTGAATATGAATTTCACTGGGTCATAAAGACAGCAAAGACAGAGAAAGGAAAACGTCTATTTTATGAATTTGACTGGAGAGTGAGCATTTGAATATTCCACAGAGACAGGAATGTTAAACCAAATCCTGGATGTTGGCTGAAATACTTTAGCTCTCCCAGAAGGGGCCACTGCTTCGCAAGCAGGAAACAGCCTGTAAGCGGGAGGGGGCCCCTGCCAGCCCCACGGTGCCTTGTTCAGGGCTGAGACAATGGAACTAAGCTTTAGGGCTTCTGCACTTCGTGTGTTACCCGGAGTCCAATTCCCTCCAAGTTGGGTGGGGGATGGCCTTCTGCCACATTCACAGTGCAAGGATTGTAAAGAAGGAAAGATCTAGGCATATCCAAGAAGCACAACATTAAAAAAAAAATCAATTCATATTTAAGTGCTCAACTCTACAGTGGTTTTGTTCCAGGTCCAGGATATTACCTAAATAGTTATTTTAGCTTTCCAAACACGGTTATTAACTCTTAACAATACTCATTTGAGTTAGAGGGCACATCCTTGAATTATGTGGCAGCTTTTATTTGGAAAGTAATGGAGAGAAATTGCAATGGTGCAATTTTAGGCTTGGTTGAAGGAAGCAAACACTTCCCAAAACTTCTAAACACTTCCAAGTGGAAAGGGCTGCTTCAGCAGGTAGCAAGCTTCCGAGAAAAGGCAGATGGGCATTTGTCAGAGATGTAGGGAAGATTCCCGTTCAGGACCAGGACAGATTAGGTGACCTTGAAGGGCCATTCCAGGGCTGTGATTCTTGGCTGTACTCTTTGCTGAGAATTTAATGAGGTCTTTAACTAATGAGGGAGAACCTTTGAAGAGAGCTGGCCAACCCAAATCCATAAAAACACCTTAACAATCAAAATCTGGACTTCTACTAAAAAGAAAGCTTTGTGAAGTCTATCAGAACTATGATTCCCATTCTGGCAAAACAGAAAGGTTGATGAGCTTGTCCAAAGTGACAACCAACCAACACCTATGTGTTAAGCACCTACTGAATGCCAGAAATTTGAGTGTACTGAGGATAGAAAGATGTAATAATCCCTGCCTTCAGGGAAATGGGGAAAGAATAAGTTCTCATATTAAACATATGCAAAATAAATATATCAAATGTATTTTTTAAATGTCAAGTATTTTGTGGGGGTAGAACACTAGCCTCTGGAGAAAAACAGAAATGGCCTTATGTAGGAAAAGGAACTTGACTTGAGCATTGAAGGGGAGATGCTGTACAAAGACACAGAGATGAGGTGGGAAATGGAGTGCCATGTGAAGAAAAGCAGGAAGACCAGTTTGGCTCAACCAAAGTACATGAAGGTAAGGAATGAATGCTGAGGCTGGAAAGGGATGTTGGATCAATGTTTTCAAGTCTTTATGTGACAAGAGAAGAGGGCTCAAGTCTAAAGGGAGTAGGGAGCCAGGGTGGGACATAGTGAGATTTGTGCTTTAAAGAAATCACTGTGTAGAGGTTGAATTATGAAGCCAGGAGGTTTGAGGTAGGGCCACCAATTAGGAGACTGTTGCAAGAATTTGGGTGAGGGGATGAGATCCTAAACTTTGGTTTTGACCATGGAGGGGGTAGATGGGAAAGTGTAGTGAGAGTGGGATGGGCATAAAACAATAAGGTCAACACAAGGACTCTGTAGACCTTCAGTTTGGTAGTCAAGCAATGGATGACCCAAAGGCAGGGGAGGGAGGAAGTCATGGGGTGAATAATAAGGTCTGATGCATGCCCAGTGATGACACCTATGGTTGACACAGGAGGGTGTCATTATGTTAGGAGAGAGAAGGTGAACAGATGGATAGACAGACCCTGTGCTGCCCTGGGCCCTGGGATTTTGGTCAGGTAGCTCTTACCCAGAGTTCACAATCATGGCTTCACTTCAGTTTGGGGGATTTCATTTTCAGTTATATTCAATAAATATTTGTTAAGCATTGTGTCTATATAAGGCATGATGGATACATAGACAAGCTGCCTTCAAAACAGCTTTCCTTCTATTGGGGGTGGGGGGTGGGGAAAGGAAGGCTAGCACCTTCATACCAATGTGTTAATATAAATTAGTTGACAAGGGAAAAGAATACATAATTATGGCAGTGGTTCACAAAAAATACGCTCTCATAGTTGCTGTGAATTTCTGCTGAGTACAATGAAGAATATGGTAATTAAATACACTTACAATTAGATGTGTATGTTCACGTCTTTTGTGGTTTGGTGGTATTTCTCAAGCAAAAAATGATCATTGGGACAGATAGGTGACTGGTGAAGAACCCAGTGTCAGAACTGGAGTCCACAAGACCTTAGTTCAATTCTGACCTCAGACACTACCTGTGTGAGCGTAGACAAGCCATTTAACCTCTGTTGACCCCAATTTCATCATCTCTAAAATGGGAATAATAGTAGGACTTACTTCAACAGAGTTGTTATGAGGAACAAATGAAGTAAAAATTGGAAGCTGCTTAGCACATTTTCTGGCATATAAAAATGCTAGATATCATTTTTATTATTAATGCTGTGCTATGAGGAAAAAGAAAATTTGAGAACCCCTGGCCTGGAGAACTCAGTAATGGCTTCATGTAGGAGCTGGTCCATGTTCAGTCTTCAAGGAAGCTCAGAACTCAAAGAGACTGAAATGAGAACAAAGTGCATTCTAGTGATGGAGAACAGCCTATGCAAAGACCTATGCAAAATGTAGGAGATTTTGCTTCATTTTTTTTGTGATGAAACAGCGCATTGCACAGATTGCAAGAAAGAAAGTCATTCCAGACATTTTTTTTGTCAGTCATAACTCTAGTAATGGATTGATCAAGAATCTGATAGGAATTTAAAATTAAAATTCTGTATTTTAATGTTATATTTTATTTTAATGTTCATGGAATAACATGTAATAATAACTATTTTTTTTTAATCTTAAGAAAAAAGTCATGCACTCTGTGAAAGAAACTCATCTTAGAATGACAACTTCCAAAGAATGATTCTCTTTTGCCTAACTTACAGAAAATGTCATTTTCTCATAGACTGGGTTGCTCCAAAGACAATTCTTCATATTTTGAATGTTTTTCTCTCTTTTTTCTAACCTCTAGAAAGTCAGGGTGGCATAATGGAGAAAACCCCATTTTTGAAGCTAGAAAGACATTGGTGTACATCATGCTTCTGATAAGTTCTGAATGCTCCAGACAACTCTATCACCATAAGTTGTAGAGAAGGTGCCAACCTGCACTGTTAGAAGATTTTCCTCACCTGGGAGGTTCTTGTAGCAATAACCCAAATCCTGTCCTCTATACTCACTTAAGGTATGAAAGTCACAACCTGTCTATTGTCAGAAAGCATAACCAAAGGTCAATGGATGGAGAACTTTTGATCAGAGGTGAGAAATTCATGTCTACATTGCAAATTATTTTATGAAATCCCATGCCTGTTATCCCTCATTTTGGATTCAGAAGCCTTATCCCAGGGAATTTAGATGGTGGATATGGAATTTCTGGTCAGGCTCAGTGGCTGGGCTGGGGCATGGTCAAAAGTGGGCACACATAAGAATTAAATATTTTTAAAATGTAGAAATATATTTTGCATGACTTCATGTGTATAATAAGTATCATATTTCTTGCCTTCTCAATGGGTAGGGAAGGGGAGGATGTAAGGAAAGAACTCAAAACTGCAAATAAAAATTTAAAAAATAATAATAAAAATTACTTTAAAAAAAATATGAGTCCACATGCATACCCTTTGACTAAGCAATGCCACTACCAGGTCTGTATCTCAAAGAGATTTTTGAAAAAGGAAAAGGACCTATGGATACAAAAATAGTTATAGCAGCTCTTTTAGTGGTGTCAAAGAATTGGAATTGACTGAATGCCCATCAACTGGGAATGGCTAAACAAGTTGTACTATATGATTATGATGGAACGCTATTGTGCTATAAAAAATGGTGAATGGAATACTCTCAGAAAAACCTGGAAATATTTACATGAACTGATGTAAAGTGAAACGAGTAGAATCAGAAGAATAGTGTTCACAGTAACAGCAATACTGGACTATGATCTATTGTGAATAACTTGGCTTTTCTCAGCAATACAATGATCCAAGATAGTTCCAAAGGACTTGTGATAAAAGGTGCTGTCTATCTCCAGAAAAAGAACTGGGGGTATCAAAGATTTACTTTCTTTATTTTTCTTAGGCTTTTTTGTCTGTGTTTTCTTTCACAGCACAACTTACACAAAAATGTGTTCTGCATGACTATACACGTATAAGTTATGTCAAAATCATTACCTTCTCAATGATTGGGGGGTGAGAGACAGAGAATTTGGAACTCAAAATTTGAAAAAAGAATGTTAAAATTGTTTTTACATGTAATTGGGGAAGAAATAAAATATTAATTTTTTTTAAGTGGGCTCATATAACCTGTGCCTCATCCCTTCAGTGACTATGAACTATCACAGTGATTGGCCATTGATTTCAGGGGTTCGTCTACATTCCATAGATGCTCCTGCCTGGAAGAACTAAGCTGTATTGTCACCAGGGCCATGGCCACATCAATAGCGGCAGGTCAAACAATGTTAGGCACAGGGTCAGAAGACCAACTTCTGCCTTTCCTCTTTACTCCCTGTGTGATCTGGGTTCAGTCCTTTCTTCTTTTGGGACCTTGAATCCTCTCATGTCTATCAGAAACCCCCAAGAAAATTAAAAAGAGAAGGAAAGACCCCATGTGTGCCAAAATATTCATAACAAATACTTGATGGGAAGATAATATAGATGCCCAGTGACTGAAGCATGACTAAACACACAGCTAGATGAAATGGCCAATTATTATTCTAGGAGAAGCAGCATGGATTAGAGGAAATCAAGTCAGCTTCTGAGGCAGGAAGGCCTGAGTTTGAGTCTGGCCTCTGACACATACTGGCTGGAAGGCCCTAGGCAAGTGAACTGCCCTCTCAGTACCCCCAGTCACCTTTTTAAGGCTTTAATTTGTGGAACAGTTCAAAGTTTGTCACCAGAAAGATCAGAATTCCTGTTTCCTACATTGATGGAATCTCAGGCGTGTGGGCGAATTATTACATCATCGCAAATGACTGATATGAGGATTTCAGAGAAAATAGGCAGTCTTGTATCAACTCATGAAGAGAGAAATAAACAGAATCTGGGGAATAATATACACAATGATTACAATAATTTAAACAAAAAGAATCGAAAAGGAAGCCAGACACAGAATAATGACCTATCTTATTTCTAAAGGATAATCTATGGCCCATTCTCCACTTAAAAAAATGATAATGCAGTTGTAATATGAACAACTTGAGATTCCTTTTTGGGGTCAACTGGACTTTATATAAGGGTAATATACTTCCTGACATGGGAAGTCATAGGGTTCAAATGTTGGCTTAGATATACACTCATCATGTGACCTTGGAGAAACCATCTGTGTCTCAGTTCCCTTATAAGTAAAATGGGGGTGAGGGGGGAGGATTGGCTGGATGACCGCTATGCCCCTTTCCAGCTCTAGGTCTTGCCATATAAAGTATGTATTAAATGGAAACAGAGAGAGACAGAGACAGAGAGATGGAGAGAGACTGAGAGAGATAGATGGTGGGGGAGGGAAGGAGAGAGAAAGGAGGAGAGAGATCTGGGGATGTACACAGCTAAGGGGCATAACTTATATAATGATCCACCAAAACCAATGAAAAAAACCTGAGTAAGAGCAGCCGGGGGGGGGGGGGGGGGGGGGGGAAGAATCAAGAGAAAGCAACATCT
>CM053583.1:203313761-203335700 GCA_028627135.1 Pseudochirops cupreus
TTCAAAGTCCTTCTTCAGCTCATCTCTAGCTTTAAGGCATGCTTCATGTTTATTGGAGGCCCCTGGTGGGGGAGCTCTGGCTGAACTCTCCTCCTCCCTCTCTTTGCCATGATCTTTCTTTTCCCCAAAGAAGGAATCTAGGGTTTGGTTGCTGTTCTTACTTTGCTTCTTATGCTTATTCTTACTCATGGTTGGTCAGTCCGTGATTTTTTTTTTAAATCTCTGTGGGGCTCTGCTTCCAGAAGGGAAAGCTCTGTCTCAAATCGCTGGGGTCCTCCCAGCTGCCATAGCTCTCAGGAAGGTGCTGGGTCCCTTTCCTACTTACTTCTGTCTCACTGGATAATGAAGACTCCAGGACCGAAGCCCAAGACCGTGATCCAGATTCAGGCTGCTCAACGCGAGAGCACTTGGCCTCTGAACAATCGCTTAGTCCCCCTGCTGTCTGCAGGCCACTGGAAGCTGCAACGTGGAGGTGGGTGCAAAACCTCTGCCTTTTGCTTTCCAGCCCTGGAGGCCATTCGGCCAGACCACTTTTCTCCCCAGATTTCGCAAGCTCACTGACCTAGTTCTGAATGCTGCTCACAGTTGCTGCTAATCCGAGGCTCCTCCTAGGCCAGGCTGGTTTTGGTTTGCAGTGCTGATATGGTTCCTCGTAGCCAAGCTGACTTTAGTGGAAAGTATATTTGTGTGTGTTTTAGAGTTCTAGGATTAGTTTAGAGTCATATTTTATGGGTTTTTGGGGTGGCTATGTGAGAGCTGCAATATGTTGCTGCTCCTACACCACCATCTTGGCTCCACCCCCCTATTCCAAACTCTTTTGCCTGTGTCACTGGGAACACAGACAGGGAGAGATGTTCCCCAGTGCACTTACTCTGCAGCTATGGCCCTGACAGAGCCATCCACTCATTGTCCAACATGACATGTCAGCTACATCCTTGGGCCTGGGATCAGTCAGTTAACTAGTATCTGTTAAGTAGTGCCTCCTATATGCCAGGTTCTATGTTAAGGCATTCCACTATTCCCTTTTCCGTGGACAGTATCTGACTGGCCAAATGTCTAATTAATAGTAAAAAGCATGTTCTATAAGAACCACATCAATATAATTTCCTTTTCATGCTATCCTGTAGCAGCAACCACACTAGCATCCCCAGGATAGTTGCTAGCACAGGTTCTTAGATTTGCTTTACTAGGAAAAATAGCTGTTCAAGGGGTCAACAATCTTTTTAAATTATATTCATTAGTTCAGAGGGAAAATCAGCACCTTGAACTTCAGAGAAAATACAAAGAAAATAGAGAAAAATACAAGCAGAGAAATAAAGATCAACAGACAGGGCTTCTAACTGTCTGAGAAATTAGCACAGATCAACAAACAGACCCAACTGTCTGACAAGGCAACGCATACGTAGTTACCAGAGAGAAACACTAACATCTGGGTTTTTCAAAGCCAGGGAGAGGGGAGGAGCACTCCTTAATGGCTACTCAGAATCTTATCTGGTCAAATCACAAGAATACTCTTCCAATGAGTGAGTCCTAAAGGCAAATGCTAACTTCAGAGTATATATACCTTTTTAAAAATCCAGCAGGCCTAATTAGAAATTAACAAAAGGTGTGAAAGCCTTCCTACAAGCAAGCTTCCCTTAACGGGCTCCACCTATTATTGGTATATAATATGCCTATTAATGGGCAGGGAAGATCTAATATCCCATTAACATTACGTACCCCCATAGGGTCATTGATGAGAACTGGAAGGAGCCCCAATGGTCATCTAGTCCAAGCCCCTGACTATATAAATCAAGGACATGGAAACAGATCCAGAAAGAAGTGACTTGACTAAAAGCACAAGATTATAAGTACAGGGCCAGGATCTGAACCCAGGCCTTCTGCTCCCAAATGGACTTCCCTTTGCACTGCACTCCACTGCCTCCCACCTCCACAAGCAGGCAAGCTCAGCCCAGCACAGTGGTAGTTTCCAGGCAAGGTGGCCAAAAGCTACCAGATTTCATTTATTCTTCTAGGGAATGAAATTTTAGTTGAAAGTTAATTCCTTCCCCTCAAGGCATTTAAACTGCTTGGTCAGGTATAATACTTTGTTAGTCATCTTTGCTTAAGTGAATCATTATAAATAATTCAATGTTACAGGATTTAAAAGTGGAAGAGACCTTAGAATTTAGCAACTCCTAGCCCAAGGGCACATGGCAGGCAAGTGCCAGAGCCGAGCAGGGAGTCAGGTCTCCTGGCTCAGAGGGCAGCCCAGGCTCTCACCTCCTTCCTCTATGACACTTGACTTTATAGAATAGATCAATATCCCCTTAATGTTAAAGGGGGTGAGGGGATGAAGAAAAGAAGGCAGTAAGCAAAAAAGGAAGAGAAAAGACATAGGAGGGAAAAGAGAAAGAAGGAAGGGAAAGAAAAGGCAAAGAATGTGTTGTATGTAAAAGTGAGCCTGAGAGCTGCCAAGAGGTGGCATCCAGGGCTATCTGCATTATGGCCTCCCTAGGATGCAGGGAGTGAAGGAGAAGGTATAGGTGAGGAGGCGGCACTGGGTGGTACTATTCTGGAGAACCTGGGGCAAAAGCCTTGGGGCCTCAGTTCCCTCATCTGTAAAATGAAGGTGATGGAGACATTTGCCATGGAAAGAAAGGATAGAAAAATGAGATAGCAAGGTCAAAGAAAGTGTATTTGTTTTTCTTTTTAGGACATGCTTGTTGGTGGAAGTGAAGAAGCTGCTTGTGATGGAGAGACTGAAGATGGATAAAGAGATGAGAGAGACTGCTGGGACAGACTCCAGAAGAAGACAGGAGGATCTAGGGTCAAGTGCATTCACCAGTCAAGGAGCTAGTTTGGAAAGTATAAGAAGGTTCCCTCTTTTCTTGGCACCGAAGAGAGAAAGAAGGACAAGATAATATAGAGAGAAATTGGCAGCTGGTAGGAGGGTGTGGTGACAAACAGAAAGGGGGATGCAAGAAGGAGTGAGTAAGCTCCTCAGGAATGATATGCTCAGTCAGGTAAGAGACAAGATCATCTGAAGATAGGGAATGAGGCAGGGATGAGATTGGAGCCTTGCAGGACATGACAAAGGTCTTCAGGAAGGAGTGCATGGGGAAATTTGCTAGGGATTTCATGTAAGATGAGCCCAAATGATTCCAAGCAGTGGGGGAGGCCCACCTGGGATGAGATCACAAGAGAGGTGGTAGATTCCAGTAAGGGCTTTGGACCACAGCAGGCAACAAGTGTGTATGTGAGGGGGATTTGGGTGCCTGGCCAATCCTCATTGCCATCTTTCTCTGGGATGCCCAGTGAAATGGGATGCTCACTGCTTAAGAAGACAGAAGCCTAACCTGAATGAAGATTTCTCCAGGATTAGCATGGAGGGCTCTCCTTGTGGTCACCTCAGAGAATTAGAAAGGATTTCATTGGTATAGGGAACTCCCAGGTAAAGAAATCCTCTTCATTGCTTCAGGTCAGTGCCTTCTCTGCAAATGTTTTCAGGGGCAGGGAAGACATATGCATATGTGACTGAATACATGAAAAGAAAAATGTACAATGTCAGGAGAAGAATTGGACTTCTGCTGTCATTGGTGTAGGGAGCCCACATGAGAAACTTCTACCAGCATGATTTAGTCAGGAACCTCTCTGCAATATTTCAGTCTTACTGAGGTGCCCAAAACCCTGAGAAATTTGAGTGACTCACCCACAGTCATAAAGCCCATATGTTTCAGGTAAGGCTTGAATTCTGACCTTTCTGGTTCAGATGACAACTTTGCAGTCACTATGCCCTACTGCTGACAAACATGCTCATGTCCCCCCTATCTTGATAAAAACCCTCACTTGGTCCTTCCATCCCCACTAATCATCAGCCTGTATCTTTTCTGTTCTTTGTAGAGGGCTTGCTGAGCCCTCTTCAGGTCTCCTCATCCACCCCTGGTGTCCACCTCTCATCCAGCTCTCACCTCTGGCTACAAAAAGCTGTAGCACGTGCTACAGCCACACCGTGCAAAACTGTCTCTGCAGACAGGCTAAGCTGGGCTGAGGGAAACCAAGAGGCCTCAAACATATCAGTGAATGGGTGGTTAAGAATAATTTGTTCCAACAGCCATGGAGGAAGCTGAAGCAGGCACTGTGGAGCACTCAGAGTTTGGTCATCAAAGATGCAAAAGTCATCCTTTGCATCCCAGGTCATCGCCAGTCATCCTGACTTTTGTCCTGCCACTGGACTTCAATGACTCTGGAAGAGAGAGTAAGGCTGATGACTTTGGGCAGCCCTGCTTCACTTAAATCCAATTCACAGGCAAGTCAAGATGTCACCCAGTGATGTTATCGGTCCTCTTCAAAATGAAGGACCAATAACAACAGCTAAACAACTCAAAAAGGCTGTCTTTACTAGGTGCCACCTCTGTCCTCTCGCTCTTTTTCACCCCTTACCATCTAGCTTCTGACCTCACATTCCACCAAACCTGCTTCTCCAAAGTTGCCAATGATCTCTCTGCCAAATCCAACCCTCGTCTCCATCCTCATTCTCATTGATCTCTCCGTGGTCTCTCATACTGTTGTTCACTCTCTGGATTTCAATATTCTCTTCTCGCTAGGTTTTCTGGCCACCCCTCTCTCCTGGTTGTCCTCCAACCTTTCTGACAACCCTCAGTCTCCTTTGCCTTATCCTGCTCACAGCCTCTAATCATTGGTGTCCCTCACAGTCTCTCTCCTGGGTCCTCTCCTCTTCTCCCTCTTCACCTGGTGATCTCATGAACCCCCAGGGAGTCAGTTAGTTCTCCGTTTATGAGCCTCACATCTATTTGTCCTGCCCCATCCTCTCTGCTGCCCTCCAATGTCACATCTCCAACTGCCTTTAAGACATCTCCAACTGGATGTCCAGTGACATCTTAAGCTAAACTTGTCCAAGGCAGAAGTCATTCTCTTTTCCTCAGGCTCTCCCCTACCTTCTCTATTACTTTTGAGGGCAATACCAACCTCCCAGTCCCTTAGAGTCACAACCTAGGAGTCCTCCTGGATTCTTCATGTCTCTCACTCCACTTCCTATATTCAATCTGTTGCCAAGACCTACCAATTTCACCTCTGCAATGTCTCTGAAATACAACCCCTTCTCTCATCTGACATGGCCTCCACCCTGGTGTAGGCTCTCATCATCTCACACTCGGATTATTGCAGTAGTCTGCTTGGGGTGGGGTGGGGGGAGCGACTGCTTCAAATCTCTCCCCACTCCAATTCCTACTTCATTCAGTCACTAAAGAGATTTTCCTAAAGTGCAGGTCCAATCATGTCACATATACAGTAAGCTCCAATGGTTCTCTATCACCTCCAGAATCAAATCTAAAATGTTCTCTTTGGCATTCAAAGCTCTTCATGACCTACCTCCGCCAACCTTTCCAGTCTTTTTATACCATAACCACCATCACCTATTCTGAAATCCAGGAACATTGGCCTCCTGGCTGTTCCATGAATAAGTTGTGTTTATGCACTGTAGTCTAGAATATGCCCTAGAAATTTTCAGGGGAAGTGAGTTATTTCATTCATCACCAGCCTGGAAAACATTTAGTAGAATCTCTTTGGAATCAGTGGGACTTTTTTCCCTTTCTTTCCTCTTCATTTTCCTTGAGAGTGAAGAATTTCTTTTATGTGTGTGTTATTAAAGACTAACTTGTAGAACCTTATTCAGAAATACATAAACTTGAAGATGTTGTTTATTTTGGCCATGTTTCTCTCTCATTTCTATGTATCACATAGACAGCAAGAGGAAGAGGAGAAATAGAAGAAGTCAGAGGAGGAGGAGGAAGAAAAGGAGGGGAAAAAGGGGGAGGAGGAGGAGGGGAGAAGCAGGAGGGGAAAAAGGACTAAGAGGAGGAGGAGGAGGGGGAGGAGGAGGGGAGAGGAGGAGGGGAAAAAAGTGGAGGAGGAGGAGAAGGAGGAGGGGGAGGAATAATAGTGGTGCTGGTGGGAGTAGCAGTAGTAGATAAGTGGCTGTCCATTATTTTGATACAATTGTCTATTAGAAGTTGACTGTTTCTGGGTGCCACATTTTAAGAGAGATGTTGGTGATTCAAAGAACGCCTAAGGAAGGCAACCAAGCTGGTAAAGGGTCTCAAATTCTTGCAAATGAGGGTCTACTTAATGAGTTTATTTAATCTGGAATAAAGAAGGCTTGGTGGGAGGAGGGAATTGAGACCTCTTTTTAGGGTTTCCTTTTTTTTTTTTTTTTTTTGCTTTTTGGAGGGAGGAAGACGTGGCAATTCGGTTAAGTGACTTGTCCAAGGTCACATGGCTAGTGTTAAGTGTCTGGGCTGGATTTGAACTCAGGTCCTCCTGACTCCAGGGCTGATACTATTGCTCCACAAAATGCTCTACCTAGCTGCCCCACTTTTTAGTTTTTGAAGAGCTGTCATAAGATGCATTTGACTTATTCTGTTGGTTCCCAGAGAGCCCATGGAGGAATAATTTGGGAAAAATTTTAAAGGAGCAAATTTTGGCTTGATAGCAAGAAACCTTCCTACCAGCAGAACTCTCTGCAATTGGAATGGGCTACTTTGGGGCATACTTCATGTATTCAAATGGAGTCTAGACCAAGAGTCATTGGAGATGCTGAAGTAGGGATTCGTGTTCAGGTTCTGGTTGGACAAGAAGACCTCAGTGGTCTTTTCCAACACTGAGGCTGGGTGATTCATGACTCCTCCCCATCACCTCAGTCCTTCCTCAATGTATTTTCTTCTTGGAACAACAAAAATGCATAGACTATAACCTCTAGTCCAGCTCCCAATGTTGGCCAAATGTTGTTTTCTAGTAAAAATAGTTATAATTTGAATCTAATGTTTCAGAGTAATGGTGGTATTCTTTATTCAGCAATATGTAATAAAGCCTCAGGAAAATGTTTCCAAACAGATTGCCAGAGAGTAAAATGTGCTGTTTCTGGAATTAGGTACCCTATTAAATGACTTTAGCTGAGTCAAAAACCAAGCAATATCAACTCCAGACCAAAACTTCAGTGAATTGCTTGTCCCAAACATTTAGGGAAAACATTTGAGTCTGGAAGATGTTGACTCATTTTGTGGAGCAAAATGATCAGATTATCAGAGGAAGAGGTCACAACATCTCCACAGTCATTCTTGAAGTAGAATGAAAGGCCCGACCTACCTGCTAGCTTCTTGGGACCTTGACTTGTCACAATAATTAACCACTCAGAATTTAGCCCCTCTGAAAAGAGAGGGTGGAGGGAGAAAGAGGGCAAATATGGAGAAAAATCCATTCTTCCTTCCCTCTTGATCCCAAGGTCAGTCATCTATATTTCCTCATCAGTGATCCTTCTATCTCCTCTGCATTATCCTCTAGGAAGTCACCAGATAGTGGGAGAACTGAGACACAGATAGAGTCTACGCCCTAATTCATCTGTAGTTGAGACTGTTTGCTGTTAAGGACTGGGTGGTGCAGGGAATTGGGAGTTTCCTCAGGAGAAGGGCTCTTCACTGTTTTGTTTCTTGAACCCCTTTGACAGTCTCTGGAAGCCCATGAATCTTTCTGAGAATGTTTTAAAATATTTGTAGAAAATTGTACATTTCAATCAGAAGTTAGTAAAAATAAAAATGTAATTTTTTTCATCATCTAGATGAATGGACCTCCTAAAATTGATGCACAAACTCCAAGAATCCCTGTGCCTTGTACCTAGAAAAGACTTTTCTCCAGAAACTGTATGTCTATCGTGAGAGCATTTAGCTCTAGAGCTGGGAGGGATGATGGAACTAAATGAATCTAGCTTCTTCATTTTACAGGTAAGGAAACTGAGGCCTGGGTGAATGGGATAGCTTGACCTGATCAAGGCAGCCCAGTGGGAAATGATTGAGACAAGATTTGAAACCAGCTTCTCTGTCTCCAAAATGATCACCTTTTCATCCCACTAAATTCTTAAGAGCACACATTGGATTCTCTGGGATGGGGACAAGCTCCCCATCACCATCTATTGCTTCAGGTCAAGAGATGGAGGGAGCCCCTTTGCAATGGGCACCAGTGGGTAAAAAGTTAGAATGAGCAAAATAAAGCAGTCACTACAAGATGGGGACCATTAGTTATAGAATGATAGATTCAGAACTAGAAAAGACCTCCAAGTTTTTCTAGTCTGACACCCTCTTTTCACAGTTGATGAAACTGATACCCAGAGGATTCCAATGTCATTGAGGTGGCCAGTGGGAGATTCAGGATTTGAACCCAGATTTTCTCATTCTGAATCCAGTCTTCTTCCCAGGCAATCCCCCAAGAATTTTCATCATATGAATCCTGTACAGTGTTAGCCTTATTCTCCCCATTTTATAGATGAGCAGACTGAGACTCAGTGAGATGAAGTGTTTTATCCAGGGTCAAGGCTAGCAAATGAAAGTGGTGTGACTTGAATTCAGGGCTCCTAACCTCCATTGTGGTATTCCTTCCACCTGGCATCAAGCATGATGATTATTTAAAGTTCAAAAATTATTTGGAAGAATTTTCAAATTTAGTGCTTCCCAGAATTCAAATTCCATATTCTTTTCACTGTCTTTTGCTGCCCTGGAGCTACAGGCTGCAAGTTGGGCAGAGGACAATGTCAGGAAATATCACTCTCTGCAAAAGAGTCCAAGAAGTGTCAACATTGAGAGGGAAGAGGTTAACCTTAAGCAAAATCCACTCAATGAAATCTGTGGTTGGCAAATAAACTCGTGTCATCAAGAGAGCAAGGTATGTCTAAGTGCTCATTAATATTAAAACAACTGCTTCAAGATAAGCTGAGTTCTTGGAAACTGTGACTTGTTCATACCCAAGTAGAAGGATGGGGGTGGGGCTAGAGAGTAGAGGAAAGATCAGTCAAAAGCTAAGAGGAAGCTGATTTCTCCAACGCAGTCTGGGGTCAATACTCCTCTGGCCTTCATTACAGAAGACAGTGTAGTGCAATGAATAGAGAGCTGGACTTGGAATCAAAAAACCTGAGACTGAATCACTTGTTCCCACTGGGCATTTTCTTCTCCTGGTTCACCACCCTTAAGCACAGAGAGATTGGGCTCCTAAGTGACTCCCCCAGCAAGAGAGAGTGCCCTGTGCTAGTCATTCCACTTAGTAGATCCTGCTGATGGTTAATAAGTGCATCTTCTCAGGCTTCTTGATGAGGAAACTAAAGCTTGAAGAGATCTATAGTTCCTAAGAGGAAAATGTGAGGATAGAGAAAATTCCAGGCAGGATGGACAGCCAATACAAAGACATCGAGGCAGGAACATGAGAAGTATGCCAGTATATCTCTGAAAGTATGATTTGGAGTCAATTATTAAGAATTCTCCATGCCAAATAGAAGAATTTTCCCCAATTAGATTTCCCTGCATTACTCTTTCATGATCTCTACTGAAGACAAGATTTAGGATCATAGATATAGAATTGTAAGGCAGGCTCTGAGGCCACTTATTCCACCCCACTCATTCTACAGAGGAGAAAACGGAGGCCCAGGGAGGCTAAGTGAATTGCCCAAAGCCACAAAGGAAGTAAGTATCAGGCACAGGATTGGAATCTAGTGCCTCAGGATATGAGTCAGTGTTCTTTTCTTGATCTCAATCCCATTCTCCATTGATTCTCTTTATTTTATGAGAGGATACTATTCATCATCTTCTATCATCCTTTTCCAGAAGATTTTACAAATGAATTTCTAGTCTAAACTAGTGTTGACTTATTTGCAAGGCAGAGAGCTGTGGTAGTCAAAAGCAAGTGTTTGCTGACTAAAAGTGTTTGGGGACCTCTTAAGTCAATTGGGCAACTGAATTATACTTGTTGAACTTTCATATGCAAGTCTTACACTGTTTCTATGTCCTTTCTTCCTTCTATATCCCATTTTTCACCATTAATGCCTTACTTGAATAGGTCAGGATGGAGCTTTGTTAATTGATTACCATATCTTTCTTTCCCCTAATTTTTATGCTTCTGTCTAACTGAACTAATTTTGATCTTTGTTCTAACAAGTCAGAGGTCTAACTAAACTTTGCTGATTAAAGAATGACTCCCATGTCATAAGAAGTCATTCTCTATCAATTAAAATATTACCAAGATTACTTTGTTTTGTAGTTATGCAGTGTTTTTGCAATGGCTGGGATTTTCTAATTATTTTCTTGAAGAAAAACTACGTGATGAGAGTTACGAACTGTGGCCTACATTTACAAAGGTGTCAAACACATGTCCCATGAGCCAAGCAGCTCACAACACTCCCAAGACAGATCCAAACCACAGGAAAACATACTGGGAAAATACATACCAAAACAAATAGAAATAAACACAATAATGCAATACACTACGATGCAACAATAATCTGAAGTAACACAAAAATACAATATGAAAGAAAAATGCAATAATCAAACAGAGATAATTCTATATTTTAAAATTACATCACCATGTGGCACACAAGGATCCTCATGTAGTTTAGTGGCTCCCATTTCTATTTGAGTTTGACACCGATGGTCACGATGGTCACCATGGTCACGATGGTCACGAGCTTTTGGTTACCTTCATTCTTTCTCCCTGCTCTATCCGTCCCTGCATATTTCATAGACTCATAGCTCTAGGGTGGGAAGGAACCTTGAGGCTATTTAGTTTATCTTCTCATTTTACAGAGAAGGGACTGGAAGTTGAAGTCATTTGCTCAAGGTCGTAGAGGTTATCATCCTCACCTAGTCCCACTTTTGTTTTAAAATCAACAGTTACCCAAGACTTGAGCCTTCTAGGCATACTTACAATTTGACCTGCAAATAAGCTCCCCATGACTTTGGCCCCAATTTCTTTCAATATCTAACTCCCAAGCTTGTTATGACGATTAATTGAGATAATAATTATAAAGGGCTTAGCACAGCACCTGGCACATAGTAGGTGCTGCACAAATGCTAGAGATGATGATGATGATAATGGTGGTGGTGGTGGTGGTGGTGGTAGTGATTGTGATGGTGGCAGTGATGGTGATGGTGATGGTGATGGTGATGATGATGGTGATGGTGATGGTGATGGTGATGGTGATGATGATGGTGATGGTGATTGTGATGGTGGTGATGGTGATGGTGGTGGTGGTGGTGGCGGTGGTGGTGATGGTGATGGTGATGGTGATGGTGATGATGGTGATGATGGTGATGATGGTGGTAATGGTGATGGTGATGGTGGTGGTGGTGGTGGTGGTGATGGTGATGGTGATGTTGATGATGATGATGATGAATTTGTGAAGTGCTCACCACATATAACACACTGTTGGTGTTGGGATTAGAAAGATGAAAGCCACACAGCTCTTACCCTTAGAAAGCTTAGATCCTCAATCCATATTTATTATGATCATTAAATGTCCCATATTTATATTCAACATATATCAATTAATTACCAATAATATTATTAATTATTATTATTATTATTAGTGATATAATAAATTAAATAGACCACATGGATATACAATTTAGATGCATCATCTCATTTGATCCTCGAAGAAATCCTATGAGGGCAGCTAAGTGGTATAGTGATAAAGTGCTGGCCCTGGAATGAGAAGGACCTGAATTCAAATCTGATCTCAGACACTAAGCTCTGTACTCTGGGGCAACTCACTTAACCCTGTTTGCCTCAGTTTCTTCATCTATAAAATGAGTAGAGAAGGAAATGACAAATCTTTCCAGTGTCTTTTCCAAGAAAACCCCAAATGGGATCAGGAAAGGTTTGACACAGTTGAAATGGCTGACCAACCACAAATGTTATTAATTTTCCCATTTTACAGGTAAAGAAACTAAGGTAGCTCCCATTCTCTCAGCAGCCTGAGTGTTCTCTGAATAGATGATCATTAGGTTCTTCTCTTCTGTGTGCCCCAGAGACCTTTTTATTTTTGAGTACAATTTCTCACTTTTTCTCTGTTACAGAACAGCCAAACTGTATTCCTGAATCCACGGAACCTCAGTATTCTCCCAGAGCTTTTCTGTGCTGATCCTATTGTCAAGGATGATTTTGCTCCATTTGTCTGTGGGACCAAAGTAGTTGCTAAACAGAGGAAACCCTCAATGTCTTTGGCTAGTTCCTGATGAGTAAGAAATGGGGATGGGAAGCTCTAAGCTTTATACTATACTATGTCTACTTAAGTTAACTGTGAAGTGCAATATTGATCCAACAGATTCTTTCTGAACTTTGAGAAAACACCTAGTAAATAGTCACCAAGGCTACATTTAGACAGCAAAACAAAACAGCCCTTGCATAAATCTGAAAATAGTAAAGAAATCACTAACAATAAAGGCGCCAGGGGCAAGACTATTCACATGGTCGGGGATAAGAGAGAGGAAAAGGAACAGGGGAGGCCTAAGAATAGAACACAAGGCCTCCTGGGGAGAAAGCAAGAGACTTCAGGACACAACCCCATGGGGAGGAGGAGAGGTAGAGGCTTTAATTCCCCTGCTGGGGAGGCTGGGGTGAGGGAAAAGCCAGGGCATTCACTGGGAGGTACCTACCTGAATTACAATAGGAAGGCAGGGAAAGTAAGTGGATTATCTGGTAGATACTGGTTTGGATGAATTATCCTTGCCAAGCAGGCCTTAGCTTAGTTGCCAGCTCACTCTACATTTTAGTCTGGTGAAAGCCCTGCTTGCATTGTTGGTATTTTCAATACCCAAACTTAACAATGACACCATTTACTCCCCGTCAATAAATACTGTATTTCCTTCCTTTTCAATAGTCCAAGTTTTGAAGTTTGGGGCCATTCATTTGCTTCAGTACTAACAAATGTACAGTGGCCAGCTGCCACAGGAGTGGCCACTAAATGATGAGACAGATTTCCTTTGACTTATGCTCTCAGATGTGAATGGAGGTATTTTTGCATAAAAAATTCATTGTTTTGAGTGGATCAAATTAATATGGCAAAGAAAGCAAAAAAAATATCATTTGCCTCATCAAATTGTCATTCCATGATGCAGGATAAAAGATAGTTTCAAAAAGATCTTGCCAACAAGAGTGTACTAAGAAATGTAAGTAAGGATGCTGCTTTTATTGATAAAGTATGGAAGAAAGCCAGAACAACGGCATCTCAGGGGAAATTAGATCTGATGAAAAATTATGTAAAATAACTACCCATTCTAAAACAAACAAAACCCTCTACTATTATGTAAACTTGGGGAAACCCCTCTCCCACTACTACTCCAAAAAAAAAATCTCTCTGGACCTTCTTTTCCCCACTCAGTTTCATTCTGTGAAAAGTGAGGTTACAAGTTAAATCAACTCTGAGGTTTCATTTCACTTTCAGCCAATTGGCAAAGATGAGCAAAGATGTCAAGACGAGGTAAATGAATGCACTGTTGGTGGAGCTGTGAATTGTTCTAAACAATCCTGGAAACAGTCAAAGAATACTCAAAAAGTTAAAAAAAAAAAAAGCATGTATTCTATAACATGCCTCATAGCCTCAGGTGTCAAAGATGTAGGAAAAGTTCCCAAATATTCAAATATACTGATAGCAGCACTTTTTCACGTCAGCAAAAAGAAAAATTAAAAAGGAAAAAAGAATGTGTTCATCAGTTAGGGAGTGGCTGAACAAGTCATGATAACTGAAAGTAGTGGGGACATTACTGCACTGTAAGAAATGACATGAAGGATTCAGAGAACCTTGGGAAGAATTACTTGAATTGATGCACAGCCAAATAAAGAGAACAAGGAGAAATATAATAATCATAATATAAAGGGACCAACCCTGAAAGATATCAGGTGACCAATGAGACATCAGAGACATCAGATGGTTGAAATACGCTTCCCATCTGTCAAGAGAAAGCTGGTGGACTATGGGGGCTGAAGGAGGTAGTGCACATTGACAAGAGTGAGCAATATGCTGATGTTTTTGTTTTCCTTAACAGTACTAGATTTCAGGGGTGGATTCCGATGGGGATGGTGATGAGAGATGATAGGACTTCGTCTTTTTAATCAATAAAACATTTTTTTTCCTTAAAATACAAACCAGAGTCTCAGAGTTAGAAGATATATCTATTCTAATGCTTATGTGAGATGAATACTCCACAATGGAGTATTCCAACAACTTAATAAAGCATTGTGCTAGGCACTGGGAGTGCTGGGGATGTGAATACAAGCCAGGAATACTCTGTCAGTGCTCAAGGAGCTTAGGCTGTCATGGAAGAAGGTAACAGAAAGGAGAGGTGGAAGGGGAGAAGGGTGCCTAGGTTGGGTCAACTCAGTTGGTGAGGAGTCTGATGAGTGAATTGAGCTGAGGGTGGAGTGAACATGCCTGAGGCCCCTCAAGAAATGATGTTAAGGAAAGAAACATTGTGTTAAAAGAGACAGAATGATGTCATCAGTGGAAAGAGGGCTGACCTTGGAGTCAGAAAGATCTGAGTACAGCAAATCCCATCTCTGGCAATTACAGTTGTGAGACCCTGAGCAAGTCATCTTCTATCTCTGTTTCCCTGTCAGCAAAATGGAGATACTCCTTCCAGGAGCTAGTGAGGTTCAGCTGAGGAAGGTCAAGCAGTCACTGTACAAACCTTAAATCCTGACAAAGCAGCCCGCCATCAGGCAGCCCCATGCAGTTCATTTGCATCTTGTGAAAAGACTCTCCCCCAGTGACAGCCTGGGCTATATTCACAACAACTTTTCTTTGTTCCAAGCAAACAAAAAGGTTAAGTATTTGTAGGCAAGTCTTGGCAAAGAGACATGAATCAGCTCTGCTCACCTGCGTGAGTGGGGACGTGTGTGCTGGAGTGGGGAAGTGGGAATATCTTAGAAAATCCATCTGCTCAGAAATCCTTCTCAGGAAGCCAGCCCCAGAGCATGTTCATGCATTCTTCAGCAGAGAGAAAGGAAGGGCTCTAATATTGAATCTTTAACCCACTGTAGGGAATGCATGCTGTGTACCTGGGTTTGACTTAGGTTCCTAGGATCTGGGATTTAGAGCAAATGGAACCTAGCTCCAAGGTCACCTAGTTCAACTCTCCTCTTACAGATCAGGGAACTGAGGGGGCAAGTGACTCAGCAACTGGGGGCCAATGGACAGAGCACTGCACTTGGAGTCAAGAAGACCTGAGTTTGAATCTTGCCTCTGACACTTACTAGCGATGTGGCCCTGGGCAAGTCACTTAGCCTTTCTCACCCTCAGTTCCTTCATCTGTAAAAATGGGGGTAATGAATAGCATCTCTGTTGTGAGATAAAATGAGATAATATTTGCAAAATACTGTATAAATGTTGTCTATCATCATTATTGCCCAAGGTCACCAAGGTAATGAGGGGCAGATCCAGGATTAGAACCCAGGTCCTCTGCTTTGTTGTTCAGTTGCTTCATTGAGTCCAACTCCTCATGACCCCTTTTAGGGTTTTCTTGCAGAGATACTGGAGTGCTTTGCCATTTCCTTCTCCAGCTCATTTTACAGATGAGGAAACTGAGGCAACAGGTCCTCTGGCTACAAATCTCATCTTCTTGTCCACTGTACCATGTCATCTTCAATGCTTTGAAGATCTGTGATTCCATCTGTGAGGGTCATCTTCTCACTAATGGAGGTCAAAACCCCTCTATGCCCTAAGAAATGGGCTCAGAGAGACACTGATCAGCTCTGACATTTTGAATTTCCAGTTGTATTGTAAAGCCTGTTCAAATACCTCTCCTTTAGGAATCTTTCCCTGTTGCCCCAGTTAGTAAACACAGGGAAAGGATTCTTCACCTTGAGGCTCATCTGATGGTGAGCATCTCAGACCTTGGTGGGATGGTCCTCAGAGAGCAGACAGTTAGTGACCTGGCCCTTACTTTGAGAGGTTGTGCTGGTAAGTATAGCCATCAAGGGTCCAGGACTCTCTGTCGTTATGGCATCAGAAAAGAGCCTTAGGAAAGTAGGACTCCAGAGAATTCCTTTTAGTTCTTCTTTCCCTTTGTGACTTTCACTAAAATCAGGTTTCGGCTTCAATGAAGCAATGGCCAACAGTCCAGGCTCACTAGTGACAGACTTTTCTATTAAGGAAGGCCATTTCTTGGTAGAGCCCCGCAAATTCTACTGCCAAGCCAATCCTCCTTGGACAGCAAATAGAAAGAGGTCATGTCCAAGCAGAAAAAAGTGGGCGGAGACAGACGAGTGCTGCATTGGGAGGCAGGCCCTGGGTTCAAGTCCCTGGGTTCAAGTCCCCAGACTCTACGGAAAAGAGGCGATATTTTCCTTGTGTGCCGTGACTGAGAAAGGTGAGACCGGAAAAGGTGCGCATGAAAGCTACTGCACAACCGTGAGTCTCCATGGGCTCAATGATCGCAGCTACGTGGGAGACTCCCAAATCCCTCCCTCCCTGAGCTCCAGCCTTGCCCCGCCGGTTGTCGGCGCGCAGCCTCCACTTTGTTGTCCTCCTGGCATCTGTGACTCAATAGATCCCAGAGAGAGCTCGCTCTGCACTCCTCTAAACCATGGCTTTCCGACCTGTGCTGGAAGGCCATGGATTGGGAAGGGGGGTGGGGAGGACGGAAGACAAGGAAGGCAAGGGAAGACTAGAAGGTAAGAGGCAAGGAAAGGGGCAGAGGAAGGAAGAAGGGGAAAGGCCAGGGGAGAGAAAGCGCATCAATCTGCCCATCTATTGACTCCTAAAGAAAAGCCCATCAGTCCCTCTCTTCTCTAGACGAGTTTGCTGTTTATATTAAATGCATAAAAGCAAATTCTGGGAAATGGCATGGGTGTCTGAACCTGCGGGAGGGGGAGCCTGCAGCAGGAGCCTTGAGCCTTCCCCCCCCCCCCCTTTGTTGGCATGCCCAGATAAGACGCATTTCCTCTTTCGTGCTGCACAGACCCAGATTCTTTGACCCCTTTTAGGGAGAGAATCTGCTTGCTCAAACATGCTAGAAAATGCTTTTTTTTTTTTAAAGAAGGGAGCCACTAAAGATATTGGAGGTAAAACTAAACCCAGCACAAAACAAAAACTTTGAAGTCCGGCAAACAATTGAGAAGAATAAGCCAAAGTCGGCCAAAGGTTAATAGTTCTGAATGGTGTTATAAACATATCACAACGGGCTCAGAAATGTCTCTCTATTTTTAGAAAGTGAAAAATTGTCCTCTCCCAATTTTCTAATGCTTCCTGGGTTGCTCCTTCTTCCTCTATACTTCTTGGAGCCCTGAAAAACGCACTCTCCTGGTTTCCTATTAAAGGCCAATAAGGCAGCCATGTGAAACCCACACACAAGTAGGGAGAATTGCTGATCTTACAAAGCTGTGAAATGCCTAGATCAGCTGGCCCAGCTCAAAATCTGGACTTAAGAAAGTAATTACCCCTAAGCCATGTGACCTAATGATAGAACAGTAAATATGTTAACTACCAGGGAAACTGTCCTTTGTTTGTTGGGTAGCCGGTATCTCAGATAAGGGTGTTTTACATCATAATTGGTGTGACACAGCCATATGATCCCCTCTGGGGTATTCCTCCAATTCCAATTTGTGCTTGTGGGTTGCATCCTCAGAGGGGCTGCTAACCTAGGCTTTAGGAAACTCTGGTTCTACACACCCAACAGCATAACCCCAAAGCCTTGTTCTTAGGGATGGGCACGTACTTAAGAGTTTCATTTCCTTGTTCCATGGAATAAGGTAAACAGAGATTAAACAGCACCAGGGTCACACAGCTGGTAAGTGTCTGAGGTTGAATTTGAACTTGGGTCTTTTGACTCCAAGCCCAGCATTCTTTATCCACTGAGCCATCAAGTGGCTTCCCTTCTTGAGATGGACTTAAAAAAGAGAACAGTCTTCAAACCCACCCCCCACCCCCAACTCAGGTGGTTGCTATCACAAGTACTGAGCGCAGTTACAGGACCGCCTCTCCTTACCCCCTCCCCCAAACTGGGAGAACTGTGAGAGTGAGAGCGCTGGGAAGGAGCTCCGGGCTGACCCAGATAACTCAGTGCTCCGGGAGTAACTCAACCAAATCCCATCTTCCCTGGACTTTACCTTCCCCAAGTTTTCTTTTCATTTATTTTTAGATTTAAAAATGTTAAAATTTCAAAGAATACGGCTAACTGACAAGAAGAAAGCGAAGCAACAGATTTCACACAGGGAGTTTAGCCGAGTGATTGAGGTCTTTTGTTTTTATATGTCGTTTATTTCCTAGTATGTTAATCTTTGCCTTCTTTACTCAGAAAAAACTGCCTTACTAGCATCTACACATGGGTTAGGCTCTCTGAAAGGAAGGAAGTGAGGGACGTCTCCTGCCCCTGTTACCTCTCGTCTTGATCTCTGTATGGCAGCAAGCTTCAGACCTTTATTCTCTCTGTCTGTCTGTCTCTCTTTCCCCCTCTCCCTCCCTTTTCTTCTTTCTCCCTCCTCTGTGTCTCTCTCTCCTCTGTCTCTCCTTTCTCTATTTCTCTGTCACTGTCTCTGTCTCCTTCCTCTTTCCTCTATTTCTGTATCTTCTTTCTCTCTGCCTTTCTCTCTGTCTCTTCCTTTCTGTCTGTTACTGTCTCTCTCCTATGTCTTCCTCCTCTCTCCTATCTCTGTCTCTTTTGTCTCTCTCTCACCTGCCACATGGTTCAAGGATACCTGTTAAGGATGTGGAGGAGGGAGGGCACAGAGAACAGGAGTAATGGTCATTCCATCACACACACCCCCAAAGCAAGCCCATCCGACCTCACCACGCATTGGAGACAGGCATCCTGGGCATGTTCTAAGGGCTGGGCTCACATTACCCAGTCCTCTGCATGTAGAGGGCTGGATCCCACGACCTCTAAAGTACCTTGTTGTCCCCAGTTCAGTGCTCTGAGTAGACAGTCTTAGAAGTGTCTTACAAGCACAGAGAAGCTTAACTTGAGCAGAATTTGGGCTCCTTTGCCTTCTGTGCCCTTATTCTTCCTATTAATGAGGGTTAAGGGGTCTGGCCAACATTCAGGCTCTCATGTCACTCCTTTGATAAACTCTAGTTTGGAGGCATCTAGGTGGCCCATTGGATAGAGCACTGCCCTGGAGGCAGGAGGACCTGAGTTCAAATTTGACCCAAGTCACTTGACACTTACTAGCTGTGTGACCCTGGGTAAGTCACTTATCCCCCATTGCCTCCAAAAATAAATGGGAAAAAAAAACAACCAAATTTCAGTTTTTACACAAGAAGTCCTGACAGTCAACAACACATTTTAAAGGCACAAGATGCCTCAAATGTGGTTTTCTCTCCCTGTGTCAGAACCAAATACCCAGTAAGATCCCAAACCAACTTCACTGGTTAGAAACATGGGAAGCTGAACCCTGTCTCTGGTGATTTCTAATTGTTCAGAAATGTGTGTGCTGGAGCAAAAGACTCAGAAGAGCAGAGGAAGATTTTGTTGGGCAGCTTCAGGTGGCTAGAGGCAGGACCATCTGAGCTACATTCATTCATTCATTCATGTATTCATTCAACAATTAACTTTCTACAATGGACAGATCCCTGTGCTGGGCCTGGGAGGAAACACAAGACTTATGTAACCCAGGATCTGAAGGAGCCTAAAACCACTAGATCAGGAACTCTTCCACAAGGGTTCTGAGGTAGATGGATTTCAGATGCTCCAT
Source organism: Pseudochirops cupreus (assembly GCA_028627135.1). Lineage (NCBI taxonomy): Eukaryota > Metazoa > Chordata > Mammalia > Diprotodontia > Pseudocheiridae > Pseudochirops > Pseudochirops cupreus. The sequence continues at coordinate 203,333,262 of CM053583.1, forward strand.
GGATTTGAATGGGGGAGGGGGGAATGACATCTTGATTTTCTCTAACCTTTGGAATCTATTATTTAATTGTGTGCGTTTAAAAACATGATTCTGAGTAGGGGTCCATAGGCTTCTTCCAAGTGGCAAAGAGGCACAGGACACAGAGGGATCAGAAGCACTGATCTACATAATCCTATGTAATCTTGTGATCTAGGGAGATAAAAAGAATCAATTAAAGTTTACTACCTGTGTGACCTTGGCCAAGTCATTTAACCTCCCTCAGTTTTTCCATCTTGAAACATGATGGTTAGATTAATAATCCAATATAATTTTATTTAACACGCAAAAATTGTTCTTAGTTCACAAATCATACAAAAGCAGGTGGTGGCTTGGTTTGGCCCTGCAGGTCACAGTTTGCCAACTACTGGATTAGATGACTTTGGAGGGTCCTGATATGTAGGGTATAGGAGCCTATGATTCTAGGAATCATCCCAGCATCATAAATGCATCATAGATGGGTAGGACCAAGTGCACAGTGATTGTAAGGGGTGGGGTCTCTACCAACTGAGGGGAGCAGGGAAGGCTTCCTACAGAAGGGGGCAGTTAAGTTGGACTTTAAGGCACAAGTGAAAAGGACAGAGTGCAGAGCGTCATTTCCAGTGTTTTCTTCCTGTTCCTATCATCCATGACCAATACTGCACATCTGGGAAATGGCACAGACACCAGCCCCTCCACAAAGTCCTTTCCTAACCCTTTCTCCCTCTCACCAGAGTCCACCCATAGTGAGAGCAAGCTGTTCCTCCTCTGATTTCTCTCAGCATTTTCCCTGGCCCTCCTGTGAATCCACCAGTGACTCTCTACTGTCGATCATCTTTGTTTGGTCATGTTGTATGCTCTACATCAGACTGTAAGCTTGGAGAGGGCAGGGGTTATGTCCTTTTTCACTGTTCTCTCATTGGTGTCTAGAAGATAATTGCATATAATGGCTATTTAATTTAGTCAGTGTTTGCTGAATTGAACTAACTGGACAAAAGTAGGAGAGGGACAGGATTGCCTATAACCACTGGTGTGCTGGCAAATGTTTAACAACCAGCTCTCTTATAAAACAAAGTTTGTTCAGGACACACTTTGAATTTAGTTTGCATTATTAACAGTTTCTCTACCTCTTTTTAAAGTCTGGACTCTAATCAACAAAACAGTCAAGCCCTGATATGTAGAATTTGTCAATGTACTAAGTGCAAATGCTCCAAATGAACATTTAACAACCAGCTCTCTGGAGCCAGTTCCATTCTTCTCTAACGCAGCTCAGCTTGTAGCTGAGACCAGAAGCAAGGTTTCTGGGGGCTGGTAGTGGATGGAGAGGGGACCTTAGCCTCACTGATTCATACTCTGACCCACTGAGAGGGTCTTTGGGAAGTTCCCCTCTCTCCAGAGCCTCTTGACAACGACAACCTGTGATCTTGTGTGAGCTAAGAACAGGCTACCACCATCATGGTGCTCCTCACATAGTTGGCAAATATGCCTGATCTTGCTTTGCTGAATTGTTAACAATCCAGTCACAACATGAGTACAAGAAGGAAGCAAAGCAAGGCTGCTCTTCAATGCCCATGTTTCTGCAATGGTGGAGTAAGGATTAATTGACAAGAATTTGTTATATGCTAGGCACCATGCTGAGGGCTGAGGATACAGAGAAGGCAAGAGTCAGGCCCTGCCCTCAAGGAGCTCCCTGTCTAGTGGGAGACACAGCTCGCAAATAACCAAGCGCACACACAAACTGTATACAGCGTAAATGGGAAAAAATCAGACTCATAATCAAATTTGGGGAATGATGGCAGCTTTGCTTCCTTTCCCTCCCTTTCTCATTACAGAACTGCTTCAAGGATTTATCTTGATAGTCACGGGTGAGGCTGTAATGGGGTAAAGAGTTTCAGAGATCACTGCAGGGAGATGAAACTTTGAGTGAGAGGCATGAGATCATGAACCAGACAGAGAGAATAGAAAGCCTGCATCAATCAGGGGTGGGGAACCTATGGCCTCAAGGCCATAGGCCATAGGCTTTTGGATTTGGTCAAAGGGCCACACTTGAGGACCTAGAGGGCCACATGCGACCTCCAGGTAGCAGGTTCCCTCTACCCCTGACATAGATTATGATAGCCTTCGTTTTCCAACAGGGGCTTGTAAAGGAGAAGAAGAACTGAAGAACAGTGGTTCCTAAAACTTTCCATAGTCTTAGAACCCTGCAGTTAAAAAAGATGGCAGACCCCTTGTAGTAAAATTCTCAGAAAGAATGCTTTAAAAAAATTATTTATTTATTTAACATTTTTATTTTGTTTTATTTTCTAAACTTTTGTTTGTTTTTAGTTTACATCATTCATTTCCATGAGATTTTGAGTTACAAGTTTTCTCCCCATCATTCCCCTACCCAACACCCCAAATCAGCGATCCCACTGTATACCCCCT
>CM053583.1:203336200-203450336 GCA_028627135.1 Pseudochirops cupreus
GGAGAAAAGATGTAACTCAAAAAAATTTAATAAAGAATCTCATATCAAAAAAAAAACATCAAAACCATAAAAAAAAAAAAAGAAAAATGTTATTCATGTAAAATGAAACACGTCCCAGTTGTAAGTACAGAGCCAGTTTTCAAGATTATTGGTACATAAACATGGATGGCCAGTTTCTTGAGTGTATATTATATACATGTATATACACCCTAGTTTCCTGGGTGTATATACATCAATAACCAGAGTTTGGGTTGGGTTTTTTTGGCATATATGTGTGTGTGTATATGTGTATGTGTATAGATGTGTGTATGGGCATATACACATAAACATATACATACAAACATTTATGTATGTTCATGTGCACACACACATGTGTGTATGTATGTGAATTCCTGGATATATGTATGTGGGTGTTGAGTTTCCTGGATGTGTGTGTATATACATATACATATATACATACACACATATATACATATGCACACATACATATACACATGTACATATGTACATATATACATATGTACACACACACATATATGTCCAGTTTCTTGGGTGTATATACATCGATGCCCAGGTTTGGGGTTACATATACATGGATTCTTAGCTTCCTGGGTGCATACCCATGGATGTCCAGTTTCCTCGATGTACACTGAACTTTCCCTTACTTTTTTCACTAGCACACAATGGCTTCTGGCGTCAGAAGATTCAGGCTCACATCCCATATCTGATATTTAGGACCTGTGGGTGACCTTGGTTCAGTCCAGTCCCATCCTAGTACCTTGCTTACTCATATGAAAAATGAAGAGAGTGAAATAGATGGCCTCTGAGGTCCCTCCCTGTCTGAGATGAGGGATCCTAGAGGTGACCAATCTCATTGGAATAAAGTGGGGAAGCATTTATTAAGCACTTGCTATGAATCAGGCACTACTAAGGATTGAAGACACAAACAGAAGCAAAAAGACCCTCTCTGTCCTTAAGGACCTTACATTCTAGCAGACAAAGGCAATACCAGGACACAGAAGGAAGCCTGAAGGGGCACTGGGGAAGAATATAACCCTGCTTGGGAATGGCAGGAAAAGAAGTCTGGAGAGTAAGACACAGGTGCCAGAGGGCAATGGAAGAGTGAATGTGCCTGGCCTGGGCTCCTGCTGTGAAGGGGAAGTTGCTGTGGATTGGAGGAAGAGCTGCCTTCAGACCTTCTAGACTAAACTGCCCTCTCCATGGTGCTGATGGCCTCCAGCTCCCTCGGCCTGCCCCACCTCAGCACAGGCTGCCTGGCCCACCTGAGGATGCTGCCCTGAGGCCTACTCAGAAGTCACCTTGATCTCCCAGAGTCCCAGTCATTTACTTCCCCTCCAGGTCATTTTTGAGTTGTCTATTCTACCTCCATACTCCAGGTCATCCCACAGCCATCTAAATGCACTCCACACCACGTCTCTTCTGCTCTCTGGAACTTATTTTCCTATTTTATAAAATGAGGAGGGATGGAGCAAATGTTCTTCAAAATCCATTCCAGTCCTCAATGGCTTTCAATCTATTTATTGCTATATTAAATCCAGGTACAGATCCTACCATCTCACTCCCCTGCTGAAAAAATGTCAATGGCTGCCTATTGCCTCTAGGGTAAGAGGAATACCTCAGCCTCAGATTCAAGGCCTTTCCCAGTCTGGCTCCAATTTATTTCTCTAGGATTAGGCTGAATCATTCCCTTTCACTGTCCATCTTAGCCGAACTGACCTCAATGATGTCCGTGAAGTGAATGGAACATTCCCATAAAACTTTTATTCATTGATATGGTTTTTTCCCCCCTCACCTGAAAATTGCTTTCTCATTTCAGTCTTCCAATCCTTATCTTCCTCAGCTCAAGGGACACCCCCCTCATAAAGAGTTTCCTGAGTCCCTAGATACTAGTGTTCTTTCACTAGTCAAATAACCAGCAAATTACTTATTTGTGCATATGTTTTATTCCCCAAAGAGAATGCAAACTTGATGAAAGTAGAGGGTAATGGATAGCCCTGGGCTGCCTGCTGCATATATGGAAAGAGACATTAATTCCCAATTGACTGAAAGAAGGCAGAGCCAAAGACTGGGCTGTGACTCTACAAAAACCACCTCAGGCTTGGGTGGACGTTGAGTAGCATTTGTCTTAGAACCCCAAGCAACTAACATAATGAATGGCACACAAAAGGTGCTTAATGAGTGTGTTCAGAATTAAGTTGCATTTTATATCAATAATAATTAGAAAAATGCTAATCAAAATGATTCCTAGGAACCATCTCCCACTGGTCCAATTGGCTAAAATGACATAAAAGGAAAACCAAAAAATACTGGAGTGGGGTGTGGGAAAATAGGTACACTAATGCCCTGTTGGAGGAGCTGTGAAATAGTGCAACCATTATAGAAAATAATTTGGAACAATGCTCCAAAAGTTATTAAACTATGAACACCCAGCTATTACCACTACTAAGTTTATACTCTGAAGAGATCAAAGAAAAAAAAAAAGAACCCTTGTGCACAAAAATATTTGTAGCAGTTCTTTTTTGGGGGAGACAAAGGATTGGAAACTGAGGAGAAATACTATTTGTTGTAAGAAATGATGAAGGAGATGATTTTAGAAAAAGCTGAGAAGGTTTGGATGAACTGATGCAAAGTGAAGTGAGCAGAACCAGAAGAACAATTTACACAATAACAGTAATATTGTGAAGATAATCAGCTTTGAAAGATTTAGTAACTCTGATCAACACCACGACCTGCCACAATTCCAAAGGGTTCATGATAAAGCATGCTAGCCACCTCCAGATGGAGAACTGAGGGACTCAGTACAGATTGAAGCAGATATCCTTCTTTTTTTTTCTTTTTCTTGCTTTTTGTTTTTAGGAACACAGCTAAAGTGCTGTCTCTCCTCTCTCTCTCTCTCTCTCTCTCTCTCTCTCTCTCTCTCTCTCTCTCTCTCCTCTCTCTTCCTCTCTCTCTCTTTCTTTCTCTCTCTCTCTCTCTCTTTCTCTCTCTCTCTCTTCTCTCTCTCTCTCTCTCTGGCTCTCTCTCTCTCCTCTCTCTCTTTCTCTCTCTTGCCTCTCTCTCTCCTCTCTTGCTTTCTTACTCTGTCTCTCTCTCTCTCTTGAATATTTGTAATGGATTTCATTTTTTTGGCTTTCTCAACGGGTGAGGGAGGGGCATCTGGGAAGGAGTGATGAACTGAAAAGTAAACCAAAACTGAATTTTTTAAAAAATTGAGTTGAATTGCATTTTTTTTTGCCACAACACAGTCTTATTACACATGACTTTTCTTCACCCACACTTTGATAGCATCAAACTGATTGACTACTGACTTTCTCACATAAGACATTCCATCTCCCATACCTTTGCATAGGTTCTGCCAATATCTGGAATGCACCCTCTCCCCACCTCTGCCTCTTAGCATTTCTTTCCTCCTTTAAAAGTCACCTCAAGTACCACCACCTACATGATGAGGCCTTTCCTGATTCCTTCCCAGGTACAATTGTGTCCTCAAATCCTGAAATTATCTCATAATTACTTTTCCTACTGATGTATTGGGAATCAGGAAGCAGCTAGGTGGTGCAGTGGATAGAGCCCTGGGCCTGGAGTCAGGAAGACTCATCTTCCTGAGTTCAAATCTTCCTCAGATACTTTCAAGCTGTGTGACCCTGGGCAAGTCACTTAACCCTGTTTGCCACAGTTTTCTCACTGTCAAATGAGCTGGAGAAGGAAATGGCAAACCGCTCCAGTAGCTTTGCCAAGGAAACCCCAATGGGCTTATGAAGATCTGAACACAACTAAAATCACTGAACAACAGCTGGGAATCAGCCTGGTACAGTGGGTAGAGAACTGATTTTTAAAACAGAAGTTCCTCTGTTCAAATCCTGCCTCTGATATATAAAGTCTGTGTGTCCCTGGCAGTGTTCTTGACTTCTCTGTGTCCCCTAAACTGTCTAAGATTATAAGTTGGAGAGCAGGTGCTAATATACATTGGCAGATTAACTCAGCCAGAGCTCTTGTTATCTATCAAATGCAGAAACAATACAAGCTCCTTTAGGTCAAGCCTGGTGTTATTTTTGTCTTTGTATTCCCAGTCCTGGGCTGGCACATAGTAGGTACTTCATTTATGGTGTTAATTCATCCTGTCATTCTGTGAAGGAGGGAAGCAATAAGAGGTATGGACAGAAGAGGATTAAGAGGTGAAAAAAGGTAAGAGATGAGTTGGGAGAGATGGGAGGAAGCAAAAATGTAATAAACACCTGCAATGTCCCGGACACCAGCTCAGAGCTTTAGAAATATGATCTCACTTGACAAATGAGAAGGGATAGAATACTGGTCTCCATAGGCCCCTTTAGGGCTGCTGAGATGGTTGAGCAAGACCACAAAGGTGGAAAACTTCATCTTTTAGTGACTTTAAGTCAGGAGACAGCAAAACCAACCCAGGAGATCAGAGAAGGCTTCAATGAGGGTATCAGAATGATAGGAAGAATTCAGAAAGGCAAAGATGAAGAGCGAGGCCATCCCAAGGAAAGAAAAGCACCTGCAGAAACGGACAGAGTGAGGACATAACAAATTAGCATGGCAACCAGTCAGCTGTGTGTGTATTCCTAAGCCTTTAACTACAGGAGGTGGTGAGGGGGGTGTGCTTAGGACACACCCTGAAGTTTAATCTGTATTATTAGCATTTTCCCATCACTTGAAGTTGAGATAGTCAACAAAACAACAAACTAAGTCATGACTTGGAGTATTTGCTGGTTGTCAAGGTGTAAATACTCAAACTGAAAAAAAAAATAACAATTGGTTCTCTCAAGCCAGTTTAAAATGGCTCCTGGAAATAGCTAGTATGAATGAATGAATGAATGAGTGAGTGAGTGAGTGAATGAATGAATGAATGAATGAATGAATGAATTTAAAAACCATTTACTAATCAGGCTTGACATTTATCCCTATTGAGTTTCATTTCATTAGATTCAGCTCAATGCTCCAATGATGTCAAGTTCTTTCTGCATCTTGGCTCTGTCATCTACTGCATTAAATATCCTACCCAGCATTGTGCCATCTGCAAATGTGATGTGTATGCCATCTAGGTCTTCATCCAAGACATTACTAACAATATTAAACAACACAGATCCAGGCACATTTCCCTGAGGGATATTCCATTGGAGACTTCTTGTCAAGTTGACATTGAGCCATTAGTACCTAATCTTTGATTTCAGCCTTTCTACTATGCCAGAAGCCAATTAAGTGTAATATAACACACAGATCACATCTCTGTCCTTTATCTAAGACTTTAATGACCTATATTATCATAAGATTTGCTAAAGTTTAGGTAAACTTTAACTACAGCATTCCCCAGATCTATTAGCTTAGTAACAATGAGTGAAAAGGAAATAAAATTAGTCTGGAGTGACTTGGTTAATAGAAAGCCATGCTGGCTCTTAGTAAACATTGCTTCCCATCTAGAGTTACACCAATGATCCCTTTAAAAATCCACTTGGTATTTCTAGCATCGTACCATGAAATGAAGTAAAGCTTGGGGGCTTAAAGTTTGCACGATTTTCTATCCCCACACCTCATCATCTCTTTTTTCAGATGATTAGGACATTTTCTCATCTTCAGCTCAGCTGTAAGTCTCTGGTTTTCTACGATCTTTCAAATGTCACTAACATTTGTAAGCATCTACCATGTACCAAACTGAGCAAAGTGCTGTGATGATTCAACCAATCACCATAACATGGACCTGATATCCTTCCTCATCCTGGATGGCTCCTCTGAATACATCCTGGTTTTTGACATTTGAAAACTCAGCAAACCCATCCTCCACTTCAGAAACCGAGGCTGTACAGTATTAAATGCAGCTCATTTGAATGCATTAGTGCAGGGCAAGAACTAGCTTGGTGCCCAAGTTAATAGAGAGAATAAAGTAGATGTCAGCTCTGCTGAGGAGGTAGCCTTGCCAAGATTTGGCAGCTGATTGGTTATGGGGCATGTGAGGAACAGAAGGATGATGTTGGTCTCATGAATCTGGGTGACTAAAAGAATGGTGCTGGTCTCATTATGCACACAAGAATTGGAATGGGTTTATGATAGATTTAAAGGGAAGATGATGAGCTCCTTTGGGGCACCATTGTGTATGAGATGCCAAAGAAAAATAAGTAGATCTATACAAGGCAACTGGTGATGTGGAAACATAGCTCAGGAGAAGATGTGTGCAAACATTTGGCCAAGAGCTTTCCTAGCTTAGAAGGCCCTTACCAATAATCAAACCTTATCTCCAAAGAAGGGAAGAAACTGGTCAAAGACAACCCAGGTAAGGAGTAGTAGAGGATAACGTGGACTGTCTGATTCCAGATTCAATGTTCTTACCAGGACACCATATTTTCTTCTAAACAATATAGGGCATAAGTGAAATAAATACATATCTGTCCTTCTCACCACCCCCATTTTATTTAGTCAACATAGGTTCTCTTCCTTCCTGAATTAGGCCAGATGGTGCTGCTCAGACTGATGTAGTAGCACTTGGCACATCAGAGATGGCCAAGTCATCTGACCTGGGTGATTATCAACATGATTCAGGAGACTGATACCTCGGGGCAGAAATGGATAGACTTCCATCATTCTTCCTGGGTTCATGCACTTTCTTTTTACCCCAAGAGCCTTATAATTGTTGAGTTTATTTTCTTGACTGTTGAAATAAGATTTGTCCTAAATCCCTCACAGATGTTTATCCACACCAGAGTATCCATCAACACCCTGACACGTTCAACAATCAGACTGAGATGAGAGTGCTAGCGCAGGACTGAAGTGTTCCCGCAAAGCTGTGTGTTTGTGTGTGTGCATGAATGTATGTGTGTATTTTTCTTAACCAAAAAAAAAAAGGATGGGGGAATTCTAGGACAAACTAGATAAGAAGAAACAAAAAGTCATAGTTTCAAAATCCCAAGGCATGTAGGTCAATAATGCTAACCATTCATTGACCTCCCTACGTCATACAAATCTGGTCTTTGGTAACTGAGAGGAGGAGCAGTTGGGTCATATACATCTTATTATCACTCCTGGTGTCTATGACTTATATTACATGTAGATCCATTGAAAAGCATTTAAATGCCTGCTGTGTGCCCAGCACTGGCTCTCTATGCCAAACTGAAGCACTCGCATTTCAGTCCAGAGACAGTGGGGAGTCACTGGAGGTCCTTCAACATGGCAATGAAATGGTTAGATCCAAGTTTTACTTTTCTCACTATGGCAACTGTGTGGAAGATGCATTGGAGAGGAGGAAGAGTGGAGGGACAGAGGTCAATTAGGAGGCTATTGGCATAGTCCAGGCAAGACAATCTTTGTGTAAATGGAGAGAAGGGTGGGTAATGTGAGTAATGTTGGGGAGGTAGAATGCACAAGACTGGCCAAATGAAGAGATACTTGGCATGAGGGAGAGTAAGCTACCCAAATGAGCACTAGATTTGGAAACAGAACAGTGTGTGACAGATGAATAGAGAACAAGCTTGGAGCAAGGAAGAGCTGGGTTCAAGTCCTGCTCAACTCTGCATAAATCACTTAACTTTCTAGTGACCCATTTAAGACTAAGTTATAGATAAGTCTCTAAAATGATACATTACAGAATAGTTGGACTCAAATCTTTTTTCTAAGACATAATGGCTCTGTGACTTTGGGTAACTCATTTAACCTCACATTGACACATATAACTCCCTAAGACTAAGTAATGAATGAGTGACAGAGGGAGTTCCCACACTGGGAGTTCACTGTACTGTTGAAATCGTGGGACTGAACCAGAAGTAAATAAGGGACTGGCCTAACTGCTCTCTAAGGTCACATCTCCATAGAAATTTCAAGGTTCTAGCTTCTATATAATTCAGTCCAACCTGTTGAGGCTTGTTATTTCATCAGTTTGATGTCTTCTATTACTGCAGATTACAACCTAGTTCTAGCATAATTTAGAATTGCTGGAGGTTTAGTGGGATTAGGTGATTAATCTATGGTTACTCAGCTAAGTTGTCAGAGATGGGACTGGGACTTAATGGGCAATTTCTGAGGCCTACTGCCTGAAATTGGGCTATGCAGCCCAAGGTTATCAGTGGCTTTGGGGTATGATCAAGCTCAATCACCTATGCATCCATCATAGGATCTTAAAATTAGAACTAGAAGGAACAGGAGCAGCTAGGCAGCGCAGTGAATAGAGCACCTAGCCCTGGAGTCAGGAGGACCTGAGCTCAAATCTGGCCTCAGACACTCAGCACTTACTAGTCATGTGATCTTGGGCAAGTCACTTTACCCCAAATGCCCTGCCCTCCCTCCACCCTCAAAAAGAAAAAAAAAACCTAAAAGGAACCTTAGAAGGCATCTAATAATTTGCATAAGGTCATGAAAGTATGAAATAGAAAAAGGCAATATTTGAACCCAGATCTTTTGAGTCTTTCCCTATACCATCCTCCTTTGAACTTAGCTTTCAATGACTTTTCACTTGTTCCAAAATTGAAGCTCTCCTCGCCAAACAGAACTGTTCTGCCATTAAGGACTCTCAAAAGAATAGTCTATAAGCCCCTTTGACAATACAGAAAGAACAGTTGTGGTTATATCTTTGGAATCAGTATACTAAGGGGTCTCCTTTGAAGGGGAACCAACTCATTTGGACATCCTATTTCTGAAAGGTTTGCTACCATTAAAAAAAAATCTCATTGTTGTAGAGATATGTCATATAGTGGTGACTAGGTGCCAATTCCAGTTTCCTCTCCATCTCACTTGTGCTAGGATCATCTTCCACCAGTCCCAATGGGTCCATTGGGAGCTGTTTGGGGAGCACCTCATAAAACCTTTCATGGATAGTGTACTAGAGCAGATTCTGAATTTGAAAAACATATACTAAGACTCATGTGAACTTGGCTAAGTCAACTCTCCTTTTTGTGCCCTCTCTAAAATGAAGGTATTGAACTATCATCCTAACCAGACTTTTTGCCTTCATCTACCAACTTACCAGGTCACTGATCTTCCTTTGGCAAAGAGTTCAATGTCTTGTTCCAGAACATCATTTGTACAACAACTTCTTGTTATCCTTAGCAACATCCAAATTCACACTGATGACCCTTTGAGTACCTCAACACTTTTCTTCATCAGCTTCCTTAACTCCCAGGACCTCCTTCTCAATTCTACTTCATTTACTCCATGGCACTCCTTACCATTACAGACTATTTCACCTCCATAATATAGTATCATTCTTAAATGGATCTGGGAGTGAATTCTCCCTTCAAAAGTTAAGACCATGGTCCATCTGTGCCTTCTCATCCTGACAAGGAACTTCAATAAATATTCCATAGAGACTGTAACCAATATGTTGGTAACCTTCCTTAACTTCTCCTGACTTTGTTTGTATAATATTGGAGCACACAGACTATCCATTAGTCCCTCATTCCAACTAAACAACTGGTCTGCTCTCACTTTCTTTATAAGTATCTGTAAAGAGATTCCTTGTATTAAGTCTCTCATACAGTTATCTGTTAGTAATATGCTGTAGCTTACTCATGGCCAGTATTAGGGGCTCCACCACTCTTTGAAGGACCTGAAATGTTAATGCTTCAGGAAGTATAATACTCCATGACTCACAGCCATATAACATAACATTTCTAGAGAAATAGTGATCTTACAAATTTGGACTTTTTTTTCATAGAAAAATGTAGGGTCCTTATAATACCTCATACAAATTCTGAAAGACAATTTACATTTAACTTTCTCTCCTCCTATTCAACATTGGGTCCAGTATATTGTGTATCTATAATAAATGTTCATTGTTAAACCAAGTCTATTGGTTGTCCATTCAGCTGCATATCATAGTTTGAATAGCAGACCAGCAACTTAGTTTTCCTTGCATGGATAGGCGGAACATTTGGAGGATGATTAGGAATATAATCAAGAAGTCTCTACAATGTTCTGGAGTTTAAGATAAGCAGAACAATGTTACTCATAAATTGGAGCATTACCATCTGTAGTAGGAGTTCTTAAATTTGAATCTGTTAGTAGTCTGGTGAAATCTAGGGATTCCATCTCAGAATAATGTTTTTAAAATCACAAAAAAAAAAATACAAAGGATTATAGGGGAATTCAGATGCATTAAAAGTTATTCTAAAAAAATTTAAAGTCAATGATCCCTTGAAATTGATTCATGGACCTGTTGGTGGTCTGTGGGCTGCAGGGTATGAACTCTAATGTAGAGTGAATTCTTTTGAGATGTGGTCTCCTCCCTGGATGGTCACTAGGACAATGACATACATACATCTTTAACAGCCCCACAGCTCCATGTTTTATTGTTTTATGAATTCTTTGGTATCAGTAGTCAGGGGATCTTTAAACAGAGTTCTTCCTTTTGTTAAATCTTCCAAGAAATCTTGGATAATTTTAATATATGTATGGGAGAAATTGTTGTGGAGGAGAGCTTTTAGGACTCTTTTCCTCTACCAATCAAATCACAGAATCTTAGCATTAGAAGGGACCTCAAAGGCCATCTAATCCAACACACAACAGAACATGACTCTCTTCTACAAATGATTATCAACTTTTGCCTGAAGATTTGCTTCTGAAGTAGCCCGTTCTACATTTGGAGAGCTCTAATAAGGGCAGCTAGGTGGCGCTGCAGGGGAATAGAATGCTGGGCTGGAGTTAGGAAGACTCATCTTCCTGAGTTCAAATCTGACCTCAAACGCTGCCTACCTATGTGACCCTGGGCAAGTCACTTAACCCTCTTTGCCTCAGTTCCTCATCTATAAAATGAGCTAGTGAAAACCACTCTAGTATCTTTGCCAAACCACTCTAGTATTTTTATGACCCAAAAAGGGTCATAAAGAGTCAGACATGACTGAAATGACTGAAGGAACTATTTGGCACTATGCCAAATGTTTTACAAATATTGTCTCATTTGATCCTCATAACTACCCTAGGAGGTAGATACTATTATTATCCTCATTTTATAGATGAGGAAACCGAGGTAAACAGAGGTTAAGTGATTGACCCAGGGTCACACAGACAGTAAATGTGTGAGGCCAAATTTGAACTCAGACCCTCTTGACTCCTGGCCTAGATAGAGATCCACTGAATGGCCTAGCTTTATACATCTGCATACTGGCTGTATCATTGTCATCATCATTTCTATAGAATTGTAAGGTTTGCAAAGCATTTTATGTGTATTATCTCATTTGATCCTCATAGCCCTGTGAAGTAAATGGTATCATCATCCCTACTTTGCAGATAAGGAACTGAGGCTGAGAGAGGTTAACTTGTTCAGTGTCACATTGCTACTGTCTGGGTCAGGATTTGAACTCTAGTCTTCCTGGCTACAAGTCCAGCCCTCTACCCACCATGTCACCAGCTGCCTACATAACCCCCAGAAAAGAACAGACTTCCCTTGAGAGAACAGTGCCCCTTTATCTACATGCTCTCATACCAAGTATAGGTCCTTGCACACAATCGAATGCTTCCTAAGTATTTGTTGGACTGAATTGAATGTTATCATCTTCCACCAATCAATCAACAAGCATTTGTCAAATACCAAATCTGTGCCAGGGCCCTTGGAGATTCTAACATTGCAAAGACAAGAGCAAACCATCATGCCCTTTATGATTTTCATATGTTCTTTCTATCATTTGTGTTTGTCTTCTTTCACTCACAAGCTGAGGACCCTGACTTCCCTGTCCATTAGAAATACCTGAGTGTGCCCTTAGGGGAGGCTCTTGCTGGTCATCTGAATCCTTGCATTCAGGAAGACATCACAATGACTGCTATTTTCCAACAACATTTTATGTGGTGGGATGATCCAACAAGAATTTATTAAGTACCTGCTACACAAAAGGTAGGGCAGTTAGGTGGCTGTGTAGTGGATAGAGTACCAGGCCTAGAGTTAGGAAGACTCATCTTCCTGAGTTCAAATCTGGCCCCAGAAACTTATTAGCTATAAGACCCTGGGCAAGTCACTTAACCTTATTTGCCTCAGTTTCTCATCTGTAAAAATGATCTAGAGAAGAAAATGGCAAACCACTCTAGTATCTCTATCAAGAAAACCCCAAATGGGGTCACAGAGAGCTGGAAACCACTAAAAAATGACTTGACAACAATGAAAAATATAAATGGCATCATGCTAGGCACTGAAGATACAGGAATCAAAGCAAGTAGTCCCTGCCCTCAAGAAACTTACATTCTTTTGGAGGGAAATAAGGACAACAACACTCCATTTCCTTATGGTTGGAGTTCCCTTATTCAGTGTTTGGCACTGTGCTAAAGAAGAGGAGTAAGGGGATTTCTCCATCTGGCTGAAAATCAGAAGAATGATAATGGTGATTATTTTTTGGCATAGTCTCTAAACATACATCTCCAAAACTTTAAAGGGCTGATGATGACAACATTTTGGATGAGCCTAAAGTTGACTGCATCTTCCACTGACATAATATTTGCCAATGATTATTCAATGAAAGTCTTGTACAGACATTTGGAGAACAATTAGGAGTGATTAATTGAAATATTTATCCTACCATTACTTCACATCTTTGACACTCTATAGCCCAAGGCACCCAGCACCTGTGATGGGATCATAAGACTCTGAGCTAGGTGGAGCATTAGTGGTCAACTGCTTTGTCCAACTCGCTAATTTTACAGAGAAGGAAACAAAGGCTCTGACTGGAGATGTGAGTTGCACAAAAGACATATATAGCAACTAACTGAGCCATGTCCAGGATCCATGTTTTCTGACTCTAAGCCCAGGGCTCTTTCCACTATGCCATACTAATAGAAAAATAAATGAGAGCTTCCTACAAAAAGTCTGTGCTCTCCTAATGACTTTTGAAATGAAATTCCTCCCTCTGTTCATCCCCAAGAAGGGGGCCATGTGCTTCCCTCCACTTGCTCTATTTTCCTTCCCATTCTTCTCTTTCCCAGATAACATCATCATGAGTCTGTTGAATGAGAATACTGAAGGACAGGTTAGCAGACCCTGTCTCCACATTTTCCCCTCATGGGCCCTCTCTTTTCAAAAGCCCCATTCACTGCTAGATTTCCTCCTAGGAGGCACTTTATTAGCAAGGCCCCTTTCTCACCCAGAGCAATTTGGGCATCCCTCCAGTTCTACTTTATGAACATGCTTGCAGGGGTTCCCACCAGGGACCACCCTAGTGAGGAAGCAGCCAGGTCCTGGTTACCTTGAATGATGAATGCCTTGAAGGGATTGCATATATTTGAATTTATAGTATTCAAAATTGGAATTATGAAAAATACGATCATTGGTTCTAGGCCAATGGAAATATGCAGTTTGAATTTGAGTAATATAGCTACTTCAGGGGATTCATTATTTGCAGTAATCAGGACCAAGCTTACTGTGCTGGGATTTACAGTTCTGGCTCTGCCAATTCCTACTTGTGTGATCATGGGCAAATCATACCTTCTGTCAACTTCAGTTTCCTCCTGTATAAAATTAAAGGAATAAACCAGAGGGCTCCCTTTGAACTTGAGCCCAGGGGCTCTTAAACTGTATCACTTTGGCAGCTATGTGAACAATGGACTAGAAAGGGAAGAAATGAGGCAGATAGAGTGAATGAGGGGTCATTTCAATAGTCCAGGCCACAAGCAATGAGGGTCTGAGTGTTGATGAGGACTGTGTGAGTGGAGATACTCCAACTGATGTTGAGAACATACTCAAGAGACGCTGCAGAGATTGAAAGGACAAGATCCGTGGTGATATCCAGATTGGGAGCCTTGGTGAATGAAAGGTTGATCATGCTAAGATTGGAATACAAAGTTAGGGAACAAAAGAGAAGACAGGTATGCAAGCTGGTTCAGTGGGATGCTTTTTTAGTCAAGGGTAGCATGACTGCGGTACCTAGAAGATCTACTCTCATAGGTTATTGTCCATCATCATGCAACCTGGGGCTCCTCTCAGTGCATCTGCTACTGAAGAATGAAAGCAGTGAACAGAAACAACTCTATCACCATATACTGAGAATCCATGTGCTGAAAGCTCTAACTCTTCATTGCTGTCAAAAGGAACTCATGTCCACATACCCTTGTGGACCTCATCTTCGAAAATGCTTTGGGAAAGAGTCTCTGGCCTCAGGAAACCTTCACTCATTCCCCAGTCAGGGCTGCATGAATTATCCTGCCAGGGTAAGGGTGACCCAAGCCTCTTTGATTGAAGGGCCAGTAGAGGAAGGTAGATAGCAATTTGGCTGAACATTCATTCATTCAAAAAGTATGTATGCCAGGAACAGGAGGCATTGCTGTGTTGGGAAATGTTTAACAATTGGCTGGGGGCTAGGGCAGGGAAAGAGTATGTATAGCACACTTTGGAAATAGTGAGCAAGGAGGCTTAATCTGAGCTATTAACATTTTTTCTTTCACTTTCTTAAGTTTAGACAATCAACACAACAATAAATCAAGCCCTGATTTGTAGAATTTGCCTGTTTCTGAGGTGTGAATGCTCAGACTGAAAATTCAATAATTGGTCTTCTGAATCTTTGTTGTTGTTCATCCTTTTTGAAGAGGACCAATGACAATAGGTGATGTCTTGACTTGCAAGCAAATTGGATTTAAGTGAGGCAGAGCTGTGCAAAGTCACAGCCTCACTCTCTCATTCAGGGTCATCAAAGTCCAGTGGCAAGACAAAAGTCAAGAAGACTGGCCATGGCTTGAGATGCAGTGAATGACCTTGGTTTCTTCAATGTCTGACCAAATTCTTTGCACTCCACAGCACCTGCTTCAACCACCTTCATGGATATTTTAACAAATTATTCTTATCCACCCATCCAACCAGGGTAAGTCTTCACATGCTTGGGATAGACATACCCCTAACTCACCAATGGGTGTGAAGCCCATCAATGACCTTCAACGTCAGTTAAGAACTAGCTACAGTACACCTCTGAGGAGGTAGAAACAGTCCCTGTCCCCAGGGTACTTACATTCTACTGGTGGGATGCATCAAAGATGCAAGTTAGTAGAAACTAAGTAGTTGAAAAGGACCAAGAAGTAATTATAAGGGGTCAGTGTTAATAACTGGAATGATAAAGAACAGCATCATATAGGAAGTGGAATATGAGCTGTGGTTTGGAGGAAGGTAGGTATTGCCTTAGGCAAAGGTGAGGAGGAATATATTCCAGACATGAGACATCACTCACTGTATTCATGGATAAAACACGCCATCCTCCCTTTATTGGTTTTTTTTCTTCTTCATTTCTTTCACCTCCAGTCTCTGGCAAGGCAGAGTAAGTCAAAAAACACAGAGATATTCTCCAATCCTCTTGGAAGCACATGCTTCCTTTGGATGCAAAATCATAAAACTGGAAGAGACCTGAAGAAGAAAAATTAATCTTGTCCAGTTCTGCAAACAAACATTAGTGTTAGGCAAGAATGAGTCTTTCTAATCTCTTCTGAAGTGCCCAAGGAGCAGAATGAACAAAACTATTCTTCCTTGCCCCATGTCTAATGATGTCCATGGGGAGCAGGAAGCAAATTGTTTTCAAGGTTAAATTTTCCATTACTGTCTTTAACTTCTCCCAATGCATTAAACAGTATGTATGACCAAGAAAACATAAAAGATGTTAAACAAAAAAAAAATCTCACTGATCTTTTAATTTTTTTTAATTTTGAAATTATTAGGGTTCAAAGGGCCTGGAAACTATAAGAACTCCAAAATATTCCCAACTGTCCTAAGAATGGTAGTGTGGTTCCATTCCTTTCTATTATAGAAGAGGGTCAGAGCAATTTCCTGAAGCTGGTATTTGGTGGTGTGGGAAGTCCCTGGGAGTTGCAATAGGTATTACAGGTACGGTATGAGTAACTGATTGGAACTGAAGAAAGTGGTGGGCAAACCCAGTCACAAGGAAGCCAAAGTAATTGTAGTTTTGACCCAGTGTCTATGTAGGGATTGTCCACCAGAATAAATGTGTGGCAGCATAGCCTAGAATTTCTCCAGAAAAAGGATTTAGAGGCAGGAGACCTGAATTTATATTCTGTCCCATGCACTTACTAGCTATGTGACCATAGTCAGCTCCTGTAATTTTCCTTAGCTTTACTTTTCTCATCTGAGAAATGGGGAGAATGATGTTGTTGTTCAGTACTTTCCGACATGTCTGACTTTTTGTGAGGTCATTTCAAGTTTTCTTGGAGCACTTTGCCATTTCCTTCTCCAGTTCTTTTTACAGATGAGGAAACTGAGGCAAGCAGGGTTAAGTGACTTGCCCAGCTAGTAAGTGTCTGAGGTCAGATTTGAACTCAGGAAGATGAGTCTTCCTGATTCCTAGCCTAGTGCTCTATTCACTGCAGCACCACCTAGCTTCCCTGTGTGGGCTTGCATAGGGCATAATAATATTTCTACTCTCTCCCAAGGTTCTCATGAGCAAAGTGCTTAGTGCAATGCACTGTATAAACTTGAGAAGTTACTTTAATTGTGATTGAGTGAGTTCAAGTCCCAATGAAGGTAAATTGGGTCCACAACTGTGACTCTTTGAAGGGCTTGGCCAAGTTGGAGTTGAGTGCCTTGGTACATGTATCCAGAGAGAAAATGCACCTTGCATCCCAGTACCAATCAACACAGTGTCTGGAGACCATGATAATGAAGCCAGAGGAAACATGAACGTCTGCTTTGCTCCTTTCTGTAAGCATGGTGTTTTGCCTAAAGGGGAGGGGTTCTGTTGAGTATGCCATCCCATATAGTATTAATTGAAGCTTCTGGGTGCTGCAGTGAATAGAGTTCTGCTTCTGGAGTGAGGAAGACCTCAGTTCAAATCTGACCTCAGATACTCACCAGCTCTGTGTGTTTCAACAAGTCACCAGCTCTGACCCAGTTTCCTAATCTGTAAAGTAGTTAAGTGATAACATTTTAAAGGTGCCTATGCAGCTAGATGGCATAGTGGATAGAATGCTAGGTCTGGAGTCAGCAAGACGTGAGTTCCAATCTGGCCTCAGATGCCTACCAGCTCTGCATCCCTAGACAAGTCTCTTAACTTCTATCTGTCTCAGTTTCCTCACCTGCAAAGTGGGTTTAATAAAAGTGCCTACCTCCCAGGGTTATTATTAGGATAAAATGAAATAACGATTGTGAGGCATTTACAAGCTCTCAAATCACTATATAAATGATAGTTACTATTATTATTCACTGTTAATTAGGAACTCTTCTTGATTGAATCACCCACAACTGAGTGTGAACAAGGCCTATATGCCTCCTTTAATCAGTCTTGGTTCTCAACCTCCCTAATGCCACGATCCTCGTATGTGGGCATATCTGCATGTGGGCGACCCGCCAGACAGAGGAGCAGCGTCTCAGTTCCTAAGACCATTGGAAATAAAGGGTCGTTTGACCCTCAAAGGGGTCGTGACCCACAGGTTGAGAACCGCTGGTCTAGGCCATTGCTTGAGAATCCTGGTCTCCGCCTAAGAAACTTGCATAAAAAGAAGGTGCCATCTCAGAAGCACAGAAAAATTCTGAGGGCTGGAAGTGGGAAGGAAAGAGCAGTATCAAATAGAGCCCTAGGGCAACTAGTGAGAAGAAACAGAGAATGTAGGATTGAGCAGCAGCTAAGAATGCAGATAGTGAGAGGGTCCAGCTGCACACCAGGCATCTTGGAGCAGAAGACTCATGCAGATCTCACCAGTGTACTCACCTAGTCAGGGACTCAGAAATGACAGAGGAAAGGTCTCCTCATGCTCTAACTTCCCTTCCAGGTTCTTATGTGCAGTATGTATATTACCCACTATAATATTATTTGGTGCTTTGTCACCCAAGCATTTCTAGCAACCTAGACTTTACCTCAACCATGAGGAGGCCAAAGGGTTAACTAGAGAAAGATGTAAATGTAAATCAAGACTGAGAGCCAGCCAGCCATCTAAACGGTGGGGATATTCCTAACTCAGGCTCAGAACAATCGTGATAAAATGAATGACTTCGTAAAAATTCGGGAAAAGTCATGTACACATCATGTCTCTGTCTCTGTCTCTGCCTCTCTGTCTCTCTATTGCTCATCTCTATCTCCACAGAGAGGTCTCTATCTATGTAGATTTATGAATCTATGTTTCTCCCCTACTCTCCATGTCCTGGCCTTGGCTTACAAAAATTGGGTCACAGCCGTAGCTAGTGCACGTGGGGGCAGAGAAACATGGCCTCAAGAGAGCTGAAATGTTAGGGGCTCTTTTGACGTAATGTTTACATACAAAAAAAGATGTGCTGCTATGTTAAGATTGCAAAAGATTGTTTTGCTTCCCATGTTGCAGCTGTTGGTGTTTCCAAGGTAAGCATTTTCCAAGGAATCAACACCTTCCTTTTCTATACATTTATATAAGGGAAGAGATTAATTGCCAAGTTGAATCAAATCACAATAAAGTCATTCTACAGAGAAGCAAATTTATGCTTCTTCTACCATATTTACTCTGCCTTATGGTCTCAGATGTTTGGCGAGAGCAGGTTAACAATTTCCTTTACCCCAAAAGATGGGTTTTATTGTGCTAAGTGAATGGATCTGGGGTTTTTGAAGCCTCAAAATGCTTTTCACTGCATGCTTAACATTATTGGAGCAGCTAGGTAGCACAGTGGATGGAGCACCAGGTCTGGAGTCAGGAAGACTCATCTTCCAGAGTTGGAAGCTAGCTTTAGACACTTACTAGCTTTGTGACCCTGGGCAAGTCACTTAACCCTGTTTGTCTCAGTTTCCTCATCTATAAGATAAGCTGGAGAAGGAAATGATAAACCCTTCCAGTATCTTGCCAAGGAAACCCCAAGAGTACAATAGAACTGAAAAATAAGAAAACTATAACACTATTAAACTGTGTGGGTGGTGAGGGGCTTGGGAATGAAATTTGTGATTACAATATTTTTGCTTGGGGGATGCATTGAGCCTTATTTCTTCAAACAGTACTTACCTAGTATTGTACTAGGAAATTGATGGATAGGGAAAGTCAGGTTCCAAAAGAAGCTGGGAAATATGGCTGGATTCCCATTGTCCTCACCTGTGTGACTTTGGGTAAGTCACCTCTGTTACCTCGCCTCCAAAATAAGGAGAGCAGACCAGGTGACCAGTATGTTTCCTTCATCATCCTACAAAGATAAGCCTTGATTTCCACCTATCCCCTCTTCCCAACCTTTTCATTCCCATTGAGGACATCCTCATTCTTCCAGTCATCGAACTTCACAACCTCAGCCATTCCCAACTCTTCCCTCCTCCTCCTCCTCCTGTCAGTCAGTAAGTTTCCAGTCTTGATGACTTACATCCCCAATACATGTCACATCATCCACTTTTTTTTTTCTACTCTCATAGACTCTACCTTTGTCCAGGCAATCATTGCTCTTTGGACAACCTATTACAATACCATTTTAATTGGCCTTCTTGCATACATGCTTCCCCCCTACACTTTTTGAAGGCATCACCCACTGTTTTGACAAATCAGGCCAGCTGGGAGGGAAATGAGCAGTATGGCAAGGATTCACTGATCATTTATTTAGGCCCAGGGTGGAGTCATCCTCAGTGGGCAATAATGTACAACTATTGGCTCATCCTTCAGCCGCAAGATCCTTCCTGTATCCTCTGCTTTTCCCTTGTTGTGGGGATTTTCTTGACAAAGATACTGAAATGATTTGCCATGTTGTTCTCCAACTCATTTCACAAATGATGAAACTGAGACAAACAGGGTTAAGTGATTTGCCCATGGTCACACAACTAGTATGTGTCTAAGGCTGGATTTGAACTCAGGAAGATGAGCCCTCCAGACTCCAGGCCCAGCATTCCATCCACTGTGCCACCTAGCTGCCCTCATACCATACTTCTCCCTTTATACTATGACTAACTAATACATTGGGTCAAGTTTGCTATGTTCATTGAATACAGATCTCCCAATTTCCAAGATTTGTGAATCTGTCTGAGAATTATCACGGCTATAACTTGGATGTGAATTTGTCCTCTTCTTTGGAATCTGACAGACAGATGAATTCTGGATATGTCATAGGTGTCTCTTACTCATTATGTCTAAAATTGAAGTCATTTTCCTCTCAAAGATACCCTTCCAAACATGTGTCTCCGTTACCTTTTAGATGTGTCATTTTGGAGTCACCCTCCATTGTCTGGTCTCCCTCACCTCACATAGCTAATCAGATGCCAATACTAGTTAATTCTACCTCACCATTATCTCCTGTGTCTGTCTCCTTTTCTTCATGCAATTGGTCCCAACAGTAAGCCAGGCATCTCTCATTTCTTCCCCAGTCAATGACAATGGCCCAAGTCCCCCTCCCCTCCAATTCTCCAATCCATTTTCTCCCCTTCACCCCCCAAAGAGGAAGAGCTACCCAAGAGTTCTTCCTGAAGCTCATGTCTGACACATCACTCCCTCAACTCAGTAATCTCCAGGGACTGCTTATTACTTCTCTCATCTCATCTAAACTCCTCTATTTGGCAATGAAAATTCTTCTTCATTTGGTTTCCACCTTTGGTTTTCCAATCTTATTATATATTATTCCCCTTTAGACATTGTACAATCCATCCTTTTTGCTGTTCTTTATGCCCACTGTACCATAGCCCACCTGTGCCTTTGCATAGGTTGGCCCCCCATCAAATATTTCTCCTATCTTAATTCTACCTCTTAGAATTCCTAGTTCCTCTAAAGCTCAGTTCAAGGGATATCTCCTCCAGGAGGCATTTTTCTGATTCCTGCTTGTCCTTTCCCCAAAGCTACTAGTGCTGGAATTTTCTCCATGGGAGACACACACTCACAGGGATAATGAGAAGCTTGCCAAGGGAGGACTGCAAATCAAGATAACAATATCATTCTATTGAGGTATTCCAAAAGTACTAGTGTTAATGAAAACATTTGTGAATTGGAGAGAACAGTAAGGAGGTGGGGAAAGGATGGGAAAAGGATGCTATATTTAGTCTGAAATTTTTTGAAGAGCCTGTTGAAGAAGCAATTCCTACTGCCCAGAGCAAATAAATGAGGTCTGGATACAAAACACTTTTCACATTGAGTTAGAAAAAAATCAGCTACAACCACCTAGTGAAAGATGAGTTGACTGATCTTATTGATAGCCAAAAATGAAAAACTTCTTTCCCATCAATGAAGTTGCAAACTTTTTTGGTGTAGCCTTGGAGAAACCCATCCCACTCATACTAAATGTGCCCACAAGACTTTTATTCTTTTTAGAACACTTTATCTCTTGGAATCAAGATTCTAATTCCTGTTCTCTATCCAAGCCAAAGAGAGAAACAAACTGAAGGCCAAGCATGACATGTGGATACATTTTTCCAGAGTCGTACTCAGGGCAAAACCGATGGTTTGTTTATAAGAAAGAAAATCAAAGCTCCTATTAACTTATTTGACTGGATTATGATTAAAGTTTAACAACTTTATCATACTAAGACTGTTGTGGTCCAAATAAAGATTTTTTTTATCAAAAATTAATTCATCTCTATTTTGTTTCCCATGGCAAACAATGGAATTTATTTCCCTTACTATGGCATGGGGGTAGAAGAAGCTTTACTGAGAGCCAAGGGGTATGAGGATTGAAAAACTTTGGCACCTCTGTATCATCGACCCTCCACATAATTTTGCCTTGTACGTACATGTTTTATACACATGTCTATGTGTATATATTGGCTTCCCTGGTAGAATCGGAGCTCTCTGAACACACATTATATCTCATTTTTGTCTTTTTATCTACATCACCACGTACTTAATAAATGCTTGCTGACTGATTGATGGGGGATATTTGCATCTGCTCTTATGACCTTAAAACAGGTGGGGATACCCCTTCCACAGGAACCAGACTTGACCTGAAGACAAAACTCCTTGGGAAAGGGAGGCAGAACAATTTCTAGGGAACAGAATCTCAAGTCAAGGCATGAAGCTTGGTTTAATTTCCAAGTTCAATTAATTATCTTCTGTGCTGCAGGGAACGCACGCACACAGACACACCCACACCCACAGACACACACACCCACACACAGACACATACACACACACACACACACACACACACACACACACACACACACACTACCCAAAGACATAGGCAATTTTCAGCATTTGGAAGTCCATAGAAACTTGAAGGAAGAGGCATGCTAAGGATGACTGATTTCCTCTCTAACGCTGGGTGGGGTCCCATTGCTGTGCCAAATGATTACCCAGCTGTCCTCACTGTCTTGCTGAGTCACCTTCCTTGTGGCCTCCATGAAACCATTGCCCATGAGGTCTTGGAGCTGCCGCTGTTCTCTCCACCAGCCTCCAGGTGGAGGGTTTGGAAGGAAAATTGGCTGAGGAAGAGAGAACTAAAGGAGAAATGAGAAGACATGTAGCAACTGGATCCAAAAGAAAAAGCATTGGCCCTGGAGTTTCAAGATCTGGGTTCAAATTCCACTTCTCTTGTTTATTTTCTATGATATGACCTTGGGAAAGTCACTTCAGTCCTCTCATTTTTGAAAAAAAGAAATAGAGGCCCAGAGGGGTTGACAATGCAAGGTCTCTTCAGCTTTCTATCTATGAACTTGTGATGCTAACAATCCACAGTTAGTCATGAACTGCAGAGACTTGGGGCAGGGCCAGTTGGCCAACCAGTTAACCACTAAACATGGTCTCAGGCGAGACAAAAGGAAGTCTCTGTCTTTCTCTTTCTGGCGTCATAACTGTCACTTTGGAAAGAGCTCTCCAGTGGAGAATCCCGGCACTCTATGCTAGGCCCTGTGCTTTTGACATTTTTATTCATGATTTGGTTAAAGGTACACATCAATGTTTGGTTTGTGGACAAATTTCTCCAAGTTCTAATGGATAGTCAATACCCTATGACAAAGTCTGGGTCCAATAGAGATCCCAAGGGTCTAGAATCTAGACCATAGGCCTAATTCAATGAGGCCAATTTAATAGAGATTAGTCTTAATTCCTACAAGTAGTTAGATGATGCAGTGGATAGAGTATTGGGCCTAAAGTCAGACTCATCTTCCAGAATTCAAATCTAACCTTAGACTCTTACTGGCTGTGTGACCCTGGGTAAGTCATTTATCCTTCTTTGCCTCAGTGCCCTCCCCTGTAAAATGAGCTGGAGAAGAAAATGGCAAACCACTCCAGTATCTTTGTCAAAAAAACCCTAAATGAGATCAAAGGGAGTCAGACAACTGAAAAACTATTGAACAGCAACAACAATGGGTCAATAGAACAATCTCACAAGTCCAAGAAGGAGAATGTATGGCTAAATAAGAGTTTATCCAAAAGAGATCAGGGGTCTTTGGGAGACTGCAAACTGAATATTAGTCAACAGCACAATGAGACAGTAAGAAAAGTTAACACTATTTTCAATTATACTAAAAGAGACTAAGTGTTCTGGACGAGGGAGATGACAACACAGCCTTCCTCTGCTGAGGCCATAGCCCACTTGGAGCCTTATATCCAATTGGAAAGGATATTGATATGCTCCCTGTGATACCCAGTGGAGGACACCCAGAGTAGGAAAAGGTCGTATGAGGATGGGCTGCAGGGAGAGGGGCTGGGTCACCTGGAGGAAAGGCATCACAGAGTACACCAGAGCGGGGTTTGAACTGTTCAAGGGGCCACCACCGCTTGGAGGAGGGATTGGCCTTGTTCTGGTTGAATCCTCCAGAATGGTCCAGAATGCTGGCATGAAAGGGGCAAAGAGGCAGAACTGGGTCTGATGTCAGGAAGAGCTTCCTAATGAGAGCCGGCCAAAAGTGGAATTTCGGTTGTTTTTAGCGAATCTGACTCCATGACTCCATTTGGAGTTTTCTTGGCAAAGATAACATAGAGATTTCCCATTTCCTTCTCCAGCTCATCTTAAAGATGAAGAAAGTGAGGCAAACGGGGTTAAGTGACTTGGTCAGGGTCACACAGCTAAGTGTCTAAGGAACTCAGGTCTTCCTGACTCCAAGTCTAGCCCTCTATGCACTGCTCCTCAAAAGTAGGATGAGTTGCCTTAATTAATGGTGGAATCCTCATGGGAGAGCTCTGAGCAGAGGCTGGAGGGCCACCCATAATGAATGTGGGTGCACATTGGACCAGTGGCCTGTGGGATACCTACAGCTGAGATTCTGCCTCTTAGGTGGCTCCCCCATCTTCCTCTCATCCCCTTGTATAAGGAGCACAGGGGCACCCACACTCACACACACACACACACACACACACACACACACACACACAAGGCACCTACTAGGCATGTATTACTTGGCTAAAGTCCAGGACTGTCCCAACAGCCTGCTCACAAACACCATTTGCCAAGCCCACTGCTGTGTCATTGTGCAGCAAAGAGATGCTTGAGACAGTCACTTGGTTTTGCTTGTCACTTCTCACTGCTGGGGTCAGAGTGGCAAGACCTTGAGCGGGGGCTAAGGTGGGGGCTGGGGGGAGCCGATGCTCTCTGTGCTCCCCCAAGGTCCTGGGAAGAAGCAGACAAACACTAGGCGGCACCCAGCAGCCAGACGTTTTCTCACTTGCTTCCTGGGCCTTCACCGGTGGATGGGGCAGCTGTGCTCTGGAGAATGGCTTTTGCAGGACAAGTCTAAGACACCAGAGCCCACTGCAGCCCCCTCCATGGAACAATGTCCCACACCTAGAAGCTGCATTGGTCAACCCTAGACATTTTGGCATGTGAGCGAATGGAATCATTAGACCAAGTCAAGGCAACAAAAAATGACTGGAAGGGTTCCCATGGCACTAAGGAGACGAGAAGGGCTTTCAGGTCACAGGGCCAGATTCACATCCTATCTCTCATGTGAACCACCTGCGTGATTTTGGACTCATCATGTACACTCTCCATGACTCAGTTTTCTGAGTTAAAAAGGAAGAGACTGAACTAGATGGATTCTGAGGTCCCTGCCACCCGATAGTGGGTTCTTAGTTATTTTTGTGGGTCCTAGGCAGTCTAATGGAGCCTCAGGATCCCTTCTTAGAAAAACAAAGTGTTTTTAGGGGAATAAAATAAACCTGGGATGGAAAAGAAAACCAGTCATATGGAAACAGAGTGATTAAACATATAAGTTCTCTCTCCCCCCCCTTCTCTCCCCTCCCCTCCCCTTTTCTCCCCTCTCCTCTCTTCTCTCCCTGTCTCTATCTCTGTCTGTCTGCCTGTCTGTCTCTCTTTACTTCTCCCCTTGGTAACTAGAGCAGTGATCCTTTTGATTCTCTTGAAATTAGTTTCTTTCCCCCTGACTATACCCCTGCCACAAATGGCCCCCAGTAAGTGCAAGCTACATGTCACAGGCTGCTCTTTTCCTGATCCATTCTGTAAGCCAGAGCAAGTGGGCCTCAGTTTCCTCCCTCGTAGTACAAAGTCAGAATTGAACTAATTTATTAAGTTCACAAAACCTCTGGCATCTGAACTATTGCTTTAGGGGCTATAGTATTTGAGGGACTCTGGCCACCCTTATGTGTCACTTAATAAAAAACAAATCCCCAGTGGCCACTATCTCCAAAGCCCAGCCCTGAACCCTTCAGTGACAATGGGGCTTCCTGTCATTTAAAACAAGATAATAGCAAAACCTCAAAGGGGACCAAGCAGAGGACATAAGTACAATTCGGTTCTGTTTTAGTCTTAAAGCAGATGTAAAAAGTCAAAACAACAACTCATCAATCCTCAGAGAATTTTTCTTGTTCATTGGTGTTGAGGAGAGGAGAGAAATTGAGCCTTAGGTAGCCCCCCAGTGACCTCGGAATCATATGTCCCAGAACCCCAGAGCTGATAGGCCTGCTTGGGCTCACCTTGCTCGAAGCTGCCCGCCCCAGACCTTCTGGAGAGAGGGCACGCTTTGTGAGAGCATTTGCTCTTTGTCTGCTTCTAGAAAAGCAGAAACTTCAGGAAGGGAAGGGAGACGTTCGGTGAGAGGCTTGGGCTGCTGGCTGGAAGGAATGGTTGACTCAATTGGCTTTCTGAATCTCCACTCATCAATCCTCCTCTGGAATTGGTTTCCCAGTTTATGAACTCGCTGTCTTCTCGGCTGCTTTGATCTGAAGCCATTGTTTTGCAGTCGAGTATTCCCTGCCTCCCTACTTCTGTGTCCGGAGTACCCTAAATAATGAGCTGCTTCAGAACACAGCATTTCCCAAATAACAAAAGACGGGCCTGCACGCTTCAGTGCCCTCTGAAAGGCAGGCGGAATCATCAATCTTACCGGCTCTTGTAGAGGCCAAGAGACTGCAGGCAGGGCCAGTGGGCCGACCAATTAACCACTAAACATGGCCTCGGCAAGACAAAAGGAAGTCTCTGTCTTTCTCTTCCCAGCATCATAACTGCCAATATTTACAGCAGGTCATATATAAGGAAGAAAGAAGCATGCACACATTCCAATCACAGGAACAAGTGCCAGATTCCTTGGTCATCCCCGTTAGTGCCCAGAAGGTGCCACTACCTGGGAAATGCAGAGCTTCCTAAGCTATGTTTAGTGTGGAAAATGCCAGAGCTTCACAATGGTCTAATCTCCTGGAAAATAGCTGGAGTCTAATAGTTGGCTTATCTTCCTCCTCCTCTTCCTCCCAGGCTCAATCCCAGTCCAAGAGGGGGGACCTGTTGGATATACTGTGGGAGGGGTGGAAATGTGCAGCTGATATAATGCCACAGAGTCTCATTCTTCATTAGAGGGAAAAGAGGAAGGGAGTTCTGGCTTAGAGGGAGTTTTCTGTCACTACCTGGCCTTGGTCCTAGACAAGGGTAATTGCTACGACTTCTTATTCTCAGCTCTCTACACTGGCCTTCTCTCCTACACACTCCTTTCCTGTTCCCTTATGCTGCTTAGCGTTGTCAAGCTAGTTCTACCCTCCCCAAGACAGTGGGGTAGAATAGGGAGAAGGGAAGAGAAAAGCATGCCTGCGCACACACACACACACACACACACACACACACGCACACACGCACATATATGTATGTGTATGTATGTATACACCACATGTGGGGGGGAGACAGAGAGAGAGACACACACAGAGAGACAGAGAGCCTACTATGGGGCAGATAGTGTGCTAATTCCTTTACAAATATTCTCACTGAATTGAGTGCCATGCCTAGGTCCACCAGGGAAGACCAGATGCAATTCAGCTCCGAGCAGCTCTGGCCCCGTCCTAATGTGTGTCCATTGGCAAAGTATTTGGTTTCTTTGCCTAAGAAGGCAACCTTCAGGCTCTCTGCAAGAGCTAGCTCTTAGTGTCCTGCATGGGATAACAGACAGATTCAGAGCTCGGCCCTAAATATCAGCTTGCTTCCAGAGGAGGCAGGACGTGCCCCGCTGCACCCATCTCTAAAGAACGTGACTGGCCCATCCCCAGAGTGGGGCCGTGATGCTGGTTCATTAGACTCAATTCATTTTCCATTAGGATAAGTTTCCTTCCCAATCCACTGCGAGTGTCTTGGTTTGCTCCCAAAACAGTCACGTTTGGAGGAGTTAGAAGTGGCAGAATTTCAGCTTCAAATTTAACTGAAGGTGACCTGGGTTCAAAGCCTGCCTCCCCCCACGGGTGATGAGTCACGGCACCCCTTTGGACCTTGGGGGGGTGTCACCTGTATCTTGGGGATGGACTACCAACTTTATAGGGGAGGAAAACCCCTTTTAGGAGGGAAAACTCTTTAGAAATGTGAGTTATTGTTTCTCTTAAGTGTGTTGCTCCTGATCTTCTCTGTGCCCAATGCTGAAAGCTAGCCACACTGGCCACTTTTTAAGGCTACATTCACTGTGACATTGCGGGTCTTTTTGCTGTCTCTGACAATCTTTTCTGAGGATGGGATTGAGAGGCACAATAGGAAGCCGGGGGAAGGCAGGAGCAGGGGTTGTCCAGGGGGACCTCAGTAGTGGGACCCAGGAAGGGGGGTTGGTGCCAAGCGAATGACTCCCTACTCTACTGGGTGCTGGATCCTAAATAGTGACTGAGAGCCCAGGAAAGGAAATTGGAGTTGGAAGTGGGGCAGAAATTGATTGCAAAGACCAAACATAATTAGTTCAGGGACTTGAAATTAGAGGATATCTGCCAAAAGGAGCCCTAGGGACCCTTGAGTTCTGGTCCTTCCTTTTACAGAGTGGGAAACAGAGGCCAAGAGAGCCTTGCTCAAGGTGACTCAGGGAGTGAATAGCAGATCGCTGACTCCAGTCCAGATCTCTCATTCCTAGCCCAGGGCTCTTTCCATTGTACTGTGGGTGACAACTCCAAAAAGTGGTAAATGCAGATGAAACTAGCTCCCCCAGGTCCGAAGAAAAGGGATTAGAAAATGGCTTTCCTGAAATAACCCAATCAGCAGGTCAGCATGCCCTTCCACTCACTAAGCCCCACAGAGAGAGCATTGTGTTGTCGCCAAGAGAGATAATGGAAGAGCAGCAGAGATAAGCCCATCGATCCCCATCACACTGAGACAGAATTAGAGACCTCTTTCATCGGCAGTGACAGGGCAAGCGGATGAGCAGCTGTTCCCATGTCCCTGGCCAGAGGCGTAGGTGCTGCTAAGTGCCATTGATAGAAGTTCTGAAGGGGGCACAGAGGGTGGAGGCAATGGCAGGAAAATCAGATAACAGCTCTTCTAATGGGAGCTTCCCCCCACCCTGCAGAGATCAGTGACAGAGGTGAAAAGTTGAACATATGCCAATTGTTAATTTATAAAATCCAGATAATGGAGCAAGGAAACTTGTCCTGACCTCCCCAAGCTTCAGGGTGCCAAGAATTGTGATGCCTTGTCTTCATGCAAAGAAAGGTGAAAATCAAGGTGAGAAGAAAGCATAAATCCATAGCTATTTCTAGGTAAGTTCAAAAGTTGCCTTCTTTCCCATTGGAACTCTGTGAAGGATATTGGAGAAATCTGAGGCAGGAAGACTAATTGTAGGGCTATTGAAATAGTTGATGAAAGCATCAATGAACCAAAATGGTAGCTTTGTGAATGCAGAGAATCAGTTATGTAGGAGGGATGCTTTGGACATAGAACTCACAAGACAAGCAGAGTGCTGGATATGGGAGGAGAACAGAGAGAAGGAAGAGGTGAAAGTGACTCAGAGTTTGTGAAACTGGGTCACCAGCATGATAGTAGTGACCTTGACAGAAATAGGTAAGTTAGGAAGAAGCATCAGTTTGAGATAAAAGAAATGAATACTGTTTGAGACACATTGAGTTTGAGATGCCCGTGGGATATCCATTTGGAAATGACTAATAGGTGGTTGGTGATGCAAGTCTCAAGCTCACGAGAGAGACTAAGGCTGGCTATATAAATCCAGGAGTCCTCTGTGTAGACATGATAATTGAAACCACTGGAGCTAATGAGGTCACAGAGAGAGGTAACACAGGAAAGAATCTTCCAGTTAGAAAAGACCAAAGAGGTCATCTACTCTAATTCCCACTGGAGGAGGCATAGTAAGATTTATCTTCAAGTAGCTTCCTCCTGACTACCTCCAAGGATGAGGCAGTCCCCACTTGCTGGGATTTTATGCTCTGTTTGGGGGATACAACCAATCACTAGGAATGGTTTCCTTTGTTGATCTGAAATCTCCCCAACTTCCCTTGATGACTCTGGTTTGGACATTTTGGGAGGCTTGCACCTTTTAAAAGACAGGATAGCTCTTCACATACCCAAAGAGCATACACTTCTTGCCCTTGTACCCACCGCTACCAAGTTTTTTCAGTCCTTCAATTCTTCACTGAAGGGGAAAATTTCAAGTCCCTAGTAGTTGAGTTTGCATTAATAAGGGGTGTGTGAGAGAGAGGGGGTGGGGGAGAAGAGGGAGAGGGAGAGAGAGGGAGAAAGAGAGAGAGAGAAAGAGAAAGAGAGAGAGAGGGGGGGGGGTTCTTGTAAATCACCTTCCCAACTCTACTTGAGTCTTTTTATTGCCAATGACTAGCGACAAAAATAAATACAACCTATCAACCTAATCACCCTCCCCCAGACATGCTCCAGGTTGTCCGTATCCTTCCCAAAATGTAGTGTTCTGAACTGAACAGTTAATAGAGGTTGTCTGGGACAGGTGATAGCAGCCCCATCACTTTCCTGGTGTTGAGCATTATTCCTCTTTCAGTGGGCCATCGCTCCTGCTCAGCTTAGCTCACCCACTTGCCCACTGGTCCTCTACAACCTTTATGTCTTTTCCACACAAACATGTTCAGCCACGGAACCTCCATCTTAATCTACTGCAACTGAGTTTTGGATGTTCTGTTGTGGTTGTCATTTATTTGTTTCAGTTGTGTCTGGTTGTTTGGGAGGCAGGGATATCGGAATGCCTTACCATTTCCTTCTCCAGCTCCTTTTACAGATGAGAAAACTGAAGCAAACAGGGTTAAGTGACTTGCTCAAGGTCATACTGCTAGTAATAGTCTGAGGCTGGATTTGAACTCACGCCTTCCTGACTCCAGTCTAGGCACTCATAATTTAAATACATAAGTGAGCTATAATTTCATCATCATTGGAAACTTCTGGGGTTGATTACTAAGGGCTCATATAGACTGATCTTTCTGAGTTCAAATCTGGCCTCAGATACTTAATAATTGTGTGACTCTGGGCAAATTGCCTCAGTTTCCTCATCTGCAAAGTGAGCTGGAGAAGGAAATAGCAAATCACTGCAGTGTCTTTGCCAAGAAAACCTCAAATGGGGTCATAAAAGTTTGGACATGACAAAAATGACCGAACAGCAACAGCATAAATGAGCTGTGATTTTGTCATCATTGGAAACCTCTGGTGTTAACCACTATGGGGAACCGGCAATTGGCATGACAGCTATGATTAGTCTTCTGAATTTGCCAAAGGCATATAGAAGGAAAGCAATGAGAGAGAGAGAGACAGAGACAGAAACAGAGACAGAGAGAGACAGAGATGGATAGGTGGATAGATATAGAGAGACAGTTGATAGATGATAGCTAGATAGAAGGCTAGATATAGATAGATGATAGAAATATGGGTAAGTTGATTGATTGACATAGATAGATGGTTGATAGATATAGACAGAGACAGATAGATGCATGCATACATAGCCAATAGATACATAGGCACCAGATAGATAGACATACAGGCAGTCGGTTAGGCAGTTAGCTGATGTGGTGGATCGAATGTTGGAATCAGGAGAGCCTGAATTTCAGTTCTTCAGACACTCGTTGTCTATGTGACTGGAGCAGCTAAGTGGCTCAATGAATAGAGCGCTGGACCTGCAATCAGGAAGACCTGAATTCAAATCCAGCCTCAGATAATTATTAGCTGGGTGACTGTGGGAAAGTCACCTAGCCCCTGTCTGCTTCAATCCACTGGAGAAAGAAATGGCAAACCGCTCCAGTAGTTTTTCCAAGAAAGCCCCACAGATAGCGTTGATATGCTATGGTCCACAGGTTCACAGAGAGCTGGACACAACCAAATGACTGAACAACAACACAATCTACAGGATCCTAGGTGTTCTTAGCCTCCGCTTTCCCATCTGTAGAATGGACATAATGATAGCACCCACCTCACTGGGTTACTGGGGGTATCTAATTTGAGAATATACATAAAGCACTTGCAAACCTGAGAGCAGAGTCTAAATGCTGATGTTACATAGATAAAGAAATAAATGTCTAGAGACATACATAAGGCATTCGTGAAGCATTTCCTGCGTTCCAGGAACTGTGCCCAGGGGTGAGGATACAAACAAGCAAGAGAACCACCGCCCTTAAGGAGTTATTACCTGTTAATGGCTAATTGTGGCAGAGGAAGCAAAATGGTGCGATTTCTAGAGCCCTGGGCTAGGAGTCAGAGAGACTGTGTGACCCTGGCAAGTCACTTCATGGCTGTCTGCCTCAGTTTCCCCATCTGTAAAATGGGGGATTATAATAGCACACACCTCCCAGGGTTGTTGTGAGGAGAAAAATAAGACAATATTTGGTCCAGTGCTTGCAAGGTTTAAATGCTGTGTAAATGTTAGTTATTCTAAGCTATTCGTGTTGTCATTTCATTCTGCTAGAAGACAAGACATAAAAGGGAGGTTAAAAGTGGGGTGGGGAGGGCATCTTCTCAGCACCAAAGAGCAGGAGAAGTCTGGACCCTGAGCCAAGCTGGCAGTAAAGTGAGAGCATCTGGGGAGCCCCCATGTGACCCCCTCAGGCTCAGAGGCCCCGATACAGCAGGCTGGCCTGTTGACTCCAGTCATCTTCTCTCAGTACTATAAGCTGCCTCCGAGACTATATTTATTTTACTAAATAATATTTGGTTAGATCTGGCCAGCATCCTACCTTCTTCTGATCTTTTTGGACTCTGGCTGGCATCCAGTGGGTTTGCTCTCCCTCCTAGCTTGGCGCTGGCTGCAAATTGAATGAATCTGCCTTTAGCCAAGCCATTGATAAAAACATGAAACATCACAGGGCCTGCAGTCTCTCAGCCAGAGACAGGTACATCTCTGAATCACTATTATTTGGGCCAATCCACAGTGATTAAATAATAATAATAATTTACATGAATAGAACTGTAGTTTATAAAACATTTGTCCCGATACTCCTAAGAGGCATGAAGAAAAAATATTCTTCATTTTAATGTATAGATAAAAGAAGTGGAGTCTTGGAAATGAAGTGACTTATCCAAGGTCATTCTTGCACACATGTTGGTGCCATGATTGGCCCCCTAGCTCCAAGTCTGTCCTCCTTGTATGATAAAATCCTGGACCAGGACTCCAGGTTTGCAGCCTCTGACTCCACTCTCCTTCCATGCTTCTGATGCCTAAACGTCACCAGGTCACTCTAAAAGACAGCCCTCCACTGCTCACTTCTTTATCCTGCAGAAGACACAGTCTCTCTGTGTCTGTAAGCTTGTTGGTGAACTTCTTAATGCCTTTTCATGGCATGTACCGCATTCACAGATTCTGCACACTGAAAGGATAGTTACCATTTATACAGCTTGTTTCACACAATATCTTTATTGTTGCTCCCAGAAACCCTGTGAGTGCCATGATTATCCCCATTTTGCAGATGAGAATATTGAGACAGTAAATAAATTGCCCAGCCCAGCAAGGACATATTCATGGAAAATATTGGGACCTATTTCCTCCTACCGCCTCCACCTAAATCACTTCCTTCAAGCCCCACAACTGATGTCTGATGGAGCGAAGGCAAAGCAGGAGAAGGAAACAGAAAGTGGTTTGCAGGTTAGCATCACAAGGGTAACCCAGGAGCAGGGGATAAGGAAGGGCTTTCCCTAACAAAATGCTGAGAAATATAAAGGAGGCTCTCCCAAAACCACACACACACACACACACACACACACACACACACACACGCATGCACACACACACACACACATACACACACACACACCATGGACACTGTTCTTGGATATTAGATTATTAATAAGCAGAAAAGTGAAAGATAGAGAGAGATAGAGATAGGTAGATAGAGATGGTTATGGAGAGGTAGAAATATAGACGAAGAGACAGACAGATAGGACAGATTGATTTGATTCGATTCAATTCAATAAAATTCGAAGTATTTATTACTTAAAAGTCTACTACAGGGCCAGGCTCTGGGATGGGTGCTGGAGATACACACACAAAAATGAGATGGTCCAGTCTGTACTCTGAAGGAGCTGACGCTCTACTTCCGAGGTGCTTCATCATGTACACAGTTAAGTGAATACAAGATCTGAGCAAAATAGAGGCAAAATAATATTTGAAGGAGGACTAATAATTGGGGGCGTCCTTTAATTGGCAAGCTATCAATGTAGATGACTTGCGCTGAGCTTTAAAAAAAAATAGAGATTCCAAGAGGCTGAGATGATGAGGAAGAAAGGTTTTCAGCCCTGGGAACAGCTCTTACATAGACCTCTCAACTCCAAATCCAGGTTGGCTGACATTATGATGTGCACCCTCACATCTGGAAACATCAGAAGGGATGCTACACTTGAGATCAAGAAGCCCTCGGGTCAAATCCTGCTTCAGAGACTTACTATGTGACCCTGGGCAAGTCATTTCATCTCATTCAGTCTCGGTGTCTCCATGTGTAAAGTGGGAATGATAAAAGTATCTGCTTTACAGAGGTGTAAGTTTTAAATGAAATAACACATATAAAGTGATTTTGCAAACCTTACAGAATGGTATGAATATTAGCTAGTAGCAGCGGCAGCCCCAGCTAGTTGTTATAATTAGCACATACATATATACTCATACAGGATGTCCCAAAAGCCATAGAGCAGTTTAAGCTATTAAATCTTAAAACCTTAGAATCTGAATCATTGGAAGTCGTGAGAAGTATTATAATTAATTATAATTATATTATATTATGTATGTGGTGGGGGCAGCCAGGTGGTGCAGTGGATAGAGCACTGGGCTTGGAATCAGGAAGATTCATCTTCATGAGTCCAAATCTAGTCCTAGATACTTTCTGGCAATGTGATTCTGGCCAAGTTACTCAACCCTCTTTGCCTCAGTGGTCCTCATCTGCAAAGTGGACGAACCACTCCAGCCAAGACAATCCCAAAATGGGGTCATGGAGAGTTAGGACATGACTGAAAGGACTGAACAAAAACAGGAAAATACTAAGTGGTTTGATAATATATCACAATAATATTAGTACTAGTATTACCCGTACTCGAGTTTGGCCAACAACACCAGCAGAGCTGCAGGGACTGGGGAAGGGTGCAGGGAATTCTCTTCATTTACTTCTTGTGGCTGCTGTTTTGTTAAGATTTCCCAGAAGCACTTTTCACTTTAATTCTCCAAGTGAAAGTCCTCATTCAAGCTCATTTCACTTACTTCCCAGCAAACAAAGAAACGTGGGTCAGACAAGTGGGGAGCTGGGAAGGTCTTCAGCCCTAAGAAGATTATCGGCTGTAGCCGGCTTGATTTGGTCTTCCCCCAGCACTTTAATTGCAGCTTTAGAAGCTTGCTGATTGGCTTTGTCAGCTGAAATGATTTGATTATTAGCCTAATTGCTCTCTAAGTGGGGTGAGGAATCTTCCTTGATTGTGTTTTGATTTCTTTTTCGTGGGAAAACAGAGCCCAGGAGTTCTCCTGCTCTTGGAGGAGGGCTTACTGGGGCCCCAGCATAATCACTGTGTTTACCTTCAGACCCCGGTAGGGTGCAATAAATGCTGTATTTGGAATCAGAGGAATTGACACTAATTCCCAGCTGAGTCACTTTTACCATCTCGAAGGACTTAGGCCAGGCACCTTTCAGGGCCTCAGTGTTGCATTTGTAACATGAGGAAATCAGACGAGAGGAGGACTTTTCTTAGCCTACGTACGTGTGTGCATGTGTCCACGCATTCAATTAAGTGTACGAACTCTTTGGGACAGTAAGTACGAATACATAAAATAAGACACATGGGATTTTCCCACCCCCAAAAAATAATTTATATTGGAATCTCAATATTTTTTTAAAAACCGAAACCTAGGCTCATGGACCCCAGCGCTGTAGGAGGGGCACAGCTCCTTCTAGTTCTAAATTCTATCATCCTAGAACACCAAGCGCTTCTTACAGCTATCTCCAAAGATCCAACCAGTTCTTTTGTTTGCTGGAAATCTGTGGTACAAAATGTTAGGGACAAGAAATGAGCCATCAATTCTATTTGAAAATCCTGAGAAGTTCAGAGATTTGTGTCCTTGGAATTTGTTTGTAAGGGGTCGTGAGATTTAGAGCTGGAAATGATCTTAGCAATTATTATTTAGTCCAGAGGTTCTTAATCTGGGGTGCAGGAACTTGTTTTACACACACACACACACACACACACACACACACACACAGACACTGATAGATGTATTCCAATACATTCGATTTCCTTTGTAATTCTTTATATCTTTGCTTATTTATTTAAAAACAAGATTCTGAGGTCTAGAAGTTTCACCAGTTACTGCCAAAGGGATCCAGGAAACACAGGCAAAATTAGGAATTCCTAATCCAGTTTGATTCCTTCATTTTTGCAAATAGGGAAACAGAGATAGCCATGGGGGGGCAGCTTGAACTGCTATTGCTAAATAATTTTCAGCATGAGCATTTACGTCTCAGAAATTGGGAATAAATCAGGAATCAATTTCCTATTTTATTGATCACCTAGACTTAAGAAGGTGAGAGGGAAAATGTGAATATTGCAGATTAAACTAAAAGGTGTGTTGTTTGTACTTTTTGTACAAATGTTAAAGCTGCTTGTTAAAAGTCTACCAGCAGTCCCTTGGATATAGCATCTAACCTCTGGTTTTCCTCAAGCAACAAGCCAAACAAAGATAAGGAAATTCATGAAAAGCATGGGAGGGAACCAGGGCACCAGAAGAGTGAAAACATATTTGTTTAAAAAGATGGCTTTCAGTGGAAATGTATTTTTTAAAATTGGTTTGAAACTTTCTTAGAGCTAGGGAAGGTGGAAATGATGTTTCATTGGGAAAGCTTTTGTTAATTTGGGCTTTCTCCTCAATCCAGTCTGGGGAAGTAAGGCAAACGCTCAGTCATAGAAAAGACCTTCTCTCCTCCCTTCCTCTCCCCAAGAAAGCATCCTTCCTCCTCCTTTTCTTCACTGGGACCAATTCAGATACAAGGACCTAAGCAGGCTCTGAAATGCATTACTTAGGATTGTAGGCTTTCCTGTCCATTCAGCAAAATCCAACACAAATCCATTCAACATCGAGCTATGAGGAATTGGGATCTGGGAAACAGGTACATGAACTCTAGCTCCAGCTTTTAAAGATAAGAGCATGCAGGGATGCCTTACTCCCTTGGGGTCTCAATAATTTTTTCAATGCAAAACTTCATTATCTTGGAAACATCATTCTGATTATAATGAAAATAACTGACCTTTATAGAACATCTTAATGTTTGTGAAGACTTCGTGTTGATTATCCATTTGCAATCCACAATGGTCTTGTGAAGTATGTACTATATTACAAATTAGGAGATGGGTAAAAAGAGGTTAAGTTACCTGCTCAGTGTTGCACAACTAGTAAATACCTGAAAGAGAATTTGAACACAACTAATTCTAGTGCTCTGTCTACACAGCTTCTAGTCAACTCTGCTCATTATAACTACAGACATTTTACATCTGTGTAGATGGTTAGGTGGATAGATGATTGCTATATGGATGGGTGGATGGGCAGATGGATGAGTAGGCAGGTAGATAACAGGCATGTTTATACATATTGATGCACACACACACAGAAGCTATGACTTGATTGATGTAGGGGGTTCTTGGTTTGGGGCATTAAAGCTTTAGAGAATCGTCTGGGGCACTGAGAGTAAATGACTTATCCCAGGTCACACAATCTGTGTATGGCAGGGGCAGGAATCAACTTCAAGTCTCCCTCCTGACTCCAGGAGCAGCTGCTTATCCATTACACTCTAGTGTATCATGTATCCATGCATGCATGTGTATGTGTGTATGCCTTCTTCCATGTACATATGGATTAGACAGGATATTACACGATCATAGTGCAGTTTTAAGCTATTTAAAGTGTATATGGACTCATACACACATTTATAACCCATAATACATATACGGATTATGTGTATGTGTGTACAATATATATGAATGTATGTGTGTGTAAAATGTTTCTTTAGTCCTTTCCAGGATACACAGCAATTTCTTCTCATTTGTAAGATACCCATCTTGCAGATGAGAAAACTGAGGGCCAGAGATGTCAAGAGGATTGTGCAGGCTCATATAGGTGACTAGTAGTGGAGTCAGGGGCAGAACCTAGCTTTTCTGACTTCAGGACCAGTGTCTCTTGCTTAACCCCATTCCATTGAGGAAGGGGAAATCATATCTCAACCTGTTGATCCTTGAGTTTTTCTAAGAACTACCTCTCTCTGTCTCTCTTTGTCTCTGTCTTTCTGTGTCTCTGTCTTTATGTCTCTGTATCTGTTTGCCTTTCTGTCTGTCTCTCACTATCTGTCTATCTGTCTCTGTCTTTCTGTATCTGTCTCTGTGTCTATTTCTATGTGTCTCTCTTTGTATGTCTCTCTCCATCTCTCATTCATTCTCTCTCTCATTCTCTGTCCATCTCTCTCTGTCTCTCCCTCACCTCCTCCATCTCCATGCACACCCAAGACTCTGGGCCA
The DNA here is from genome assembly GCA_028627135.1 of Pseudochirops cupreus. Taxonomy (NCBI): domain Eukaryota; kingdom Metazoa; phylum Chordata; class Mammalia; order Diprotodontia; family Pseudocheiridae; genus Pseudochirops; species Pseudochirops cupreus. The sequence continues at coordinate 203,374,163 of CM053583.1, forward strand.
GCAAACTCTGTACTTTCTGATTACTGGTGTTGTTTTGGAAACTCTTCAGTGACATTCTGTGGGTTGCAGAGAAAGTCAACAAATGAGATTGTTGGGAAAATGTGTGAAGAACAGGCTTGAGTGACAGTGCATCACTGTACAGCCTCCTGTCATGGGCCTGCCTGTCTTGCTCTCCTTGCCAAATCTACAGTCTTTGGTGGCTTCTCTTTCCCACCTTTGTGTTGGGATAGATAATGTTCACTTTCCTGCCCCTGGACCTGACCCTCGATACCAACACACATAATATCACAATAGCTCATGGGCCCACACTGCTTTAAGACAGAATAGTGAGGGAAATGGAGGAAGGGAAACTCCTTGTTTCATGGTGGACACTTGATAGGGATAGAGTTTGTGCTCAGGTAATTGCTAGTCTAGGTGACCTCTGAGGTCTCTGGATCCTCAGCTGTGATTTCTCCTTCTTCCTGCTCTTTCCTCTTCAGTATTCCAAGGAGCCAGAATCTTGAAGGGATTATTGTACCCTCCAAAGACTAACCAGTCAGAACCTGGGGATGGCTTGCCAGGTGGGTTTTGTTAGTTGCTGTGGCTCAACTTTCATCCCACTTAAGTCAATCCAGCAAGAACTAAAGTGGTTTTAGGCCACAGATATAATCTGTCACTGAGCTGTGCAGTGATGTGGGAATTATTTAGTATAAAGTAAATTAACTAAATTTATCAACTCATGCAACAAAACATAATTTTTTACATCTTAACATCATGTAATATAGCTTATGTGGCTGTACGCATTCACTTTACATGACTTGGCAATGGTTTTTACGAGATTTTGACACATATTCTTGAATTCTTTGTCATGGAACCACATTGTTATTACATTGCATATAAAATTACCTAAAATGAACAGTTCATTTCTACAAGTCTAGCCTTGATTATAGCCCATAGGCTTATTTTTTAAAATTCAATTTTCTTTTATTTTCACAAATATTCTCACTACCTTTCCCACTTCACCTCTATACACACCAAGGCAAGAAAAAGCAAAGCCCCTATTACAATCAAGTATAATCAAGCAAGAAAAAAATATGTATAATCAAGAACAAAAAAAACCATGTCCCACTCCCAACATGACTTCATCGGCATTCTGAGCACCTCACCTCTCTATCAGGAAGCGGGCAGCATATTTTACCATGAGTCCTCTCAAAGTGTGGCTGGTCATTTGTGGATCATTTTGTGTTGTTATTGTGGAAAATGTCTTCCTGTTTGGCAGATTAGAGTTAGTGACATAGCCAAACTCTCCCAACATCCCCCTCCAAACAACTTTAAAATAGCTCCTCGAGTCAAATTTTGGACTAGCAGAACCAACAAAAGGTCAGAATGACAAATTTTTCCTAAGACAATGTAGGAGTCAGCAGGAGAGCTCTCTAAAGTACAATTGTAGTTGGCTCAGAGCACAGCAGTAACACCAGCTACTTTGGAGCTGCTACTTTTTGGCTTTGGAGGTGCCTGGGTGAGGGGCAGCAGGGCAACAGCAGTAGCAGCTTCAAAAATTCTCAGCCCATAGATGGTAAAAGGGGCAGAAGACTAGACAGAAACATTCCTGGGGAACCTCAGTTGTCACTGGATGCAGCTGGCCCTGATTGGCAACTCTATTGCTCACACACAGTTCTGAGCAGCGGTTACAGGTTAGAAAGGCACACTTGTGTTCAGTCTCAGAGAAGCAGGGATGCTGGTCACAGTTCCAAGGCAGAGAGGAGCACAAGCACTTGTGGTTGCAGAAGAAGAGGGGACCTGGTCACAATTTCAGGGTCAAGAGGAGTGCTAACACTTTTGGCTACAGGGGACCAAGATAAAGACCAGAAAACAGACCAGGAGAGCAGTGATCATACCTCTTCCCAGATCATACTGCCTTGAAAGCATAAAAAACTTGAAGATCTCCAGAGCCATCTCTAAAGATGGCAGAATGAAAAAGGCTGAGGCTTGGAAAAGTGCCTCCTACCTCCAACTTCAATATAATGTCGAAAGTCAAAAAATAGGTAAAAACAATAAGCAAGCAACAGCAACAACAAAAAAGAATTTGACCATAAAAACCTATTATGGTGGCAGGGAAGACCAAGGTATAAACTCAAAAGAAGACAATAATATGAAAACAGCGACAAGGAAAACCTAAAAGAAAAATGCTAATTGGACCCAAATACAACAAGAATTCCAGGAATAGGTTCTTTTGTTTGCTTTAAGTGAGAGACAGGTAAAAGTAGTAGAGAAAAAAATTGGAAAAGAAATGAGTGTGAGGCAAGAAAAGTATAGAAGAGAATTAAGATCTTGGTAAAAGAGGTATAAAAAAATACTGAAGAAAAAAGGAACACCTTAAAAACCAGAATTGATCTAATAGTAAAAGAGGCACAAAAATTCACTGGAGAAAAGAACACCCTAAAAATCAGATAGGCTAAATAGAAAAAGAGATACAAAAACCTCACTGAAGAAAATAATTTTTTAAAAATTAGAATTGGGCAAGTGGAGCCTAGACATCATGTTTCAAGCAACTATAAAGGAAAACTGAACCAATATCTTAGATCCACAGAGTAAAATAGAAAGTGAAAGAACCCATTTACTGGTCATCTCCTCCCCAGAAGAACTAATGGTGTCTGAATACAGATTGAAGCAACTTTTGTGTTTTTTTTTCCACTTTATTTCTCTTGAGGCTTTTAAAATCTGTATTTTCTTTCACAACATGACTATTATGGATATGTCTTGCATGACCACACATATATAACCTGTATGGAATTGCTTGCCTTCTCATTGAGGGGAGGGGGTGGAGAGGGAGGGAGAGAATTTGGGACTCAAAGTTTTAAAAACAAATTTTAAAAATTATTGTTTACATGTAACTGGGAGGAAAATAAATACTAAACAAATACAGAAAAAAAAAGAGTTACGTGGGACAAGAGATATCGAGTCACTTGCACAGTGTCACAAAGCTACTAAGTGTCAGAGGCAGGACTTGAACCCAGAGTCTCCTGCTCCCAGGAGAGGAAACTGCATAAAAGTTATTGTTTCTTCCAAGTAATCTGTATAGCACTGGTCCTGAAGCTTCTGTTCAACTAAACCCATCTTCAAAACTTTGGTATGATCACCATGAGTCCTCCTGGGCATATCTTGAAAAGGGCAAAATCCCAAAGAGTTCTATCAATCCAGTTGCCTCCCTTTGGTTCTGGGACAGGTAGGTAGGTGGTGCAGGGGACAGAATGCTCAGTCTGAAGTCAGGAAGATTCATCTTTCTGAGTTCAAGCCTAGTCTCAGACATTTACTAATTATTGTACCAGTTGTTGTTCAAGTCACTTAACCTTGTTGCCTCAGTTTCCTCACCGGTAAAATCATCTGGAGAAAGAAATGGTAAACCACTCCAATATCTTTGCCAAACGGAGTCATGGAGAGTCAGACATGCCTGAAACAGCTAAACAACAACACAACAATCTGTGATTGTGGGAACTCTTGAGGAATGTCTCCAAGGCTAAAATCTGTCTTCAGTGGAAAGAAATCCTTCTGGCCTTTATACCTTAATACTTTGTAATAGGAAGCATTGGCCACATTCTTGAATGATCATAATAAGCCAGTGTCCATGAAACACAGTTCAGAACAAGATAAAAGAAGGCATTGTATCAATCAGAAAAGGAGGCAGTGTGTGGAAATAGAAAGATTCAGCAGATACAGGTTCAAATGCTGGCACTACTAATTAGTACTTGCAAAATCTTGGGCAAGTTAGCTCTCTGAACCTCAATTTTCTCATTGGTCAAATGAAAGAATTGGGCTAGATGAGTTTTTAGTGTGTCAAGCTCTAAAAGTTGATGATTCTATGCTCATAGATGCAGTGTTGAAGGAAAACTCAGCTGGAAGCAAGGACCCCTCAGGACTAGTATGAGTTGTAATACTTGTTCAAGTTACCTATCCTCTTCAGCCCAGAATGTAAGAATTAGAAGAGGTCTCAATGGTTATGGACTCAGCCCATGATTTTCCTGAATCATATCCTCCTTGAACTCTTGACTGTCTTTGACAGTGCATTACCCTCTCCCTCTCTAGATTTCCTTGACACTGCTCTCTTCTCTCATGTATCACAAGCACCCTAGCATACCCAGGATGGCTGCTAGCACAGGTTCTTAGATCTGCTTTTCTAAAGGAAAGCAACTCAAAATGGGTTAACAGTCTCACTTTAATCAAACATACATATGTCATTTACCTAGTTCAGGAGAAAAAGTCAGCACCCTGAACTTCAGAGAATGCAAACAGAATACAAACACAAGTTACAAGCAGACAAAGAAACAGACCAGCAGACGGGCTTCCAACCATCTGACCATCACATCCATACCTAGTTAGTTACCAGAGAGGGAAGCACCAACATTCGGGTTTTCGAAGCCAGGGGGCTCAACAGCTTCCAAGAGTCTCCTCTGGCCAAATCACACAACTCTTTCCAAAGTGAGCCCCAAAGCAAAACCTCACATCAGGGTATATATAACCTTCTCCTGGATCAGAGAATGTCACAACCCTCTTGACCAACTGCCTAATCACAAAGCAATAAGGTGTGGGTGTTCCTCCATGTGACAACATTCAGCCTATTAGGAGGCAGAGTACATTTTCAAATCAGGGAAGGTTCTCAGAGTCACTTATTCCTATCAGAGAGCCTAGGGGCAGGGAAGATCTTCAGATTCCCATAACATAACATTCAACCTGAAAACCAAGCCAATACAGGGGGATCTCCAAATTCCATTACCAATACATCTTACTGGTCTGGTCTCCTTGATCTTCCTTGCTGGCTCCTCATACATGCTATGTATTCTTTCTTTCTTTCTTTCTTCCTTCCTTTCTTTCTTTCTTTCTTTCTTTCTTTCTTTCTTTCTTTCTTCCTTCCTTCTTTCCTTCCTTCCTTCCTTCCTTCTTTTCTTTCTTTCTTTCTTTCTTTCTTTCTTTCTTTCTTTCTTTCTTTCGCTTTTTGGAGGGCAATTGGGGTTAAGTGACTTGCCCAAGGTCACACAGCTAGTAAGTGTTAAGTGTCTGAGGCCATATTTGAACACAGGTCCTCCTGACTCCAGGGCCAAGTGCTCTATTCACTGTGCCACCTAGCTGCTCCCATGCCATATTTCTTAATTACATGGATTTATCACCAAGGTTCCATCCTGAGCACTCTTCTCTTCTTTCCACATTTTGTCCTCTGTTGACTCCATCATGTCCCATGGTTTAATTATTATCTCAGTGTACATAATTCCTAGATCTATAGATTTAGCCTCCAATTCTCTTCTGGACCCCAGTCCTATATCACTTCTTTGACAGTTCTACCTAAATATCCCATAGGCATCTTGAACAGGACAAAGGACCATAGGATCATGGATTTAGTTCTGGAAAAGACTACAGAAGTCTTCTCATTCAATCCTCTCATTTTGCAGATAAAGAAGCTGAGACCCAGAAAAGTTAAGTGAATTCCCAATTGATACAGGTAGTATATAGCATATCTGGGATTTGCAACCAAGACCCCTGACTCCTAAGCAGGAACCCCTCCACCATCCTCCCTTTCCAACCAAAAGAAAACTCATCATCTTCCCCCTCCCACAAAGCCACCACTCTGTGTCTTTGCACAGGTGTCTCCCCAATCCCAATCCCCTATGCCTGGAATACATTCTCTCCTCACTGCTCACTATCTCTCAACACATATCCAATGCCCCCTTTTACATACTAGCTTTTTTGTACCTCAAGTTGTTAGTGCCTTCTCCCCCCAAATTACCGTGTATTTGCCTTACAGATTTGTGTACTCCCATTTGAACATCTTGTTCCCTCTAAGAGAATATAACTTCCTTTAGGGCAGGATTAATTTCATTTTTGTCTCTCTATTTCCAGCAGCTAGCACAGTGCCTAGAGGGGCTTCTTGGTTGATTAACTAACCAAGGAGCCCTCTATCATATTTGGTGACATGAGGACAGCATCCCTTGCTCAAAAGACTTCCAGTAATAGGAAATGCATTCTCTTCTGTGTGAACCCATTCCACCCTTGGACATCTCTAATAATTTGGAAGTTTTCCTTATATGGAACCAGGAACTGCCTCTCTGAAACTTTGCCTTTTTTCTCACTATCCTTCTTGAACTCTCCTGAACACATTATCTACTTTGTCTATGACCTGAAAATGTAGTGCCCAGAGCAAAACACAGTACTACAGATGTGGGCTGACACATTAGGAATACAGTGGGACCATCCCCTCCCCAGTCATACACACCGTGCCCCTATTCATGTAGACCAATAGAAAACTGACTTTTGGGGATGTCATGTGACATTGTCTTCTCACGTTGCCTTGGGAGTCCACTTAAACCTCCAGATTCATCCACACAAATTATTTATCTACTCTCCTCATTCTATACTTTTGAAGTGAACATTCTAATAACTACACTTTTATTTGATTTGTAGATTTAGAATTAGAAGGAATATTAAAGATGGTCTCATCCAACCTCCTCCATTTTATGGATGTGAAGACTGAGGCCCAGAAAAGGAAGCAAGTTTCTGAAAGTGACATGGATAATGAGTTGGAGAACTAGGCCCTGAACCTACCCACTCACCTCAAATTCAGAACTCTTTTCATTACATCTTATAATCAAGTTCTTTGTAGATCCTTTCATTCATAAGCCCTCCTAACTTTGGGTTATTTGCAAATCTTATAAGCATACTAACTATGGATGCAACCCAGTCATTGGTACACATGTTGAAAAACAGAGAGGCAAGCAGGAGGCCCCTGCAGAATCCCACCAGAGGGCTCCTTCTACTGTGGCCATGGCTGTTTGGGTCTGATCACTCAACCAGTTGTAAATCTACCTAATGCTTCCAGGCCCCCTCTCCCCATAATATCTCCAGGGAGAGCAAAAACCGAATTCTCCAAGTGCGTGGCAGAGATCTAATTATGTCATGTTTCTAGATTTTCCCAATCTACTGCAGATTTCTCATTTATAAATGAGGAGGTTTTGACTTGATGATTCCAATGCCCCCTCTAGCTCTAACATTCTAGAATACTTAGTGGGGATGCAGAAGCCTGATTAAGCCATCTGCTTCCACAGATGTTATTCGTCTCCAGGATCCAGGGGCACTCACGTAAGGAAAGAAACTTGTAGAATTTCATGTTTACTTAGCCTCCCTGGAGTGCTCCAAACCCTTGTTTCAGAGGATGCTGTGGAGGCTTACCAAGGGCTAACTTCTCCCCAACTGTGAACACCAGGGATTTATCTTCCCTTGTTTACTTAGCAGGGTTCTGAAGTTATGTAGCTGAAGTTACTGCAGAGAGCTATATAGAATAACCCGGGGACAAGAAACCACCAATTTACATTGACATGATGTTTTAAGGTTTAAAAATGCTTTATAGACATGCCCTCATTTGAACTTCATAACAGCCCTGTGGGGTAAAGATTACAAAGACTATTTTCCCCATTTTACAGATGGGAAAACTGAATCTTTAAGTAAGGCTGAATGGCTTGCTTTTGGTCCCACAGGTGAAAGAGCATTGTTCTCTCTTCTGTTTGGAGGAATCTGGAATCTTGTCTTTCAGTTGGATCAGAATTCGGTTTTGTATATTCTTTCCTTAGCAGGAAAATTTTAAATGACTCCTAAAATGGGTTTATCTTGGAGGCCAGAGATGGAGGAGGGGGGAAGGGGGTACCTCAGATGGAGCAGAGGTCAGCTTTCTCCTAATCCCATTCCACTGCCTCATTTTGGCAAATTTGAGATGGGATCAGATAAAAGTTGTCCTCTGGAATCCATAGGGTTTATCCTATAGTCAGGACAGTCCTGGGGATGCAGTCAGTAGCCAAAGTTTAGCTCTCCTTTCCTTTGAGATGGAAAGGAAAGATAACCATTGCTAAGTAGTTTGGGAAATCCAGAACATTCTCTAAGGACAAGACTCCTTCTATGCGCAAGGAAAGTACCCCAGAAAGGTTTGAGGACAGAAGAGAATCTTTCAACACAAGGGCATTGGAAGGTTCCATTCTTCAAAATCTCGTGTTTGTTCATTCATTTAAAGAGCACATCTGGAGAAAACACACAAAGAGCTTTGGCCACATAGGTTCAGCCCTGTATGGGAACTGGCTCCAAGTGTGTCCTGAGAAGACAGTCAGGAAGGGCATTCAAAAGAAGGATCAAGGTTGGAGTGAAAGCAACAAAAAATCCAGGAATCGCGATGCATGGGCCGTCAGCTCCCTGGGATGATCCAGAAACGGGGGACATAACGCTTCAATATCCAGTGATTATTGAATCCACAGGAGGAGAAGGACTTTCTTCCAGTGGCAGAGATGGCATTTTAAGGCCAGTGATCATCACAAATAAAGCGTGCATTACTTCTTCTTTAAATCAGGAGGTCACTTATAGAAGATTCAAATTGACGGCTTCCACAATCATTTCTTCCTCAAAATCCACGGCCCTCATGGCCATTTCTTGGTTTTGTACCTTCTGGCCTGTTTTCTAAGTGCACAAGATGCCAATCTCACTCTTTCCCATGTGCAAACACTGAAGCCATGATGGCCTATTGGAAAGGACACTGGCTCTAGAGTCAGTGATACGAGTTTAAATTCTGCCTTTAACTTACCTGTGTGACTTGAGGAAAGTTATTTCATTTCCTGCTGCCTTGATTTCCTCATCTGCAAACTGAAGGGATTTAACTCAGAGGCTTCTGGGGTCCCTTCCAGCTCTAAATTTAGGAACCTTTGCTCCTAAGATAGTAAACCAATCTTAAAATAAGTACCAGAGGCCTACATCGAGGACTATACCCCACCCATTTGGGGGCTCTACTCAATATACCTGAAGGCTGCACCTTTCCCTTAACCCTATCCCTAACCAATCCATTGCTTCTTTGCTTGGAAGAGACTCCATCTCCATTTGGTGAAGTCTCTCTCTCACTTCAAGGTCCAACTCAGGTGTCACATCCTCCAATGAAGCCCTCCCTGAAACCTACAAAGGCAGACTGAGACCTCTCAGTCCCGAAATAGTCCCAAATAATTTGACTTAACATCTTTGTTATAAAGAATGACTCTTGGGGAATGGTAAAGGGGACCAGATAGTGATGCAAATCTAAAAGATACTAAAAGAAAAGATGTCAGTAAAAATTTCATTTAAAGATCACCTGGCTCTTCATCCTCTGTCAGACAATGCACACTCCCATGTTGTGTGCTAGGTCTCACTTACTGGTGGCAGTGTTTGACTTCCCCCCATCCCCACTTCCCTCTCCTCAGTGACTCAGAAGCCATTGTTAAAAAGTTACTTAGAAGGCAAGCTGTCACTGTGCAGGAAGATTCCCTTCATGGTTTCCAACCAGTTAGAATGAAAGCTCCTTGAGGTCAGAGAGCAGGGTCATCTGAGTATGCCCAGTGGCTTTGGAAGAAGTAAGTGCTTAATAAATGGGTCTTGATTGAATTACCCCATGTGTTTTCAGGAACCTGGTGCTTACTCTAAATTTCATTTAAAATTTTAAAAAAATCTGCCTTCACTCTCAGTTAAGAATCAATTAACGTCTAGGATGGGCATAGTCGTTCTTCAGGGACTGCATAGTTTATAAAGCTGAATCTGAACTCCTGAAGGGCTCTAAGTCAAGGAACTGCAAATTCTCCAAGGATTTGGAACTGAAGGACATTCAATGTGTTGGAAGAGGCGGATGCTGGCATGATCTGGTTGTCCTACATTACAAAGAGTTTCACGAGAGAACCTGTCTAAAAGGTTGCATGTCTTAACCATACTTAAAAATATTTATATGAATGAAAAGATGTGGCAGAAGCAAGTAATAAATGATGGGTAGTCCTTGAATTCCAGGTATATACATCAGAGATACAAGGGAAAATTGGAGAGAGGGAGCTAGCAGCTGCAAAGACCTGAAGGTCCCGCGTCACAGGCAGTGTTCCTTGAAGGAAGCCAAGGCTTCTGAGATATGGAGGGAAAGATGGCACAGAATCATTACAAAAACAAAAAATGGAACACCGGTCATAAGAAAAGCCAAAAAACCAGTGAGCAAGGAGGGGAGTGATGGGGCTGAGAAAGGAGGTTGGAACAGTATTGGGGAAGGCTTTGAATGCCAAGGAGAGGGTTTTATATTTAACCTTGAAAAGAATAGGGAGCCATTGGAATTAACCAAGGGGTGGGACTTTATGCTAAGATTTGCATTTTTGGAAATTCAGCTTGGCAACTGTGTGAAGGATGAATTTTAGGAGAGGCTTACAGCAGGTAACCTATCTGGAAGTTACTGCAATAGTCTAGGTGAGAGACAATGATGGATTTGATGAGGGTAGTTAGTGATTGCATGAATGTGCAAGGGAGGTAGGAACCATTATGCTGGATGCTCCCTGAAGGCAGAGGCTCTTTTGGTCTTTACATCTCAGCCCATCAAGACGCCTAACACACAATGAGCATTAATGGGTGCTTGTTGATTGATTGATTGATAGTAAAGGTCATAGCCTGTTAGTTGGGTGATCTGTAAAGGATATCTGGGAGCACACGGAACAGAATCTCACAGGATAGGTTGGCATGGGTGGGTTGGGAGCTCTACCACATGGAAGACCTAGGCTCACACCGTGTCTCTGACTTTTACTACCTATAGGACTTCGGGGCAAGTAATTTTATCACCTGGGCCCTCAGTTTCCTCATATTATGTAAATGTAAAATGAGGGGTTTTGGATGAGATGATTTCTAAGGTCTCTTCCTGTTCTAGATCTTGGATTCTGTAAGTCTCAGGTCTATTGAAGCCTCCACACTTTGGGACAATAGCAACCCCCACCCTAATCTCCAATCATCTTTATTACAAAGAGAAGGACAGAAGATAGTAAGGACTGATTGATACTAAGGAATCAGTCAGTTGATAGGCTTTTTTTTTTTCCTGATAACAAGAATGGCATTGGGGACCCTCAGAGTGAATGGAGAATCAGTGGACTCGGATGTGTGAACATGGAGAAACAGAGTCTACACAGATTGAAACAGAGTGAAGAGTGAAACCAAAGTCTCCAGCTGGATCCTAGCAGCTTGAAAGTGTACCTCTTTTCTGAAGTAGTTATAAATGTTTCCAGTTGGTGTTATTTATTTCGAGAGTTGAATATCAACAACAATGCTCGAAATGACAAATAATGACTACAAGAGGACCATGTGTTGCCTGAAATTAACCAAACATTCTCTCCCCTCCCAACCATATGGCTCTGCCCACCTCCTGAGGGACATCCCAAGCTTTCTCCTTCCTATAAACAATTGAGAGTAATCGTGATAAACAAACAGGAGAAAAGCTAAACTCTCCCTGCTCCTCACCCAGTCACTATTTGTGACTGTGCAGTCATGTTTACTCCTGCACAGGAGAAGTTTATGTAGGCAGCCCTCCTGCAGTGACCCCCTGGGGAGGTGACTAAGAGATGGTGCTTGGTGAGAAAGAGGTTCCAAGCTCCTTGTTCTTTCTTGACACTAGATTCTAATGGTTCCTATGGACCCAATCCTTCGATTTTCTCCATGTGCTTAAACATGTTAAATTAAAGTAGAATGTATCTGTGGAAGCCAGGTATGGAGTTCATAGTTTTCTTTCCTGCAACAATGACCAAAATATTTTATTGGATCAGAAAATTCTGATGCAAGACATCATCATTACAGATGATGGAAAGGTATTCAAGAAAAGACTTAGGACTCTGGGAAGTTTCATCAAAATTTCATGATCTAGGATTACTGCCAGCAGCTATATCCATAAGATTTAGATCTCTAAGGGACTTTAGAGGGCATGTAGTCCAGCCCCCTCACTTTACAGAGGAGGAAACTGAGGCCCAGGGAGGGGAAAGGATTAGCCCAAGGTCATGCAAACACTAAAGAGCAGAATTAAGAGTCAGTTCAGGTTCTCTGACTCCAAATAAGCTTAATATGCTCTTTCTACTCCACTTGGCTGCTGCTACAAATCACTGAAGAAAATGAACCTCTCTGAGAATTTTTCCTGTTTACAGGAGAAAAGAAGATGGCCTTCAAAGATGCAGCCTCTTTCTTAGCTGGTCCATCCTTCTCACTGCTCGGCTCTGAGAGAGATTACGCTTGGAATTCTCTTGCTCATTACTCATCTCATTTAAGATTCAAGCAGAGGTGGTCATAAAATGCTACATCATTGAAAGTTATTGGGAAGAAAGACATCAGGCCTCTTCGTGGTCATTTATAGTCAGAACTAAAATGCTCCTGGCATCTCTTGAAAGTCACCTTAATTAAACTGGACAAACGTTCATTAAATGCTGACTGGACTATATGCCAGGTAGTGTGTTAGGCAGAAGGAACACTGATAGAACTGAAAATAAGGCCTGCCCTCAAGGAGGCTACATTTTACTAGGGAGAGGTGATGCCTCATTTAAAAAAAGAAGTGAATTTCCATGATTACCGTTATCACTATTATTTCTCAGTTCAGCACAGGCAGAATGTATATAGATGACAGACACTTCCATAGCTTTCCAAATCCCTTTACCCACAGCACATGTTTCACAGGGCTGTGTGCTTTCCAAAGGCCTTATACCTGTTCATCTTATTGGATACTCTCAAGAGTGCCCAGAAGGAAGGGAGAATATCATGAGCTCCATTTGCAGGTGAGAAAACCGATTTGGAAGATTTAAGGAACTTGTGCACAGTTACCCAATAAGTCAGTCAGTCACAGGACTGAAAAAGAGGAGACACTTTAGAGATCATTGAGTTGACGCATTTAGCAGGGAAGACCACTGAGTTCTAGAGAGGAAATGACTTATCCAAGGTTACACAACTAATAAGGGAAAGAATCAGGATTTGACCTCAGGTCCTCTGACTAAAGAACTCTTTCCATTGAACCACACTGCTACTACACAAACTTCCTTGTGTGAGTAACTAGTTCCTCATTGTTTTAGTTAGGTAAAAGAAATCAAGCTGATTAGAAGCTACTGCAAATTTTAAAAAAGAAAGAAAAAAGAGAATTGGCTATTATAATTCATTTAGCCAAAAAGCACTCACTTTTCTGATCTAAAGTTTAAATGTCAGAGGGAAATAGTCTGGAAAAAAGTGAGAATGAAGAAGCAAGAAGTTGCTGTGATTAACCCCAATTGTCATCATGTTCCCATCAATACACACTCATTAGGGTGGAACTCTTGTGCATGAAGATGTTCTCCCTTCATCCCCGAAAAATGTAATGGGATAGGTAGCTTGCCAGAGAAGAAATGGAATTTGGTTCGAAGTACCAGGAGCAACATGGGAGAAGACATGATTTGGTCTTGTGCCCTGGCTTCAGAGATGCCCCCTTTCCTCATTCACCTCTTACTTCTTGGATGCCTCTTCTTTCAGTTCCTTTGCTGGCTCCTTTTTTTCTTCCCAACTCTTTAGCAGGGCTATTCCCCAAGAGTTTGTCCTGGACCTTCTTCTCTTCTTTTTCCTTTGCAGTCTCACTCATTCTCTTGGATTCTACAACTACTCCTATTCAGACAACAGCTAACTCATTATTTTTAGTCCTTTTCTCTCTTCCTAGCTCCAGGCTCTCATTTGTAAATGTCTACTTAGATGATCCTCATTACCTCATACTTAATCTATCCAAAGTAGAATCAGCAGCAACGCCCATAAAGGTAGAATGGGGAAGGAGACGAAAAAGATGGAGAAGGAAGATTTAGATAAGAGGGGGGTGGCTGTTAGAGTGCAAAGTCACAAAAGGCAGAAAAGGAGACAGAAGGAGAGGGGCAAGGAGGAAGGAGTGGTTAATAGCATCCCATGTTGCAGAGAAGGCAAGGAGGAAGAATATGGAAAAGAGGGCATGAATTTAATGAGAAGGCAGTCATTAGTAACTTTGGAGGAAGATGTTTTAGTGAAACAGTGAGAATGGAGGTTAGCTGGCAAGGCATGACAGACACAGCATGAGAGTCAGGAGGAAGTAAAAGTGGCCAAGGAGGATTTTTTCTAGGAGCTGGACAGTAGAGAGAGAATGGTGGGATCTGAGAAGCAGGAGGGACCTCGGACAGCATCAAGTCTAACCTGTGCTTGATCATGAATCTGTTCTACCACATGTTTGACAAGTGGTCAGTTAACTTTTCCTTGAAGACCTCCAGAAAGAAAGGTTGAAAGGGGAATGAGGTCAAGGGAAGGAGGTTTCTTTTCTTCTGTTCTTTTTAAGTATAACTTCTGAACATGATTGTATGTTTCAAGGAATAAGTCAATAGAGGGAGAAAGACTGAAAATGAAAATCACTAGTGGAACTAGTAAGGAAATAAACATTTATTAAGCACCTACTGTATGTCCCTTCTACAGACTAAGGATATACACACAAAAAAGAATGCAAGACATAGTCATAGCGATTAGCCTGGATATGGATGAGGATCAACAATTATTCTGAGACCAGAAAGAAATAGGAAAATATGGTGGAGGGTGCTGAGAGGTTTAGAGAGGTAGAATAGGGGAAATGAAAATTGTCACTTTTCTTGTTTTAACCTCTCAAAGAACCTTTTTTGTCCCTTGAGTAAGTTTCATACTCAGCCTAGAATTTGAGATTGTTCTGAAATCTGACTCCATTTCATCTGCCTATGTTAAACTCTAGATTTACTAACTTTCATGCACATGCTCCATCTGTTACTTTCTGAACCCCATCTCCTTGCTTACACTCACACTTTTCTGTAAGTAATACTAGAAGGGTATTTCTATGTCCCTTTTCCATTCCCTCCCCCATCCTTGCATCCCCCATATTTTACTTTCTATTCATTGGAAATCTGTTCATCCTTCAAGATTCCAACAAAATGCCACTTTCCCCAGAAACCTTCTCTGAACTTATCTTGTCTTACTCCCTCAGTCAGAATGATCTAACTTATTTTCTCCTCATATTGGACTTAGTAACTATTTAATAATTTTATTCCATTCTGTTCTGCCTATAGTAATTACATAGCTCACTCATTCATGCACTGAGCATTTACTAAGAACCCACTGTGTCCTCTCCTGGTTCTCCTCATGTCCATCCGACAGCCCCTTTTCAGGCTTCTTACTGGATCCTCTCCTAGGTCATGGCCACTAACTATAGGTGTCTCACAAATCTCTGTCCATGATTTCTTCTCTTCTCCCTATCTACTATTTCTCTTGGTGATCTCATCAGCTTCCATAGATTCAATCATCATCTCCAGGTTGATAATTCCCAGATCTACTTATCCAGTCTTACTCTCTCTTCTGGATTCCCTCTCATATCTTCAGTTGCTCATTAGACATTCAGACTGGTTATCCTGCAGACCCATCACCTCACCCCTGGACTGTTGGAATAGGCTGCCTGCCACAAGTCTCTCCCTACTTTAGTCTGTCCTTAACTCAGCTATCAAATTTATCTTCCCAAAGCACAGGTCTGACAATGTCATATATGCCCTCTCTTCCTAGCATTCAACAAATCACAGTGGATCACTACCACCTCCAGGATCAAATGCAAAATCCTCTATTTGGTGTTTAAAACCTTTCACCACCTGGCCCTCTTCCCATCACCTCAGCTCTCCTCAGGTTCTCTAACTGACCCTGTTCTCAAAAGTGTTCCTAGAAGAAGATACTGCAACTCCCAAAGGCAAGTATTTTTTTTCACCAGGTTTAGAATGCTCTTCATCCACATCTCTGCCTCCAGGCTCTCTTGGGCTCTTTCAAATACCCAATAAAATTCCCCCTACTTACCAAAACCAAGGAGCATAAAGTCTACAGCACCCACAACCTCCCAAACTAGCAGTCCCGTCAAAAAAAGATGATGACATGAACCTGGCATGAATTGTTCCCTGATGGATCCCTGCTAGCTGGCATTCATCATCCCTTTTCTCCTAAACACTCACAAGCTGTCCCTTGAATAATTGCATCCTAGAATTTTGCTGTGAATTAAAGTCAAACCCACCAAAGAAGATTGGGGGCAAGGGTGGAGAAGGAATCACCTTCCCTTAAACAAATGGTCATTTCCCTCGGGATCCTCTCTCTTTTTCCATTATTTTTAATATTATTTTATTTTTCCCCAGTTAAATGTAAAGACAATTTTTAATGTTCATTTAAAAAAATCGAGTTGCAAATTTCCTCTTTCCCTCTATCACTTTCTGTCTCCCTGAGAGAGTAAGCAATTTGATGTATGCTATCCATGTTCAATCATGCAAAACATATTACAGTATTGGCTATATTGTGAAAAAAGCCAGACTCAAAGGAAACACACACATGTACACACACACACACACACACACACACACAGAGTGAAAAATAATATGCTTTGATCTGCAATCTCGATTGTTTTTCAAAAATCCAGTCAGTGGCTCAGTAACCACATCTGCAAATTCTTTCTATACCTTGGGATATCATATGTCATGGGTTGTAGGGTCCTTGGGTGATCATCATCTCTAATCTGCACAAATAGAAACTGAGAACCCAAGAGGTCAACTGATTAATCTAACATCATTCAGCTTATCAATGTCAGGGGTAAGATTTGAACTCAGGTCTTCTGTCTCTAAGCTCTGTTTTTATCTCATAATTTTTGTGATTTGTTTGTTCTTCCATTTCCAAGAGGACCAGTGACATCATGAGGTGATGTCTTGACTTGTGCACGAATTGGATTTCAGCAAGGCAGAGTTGCACAAAGTCATCAGCCTCACTCTCTCTTCCAGAGGCATTGAAGTCCAGTGGCCCAGGATGCAGTAGATGCCCTAGGTGTGTTCAATGTCTGACCAAGCTCCCAGGGCTTGGTCTACCTCACCGAACAAACTGCTCCTTTCTTTTCCTAAGCACACATTTGAATATTCAATGGTGGCCAGCAATGGCAGAAATAGAAGCCTGAAAGTGTGAATGGGTGACAATGCCCAGAACCTCACAAACACAGCTGGGATTCTTTCATCTTTAATATGACAATCAGCTATCATCAGTATAAGGATGTCATCCCTAGGATGGACATGAACTATAATTCTTTGTTGGGTGACATGAATCTTGTTGAGATGACTACCAATTGGGTGCCAATGATAGGGGCCTATGTCAATGTTGAAGAAGACAGAGGGAACTCCCACACATATACTCAGCAGGATAAAGAAGGAACTGAGGAGAAATAGCTTTCTTTGGGGCACCCTTCTAACCATTCCAGCAAGAAACAGAAAGGCCTTCTCCTCTTCTACTCCCACTGGCCATGTAGCTATGGTGACTACAGGCCAATGACAGCAGATTAATGAGTCTGCTGTCTTCTGTTTTCTTCCCTGAGAACAGGTCAATGGGTGTTTCCAGCTGCAGCAGTAACCTCTTGAATTCAAGAAGACCAGAAGGTCTGAGTCAGGTGCTGGCAGCTCAGCAGGACGTGATTCCTCAAGCAAACCCATTTCTCAGAGGGAAAGAGGCAAATTAGCTGAAAAAGCCTTGCTCCGGGTAGCCAGCAAATCAATTCCTTGCAAATTATTCTGGCAGTTCAGGTGTGTGATGACAACGGAATATCTATTCCAGCAATCCTATGAAGTGATTTTTATCTTTCAGGAGAGAATACCAAGTGTGTTAGGTTTCATATTTTATGTTTCTGTGTTTTTTAGTTAGAACTTAGGAGTAATTTCTCTTTTAAGCACTTTCAGTGGCAGAGGACACAAACAGGTGCCATTTGCCTGATATCCATGGTGTACATTGAGTCTGGAAAGCACACTACTTTCCAGTGGGGGGGTGGGGGGTGGGGGTAGATCCTAGACATAATCCGGATCTGAACTTTCTTTGAGAGATTTTCCCTGGAGTCCTACTCTGGGGTGTGAGCGTAACAGGCCAAAGATACCTGACCCACCACTTGTAGGGGGCAGGTCCCTTTCAGGGTGAGTTTGGTCTATAAATGCAGAGCCAGAGCCACTTGTGGGAGGAGCAACCTCCACTCCAGCCAAAGGATGAGTTAGCATGAAAATACAACGAGCATTTAGAAAATGGGGCCTGTGGAGAATGTTTATGCAATACAGGAGAAATGAAAAGCCGTGATTTCTTTCATTTATGTATGTTCAGATTCACTCTTTCAATAAACCTCATACCAGTAACTTCTCCCATCTGGGCCTCAGCAAAATAAGAAAGTTGGACTAGGGCATCCCTGAGGTTCCTTCCAGTGAACTATCCTGCACACTGCATATGGAATGGCCTAGAATTCAGAGGTTCTCAACCTTCCTGATTCTGCAACCCCTTAATACAGTTCCTCATGTTGTGGTGACCCCCAACCGTAAAATTATTTTTGTTGCTACTTCATAACTGTAATTTTGCTACTGTTATGAATCTATCTGAGATGCAGGATGTATTTTCATTGTTACAAATTGAACATAACCCACAGGTTGAGAACCGCTGGCCTAGATGAACTCCAGCTGCCTTCCCAGAGCTTACAGTCCAGCAGATGTGAAAGTGTCATAAAACTTACAATAATTTAATGTAATTGAATGTCTACAGGAATGACTGGGCATTTACATTTCTGGATTTAGAATGCCAGACAATCTCAATTATATATTAAAATGGCATCACAATAGGGCCTTGGGAAGATGAAAAGGAGCACCCACCAATCTTCTGGTTGGTGCAGGGTGAGGAGGAGCTACTCCACCACAAAGTTAGCGTGGGTCAGGGCGATAAGGGCTTTGTATAAGGGCACTGACATTTAAACAGTGCCTGTAGCCCAAACATTCCTTTAGCAGTAAATAAAACAATGGGGCTTAGCATGGAAGGATCCAGAATCATTAGTTAAAATAGGAACCTCTCTGATTGGACCCATGTCCTCTCCAGGAGCAGAGGCTCATGGGTAGTGGCCTGGCCATGTCCTGCAGTCTACATATTACCTCCCTCTCAATCACTTTGTCTTTTTGTAATTTTATCTTTAATTTATGGAATAAAACAAATATTTCTATAACATAGTACAAGGGGAAAAAAACTGTATATAAAATCACAAATCTACTAAGCACAACTTTCTATTCCTTTCAAATGTACAACAAATTACCATGTAAATTTGTTCTTTTTTTTCTCTTTCCTCCCCTCCTCCCCCCACCTTAGAGGTGGCCACCATTAGACAGAAATAGGTATATGTGTGTCTGTGTGTGTGCATGTGTAAAATTACTTGTATATGCTTCTATTTATCAGTTTTTCTCTGGATGCAGATAGCATTTTTATTCGTGTGCCCTTAATAGTTAATTTGGGTTTTTATAACAGACAAAATGACTTATCCTCTCAAAGCTGTTCTTAACACAAGATTGCTGTTACTATATACAATGTTCTCCTGGTTCTGCTCATTTTGCTCTTCATTCTTTCATGCAAGTCTTTCCATGTGTTTCTAAAATCATTGGGCTCACCATTTCTTATAGCATTGTACTATTCCACCACAATCATATACCACAATTTGTTCAGCCATTCCCCAATTAAGAGGTATCCCTGCAATTTCCAGTTCTTTGCCACCACAAAGAGAGCTTCTATATGTTAAAACATAAGTTCTTTTCCTCTTTTCCCTCATCATCTTTGGATATATGGGTCAAAGGGTATAGGTAGTTTAATAACTTTAGGGGCATAATTCCACATTGCTCTCCAAAATGATTTGGTCATTTTATAATTCCACCAAAAACAAATTAGTGTCCCAGTTTTTCCACATCCTCTCCAACATTTGTCACTTTCCCCTTCTATCATTTTAGCCAATCTAGTAGATAAAATATCTCAAAATTATTTTAATCTGCATTTCTTTAATCAATAGTGATTGAGAGTATTTCTATATCACTATAAATTATTTTTGTTTCTTTATTGGAAAACTGCCTGTTCATATCCTTTGACCATTTATAAATAGGAAAATGATTTGTATGCTTATAGATTTGACAAAATTCTAATTATTATTTGTGAATTTCCCTCCATCTCATTTTTACTCAGTATTTTCCTTCTCAACCTCTCTTTCTACCCTATCCCTATTACCTTATCTTATCTCCTTACCCTCTTATTCCTTATTTTACCCACTTCTCTAAAATTCCCTCCCTTACTTTCTCCCCCATCCTCCTAATCTTATTCTATACACCCTTTTAAAAGTTCTCCCACTCCATCCCCCAGTTTTCTCACCTCTCTAGAAGTTCAGAGGATTTCTACACCTCCTCAGATGTACATTTTGCTTCCTCTTCAACCCAGATGAGAGTAAGATTCCAACATTATCAGTCCTCCACCCCCTCCTGTTTCCTCTGTATTAGTTCTTCCTCCATGTCTCACTTTTTATGAGATAATTGCTCCTCTTTACCTTTTCCTACCCAATTTTATTTTTCAGATTCACCCCATCATACAACTCAGCCACAGCCTTTCTTTCAAACTGCCTTAACAATGATAAGTTTTAAGAATACCTGATAGCATTTTCATATTATCATAAGGAGGTAGTTTAATCTTTAGAAGTGCCTTATAATTAGTCTTGATTGATTTCCTTATATTTCTTCTCATTCATTTCTATCAAGTTTTCCATTGAGTTCTGGTCTTTTTGTTACAAATACCTGAAAGTCTTTCAATTCATCAAATATCCATTTTTTTTTCATTCAGGATTATATTCAACTTTGCTGGATAAGTTATTCTTGGATGCAACCCTAGCTCCTTTGCTCTTTGAAATATAATGTTCCAAGACCTACAGTCTTTCAGTGTAGTAGTTGCCAGGTCTTATGAAATTATGATTGTTTTTCTGTAGCATTTAAATTATTTTTTTTCATGTTGCTTGCAATATTTTCTCTTAACCTGGTAATTTTGAAACTTGGTTATGATGTTTCTGTAAGTTTTCTTCCTAGGATCTCTTTCAGGTGGTGATCAGAGGATTCCTTCTATTTCTACTTTACCTTCTTGTTCTAGAAGTTCAGGGCAATTTTCTTTAATAATTTCTTGTAGTATTGTACCTCGATTCTTTTTTTGACCAAAACGTTCAGGTTGTCAGGGGATTCTTATCTTGTCTCTTCTCAATCTGTTCTTCAGATCAGTTGTTTTTCTAATGAGATATTTTAGATTCTCTTCTAGTTTTTTTTCTATTTTTATTATATCTTGGTGTCTTATAATGTCATTTAATTCTACTTGCCCAATTTTAGTTTTCAAGGAATTATTTTCTTACTTAAGACTTTGTATCTCCTTTTCTAATTTAATTCCAATTTTCTTAATTTCTAATTCATAGTTTGTCTTAAAAGATTGACTTAAAATTTAAAAGTGTGTGTGGGGTGTGTGTGTGTGTGTGTGTGTGTGTGTGTGTGTGTGTGTGTGTGTGCCATCAGGGCAGCTAGGTGGCACTGTGGGTAGAGTTCTGGGCCTGGAATCAGGAAGACCTGAGTTTTAATCTGATACTTTCCTAGCTGTGTGACCCTGGGCAAGTGACTTCACCCTGTTTATCTCAGTTTCCTAATCTGTAAAATGAGCTAGAGAAGGACATGGAAAGCCACTTCAGGATCTGTGCCAAGAAAACCCCACCTGGGGTCATGAAGAGTTGGACAACAACAACAACTTTGTGTACTATCCTCCTAGGCACATCCAGTGATTGGCTCTGAAATCAGTCCTTATTCTATGAGATTTTCCACTGCTCTCTCTTCTCTCTTGCCTTAATTCTCCTCCCACCCCCAACCCCACCTTCACCCCCAATCTCTCATCAATAGGAAGGACAGGCACATGAAGCAATCCCTCTAGTGTCTTATTAGAATAATTCTGGTGAAATCTTTTCCTTGTGAACGTTGGTTTCATTTTTTTTTTAATTAGGGGATTGGATTAGCTGAGTGCAAAGGCTCCTTTCACTTCCAAATACATGGTACTGTGTTTGAACTGTAAAGCTCTCGATGTTGCTGTCTGGATAGACTGGTTCCGAAGGCTCACAACAGATGACTTCACTGCTCCCAGTGACAAACCTGCCTCATTTTTTGAGTAAAACACCTTTCCCTCAGCCTTTGGGATTGAGGGATATGCCCACACAACATCCTGAAACAACTCCCAAGCATTTTCTAACCCACAATGTAATGATGAACTTTAAGAGTAAGCCACAGAAAAGTAAACACAGAGCAGAGGATTGACCAAATAGAATCCTTAGGCAGCTTGAAGTCTGGGGAGGGTGGAACAGTGCTAAAACAGAGGTGATAGAAGTGGGGAGTGGGGGCTTCAGGGGCACAGAAGGGGGAGCTGCACAAATCCTCTGGCTGACAAGAGGGATGGGCAGAGGGAAGGAGGGGAAGGAGGAAGGATGAGGGCAATGAGCGTTCAGCTCCTAGGCGCTGGACACTGTGCTATCTATGTGCTTTATAAATATCTCATCTGATCCTGACAACCCTGGGAGGGATACATGTGTACTGCATATGATAGCTGTGGGACAAATTTCTTCAAAGGCATAGGTCAATAGGTCTGATCACACACATCACCTCCCTGCTCAAAAACATGGACTTCAGTTGCTCCCAGTCACCTGACAACCAGGGGGCACAGTGGACAGAGAGCTGGGCCTAGAGTCAGGAAGGCCTGATTTCAAGCCTGGCCTCTGACTCTTACTAGATGTATCACCCTGGTCTAGTCACCTAACCTCTCTCTCTCTTAGTTTTCTCAATTGTAAAGTGGGGACAATGACAGCACCTGCCTCCAAGGCTTGTTGTGGGATGAAATGAGGTGAGATTGGTGAAGTGCTCAGCATAGTGCTCCCGGAATGCCATGGGACTGCTGCTTTCCTTCCCCCACCTCTTCCGGGCTCTTACCTGCACGTCTCTTTTTTGAGCACAAAATGGCCTCAGAACGTCTCTCCACCTGATGAAATCTTCATCTTTCTTCAAGGTCCCATTCAGATGCAACCTACTTTCCACCAGCTTTGATCTTTTCCTCTTCAAATCTCTTGAGTTGTTGAGTTTGACTTATACCATAATTGTATCGTTCCATTCTTCAGTTGAATTTACACTGATCTATTGTGTTCTCACATGATATTCATTTTCTAATATATCATATCTTTTTCTTCTAGTTTAAAAAAACTCTCTTTATAACAGATGGGGAGGAGAGAGAGAGAGACAGAGAGAGACAGAGAGAGAGAAAGAGAGAAGGAGAGAGAGAGGAGGGAGAAAGAGATTCATCAAAACCAACTAACACATTGGCTACATTAAAGTGTGTATGCAATATTTCACCCCCATAGTGCACCACCTCTATCATGAAGAGAGGAGCTTGAATGTGCCACATGTAACTCTCTGTGTATGATTTTCCTTGGAGTTGTTTTCATTCACATTTTTGGCATCCCCATATTTATCGTTTTGATGGTTCTGCTAATCCCATGTTGCATTAATTGATGTATGCTGACACCATTTCCAGTGTCCACTCCCAAAAGTACTACTATAAATATTTTGGTTCATATGGGGATTTATTTTTGCCTTTGACCTTTTGGGGGTATCTACTTGCAGTGAAATCTTAGGGTTGGAGTATTTGACAATTTACTTTCTTAGGATAATTCCTAATATTTTTCAGGATGGTTGCATTGACAGCTTCCTGAACAGTGTTTTTGTGTTAACCTCTGTCCAGAGCCCTTCCAACAATGATTATTTCCATCTTTCATAATCTTTGCCAATGTGCAAGGTGGGAGGTGAAATGCCAGAGAGTCAGCTTGACTTACTGTTGACTTTGCCTTGATTTATTACAAGTGATTTCACATTGTCTTTCATATGGTTGTCATTAGATTGAATTCTTCTTTTGAGAACTTTGTTCATATTCATTGGAGAATGAATGGTCTCATATATTTGAGTTGGTTCCTGATATCTAGGATGTCTTATTAGAGACATCTGTTGCAATAGTAATTTAATGGATTTTATAGTTAGTGATCATCTCTAGCCCTTGTTTCTTTCAGAATTCTCCGTCTAACCGCAGATAAGAAAATTCTCTAATTGATCTATAATTATTTTACAGTCTTTCAAATTTTGTACCCATTTTGAACTGATGCTGTTACATGGCATGAACATTGACCTAAATAGAACCTGTCAAACTGCTTTAAAATTTTCCCCAGTAATTCTTGCCAAACACAGAATTCTTCCTGAAGTAACTTATATTCTCATGTTTATCAAGCACTGTTTTTTGGGGAAAATTATTCCTCATGCTTCTCTACATAATCTATTCCACTGATCTAATTGATTATTTTTTTAAAATATATCAAATGGTTTTTGTTGTATAGTATAATTAGAGGACTGGAGTTCTTGTCTTACCTCAATTTCTCTTCTTCATCATGATTGTATCTTCAGTAATTACACTTATGATTATTTCCCTAGGGATTCTAAGTCTTTAGCCCTTCCAGTTAATCTTTTTTTTTTTTAATATTTTCTCTAGCACTGTGAAATATTGCCTTGCTGTTTGATTTGTATAGTGCCAAACCTAGAGATGAACTTATTTCACATAATAATTGTTATATCGGTCCAACTTGGTCGTGAGCACTGAACATTTTTCAAAATATTTAATTATTCTTTATTTTTAAGGAGGGCATTGAGTGTGTCTTAGCAGATTGCTTCTCAGGTATTTGAAGCATTTTACAATCATTACAATCAAAAAATATTTCCCTTTTTAAAATTCCTGGATTTCCATATTGTATATGGAAATGCTGCTGATTTTTGAGGGTGTATTTTGTTGCCTGTTACTCTAGTGAAGATGAAGTTTAAATACTTTGGCCACATGATGAGAAGACAGAACTTGTTGAAAAAGATCCTGATTTTGGGAAAGATGGAAGGCAAAAGGAGAAGGGGATGGCAGAGGATGAGATGGATAGACTCCTGATGTTGGGAGAGAATGAGGGCAAAAGGAGAAGGGGACGACGGCAGAGGATGAGATAGATAGATAGTGTCATGGAAACAATGAACATGAGCTTAGCCACACTTGGAGAGACCATGAAGGATACAAGGGCCTGAGGTCCTGTGGTCCAAGGGGTCCTGAAGAGTCAGGCATCACTGAACAACTCAACAGCAACCTTTTGGTGAAGACAGTAATTATTCTAATTAGTATATTTGTTAATTCTCTAGGATTTTCTAAATAAACAAAACCATCATCAGAAAACACATATAATTTCATCTCCTTTATTTTTTCTTGTCATTTTGTAAATGTGTTTCTTAGACAGTTAGACATGACAGTGGATAAGAGGCCTGGGCTGGCAGTCAGAAAAGCACCACTTACTAGTATTGTGATCCTGGGCAAGTGATAGTAATTCTCTTGACCTCAGACCCCTCCTCTAGAAAAGGGGGCTAGTAATTGCATCTACCTGACAGGATGCTGTGAGGGTGAACGGAGATCTAATACGTGAAGCATTTTGCATGACATATATAAAGTGTTATACAAGTGTTAGCTCTTATTTAAAAATCAAATTATAAAAAAGAATGAGAGAATGAATAAGAGGGAAAAAATGAGAGACAAAAAGACAAAGAATGAAAGAAAGAACAACATAGAAGGATGGAATGAGAGAGAGAGAGAGAGAGAGAGAAGGGGAGAGAGAGCAAGAGGGGGAAAGAGAGAGAGGAGAGAGAGAGAGAAAGAGAGACAGAGAAAGAGAGAGACAGACAGAGAGAGAGACAGACAGAGACAGAGAGACAGAGAGAGGAGAGAGAGAATGACTATGTTCCGGGCACTGTGAAAAGCAAATGCAAACAAAAAATCAGCCCCTCTCCTCAAGTAGCCTGCATTCTAATAGGGAAAGAACATCTAAATGAGGAGAGGGGTCATTTTCTAGGAGTGGAGGGAGCATGTATAGTCTGGTCACATCTTGAATTGGTGTCCTGATCCAGGGATTCACCAACTAAAGGGTGGAAGCGTGTCCATGGTGAGGAGGTTGCTAGTAAGGAAATGAAAACAGAAGCTCTGCCCCCCCAGGAATGAGTCAAATGCCTCTTTGCCCCACCATCTAAAAAACAGCCAAATGACCACTTGGTGGGGCTGTTAACAGTAGACGTTACTTTCAAGACTGGATGGCAACAAGGTCCCTTCCAACCCTAAAAACGATGAGATTCTCAGATTCTGCTGAAGCCCGATCTTTGTTGTTGTTTTTGGTGATGATCATGGGGTACCCCTTTAGGTGGCTTTTATTATTTTTAATGTGTTGTTCTATCCTTGTAGTATTTTTTTTTTTTTTGCTTTTTTGGAGGGCAGTTGGGGTTGAGTGACTTGCCCAAGGTCACCTGGCTAGTTTTTGTGTTAAGTGTCTGAGGTCGGATTTGAACTCAGGTCCTCCTGACTCCAGGGCCAGTGCTCTATTCACTGCACCACCTAGCTGCCACTCCTTGTAGTATTTTTTATAAAAGTAAACTATTTTTGTTATTCAAATTTGCTTTACTTCCTATTTGAAGATATTTCTTCTGGAAGCTTGCAAAATGTATTATTTCCTATTAAAATTGTGAAATTTAATCAAAATATGCCTTAAAGTTTGAAGTGTTTTTTTCAATTGTCAGTGAATTTGACTCATCAGTTCATTTTGTGTATTCTGAAGGCCTGGTCAGTTTTCTTATATAATGCTCTACAGAATGACAGGCCAGTCTGTTTGTTTTGTAATCTGTTGGGTTCTTCTTGGAGGCCCATGAGCTTTAATTTAACCTTCTGTAATCTGATTAAAAAATCAATAGCTTTGATTTACATAGAACTTGCATATTTTCTTAACATTGTCGCTTTTTGCTTTTCTTCTTCTAAATTCTTCTCAACCTCAGGATTTTTGTGTTTTAATTTTGTTTTCTAAGAGTTTCTACTTCTTTGGAAAGATTCTCCATTGTATATTTTTTCCAACTGTGCTTTTTGGTTTGTTGGTTTGTTTGTTTATCTTTTAATTCTTCTTTAAGCATTCTATGCTTAAATGATCTAAGTTCATTTATAACTTTTTTTGGAGGGGGAAAGGCAAGGCAATTGGGGTTAAGTGACTTGCCTAAGATCACACAGCTAGTTAAGCACTAAGTATATGAGACTGGATTTGAACTCAGGTCCTCCTGACTCCAGGGGCGGTGCTCTATTCACTGCACCCTGTAGCTGCCTCTCCCTTTTTTTTTAATAACTTAAAAAATATATTTTATTCATTATTTGAACCACAATAGAATTTGTTGGTGATGTTCCATAATTTCTGGGAAGGTCACATCATTCTTTCTTTATTTGGATAATTTTGGTTCATTTCACTTGCAATTATAATACTTGTTCAATATGTTCTTGCTTCTTTTTGATTTTTTACTCATTCTTCCTTCTGATCCATATAATCTCTGTTTACTCATCTGCCTATGAGCTCGGTTTTTATTCAGTCAATTTCTCATGAACTTTGGGTCTTTCTGTTTTTCTCTAATCATCTCTGGGAACTTTCCTCACTCTTCAGTTCCAATCCCCTCCAAAGTTGCATAGACACCCAGAGTGGGGTTATCATGGGAAATCATCCTCAAATATAATGCTGATTTAGGGAATATAGGGGTAGCTTAGCCTTGTCCCTTTCCCAAGTAAAATGTAGTGAAGAGGCATGGCCCTACTGAGCTTCCATTCTTCTTCCTCTTTGGCACTGATGATCTTTCCCAATAGGCCTGTGAGTTGGGGGCGGGAAGGGGGGAAGGGGAATCAAACTGAATTACCACCATGGAGGATCCTTACAGTAGAACTCTGACTTATGAACCTAATGTTTGCTTGTGCTCAAAGCACATGGTCCTTACAGTGGGCTGAGGATGGGGATGATGAATGATTTCACTAATGCT
Organism: Pseudochirops cupreus; assembly: GCA_028627135.1. Classification (NCBI taxonomy): domain Eukaryota; kingdom Metazoa; phylum Chordata; class Mammalia; order Diprotodontia; family Pseudocheiridae; genus Pseudochirops; species Pseudochirops cupreus. The sequence goes on from CM053583.1 coordinate 203,401,753, forward strand.
ATTCAATGGAATTTTTACCTTGTACAGGGTTCTACCTTCTTGCAGATTCAGCTACAGTGACTCTATAGCTGGGGCATAATGTTTATAAGTTCTTTTGGTTACTGAGGAGTTGGGAAATCATTATTATCCTCATCATCATTGAAATAACTAGCCTTTATATGGCATTTTTCAAGATGGTGAAATAGAGATACTCAAGTAAACTGCTTTGGAACCTTAATCTTCCTTGCAAAAATGCCAGGCTACTGCAACCCTCCCGTCTTTCTTTTTAAATTAAATTAATTTTTGTAAGTGTTATATATTTTTTTCAAATTACATGTAAAAAATAATTTTTAACTTTGATTTTTTTTTATTTTGCATCCCAAATTCTCTTCCCTCTCTCCTTCCCCCTCTCTGAGACAGCAAACAGTTAGATACAGATTATACATGTATATTCATGCAAAACATATTTCCATATTGGTCAAAGAAAATATTCCATGTTAGCAAAAGAAAACACAGACTCCCCCTCCTCCCCCAAAAAAACCAAGAAAAATAGAATTTTTTTAAAAAGTATGCTTTGGTTTGCATTCAGACTCCATCAGTTCCTTCTGTGGAGGTGTATAGCATTTTTCATCATAAATCCCCCAGAATTATCTTGGATTATTTCACTGCTAAGAATAACTAAGTCATTCATAGCTGATCATCATATAATATTGTTGTTATTATGTACAAATTCTCCTGGTTCTGCTCACTTCACTTTCATCAATTCATGTAAGTTTTTCTAAATCCCTCTCATCATTTCATTATAGCACAATATTCTATCACAACCATATACCATAATTTATTCAGCCATGTCCCAATTGATGGACATCCCCTCAATTTCTAATTTTTTGCCATGACAAAAAAAGTTGCTATAAATGTTTTTGTACAAATAGGTACCCCGCCCCCTTTTTAATCTCTTTAGGATACAGTCCTAGTAGTGGTATTGCTGGGTCAAAGGGTATGCACAGTTTTATAGCCCTCTGGACATTGTTCAAATTTTTCTCCAGAATGATTGGATCAGTTCATAATTCCAACAGTGCATTAGTGTCCCAGTTTTCCCATATCCCCTCCAACATTTGTCAGTTTTGTTTTCTGTCATATTAACCAATCTGATAGTCATGAGGTGGTATCTCAGAGTTGTTTTAATTTGCATTTCTCTAATCAATAATTATTTAGAGCATTTTCTATATGACTATAGATAGCTTTGATTTCTTCATCTGAAGACTGCCTGTTTGACTATTTATAACTTGAGGAATGACTCATATTCTTATACATTTGACTCAGTTCTCTATATATTTGAGATCTGAGGCTTTTATCAGAGAAACTTGCTATTAAAAATTTCCTAAATTTTCTGCTTTCTTTGCTTTTTTATTGGAGGGAGGGAAGGCAGGACAATTGGGGTTCAGTGACTTGCCCAAGGTCACATGGCTAGTAAGCATTAAGTGTATGAGGCTGGATTTGAATTCAGGTCCTCCTGACTCCAGGATCAATGCTCCACCTAGCCACCCCAATTTCCTGCTTTCTTTCTAAGCTTGGCTGCATTGGTTTTGTTTGTGCAAAACCTTTTTAATTTAATGTAATCAAAATTATCCATTTTGCATCTTGTAATGCTGTCTCTAGATTGGCCAAAATTGTTTCCTTATCTATAGATCTGACAGGTAAAATATTGAATGCTTCCCTAATTTGCTTATAGTATCACACCTTATTTCTAAAGCATGGACCCATTTTGACCTTGTCTTGGTATATGGTGTGAGAAGTTACTTTATGCCTAGTTTTCTGCCAAACTGTTTTCCAATTTCCCCAGCAATTATTGTCAAATGGTGATTTCTTGTCCCAAAATCTTGGATCTTTGCCTCCCAGTCTTTCTTCATGGAATGCCGCCCCCTTTTTAAAATCACAATTAGAATATCAGAATTGGAAAGGATTTCAACAGTCATCTAGTACAACTTGGCCCTGAATAGGAATCCACTATATAACATTTCTGGCAAATAGTCACTAAGCATTATTGAAGTGGAAAATTCTATTTTAGGGAACTCACTACTTAGTAAGGCAGCTCATTCCACTTTGATGCCTCTCTAAATGTTAAGAAATCTTCCTTTCACCTATTGTTCCTACATTTACCCTTTAGGGCCAAACAGAATGAGACTAATCCTTCTTCCACATGACAGCTCCTCAAATCTTGAAGACCATTTTTATTATCCTCCAACTCAAAAAAAGATCTAGGAGGTTTTAGTGGACTGGAAACTCAGTATGAGTAAACAGGATGATATGGCAGCCCCCCCAAAATGTACTAATTCAATGCAGAGGTATATTGAGAGGCAAGTTTCAAGAGATAAGAAGATGTTAGTCCCTCTGCATTCTGACAGTCTCAGACTATAGCTCGGGTACTGTGTTCAGTTCTGTACACTACATTTTAGGAAGAATTTTGATACATGGGAGAGCATCCAGAGAAGGACAACTAGGATGATGAGGTCAGGCCACATTTGTTTATTTTTCATAGTTCTACTTTATTTTCAGTTCCAAATTTTTTCCCTTCTCTACCCTTTTTCTGACCCATTGAGAAGGCAAGAAATACAGAGCTCATTATAAATATGAATTATCTCAATTGGGATATTTGTTGATTCTCTACAAATAGGAAGTCAAGCAAAAAAAAAAGTCCATATTAGCCATGTTTCAAAAAAAAAAAGCAAGAAGGAGAAAAAATGCTCCAATCTGCATTCTGAATCCATCATCTCTCCATCTGGAGGTGGCCAGCCTCTTTCATCATGAGTCTTTTAGAACTGTGCTAGTCCATTGTGTTTTTCAGGGTTAGCAAGTCTTTCACAATTGATTATCTTTACAGCATTACTGTTCCTGCGTAAATTGTTCTCACGGTTCTCTTCACTTCACTCTGTATCAGTTCATACAAGTCTTCCCAGGTTTTTCTGCAACCATTCCTTTCATCATTTCTTATACCACACTAGTATTCTAACACATTTATATTCCATAACTGTTTCAGTCATTCCATAATTTATGGGCACTCCCTGAGTTTCCAATTCTTTGTCACTACAAAAAGACTTGCTATAAATATTTTTGTACATATCAGTCCTTTCCCTTTTTCTTTGATCTCAATGGGGTATAGACCTAGTAGGGGTATTGGTGTGTGGAAGGTATTATACCTTTTGGTACATAATTCTAAATTGCTCTCCAGAATGGCTGGACCAGTTTATGGATTCCACCAACAGCATATTAGTATACCTATTTTCCCACATCCTCTGCAGCATTTGTCATTTTCCTTTTGTATCATATTAATTAATCTTATGGGTATCAGGTGGTACCTCAGAGCTGTTTTTATCTGCACTGTTGTAATTATTAATGATTCAGAGCATTACTTTGTATGACTATTGATAGCTTTGATTTCTTCCTGTGAAGATTTCCTATTCATATTATTTGACCACTTACCAATTAGATTATGGCTCTTATTCTTATAATTTGGCTTCAGTATGTTTAAGAAATGAGATTCTTATGAGAGAAACTTTAAAGCAAACATTTTCCCCAATTTCCTGCTTTTTTTCTAATGTTAGTCGTATTGCTTTTGTTTGTTCAAAAACTTTTAAATTTTATATAATAAAAATTATTCATTTTACCTCCTATGATTCTCTGTTTCTTGTTTCATCATAAACTCTTCCTCCATCCATAGATTTGACAGACAATTTCTTCCATGCTCCACTGATTTACTTGTGATATCATTCTTTGTGTCTAAGTGATTTATACATTTTGAATTTATCTGCCACGTGGTAAGAGATGTTGATGTATGCCTAGTTTCTGCCAGACTAATGTACATTTTCCCAGTGGTTTTTGTCAAAAGATCTTGTCCTAATCACTGGGATCTTTGGATTCATCAAACACTAGATTACTGTGTCCATTTTCTTCTGTTTACATAATCTACTCCACTAAACAACATCTCTATTTCTTCCCCAGTACCAAATTGTTCCAATGATTGCAGCCTTGTAGTATAGTTTGAAGGGAAGCTGGGAGGCACAGTGTATATAGCCTTCATCCCGGAGTCAAGAAGACCTGAGTTCAAATGTGGCCTCAGATTCAGGATAACTAGGCACTCTTCCTTCCTATTTTTTAATTGGTTCCCTTGATAGTCTTTAACTTTTATTCCTCCAAATCAATTTTGTCATGATTTTTTCCTAGCTATATGAAGTAATCCTTTGGTAGGTTGATTGGCATGGCACAGAATAAGTAGATTAATTTATATAGTGCTATCATTCTTATTATATTAGCTTGGCTTACTCCTGAGCAATTACTATTTCTTCACATATTTATATCCGTATTTATGCGATGATTTTGTAAGTGTATTCATATAGTTACTGTGTATGTCTTGGCAGGTAGACTCTCAAGTATTTTATACTGTCTGTAGTTATTTTAAATAGAATTTCCCTTTCTCTCTCTTCCTATTGCATTTTGTTGGTAATATTCAGAAATGCTTATTTGTGTGGGTTTATTTTCTCTCCAGCAACTTTACTGGAATTGTTCATTGTTTCCATGAGTTTTTCACCTAACATTTAGTGAGTACCTATTACGTTCCAAGAACAGAGTCCATGTCATATAAGAATCACAAGAATGGCTTCATTATAGTTAGCTTGGGGGGGGGGGGGCGAGAGGTGGGATGATAGCTGCCTCCTAGTGCTTGAAGAGTGGTCCCATGGAAGAGAGAGTAGACTTCTCTTTGGTGTAGCAGGAACAATAGGAGAGGAGAAGGGTATGCTAGTCAATGTAATGTTTAACAATGGGTTTAGGCAGACACTACACATAATACATTATATTAAGGTTAATATGAATTATTAACATTTTCTCCATAATCAAGAAAATAGTCATTCAAGCCTTGATATCAAAGGTATAAACATTCACATTGAAAATTTAACCATCACCTTTCCAAATTGATATGAACTGAGTGCAGTACACAAGTTGGGGGAGTTACAAAGAGACAAATTTAGTCTGGGAAAAATCCTTTAAGAATTAGAGGTGTCAGGCAAAGGAGAAGGAGCTGCCTAGAGAGGTAATGGTTTGCTCCTTCTTGGAAGCTTTTAAGCAGGGGCTGGAAATCAATCAGTCAAATAGCATTTATTAATGGTATGGCAGGCACTTTGCTAAGCACTGGGGATCCAAAAAAAGGATAAAAAAATCAGATAGCTCCCAAGGAGCTCACAGTCTAATGGGGGAAACATTTGGCACGTCAATTAGAGTGACAATTCCTTCAGGGACGTGAGTTGGAGATGGTGACTCAAGTCCCTTCGTATCCTCAAATTCTCTGATTCTGTGATTCCAGCTACATGGGACTGCAGAAGTAGTCCAGTCTGTTTGAAATACAAAGAAAAAAGTGGAGAGGATGACTGTGAAATAAGACCAGAAATGTGAGTTGAAATTGGATTGGAAGGGCCTGAAGTAGTAGGCTGATGAGTTTGTATTTGGTTCCAAACACTGTAGGGAAGTGAGATGATCAGACCCATGTGGTAGGAAGATGATTTTGGCAATTAGAGGAAGGATGAATTGGAGACTTGAGAGATTGGGGGCCAGAAAATCAATTTGAAGACTGTCTCATTAGACCAAGGAAGAGTCAAGGAAAGATGGGAGGCTTAATCTCTCTAAGAGTAAACAATCAGAGATAACACACCACAGTGCTACATCAGGAGCAGCTTGGGTTACTGCTGAGAACTTCCTATCTGAGGTCCCTCCACCACCCCAGTCCATGTCATTCTATAGCACCAAAGGAGCCAGTATCTGAGGAAGGAGTTTCTTTGGCTTCTTGCAGTGACAATAATCAACAATAGAGCTGCTTTATGAGCCAGCTGAAAAGGAAGGCTTTGCAGGGAGGTGGAAATAGGAAGTGCCAAAGAGCCCAAGGGGCTGGGCACAAGGGCAGAAAAATGTACCTGATTTCTTTTGGCTCGGAAAGAACCCAATCCTTGAGTCTCTGGCTCTGAAAATGGACTTGGGGAAATCTGGGGATAGGAAGTGCTCATCCTCTCCTCAGCCTCAAGAGGGGAGCAAGTGGGAATAGCTGAAATCCCCACCTTCTCACAGCTGCCTCACCTCTGTCTCTCTGCAGGTGAATGGCAGCTCCCAGAAGAGACACTGAACCAGAGTGAGGGATGTTCCTTGTTTCTCTCTTCTTAGGGAATGAGCCTTCCACAGGGACAATGAAAGAGGGAAGCTTCATTAAGGTAAAATAATCAAAGGAATACAATCTTGATTTCTGCTATGAAATGTGTTATTTATAGAGCCAGAGAATGGCAGACCTTCTAGCTCCAACCCCTACTCCCATCTGACAGTCTGGGAGGAGAAAGTGAGAAGAGACTTCCTTGGAGTTACATAGCTCCAGTTGTTATCAGGATAAAATGATAGAATGAACGCACAGCGTGGTAAATACAACAGCACAGAAATGCTAAGGCAGTGGAGGGGAGGGAAGGGAAGGGAATCGAGGCTTGGATTGAGCACCAGAAAACACAAGGTCCAGTCCCAGCTCTCCTGTTTACTGACTGTGTGACCTGTTTCTGGGTCTCAGTTTCAAAGTTCTGTAAATCGAGGTAGTTAAATGATGAGTGAAATGATTCTGAAGTTTTCTTCTGTGTCTAGACTAGATCTTCCTGCTTGGGCAGAGACAGGATCCACCATCAATGCTCACTTCACTAGGTCAACCCAGCACAGCCTCAGGCCAGTGGCTGAACACACCAGTGACACAATCTTTTTTCCAAGCACACGGGATATCTGGCAGCCGACATCACCACTGCCACACTGCTGCTAGCCAAGGGGTGCATCTGAGCAAGAGCATCACCAGCCTCCTGGTAAGACTGCAGCAATGAATCCGGTAAGTCATTTGCTTGGTGCAACCAACTGGGGTTTTGTTGCCATGGTGACAGGTGCGGAACAGCCAACTGGCATTCAGTTTGCTATTCATCTGATTTTGATTTTGTCCTAGTGACAGATCCTAAAGCATATTGTATTTCAAAACATCATGTCAAGGGATCCACTGTAAAATACAAACCCTATTCTAAAGTTCAGAACCCTGGGAAATCAGGAAGGAGGGTGGAAGCACCCCAATGGTAGCAGCTTCAAAATCAAAAAGTGGGGCAGGGATCTGGAGCAGGATCAGGACAGGCCTTGGTCCTTTGTGTGTCCTGTGGATAGAGCCTGTGGATCTCTCCTCAGAATCAGATTTTCAAATGCATAAAGTAAAATGCAAACCAATTGGACTGGAATAAAGATGGGCTGTTTGTTCCCGCTGAAGTCCACAGGCTCCTTGACATCTGGGGACACATTATCACTGTGCTAGGCTTCTGGGCAGCAAGGTGAGGGCCTGGAAGATGCAGGGCTTTGTACTGGGAGCTGATATCATGGGAAATAATGAGAGGGCTTCCTAGCAGAACTTCAGCATGTTAGAGCCAGGAGATCCCTGGGAAGTATCTGGCCCAAGACCTTTATCTTTCTTTTCTTTTTTACAAAATTTATTTATTTACTTTTAGTTTACAACAGTCAGTTCCACAAGCTTTTCAGTTCCAAATTGTCTCCCCCTCTCTTTCCTCCCATGGAGGCATGCAATCAAATACAGGATCTATAAGTACCTTTGCCTTAATCATTAGTTAAGTTGTAAAGGATTATAGCCAATGGAGTGAACAACAAGAAAGAAGGAACAAAACAAAATACAAAAGAGAGAGAGCAGGTAGTCTGCTTCTATCTGCATTCAAACCCTGTACTTCTCTCTCTGGATGTGTATTTCCTTTTCCATCATGAGTCCCTTGGAGTTGTCTTCTAACCTTTCCTTGCTGAGAGGAGCCCAGTCCGTCAAAGTCAGTCATCACAGATACAATGTGTCTGTAATTGGGTATAATGGTGCTGCTCCTCTCATTCAAGACTTTTATCTTACAAAGCAAAAACCTGAAGCACCAGGAGGGTTTGTGTCCCAAAGAGGCTCCCGGCTGTGGAACGACTGTGTGCTTAGTAGCCAAGGATCAGCCAAGGCAATTGGGAGAGTCTCATCCTGTGGTGACACGGCTGTGACAGATTTGGAGAGAGAGAGAGCTGAGGGGAGGGAAGCTGTTGGAGAGAATGGAGTTGAGGGGCCCGTGATCTGAATATATTAGAGCCAGACACAGCCTCATGAAGTAAAGAAGTAAAATGAGCAAGGATGCAATTACTCTGTGAACTTAACAATGTGTGCATTTTTCTACCAGTGAAGAACACAGGCCACCCCTGCCCTTCTCAAGGGAAAAGGAAGGGAAGAAGCATTTATTGAGCACCACGTGAAACAGCGGACAGAGTGCTGGGTGTGGAGTCTGCTCTGGCCTCAGACACTCACTAGCTCTGTGTCTCCTGGATGATTTACTTGTCTGCCTCAGTTTCCAACTGTAAAATGAAGATAATACTAGCACCTACCTCCCAGGATTGCTATGAGGATCAAATGAGACTCAACTTGTAGAGCCCTTAGCATGGTGCAAGCATTGTATAACTGTTAGCCATTGTTAGGAGCTATCACGACTAAGCAATCTTGGGGAAACCACTTCAGTTCTGTCTGTGTCCTGACTTTCACAGCTATGACTTAGAGATGATTCCTCTGAGAGCGCTCCCAGGCTTGCCAAGTTAGGATGAGGATTCCAGAAGCAAGGTCAAGACTGAGTAGAGAGGTGAAGGAAAGCAGACTGGGGAGATAGACCGAAGAGTAGGGGAGGGAGGAAGATTCATTACCATGTTTTGCTGCTTCTTTTTAAGAACAGAGGGGTCTTCCCATGTCAGAGCCTTCCACAAATAGTTGTCTGCCCTTGTTCAGAAGGGAATTCTTTCAGAGCAGAGACTTTCTTGAATTTCTATTTGTGCCCATCCATCCATGATAACTTTCTACTGCAACACATACTGGAAAGGAAATGACAAATAGAACATCTGGGTTCTGCTAAGCCACAAGCTAAGTGTTTCCGTTGGGTAGAATCAACAAATCACCAAACTTTGGTGGTGGAGGGATTACAGAGGGCCTAGAGAAGAAGACCTGAGTTCAAATCTGGCCTCAGATACTTACTAGCTGTGAGACTCTGGGCAAGTCACTTAACCTGTTTGTCTCAGTTTCCTTATCTGTGAAAGAAAGAAAGAAAGAAAGAAAGAAAGAAAGAAAGAAAGAAAAAAAAAAGAAAAAAGCTAGAGAAGGAAATAGCAAACCACTTCAGCATCTTTTCCAAGAAAACCCTAAATTGAGGTCAGAAAGAGCTGGAGACAACTGAAATGACTGAACAACAAAGATAATAAACTGTACCTGAAAGGGGCATCAAAATACTCAATTCAATCCATCAAACATTTTTGTCAAGTCCTTCCTGCTCTCTGTAAGACCCTATGCTAGCTAGGCTCTAGGTCTAGGGGTTTAAAAGATTTTTGTAAAAATAGTCCCTGCCCATAAGTTGCTTAGATCCTACTGGGAGACACAAGTACACAGATAAGCAAATACAAGAGGATTTGAGGGAGATGATAAAACTAACAAGTCGGGGGAACAAAGAAAGATTTCACATGGAGGAACATAAGAAGGAAATGAGGATGGCTCACCATAAAGTCATGTAGGACAGCATTCTGTGCACTCCCTGTGCACAGGATGGAAGTGGGGAGTTATCTAGTAACAAGGTTGCATAGGGTGGAGAGTACAAGGGGAAGGAAGCAATGTGCCCTAAAGGAGGGAGCACTGGCCCAAGTCTGGAGGATCTGTGTTTGAATCTAGCTCCTGAGAGTAGTCAAATCACTTACTGTCTCTGAGTCTGTTTCCTCATCAGTAAAATAGAGATATGACTATCAATACTTCTTCCTATGTCCCTAATGAAATAAAGCATGTAAAGTCCTTTGCAAATTTAAAAGTACTCTATGAAATCTGTTGTTACTATTAAGCAATATGAAGGAAGGAAAGGGAGATTAGAGGCAAATTGAAGAGAGCTGAGTCAAGGCTTTTAATTTTCTATTTTATCCTAGAATCAATTGCGAGGCACTGAAGGTTTTTGAGAAAGGGAGTAACATGGTCAGACTTGTCTTTTGAGAAGATTGGAGGATGGATTGGATGGGTTAGGGGATGGAGGATGGATTGGAGAAGGAAAAGACTGGAAATAATAAAAGGTTACTGCAATATTCTTAGCAGATAACGATGAGGATGCGGACTAAGGTGGCCACCATAGGAGTTCAGAGAAGAGGAGAGATTTATAAGAAATAGATTTGGTGAGAGTTGGAATCTGATTGGCTATAGAAGATGAAGGAGAGAAAAAAGCCAAGGATGATTCATAAGTTATGAACCTGGATGACTGGGAGGTGAGTAGTGCCTTCCAGAAAATGAAGGCAGCTTGGGAGAAAGCCACATGGGTTTAGTGGGGGAAATGATCATTCCTTAACAACTTGTCATCCAACCCTCTTCTTAAAGGTCACCTGTGATGTGAAACCTACCAAATACTGAGTCAACACCTGCTTTGCGGCAACTCTTAGCATTCTTGAGTTTTTCCCACCATCAAGCCTCCATCTGCTTCTTGGTAACTACCATTTCTCCTAGTTTTGGCCTGTGGGACCAAGCAGAATAAATCAACTGTCCTCACTAAAAGCCAATACATCAAACACTTGAAAGCAACTTTCACCCTCCCCTTTTATTTTTCTGTTAGGAAGACATAGATAGTAGAGAGAGTCAGAGACCAGAAACCTTTGTTTTACTTGACAACCCTAACATGAACTTGATATAAGCTTTTTAGGTTCATGGTGTGAAAGCTGGAAATGGAGATCAGCTTGGAGATCAGTGAGTCCAGTAGGGCTTAACCTTGGGTCCACATGCCCCCAGGAATGACTCAGTTTCTGGGGTCCTGTGAACTTAGAACTTTTAATATTTTGATGACTCGGCTTCAATGTACTTGGTTCTCTCTATAGCCTGTGTATTTTATTTTATGCTCTTAGAAAAATTATTCTGAGAACATGTTTCATGAGATTTCCAAGGGGATCCGTGACACACAAAAAAGTCAAGAAGACTGATGTAGTCTAACCTCTTTATTTTACCGAATGAGAAAATGATGGCAAAGAAAATTCAAGAAACTGAGACAGGGGTTTGATATCATCCAAGCTCAGTATGTCTAGACTGAGTCCCAGCCCAATCTAGGTGCCAATTATTCTGTGGAGCTGAAAATGTGACACAGTGGGAAAGGAGAGAAGGTGACCAGTGCCATGGGATTCCACGGATGCAACCACCAGATTCCCTGCCACTCCCCAAACCTAACAAGTGGGCATTAGCCACCTCCAGTCCATTCATCCACTCTATGGCTTTTCCTAGAGAGAGAATGACCCATAGCACAAGGCTCCAAAGCCAAAGAACAGGCCAGGAAGGACAGAGTACATGTCCCCTAAGGAAAATGTGCCCTCCCATTTCCTCAGGCCCTGCACCAAATCCCCAATTAGCCCTTTTCCTAATACTTTCCATGGCCTGCTCTTAAACATATCTCTCTTTCCAGGCCAACCACAATCTTGCCCCTGCCCTTTTCTCCAGCCCTGCTATCAGGGGGTTGGGAGGACATTGACTCTTTCCTTGGTGTGACCCATCAGTTTTCTTTTCCTTCTGATGTTTTTCCAGCACCTCATCACCTACTCCTTTTATTTGAAGAACAGCTGCCTGGTCTGTAAATAAGGGAAAGGATGGAAAACAGAGCTCAGGGAAGTGTTTACTAGCCTACCCAAATACACACAAACCTCCACCCAGCCCATACTAGATCGGTGTTGCTACTGGGATCAACAAAGTTCCATGTGATCAGTGTAATTACTGTGGCCTATCCTCTTAGTACTAGGCAGAGGAAAAGGTACCCCTATGTTCTTCTGAATAGCAAGTTCCCAAAATACTGCCTGCCCAGGCATCTACTACATATTAATAAGTGCTATATTCCAAATCAGGGTGACCAAATCCCTCATTTCTATAGATCTGCTACCTGAAAGGTCCAGTCCATTGAGATGTTTTAGGCCTCCTTGGCTAGCTAGGAAAGGAAGTTCTAGGCTTGGAGGTCAAAGGATCTCATGCTAATCAAGTGGGGAACTATCCACATCCTTCCAGCCATCTCCTTTTTATCTGATTATCCTCGGAGGGAGGCATAAGTGGGGCATAGGTTCATCGGATCATAGACTTAAAGCTGGAATGGACGTTCGAGGCCATCAAATCCCAAATCTAAATAGAGACCAACAGAAGTGAAGTGACTTGCCAAGAGTCACCCAAATAAGAAACATCTGAGGCAAGATTTCAGGGCAAGTCTTCTGGAGTCCATGTCCAACACCATTGATAGTAACACCTAACTGCCTTGTGTCAGTCAGGCAGGAAAGAAGAACTTACTAAGCACCTAGTATGTGCCAGGTCCATCCCTGGCCATCAAGACCACTAAGGATTGTGGATAGAACCGAGCATCAGAACACTTGAATCTGATTCCACGCTCTGACATTTTCTGTGAACCTGCACAAGCCACTTCCCTCCTCTTTAGATTGGGAGAATGGACATTGCCCTAACAATCTCACAGGGGTCGTTGTGAGGAAAGGACTTAGGAAGCCTTAAAGAGCTGGAAAAGTGAGAGCTATTCTTGTTCTAGCCCCCAACTTTACCATTGCAAGCAAGTGCTGATGTGGAAATATGAATTAACCTGGAGTCCTAGAGAGGGATCCTGGGACACTGCAAGGGAATGGAACCTCCCACCTCCTTTAATTTATAAACCAAGTCTGGCTCTCCAGCCACAGTGCTTCTAGAGTTATTATTACCAAAGTACCAGAATTATTTTTGCTAAAATAGTATAATACATCAAGTTATTAAAATGAACTCTTATTATTTAGATTAATTCAAGCTTGATATGAATCAACAGGGCAATAAGGCAGCCCAAATCAGTCAATCAGTTAATCAATTAATAAGCATTGAGTAAATACCTACAAAGTCATATACCGAGTTAGGTGCTATGGATATGAAAACAAATGTGAGACAGTCCCTGCCCTAATGGAGCTTACAGTTTACTGGGAGGAAGAACTAGCATGAAGTATAGACAAATCAACCTCTGGTTCCCCAAGCCAGGTCCTATCCTTTGAAAGAATCCCTGAAGATGCTCACTTTCTCTTTTTGGCTGTTAAATTGGAGTTGATCTGGGATCCTAACTGAAATGAAGTTTAAGTACAGCTTGTGACTAGGTTTTCCCAAAGGTGGGTCCCCAGTTTCCAAGGAGATGAATGCACCAATGTACCATTCCTGGGCACAGGAAAGGCTTTACTTCACACCCACATAAAAGGGATAAAATGCTAAGGTCTCACATCAAGCAAGTTAATAACTCATCATCTCCCCAGGAAGGGAATTTTGGGGCTACTCTTGTGGTGGTGCTTTATCATTCCAGTGATCCCCTGTGCCACATAGAACACTGCATGACATCCCCCAGAGACATGCTACCTTCTTAGAGTTTGGAACAATTAACTTACTTTAGATCTTCCTGGACAAGCTAACCCATTTTCATCAGACCTGGACTGTCCAACCAACTGCCTGGCTTTGCATTGTTTTGTAGGATGCCTCTTGGTGGCCACACAGGCCATGTTCTTCTTTCTTGGTCACCCCCAAATGAATGTGGTCTTAGGTTCCATTAAGAAAGGTAATGTTCAGGAGTGGGTAAGTGAGGTTCTACTCTACCCAACCCTGATCAGACCCTCATTGGGGGATTGTGTCTTACATTTTTTAGGAGGACATTGATAAGGTGGAAAGCTGTGAAAAGAACAGCAATGACCCTCTAAACCACTCCATAACATTGGTTGAAGGTATTAGAGAAAGAAAAGATTTGTTGGGGCTGTGATGGTAGTCTTCAAGTCATCGAAGGATTATTAGAGTTCTTCTGGTTGGCCCCAGGATTCAGAATGAGAAATCAAGGCTAGAATTTGCAGAGGGGCTGATTAGTCTGTCAGTCAATAAGTATTTTTTAAGTACCTGCTACATGCCAGAACTAGAACCCCTGTCTTTGAATTTCAGTAGTGTAGCACACCTTCTGGGTCATTTCTCCCAATTCCCATTCCAACAGGTAGGTTAGGTTTCCAGCCAGTGGTTAACAACTTCCACCTTTAAAGACTAGGGGTAGGGGTGGTCCTAGTACTTTTGCTCATGAGTGTCCCATCTGGGGAGCAATTGGTACAGAACTAATACCCCACTCCAAAGCTTGGAGCACATCTTCCATAAGTACATGCAGAATCCAGGGAAAAGTGGGATCAGGCTTAGAGAATACATATGGAAAAGGCCTAAGTTGGAACTCTTGGCTTCTGGAAGCCATTTTCTCCTTTCATAGCGTCCTCTGGAGATTCCCCTTTGGTATCACTTTCTGGTGGTCTCCAAAGGCTGATATCTTCTTTGCCTTACATGTTTTTAAGGTAGGATCCTTATACATAGGAATGGAAGAGGAATCCCTTAGAGAGGGGTCAAGCTACACTGTGGCTGCAACACTCCCTGGGGAATGAGATGAAAATGTTTAACAATGTTTAACAAAATAAGCAAAAACAATAAAGAGTGTAGAGAATCTTACTATGTCATTTTCCAAGTTGATATGTGGCTCAGAGGGACCCTTCTGTATGGTTTGGCAGCCCTCTTTCTGTTTGAATTGAACATCACTGTTCTACACCAATCCTCAGGCTCTCCAAAGGTTTTCCTGAGACCTTGGTTTTATTTTTTATTATTATTAGTTTGATTTTTTAAGAACTTCGTTTTCTTTTTTCCTTCTGACACCATGGTTCTCTTTTATAATTTCTTTCTTTTTTTTTTTTTTTGAGAGCCTGGTTTTTAAATTTCTTTTTTCTTTTTTGTTTTCGAGAGCCTTTTTTTTTATTATAAAAAGTGTTTGTTTCTTTGTTTTGAGACCCTGGTTTTCCAAGGAGAACTGAGCTATTCATGCTCTTGGCTCTTTTCTCTTACTAAGTATCTACTTTGTATGTTTCACATTTATTTCTATGTGAAGGCCTTACCCCAAGAAACAATATACTCCTTGAATGCAAGGCCTGCATTTACTATTGCCTTTGTAGCCCCAGAACTTAGTATGACATCTGGCTTGTAAGAGGTCTTTAATAGATGCTTGTTGGACTGAACTGAATGGTGCATGTTCAATGATGTACATCTAAAAGAATGTAAGGTCGCTGAGGGCAAGGATTTCTTCATCTTGTATCTTTGCATTCTCAGTTCTGTGCACATATAAGGTCCTTCCAAGATACCTGGGGATGTTGAAACTGAGGATACATTCCTGAAGCAAAAAGCTCATAGTAGGATTATTTTTAGAGCTGGAAATTGCCTCAAGGACCATCTAGACCTACCACTTGTTGTAGCCTCCATATTATTAGCGTGGTAACACCCACACATTTCCCTTCTCCTTGTAAACAGAAAAAGCAATACTAAAGGACGTAAGTATCCTTAATTTATTTTGATGAAGGGCCAGGTTCTTCTCAATTAATGGGGATTTCCATGAACCTCCCTCCTCCCAATGATAATCTGGCCTTCAGGGGTCTGTGCTCTTCTTGGTGAATCATGATGAAGTTGTGAAACTGGGCCATAATATGGGCTACATTCTCCTGGGTATGGAAGGACTAACTTGGCTCATCTTCTCTAGGCTGTCTGACAAGTACAAAGTAGGGGCTTAGAGGACATCTACTCCAACATATCCCATTTTGTGCTCTTGGTACAACATACAGAGATCCTTTATTGAATAGCCCTGACTTGCAAAGCACTGGAAAGAAAGAGACATTGGGAAAGCTTAGATAAGACACAGTCCCTGCCCTCACAGAGCTTTTAATCCAAAGCTGATAAACTCAGAAAACTAGAATGTAAAAAGACTTTGCAAATCCTAAAACACCATATAAATGCTTGTTATTATTAGTCTCATTATTATTATTCACATTCTGTCTCTCAAGTTAAAATCTACAATGTTCTCTAATTCCATCAGTATATCTAGTGCTTCCACCAACTCTCATCAAAGCCTTCCTACAACTTCAGGGGAGGACTTCAAAAGCTGAGATTACTCTTTAGCCATGTGGGTCTTAAAATGGGTCATCCCTTGGCTGGGGACCATCTAGACATCACTGAGTCCAACCCTGTCATTTTATGGAAGAGGGCACATACCCAGAGAAGTGATGAGCTTTTTTTTTTAACCAGATTTTGAACCAGAAGGGAACATGGTGGTCATCCAATCCAGTCTTCTTATTTTCAGATGAAGAAATTGAGACTGAGAAATGTTCAATGACTTGAGCACAATCACATAACTACTAAATGTCCAAGGCAGAACTGGAACCCATGTCTTCCTGACTCCAAATCCAGTGGCCTACCCATTATCCTGCCTCTCTGAATTTATTTACGCTAGTTCTTGAACAGCAGACATGCATACCCATATTTCAACTCCTTCCAGCTGAGAAGATCTGCTAAATGTTGTCCTGTACTGATATGACCTTTGGGAGACGACAATGAGGAGAAGAAGAAGAGAGGAAGGGGAGGAGGAGGGGGGGAAGAGGGGGAGGAGGGGGAAGGAGAGGGATGAAGATGAGGAGGAGAGGGAGTGGGAGAAGGGAGAGGGGAGCTAATATCTATAGGTCACTTACTCTGTGCCAGTCCCTGTGCTGAACACCTTACAAGTATTATTTCACTCTGTCCTCACAACCACCTTGGCAAGTAGGTGCTATTATTAACCTCATTTTCTAGATGAAGAAATTGAGGCAAACAGTATCTTAATCACTTTCCCGGAGGTGCACAGGAACTGTCCAAGAGTGGATTTGAACTGACATCATGGATGGCTCTATGCTATAGAGAAGCTCCAAACAGGGCTTTGGTCAAAAGCAATTGGATATAACCTCAACAAAGTTCCTTCTAAGTTTTAGGAGCATCGATTTAGAGCTGAACTAGTTCAACTCCCTCATTCTACAGATGAGGAAACAGAAGTTCAGAGGTGACATGATGTGCCCAAGATCATACACACAGAGAGTATTAAGCAGAAAGCTTTGCGCCCAGCTTGTGTGCCTTCACAGTCAGCACTCTGGGCTCTGCCTCACCCTACCTCCTCCTCAGAAGCCTGCTGGTGGCTTGGGCTCCTGAAGTCTGTGTCAGCAGAGCACAAGGTCAGCCCAATGCTACCACCCTATAAAGCCTTTCGGGACAGCCCTCTCTGCTGCCAGAGGAGCTGGGTACAGAGCAGGTCACTACCATGAAGGTGATCAGGCAGTCAGATGATCAACAAGCATTTAGTAAACGCTCCCTCTGTACGAGGCGCCATGGCGAATTCTTGGCCATGGTATGGGCAGACCTCATTTTATTTTGTTTTGCTGTATTGCACTTCACAAATATTATTGTTGTTGTTTTTTCACAAATTGAAATTTTGTGGCAACCCTACATCCAGCAAGTCTACTGGGGCCATTTTTCCAGTAGGATGTGCTCATATAATGTCTCTTGCTGACTCCAAATCCAGTGGCCTACCTACTATCCTATCCTGCCTCTCTGAATTTACTTAGGCTGGTTCTTGAACAGCAGACATGCATACCAATATTTCAACTCTTTCCAGCTGAGAAGGTCTGCTAAAGGTTGTCCTCTATTGATATGGCCTTTGGGAGATGACAATGAGGAGGAGGAGGAATCTGGTAATTCTCACAATATTTCAAATTTTTTTCATCATGACCATATCTGTTATGGTGATCTGTGATCAGTGATCTTTGATGTTACCACTGGAATTGTTTTAGGGCATCCCAAACCATGCCCACATAAGATGGTGAACTTGATTGATAAATGTTGTGTGTGTTCTGACTGCTCCACACACCAGTCACTCCCCTCTTCTTGGGCCCCCCTATTCCCTAAGACAATGTGGAAAACAGGCCTATTAATAGCCCTACAATGGTTTCTAAGTGTTCAAGTGAAAGGAAGAGTCATTGAATTGGCCAACTTCATTGCTATCTTATTTTAAGAAACTGCCACAGTCACCGCGACATTCAGCAACCTCCACCCTGAGCAGTCGGCAGCCCTCACATGGAGGCGGGACCCTCTGCCAGCCAAAAGATTATGCCTCCCTGAAAGGCTCCAATGGTGTTTAGTATTTTTTTTTAGCAATAAAGTGTTTTTTAATTTAGTGTGTGTGCTTTTTTTAGACACAATACTATTGCGCACTTAGCAGATGATGGCGGAAACAAATTTGTGCAATTCACTTTATGGCAGTGGTCTAGAACCAACAACTAAAGCAAATTTTCTGAGGTATGCTACATATTCATGGCCAACATTTTCAGAGCACTAATACCTCTGCTTTCCACATGTAAACTAGTATATTCCAATGGATTTAAGCTGAATCGTGAATATAAACTCTATGGCACACCAAATGTCATCAATCCAGATCCCATGCCACAAAATAATAACAAAAACGCATATTGTGCTTTAAAGCTGGAAAAGCACTTGATTACTATCTGTGTGATTCTCACAAAACTATATCAGATAGTTATCATTCTCATTTCACAAATGAGAAAACTGAGAATGAGAAAAGCTATGTGTCCCCCATCACAAGGCAAAGTTCCAACAATTGAGGAAATGAAGGCTGAAGTAGGATGTGGCCACGAGGAAATGTATGAGAAGGAATTGGATTCCAGTCTTGCTGTCCTCAAGTCCATTGGCCTTGGAATTAGGGAGGACAAAGACTTGACATGGGCACATGATTTCTCACATGATTAGTCAGTATCAGAGGGAGGGTAGGAACCCAGGGTTTCCTGTTTCCAAAGCCAGTACTCCAGGTACTCCAGGTACCACATCATGCTGCCTCAGGACTTAGAGATGAGAACATATATGTTGCTCCATGGGCTCTCCATGCAAATGGCTGAGAAGAAAGCCTCCTATCCAACAGCCAGCAATTTACACTAACCATGTATGCCGTTGATAGCAGTGACTTTAATTTAATTTAAAGCATTCATTTTCTGCAAATAAAGATAATCCTCATTTTGAGAAATGGTGGAACGTGAATCTAGAGAGAGGTCAGGGTTAGGGACTTTGTAGGGTAAACTAAGAGCATTGGTAAGGCCTGCTGGAATTCTGAGAAACAGCCACTCAGACGGTGATTATGTAATTACAGTGTGCCAGACATGCTAAATGTCAGTCGTGCAAAGAGGAACAAAAATGGGTTCTGTGTCCTCCTAATGGAGAAGCTCACACACTTAGGGAGATGGGCTTCTACCTTTGCCCAGGCAGGGACATCTGGAGAAGCCTCCATAAAACTGAAGAAGAAGCAAGCAATTGGAAACATCTTTCTCACTTCCTTCTATTGTTGGAAAACAAAGAATCATTTCTTCCAAGATCATTAGGTGAGCATATCTCCTTGGTCCAAGTCATGTTTGAACAGCCCCCCTCTAATTAGGAGCACCCAAAGTAGTGTATGTTGCTTCTACTGAATCCACTGCCAAGGCACCTCAGTCCTTGGCTGACACCAACTGGCAGGAGGCCTTGGACAAGCTGGTCTACAATGAGAGTAAGGGTGCCATGAAAGGCCTTGTAAATGTGGCTAAGAAAAGGTAACGACTTACTCAAGTCTTTCAACCCTTTCTTGGTCATGCTCCTATTCTGTGTCTAACCTACAAAACAAGGGCCAGAGAAAGGGGTGGCTAAGTGTCCTTCCATAGAGTTAGAAGCTCAGAGCCAATTGGACAGCGTCCTTTGCGTTCTTTACAAAGTGGCTTGTGTGCAGTGGGCAGGTAAATGTCGAACTCCATCCCATTCCCATTTCTTATGTAATTGAGGTCTCGGGGCTCTCTCTCAACTGTTTGAATGACCATAAGACTGAGAGATAGAGGGACCCTTAGAGGTCAGCTAAGTCCATTTGACAGAAGAGAAAACTGAGAATAGTCAAAGGATGAAGGATTTGTTCAATGTCTCACAAGTACTAAGGGAGAGAGTCAAATTAGAACACAGGTCCTCTACTACAAACCATATGTTTGCTTATATGTTTTTCCTAAGACAAAAGCATTTACTGAAACATAATAATAGGCCAAAATGTGGGATAGAATTAACTGGGTATTAAGTTCTCCTGGCATTCATTCCCAAATGGCTGCTGGCCATCCCTTCCACATATTTCTCCCAGGGGAACAATAGAATCATTCTTATTAATCCTTTGGTCTTCCCAACAGAGCAGAAGGGGGATAAATTAGCCTTACTATAAATACAACTTTCCTTCCACTTCCTCAAGAGGACCAAGACGACAAGGTTCATGGCCATGCTGATGGAAGAGGAAGTGCCATTATGGCTAGTGTCTCTCTTATTCCCCCACATCCCTTGGACAGAAATTACTTCCATTTAGTGGACTTATAACTGAGATGCTGCCAAGGGAAATGTGGCTTGGTTACAGCGGAGAAGTTACGCTGGCAGTCTGGATAGGACTGTGTGTTCTGCAGTTACTCACAAAGTTTCTGACTTACTGGGTACCAGTTGCCACGCAGAGCATTACCCTGTGCCCTTTAGCCTTATGCTGATGGTATCGTCATTATATATTTTACTATGTTATATTATACATATAATATTATATACTATTGCCTAAAATGAAGAGTAAAAGAAAAAGCATCAGAGACTTTGGGAATAGTGTGGTAGAGCAGTTACTCAGGTAAATGACACTGGAGACGTCCTTGAAAGAGGTTGCAATGCCGGGCAGACTCAGCTCTGGCTTCCATAAGACAGTCTTTCTGTCAGAAGCAAGTCACCATGGTGTCACTGGATGCTTGGCTCCTACTGTAGGACATGGCCAGTTGGGGCACCATGACATTTATTAAGAGAAGCAGTTGAAGAGGGAGCTTAGGATTGACCACTGGGTTTTGTGTGTCATTGAATTTATAGATTTTAGAGCTACATGGGGACCTCAGATCTGGTCATTCGGAAATTGGGAGACTGAAGCTCAGAGAGGAAAGAGTGCTTGGCCTAGATCAGCGTGGGTAATGTCAAATAGAAAAGGGCCACTGATCCACACGCAAGGATCCTGGTGGCTGCATACTCACTTAGTTGTAAAGTATAATGTTATCTAGGCTTTGTTTTATTTTCATTTTGTTAAAAAAAAATTTCCTATTATATTTGAGTCTACTTGAGGCACGCTTGGGGAGGGTTGTGGGCTGGGTTTCTGAACTCTGTTTTATGTGAGCTGCCACACATTGCATTATGCTGTGCCCTTTAACTTTATGCTGATGGTACTGCGCATTACCTAAAATGAATGGGTGAAACAGAAGTCTCAGAAGCTTCAGGTATAGCATGGTAGGTAAATAAGGTGAGAAATGTGAGAATGTGCATCTAGACAGAGGGAGGTCAGGGTTAGGGACTTTGTACAGCCTCCTGAATTCTGAGAAGCAGCCACTCAGCCAGTGAACCAGCATCAAGTGGTTACACTGGGCCAGGTGTGCTAAGTGCTGGGGTGCAAAGAGGGCCAAAAGCAGGCTCTGCGCACTCCTAGCAGAGGACCTCACAGGTAGGGAGACACGTAAAGCTGAAAGAGAAGCATGAGATTGGCACATCTGGCTTACAAAATGGGCTGGTGGCTGGGCCCAGATTCCAATGCAGGTGGCTCTGGTCTCTATCCAACGCCCTTCCCATCAGACCGCAGAGTCTCCTAGCAGACAGGAGGATGACTAGATAGTAAGAGACATCGGAGTCCAAGACTGAAATTTGTCCAGTATCCCTGTACCCAAGCTTTCCTCAGGACCCATCACTGTCTGCAGATCTGTTCAGTCATGTAGCTGCTCCCAAGTGTCTGAGGCTAGGTTGGAGCCCAGGTCCTCATGGCTCCAGGCCCAGGGTGCTAGCCACAGGGCTGCCTTGCTGCAGATTGCTCTTGAGGGCTCCTTTCCTCTGAATGGCTTCTCTTTGACATGTGGAAATGCTCATAAGTAACAAGCTTTTTTATTGTGCTTTGACCCCAAAGAGTATGATTTAATCAAAACTGTTCCTGCCCTACCTTGACTGCTAGACACTCCATCCAAGGCAATCTATCAATTCATCCACAAACATTTAGCAAGCATTCACTGTGTATCAGGCATTATCCAAGACAAAGTCAAAAATGCACTATTGCCCTCTCTCAAGGAACTGATTTTGGATAGGGGAAGGATAGAATGTATATGCCTAATTAAATGCAAAATAGATGCAAAGTAAATAGGGCCTAATTTAAGTCAGAAAGTACAAGCAGTTGGGATCACCCAACTGGTCATGGTAGGCATCCTAGAGGAGGTGGCCTCAGGAGAGAATGCATGCCAAGCAAGGGGCACAGTCTGCGCAGTCATTGAGATGGGAGCTGGAGAGTCTTATGGAGAAGAGACTGGGTTAGAGAGTGTGCAGATGATGGCAAAGGGCTTTGCGTTCTAAATGAGATCTGTTGTAACTGTGAATAGGGAAGAAGGAAGTTATAGAAGATGAAACAGACAATTTTAGCTACATAAAATTGAAAAGTTTTTAAACTTTTAAAGTCAGTGGAGGTAAAATTAGGAGGAAAACAACCAGGCAGCAAAAAATTCTGCAAAGGAGGTTAATTTGATAAAGGTCTGCTCTGCAAGGCTCATTAGGAACTGGGGGTGTAGGGGGTGTTCAGGCAGGACTCTGGTCCCCCAGTGAGAGAGCTGCTGAGTCTTCCTCAGGTCTGCTCACCCACCTCTGGTGTCCACCTTTTCACCCAGTTCCCACCTGTGACCCCAAGAAACTGTAGCATGTGCATCAACTACAGCAAAACCATCTTAGCAAATAGGATAAACCAGATTGAGGGTAACCAACAGGTCTCAGACCCATTGGTGAGTTAGGAGGGGGTGTCTACCCTAAGCGTGTGAAGACTTCTCTTGGTAAATGGGCATAAGAGAACAATTTGTTCCTATGGTCAGGAAGGCGGCTGAAGAAAGTGCTGTGGAGCACTTAGAGCTTGGTCAGACATGCAGACACCAAGGTCATTCACTGCATGCTGGACCATCACGAGTCATCTGAACTTTTAACCTGCTATTGGACTTCAATAATTCTGGAGGAAAGAGTGAGGCTGATAGCTTTGTGCAATTCTGCCTCACTTAAATCCAATACATGCACAAGTTAATAAGTTACCTGGGATGCCATTGGTCCTCTTCTAAAACAAAGGATGAACAGCATTAGAAACTGACTCAAATATGTCAGAATCATAGCCATTCTTCTAAGAGATGAATGGTCAAAGGCAGTTCTCAAAGGAAGAAATTCAAGCAATCAATAGCAATATGAAGAAATGCTCTAAATCATTAATAAATAAAGAAATGCAAATCAGAACAATTCTAAGGCTTTATCTGAAGCCCATCAAACTAACAAAAATGTTTTTAAAGGAAATTAACATTTATTGAGGGTAGGGAGCAGTGGGAAGATGTGTACTGATGCATTGTTGGGAGAGTGGCAAATTGATCTAACCATTCTGGAAAGCAGTGTGGAGCAATGCCCCAAATGTCACTGAACTGGGCAGATCTTTGGATCCACCATTCTACTACCGGGTGTATACCCAAAGACATGAAAAAAGAAAAGACCCATATGTAAAACTATTTAGAGCAGCATTTTGGGTGTTCTCAAAGAACTGGGGAAAAAAGGAGAGCTCATCAATTGGAGATTGGCCGAACAAATTAAGGCATATGGATATCATAGAATAATATTTTGCTGTAGCGTGTGATAAAAAGGATAGTTTCAGTGAACCCTGAAAAGACTTGTATGAATTGTGCATGTTGAAATGAACAAAAGCAGGAGAAGAGGCTAAATGATAACCGTATTTTAAAGGCACTTAGGCAGCTAGATGGCTCAGTGGGTAGTCAGGAAGACCTGAGTTCAAATCTGGCCTCAGACACTCACTGGCTGTGTGATCTTGGGCAAGTCACTTCATCATTGTTTGCCTCAGTTTCCACATCTGTAAAAATGGGAATGATAATAGCACCCCCCTCGCAGGGTTGCTGTGAGGGTCAAATGGGCTAATAATTATAAAGTGCCTGGCATGGTACTTGACACAGAGTAAGATCCACATAAATGATGATGATGATGATGATGATGATGATGATGATGATGATGACAACAAATTTAAAAGACTTGAGAAATGTGATCAAAGCAATGACAAACTGTGACTCTGGAGGGCTGATAGGGAGGCACGGACTCACCTCCAGACAGGGGGCGGTAGACTCATGATGCAGAGGGGACAAGGACGATGGACAGACTTGTCTTCCTTCTTATTGCTACTCTAGTGGAGTCTAAGATGAGGGTGTTAGGCTCAATAAGCCCAACACTCATTCTGCTAAATCAGTGTTGAACCCCTACAATGTTATCACCCAGGCATTATTTAATCAGTGGCTGTGGCCCTTCACTCATTCACCCCCCAATCAAAATGCATGCACACACGCATACAACACACACACACACACACACACACACACTTTAGTTGACAGTCTCTATGAGTTGCTATGATCAAAAGAATCAATCACATTGGAACCAATTGTGTACTGATGAGGTAGGTTGGTCCTTGAATGATGGACACAGTCTATTACTGAGACTATCCTGGGAAACCATTCAACTTGATAAAAATGGCTGTCCTGTAGTCCCCTGGCATAGCCTTTGATATTCCAGGCTCATCTCTGTGCTGTAAGGAGATATTAAGAAGGAATGCCATGAAGGGTAGAGGATAAAAATCTCCAAATCCCATGTGACAAGGCATTGCTGGGAGGATGATCAGCACCTCCCAGGGACCCCAGGAACAACATTCACTGCCCTGAAGGCTTGGAGAGTTCACCACTATTCCAGATGTGAAAGAACAACAGATGGGCAGAATCTCATTCCTAATGCTGGATAATAAAATGACCTAAGACTCTATTTAGAGAAAGAGAACAGCTCCTCTTGGGTTGTTTACAGATTTAGAAATATCATGATAAGCTAAAGGAGGCAGTTCAAAGGAATGATAAAAAAAGGCCAAGAAGATAAATAACGGCCTGATGTGGTTACGAAAATGGAAGGTAACGGCTGCCTTGGGAATATAAACACAGATGACCTTTAGGTTTGCTCAACTTTTCATCTTCAGGACAGGAAACAGCCAGTGATGCTTATCGGGAAAGTGGGCTCTTCCCTGCTCCTGCTGCACTCTCGTTGTGCCGGATTTCCAAGCCCAGCCTGTCCTCTATCTCTTCAGAGCACATGCTGCAAACACGATAGGAGGCTCGGAGGAAAGCCCGGCCAGGGCATATGTTTTGTGTGTCCTGATGACAGGCTGAGTGAAGGGGAGGGGCCAAAGGGGAAGGCAAAGCAAGCAGAGTGACGTGGAAAGAGTGTGGAACTGAAGCCGTGGACCTGAATTAAAGTTTGGGAGCAAGGGTGGGGAAGGGGTTGCTAGATCCTAGGTCACTCTGAGCACACAGCATGTGCTGCCTCAGTGAGGACTTGTGACAGAAAGGGGGATGGAGGTTGGGGCCAGCTTCATGATCTTCTACACTGACTCACTGGCTCCCTCTCTCACTCTTTTGCTGTTCAGTCATTTGTCAGTTGTGACCAACTCTCCATGACTCCATTTGGGTTTTCTTGGTAAAGATCCTGGAGTGGTTTGCCATCTCCTTTTCTAGTTCATTTTACAGAGAAGGAAACTGAGGCAAACAGAGTTGAGTTTTCCTGACTCCCAATACAGTGCTCTATCCACTGTGCCACCCAGCTGCCCCACTCACTGAATCATCCCACACCAAACTGTGTCACTTGACTATGAGTTCATGAGACAGAGACAGAAAGAGATGGGAGGGGGAGAGAGCACAGTAGCAAGAGTGAGAATCCATATAATGAACACTCAAATTTGTCCCATTATCCCACACACTAGCTTTCTGGCCATACTGCTTCATTCGCCACCATTAGGCAAACTGGTCACAACAACCAACAGCAGCCCCAAGGCTACTCTCCGCTGTTCACATGAAGCTCCCTGTACCATTTGGGCTTTTTGCAGGTTGTAGTATTTTATTTTTTTTCCAATTACCTGTAAAGACAGTTTTCAACATTCATTTTTGTAAGACTTGGAGTTCCACATTTTTCTCCCTCCCTCACTTCTCTCCCTCCTCCCAAGATAGTAAGCAATTTGATCTAGGTCATACATGTACAATCATATTAAATACATTTCCACATTAGTCGTGTTGTAAAAGAAGAATCAGAACAAAAGGGAAAAACCACGAGAAAGAAAAAACAAAAACAAAAAAAGGTGAAAATAGTAGGCTTTGATCTGCATTCCAAAGTTCTTTCTTTGGATGTGCATAGCATTTTTCATCATGAGTCTTATATTGCTGAGAAGAGCTAAGTCTATCATAGTTGATTATCACAAAATGTTGCTGTTACTGTGTACAGTATTTTCCTGGTTCTGCTCACTTAACTTAGCAGCGGTTCATGTAAATCTTTCCAGATTTTTTCTGAAATCCCACATGCTCATCATTTCTTATGGCAAAATAGTATTCCATTTACATTTATACACCACACCTTGTTCATCCATTCCCCAAATGATGGTCATGTTCTCAGTTTCTAATTCTTTGCCACCACAAAAAGAGATACAAGAAATATTTTTTGTACATGTAGGTCCTTTTCTCTTTTTTATGATCTCTTTGGAATACAGACCTTGTAGTGGTATTGCTGGATCAAAGAACGTGCATGATTTGGTTACCCTTAGGGCATAGTTCCAAATTGTTCGCCAGAATGATTGGATTAGTTCACAACTCTACCAACAATGCATTAGTGTTCCAGTTTTCCTACATCTTCTCCAATATTTATCATTTTCCCTTTCTGTCATAATAGCCAATCTGATAGGTATGAGATGGTTCCACAGAGTTGTTTTAATTTGCATTTCTCTAATCAAAAGTGATTTAGAGGATTTCTTTATATGAATTTCCTCACCTGTCATATCCTTTGACCATTTATTGATTAGGGAATGACTTGTATCCTTATAAATTTGACTTAGTTCTCTATATATTTGACAAATGAGGCCTTTATCAGAAACACTGGCTATGAAAATTGTTGCCCAGCTTTCTACTTTCCTTCTAATCATGCCTGCATTGGCTTTGTGCAAAACCTTTTTAATTTAATGTAATCAAAATTATTCATTTTGCATTTTATAATGTTCTCTATCTCTTGTTTGGTCATAAATCCTTCCTTCTCCATAGATCTGACAAGTAAATTCTTTGTTGCTCTCATGATTTGCTCCTGGTGTCACCCTTTACGTCTAAATCATGTACTCATTTTGACCTTATTTTGGTATAAAGTATGAAATGTTGGTCTATGCCTAGTTTCTGCCATATTATTTTCCAGTTTTCCCAGCAGGTCTTGTCAAACATTGAGTTCTTATCCCAGAAGCTGCAGTCTTTGCATTTGTCAAATGGTAGATTACTATAGTCATTGACTACTCTGAGTCTTGTGTACCTAACCTACTCCACCGATCTACCACTCTCTCCCCGTACCAGTCAATCTCAGACTCACTAATATGGGAGAGCGAACAACAATAGTTCTTCCTTTCCAAGTGTCATCAACATCTGATGCACTGAAAATTAAAGCCAGGAGTGAACTTAGTCACATTGACACCATCCCATATTTTAAAGAGGAATCTGACACCAAGGCGGGTAAAATGCTACCGATGCTATTCACCAAGGTGGATGGGAGGGATTCGAAAGCAGGTCCTCTGAGTCCAAGTTCAAATCTCTTTCTTCTCCAGGGACACCTGGTCATTCAGAGTCTGTAAATGTCCTGAGTATTGATTCTCATTTTCCAATCTGTCTACAATCAATGGCTCAGAAAAGAACCCTTTGATATTATTCCTGTCCCTTAACAGAACCCTTCCAATTAAAACACATTGGACTTCATTGTATAGCCTAGCAGCTCATCAGGACAAAGGTTAGAATGATTTGTTCGTGGTCTCCACCATCTGGCTCCAGCCTCCTATTTTAACATGACTTCACCTCATTCCCCTTCATGTACTCTATGTTCCAGCCAACCTGGAACACTAGCTGTTCCCCAAGCTCCACACCCTACCGCTAGCCTCTAAACATTTGCACAAGTTCTCCTCCATGCTTGGAGTTCACTCCCTCCTCAGCTCTACCTTTTATAATCCTTCCCTGAAGACTCAGTTCTTCTCCATGAAGCAGCTTCTCCATGAAGCTCCTGATCCTTTCAGTTCTAAGGGTGTTCTCTCTCCTCAGATGACCTTGTATCATACATATATCTATGTGTACATGCACACTGAAAACAGTGTGACCCTCAATCCCTGCATATGGCCCACACTGGCTGTGTGACCCTGGGCAACTCACTTGACATTTCAAGAAAGCCACTTAACCCCAGAAAAGTCAATAAGACTATAAGTTGCATTCAAGATGTCTGCATGGCTAGAGAGAGAACTATTCACCTGAAGCTACCTATACCAATCAATCAATAAACATTTATTATGTGCCGACTATTTACCAGGCACTGTCCCAAACACTGAGTGTACAAAAAGAGGCAAAAGACAGTCCCTGCCCTTAAGGAGTTTACAGTATAATAGGGATAAAAACAAACAAATATATACAAAGCAAGTTATGCACATGATAAATAGGAAACAATTAATAGAGGGAAGGCATTGGAATTAAAAATGGTTGGGGGAGGCTTCCTGTAGAAGCTGGGATTTTTGTTGGGATTTATAGGAAGCCATGGAGGTCAGTGTTCAGAGACAATGAGGGAGAGTGGACCAGGCATGGAGGATAGGCAGAGCCAAGAGATGGAGTATCTTACTCACAGAACAATCAGGAAGCCAGTGTCACTGGATCAAAGAGGACATGTTAGGGAGAAAGGTGTAAGAAAAGCTTAGAAGAAAAAATAAGAAGAATGGAAAGTTAGGAGAGAACTAGAATATGGAGGCCTTGAATGCCTAATAGAGCCTTTTGTATTTGATCCAGGAAGCAACAGGGAACCACTGGTTTAAGTGGTTATTGAATACAGGGGTGACATAATTCGATCTTCACTTTAGGAAAATCACATTAGTGGTCGAATGGAGGGTGGATTGGAGTGGGGAGAGACTTGAGACAGACCCACCAGCAGCTATGGCAAAAATTCAGGCATGAGGTGATGAGGAACTACACCAGGGTAGGGGTGGTATCAGAGGAGAGAAGGGGGCATATTAAAGAGATATCACAAAGGCCAGATCAGTAGACTTTGGCAATCACTTGGATATGAGAGGATGAGAGCTTGTGATGAATCCAGGATAACTCTTAGGTTGTGAGCCTGAGGGACTGGGAAGATGGTGTTATCTTCTACAGCAGCAGTTCTCAACCTGTGGATCGCAACTCCTTTGGGGGCTGAACGACCCTTTCACAAGGGTCACAGGGGTTGCCTAAGACCATCAGAAAACACATATTTCCGATGGTCTTAGGAACCAAGACACTACTCCTCTATCCGTCTCCAGGCGGGTCTGCCCACTTGCAGATACACCCACATATGAGTATTAAAGGGTTGAAGCATTAGGAAGGTTGAGAACCACTGTTCTACAGTAATAGTGAAATTTCAGATCAAATATGTTTTTTTTTAAAATATAGACAAACAAAAGATACATTCATGTATCCATAGCATGTGCCCCCAGTAGAATGTAAGGGCAGAGACCATGTAATTGTTTTACTCTGCAATCAGCACAGTGCATCACATGTAGGTAGTAGGCATTAGATCTAGTGTAAATTGAACAGAATCTTTACATTGGGTCAGGCCTTTACATCACCTATTTTACTAACAGAAGAATGAGGTTACAAATACTCCCTTTCTTCCTCACTGTATGGTCCATTAAGTTGAGCTAAAATTGGTTATTAAGAAATGGAAAAGACCTTATGGATCTCAACCCCCCCAGTCTACTGATGAGGAAACTTGAGCCCAGAGAGGCAATGGAGTGACTTGACCAAAGTTTCAGAGTGAGGAAGAGGCAGGAGTGGGCCTTTTGCCCAAATGCCAAAATACTTCTTTCCTCCTTGCACTTCCTCCGAGGGTTTTGGGAAGGAATCGTTTTGTTATCTGGAAGCAATCAGATATAGAAGTTGGAGCTCTAATGAGCAATATCACTATACCACTATCTGACTTAGGATTGCTGTGAGGCTCAAACAAGATCACACCATAACTGTGCTTAGCACAGTGCCTGACATGCAGTAGTTGATTAGGAAATGCTTGCTCCCTTTCTCTCATTATTATGTGACTTTTATTTCATGTTTACTTCAGTGGAGTCCTGTGGCTCTAGCCAGCACACTTTCCAGTCCAGTAGGAAATGCTGTACTTCTAATAAAATATGATCTTTGCCTTACCAAAAAAAAAAATGCCCATAGGATTTCAAGTTGGAAACACTCTGTTCCACTCTCCACTCTTGGCCCCAACATGCCCCCAGCCTCAGGTCCTGGCAAGAATAACTGAATAGGAAACATCAGTCTTGAGAGAGAATCAGTGCTTTTTTTCTGCCCCCTCACCTGCCTCCTGGGCATGTAGACCATGGCCACTGCTGTGTCTGCCACCCATGAATATGAGAAATCTAAAATTTTCTCTTTGACCCTTTCAGTTTCACCTTTGTCTTATTTAATTAATTTAAGTCAAACATCCTTCCCAGTATCACAGACTCACACAACTGGAAGGACTTTGAAGTGTGTCTAGTCCAGCTGTTCTCAACCTGTGGATTATGTTCAATTTGTAACAGTGAAAATACAGCCTGCTTATCAGATATTTACATTATGATTCATAACAGTAGCAAAATTACAGTTATGAAGTAGCAACAAAAATAATTTTATGGTTGGGGGTCACCACAACATGAGGAACTGTATTAAAGGGTTGGTCTAGTCCAATCCTAACCTGATGAACAAGACTCCTTTTTACAATATCCCCAAGAAATGGGCCTCCAGATTGCATTTGAAGATCACCAGTGGAGAGAGACCACGACTTCCTGCAGCAGTCTCAATTCAGGAGACCCCAACTGATAAAAACTTGTATTTCTCCAGTCAAAATCTGTCTCTATAATGTCTGCCCACTGCTCCTAGTTTGAAGATCTAAGAACAAGAGAACATGACTAATTTGTACTCTACACAAGAGCTCTTCAAATTCTTGAAGACAGTTATCATATGTCCTTTGACTCTTTTCTTCTCCAAGATAAATACTCTTAATTCCTTCAAATAGCCTTCATAGAGCATGATCTCAAGGGCCTTAATCCAAATTGCCCTCCTTTGGGCCCTCGCTACTTCATTTATACCCTTCATAAGTACTGAATAATATTTTTTTTAAAGTCATATTCTGTAGGAATTACTAGTTCCCTCCTCCTACAGTAATATCTTTCACCTAGTCATGCTATGCTTTGCCTTTGTTAGACAGCACCTATTATATTAACTATTATTTATGTTGGGGGAAAGAGAAGAATTTGAAAAAAGAGGTATTTCATTTCTGAAGTTAGATGTGATAATGATAACAAAGTATGGAGGCAAAATAGACCTTCACAAAGATTATTGCACCACCACTCCACCCACATCTCTAGACCTCAAAAATGAGTGCACAAAAGAGGGAGATGAATGGACAGGTGGTGAGAGACCAAAATATCCTCAATGAATTCAGATTTCTAGGTCTAGACTAACAATATTCCTGGGTACTGAAAACACAAAGAGATGTGATTGCTGTGTTGTGAGCCACCATCACCAATGTTTGAAAGTTTGTGTAGAATGGGAGAGGTACCAAAAGACTAGAAATACACGAATGTCCTTGCTTTAATAAAGAGAAAAGAGAAGAGTACACTGAAAGAGCTAAACTTCAACCCCTGGTAAAATCCTATACTGTGTTAATAAATATTATAAAATGTTAGTGAACATGTAGAAAAGGAAGCCACAGTCACAAAGAGCTAGCAAAGCCCCACCCAGAAGAGATTATTCTTAACTAAACTCAATTCCTTTTTAACTGAGTTACAATATTGAGACATGTAGACTTAGATTATCTGAATCTCATTTGTAAAAAAAAAAGTTATATTCAACATTCTTTGACAGTTACTGATATCCAAAGAGACAGTAAACAAGTGGTGAAAGAGTTGAAACTAAAGTTCCATTTTCAAAAATGTAAATATGATCACTTGGACAAGCTGGTAACAAAATGTCCCATTTTCCTTCTTTATCCCCTTCTGAACTCCTTTTTTTTTGTATAAATACAAGGTGCTTTGATGTTGTTCTTGTCTTCACTTAAATAATCCTATTGGTACTGGTTTTGCATTCTGTGGCCTGAGTATTGCAGAGAAGTCTTCCTAGATATCTTTCTATTCTTCAGATTCTCCATCTTATGAATGCTA
This sequence comes from Pseudochirops cupreus, assembly GCA_028627135.1. Classification (NCBI taxonomy): domain Eukaryota; kingdom Metazoa; phylum Chordata; class Mammalia; order Diprotodontia; family Pseudocheiridae; genus Pseudochirops; species Pseudochirops cupreus. The sequence continues at coordinate 203,434,056 of CM053583.1, forward strand.
TCTGGATCTGGCATTCCATCAAGACAGGGAGCACCTATTGAAGAAACTCCCTAGATCAATGAATATCAGTCCTGAAGCTCATATTCTTCCATTCTTCAACCAATGAAAACATAAGTTGCTTTTACAATGTGTACATGTTATTAAAAGGTTACTTCTCTTAATTTCATTTTTTTCTATAACAAAAATGGGTGCTGTTAGGAATAGTTTTGTGTAGATAGATCATTTTTATTTAGGATATAGTACTGAAAATAGGAATCGTGGGTCAAAGAGTATGAATAGTTATGTAGCTTTTAGCATAGAGACTGATACTGTTTTTCAGAAAGATTGTATCAATCCACAGCTCTCCAAGGGCAGTTGTGCCACTTTTGAATTTCGTGGCTTCTTTGATTGCTCATTTTCTGACTGAATGACCATATTTCAGAGCAGTTTTGTCATTTTTCTTAAATAATTTCCCATGTTGTTGCTGACAATTGATATTTTTTTCTTCTGTGTGTTATCTATTTATATAATATATGTGTGTGTGTGTGTGTGTGTGTGTGTGTGTGTGTGACATCTATTAGGGATTAATTTCTTTCAAATTTTGTTCATCCTGGATTTTTTGAGGAGGCATCTCTTTATCAGAAAAGTTTCATCCAAAAATATTTTCCTCATGCTTCTTCCCATCTTCTTTTGCATATGCTTTTTTGTTATGCAAACTTTTAGCAATCAACTTCACTTATTTAGCTTCTTAATTTCTTATATTTCTTGAACAGCTCAGAATTTTTTCAAACTCTACACAACTGTGAAAAATAACACGTTCCATTATGTTCTTTTTCTGATGTGCCATTCTTATCTCTAAAACATTAATTCCTTGGGAATTTATCACAGTACGTGTAATGCGATATAGTTCAAATTCTATTATTCATCATAATGCTATCCAATTTTCCCAGCAGTTTTAATAAAAGCCTTTAATAATTATTTTTTTCTTTTGCAGTATTTTATGATCCTGGATTCATAGGTCATTTTTACATTGGATGTTTTTGGTTCATATTCAGTTTTCTAATATGTGCTCTTGTTCATTCCCTTCCCCCTGCCCACCATTTTTTCTAGTAGCATTTCCTCATTTATGTCTAATAGAGGTAGCTAAGTGATGCAGTGGATAAAGTTCCAGGACTGCTCTTTATGAGTTCAAATCTGACCTTGGACACTTACTAGCTGTGTGACTCTGGGTAAGTCACTTGACTTTGCTTCAGTTTATGATCTATAAAATGAGCTGGAAAAGGACATGGCAAAGTACTCTTGTATCTTTGACAAGAAAATCCCAAGTGGGGTCACAAAGAGTCAGACATAACTGAAAAATGACTCAACAGAGTAAATTTTTAAAAAATTATTACTTTTAGCTTATGATTTGAGATATGGCCAAGTAAATCTCCTTTCCTATTTTTTTTTTTTTGTATCATAGTTTTCCTTAATGTCTTTGGCATTCTGTGCTTCCATGTGCATTTTGTTATTACCTTCTTAATTTCATGAAATCTCTGCTGGGTATTTTAATTGATAATGCATTAAACGTCTTCTGAAGCATTGTCCTATGGGTGAGTGAGTGAGAGGACATTATCTAGGTTTAGTGGGCTTTACCCAGAGCTCCATACTCCCAGGGGTTTTGATCATGAAAATATTTTCATGGAGAATGAGTAGCTAGGCAGACAGATCAGCAAGGAGGGAGAATTGTTTGGAGAAAATACATGCAGAACAAAGAGATGAGGAGGGAGGCCCAGACCTGAGAAGTAAACAGCAGAGCATGAGGTCAGAGAGATCCCCAAACCCCAGTCACCAAACTTGACTTCCTTTCCTCTTCATCTTGAAGGAGGAAACAACCCTTTTTACATCTCTGACCACCCATTTCACAGTTGAGGAGACTGAGGTCTAGAGAGTCTAAATGACTTTTCTTATGGTCAAAAAGGGAGTCAGACCCAGAAATGGGATTTGGACCCAGGTCTTCTCATGGCAAAGGCAGTTTTTATTTCCACCACATCGCTGGCTTTTCCTTTCTAGATCGTCAGGCAGAAGGCTATGTACCAGGGCTGGGGATTGTGTTCTGGTCAACAGCAGCTAAGCAGCCAATATGTGGAAGCTTTAGTTTCTAAAAATCCTTTCTATGGTGTTTGAAAGAATTATTAATATGTTATATTATATCTATATATACACATGTTTTAGTCTCGAAAATGAATTTGTCAGATAATAAAGTATGGAGTAGAACTCAGAGATTTTTTTCCCCCAGCTAGGGCTGAGTGGGAGTAGAGCTAATTAAAAACATTACTTGCTATTAATAATAATTCCCAGGGTGCATACATATGTGATATGTATCCAGATCATACCCCTGGCCCTTTTCATGTAGAACACAGAGAGATCAAAAGACTGAAAAAGAAAATTAGGTGGACTGCCACAAGATGTGTGCTGATGTCACCTTGGCATTCAAAGGGACTACAGTTTGCCACCTTTGCCTGGCACTGGAAGGCCACTGAGAACCTTGCCAGGGATGATGTGGAATGTCTTTAGCAGACCACATAAACAAACTACATGGTACCATTCTTGTGGTCCTCATTTGAGCCAAGATCCCCACCCCCTGTGCAGGGACATTAGATATGTATTTCATTGCCTCTCCGAGATTGGTCCTACAGATCTCTCACTTTGCTCACAGTTTCAAATCATGCTTCCAGTTGGGGAGTCTCTTTTCCCACTTACCTTCATTGTGTCTACCAATGAGTCCTCCAGCAAAAGAATTCTAGTTCTCAGCAAACATATTCAGTGAATATTCTCCTCACATACTTCCCAGCAGAATCCAGTCATCAGCTTGTTGTATTTCTTCTTTGTTAATCTCATTTCTTTCCCCATTTTCTATCAGATGCTTATTATCTTCACTGACATGTCTTCCTATAGCTTCATCTTCCTGGCCATTGTTGTTGAGAATTCCTTGTTTCCCTTTCTTTTTTTTTTGGTGCATTTTCTTCAATTTCTTTAAATCTGTCCTTATCTTGGAGTTTTCAATTTCCTTGCTAATTTCTTTAATTATTTTTCTTTTCTGAAAACAATTTTCTTCCGTCAGTTTAATTCTTGTGCCTATTCCTCCTCCTTCTTGCTGCTTCTTTGAAGTTGGAATTAAGGACCTAGGTCTCCAAGGCTTTCTCAAAGGAACACAGATTGAGAGCCCAAAGGGACCTCAGAGTCCAATCCCACCCCACCCCCATTCTATGGATGTATCAATTGAGGTACAGAAAAGTTAAATGACTTGACCAAGGTCATACATTTCATCTGAGAAAGGATTCTCCAAATGCATGACTTGCTTTCCCACTTGCTCTCTCTATCTTATCAGAGGAGCTCTAGATTTCTGCAAAGCATTTGAAAAGGGCTCTCTGGATAAGGAGGTAGAAAAGAGGAAGGGAGGTGGAGTAGATAACACCACAATTAGGTAGATTCCGAACTAGATGAATGACTGGACCTTAAGTGCTGGGAATCAGGGATTGATGTCATCAAATAAGGCCTCTAGGGAACTGCCCCCAGGGGAAGTCCTCCCCCTCCCCTCAGTTCTGGGCCTTGGATTGTTGGACATTTTTATCAGGCTTTTTGAGAAGGGGATAGATGGTTTTCCGATAAGATATAAATCTGATACAAAGCTGAGGAGGTGATCTCAAATATTGGATGACCGAATTTGAAAACATTTTGACATGCTAAATTGACTGGTCCATGTCCAATGAGGTGACATTTAATGGGGATATGAATTTTGTTGTTTAGTCATTTTTCAGTCATGTCCAACACTTCAGGACCCCATTTGGAGTATTCTGGGCAGAGATACTATAGCGGTTTGCCATATCCTTCTCCAGCTCATTTGACAGATGAGAGACTGAGGCAGAGTTAAGTGACTTTCCCGGGGTCACACAGCTTTAAGTGTCTGTGTCTGGATTTGAACACAGAAAGTTGAGTCTTCCGGTCTCCAGGCCCAGCACTGTCCACTGCAGCACCACCTAGCTGCCCTATGAATTTAACAGGCATCAACTTAAAGTCTTAAGTGAACTTGAGATTTTGTGAACTCTCACCAGCCAGGCAAGTGCAAACACAGCCTTAGGGCCAAATGTTCTCTAAGTAACTAAATTGGAGGGCAGTATCGGAGCCTAGATGGATTGGGCTCCAGTTATCTGCAGCTAAGGAGGATTTTCTCTCTCTTACTCAGTTGATGCAGAACCAAGAAAAGCAATGAATGACATGCCAACTGGCATACTAGAGGCTCTCATAAAGATGCCACTCAGAAGACTGGGCTTCTGGGGTCAGCTCTGGCACTCACAGCAATGTGATCTTTGACAATTGCCTTTTTCTCTCCAAGCTTCAGTTTTTTCATCTGTGAACTGAGGGTAACACCTGGGGCATCTACTTCAGAGGCCCAGTGGGAAGAGTACATGAAATGATGTAGCTGAAAATGATTTGTAAACTAAATTTATATACATAGACAGAAACAAATCCAAATACAGATATATCTGCATATGTATATTGTATACATACAAGTACATAAATATACATGTACACACATAAATATGTGTGATAGATAAATGGTAAATAGATTACAGATTGTTGTTGTTCATGCTCAATTTTTTAAGAGAACCAGTGATATCATGGGGTGATTTCATGACTTGTTTGTGAATTGGATTGAATTAAGGCAGAGCTGCAGAAAGTCGTGAGCCTCATACTCTCTTCCAGAGTCTTCAAAGTCCAGAGGCAAGACAAAAGTCAAGACTACTGGTATTGACCCAGGATGCAGTGGATGACCTTAGCATCTTCCATGTCTGACCAAGCTCTAAGTGCTCCATGGCACCTGCTTCAGCCACCGTCATAACCCACAGAACAAATTATTCTCATCCGACCATTCAACCAGGGGAAGTCTTCACTTGCTTGGGGTAGACACCTCCCTAACCCACTAATGGGCTTGAGACCTGTCAGTTACCCTCAACCTGGTTCATCTTATTTGCCACTGACTGTGGAGAAAACCATTGTTTTTCTGAATTTCAAGGCAGAGCAAGAAAAGTCTCAAAGGTTCCACTACCCAGTGTATAAACTTTGGTGGCATAGAGAGCCCTGGGGGAAGTCTGGAAGTCACAATTTGGGAATCATGTGCTATGTGACTAATGTCCTCTATGCAAGCTGGATGCCCAAAGATACCCTAGAATTCTCTAAATGAGCAAGGGAAATATATAGCAAAGCCCCACCAAGTAAAGTCCTTTCCATTGGCCAGTGTGTGGGATAGTTGTCCTGATGAATGAAGTGGAAAGAGCATTGGGTGGCCTCAGACAAGTCACTTCCCTTCTGTGGGGCCTTACTTTCTTTGTCTGTAAAATGGAGGTGATTGAACCTGCTTTATTCCATTGGTTTCCATAAAAATCACTGTGTGGCTCCATTACAGAATCTGGGGGCAATAATGGAGGCAACTCAGGAGAGTCCCCCTGAGCTGTTGGGCTGGAGCGTGGACCCTGGAACTCTGATCATGTGCCCTGGCCCGTTTTTGGTGGAGCCTAGAATGTATCAAAAACCAGAGGCTTCTGTGGGGTCCTAATCTTTCTCTCCCCATTCTGTGAAGGAACACTGTTTTAGGTAATATTGGCCAATGAAGAATAAGAGTTGCCCACTAAGTAGGCTTTGAAGGAAGAGACAACTTGATAATAACCAACACCTATATAGCACTTTACATATGATTTGTCACTGAATTCTCACAACAAAGTTGTTTATTAGGTGCAATTATTATTCTTATTTCACAGATGAGGAAACTGAGGCTAAGAGGTTGGTTGACTTGCCCAAGCTCACACAGCTAGTAAGCGCCTGGGGCAAGGTTTAAACTCAGTTTTTCTTGAGTCTACCTCTGGCACTGTACCACTAAATGTCTCACTTCTGCTCTCAGTCTCTTTTTGTCTTATGAATGTATATATTGGGACTTGGGAAAACTCCCCCTCAGACTTCCTGTGAAGGGGTCTCCCCCAAGCCTGGCAGCTTTGGGAGCTGGACTCAAATGACAGGAAGAGCACATGTTCATCCCCCCAATCCTGAGATTTGATCTCAAGGCCTTGGATACTTCTTTCCCTTTGTGTATCTTTTTCTGATCCCAGGTGATCAAATAGCAAACCTGAGGTGGCTGTTTCCAGTCTGGGTGGCTACTTCAGAGAGGAGAGAATTCTGCTGTTGTAAAGAAAGGGAAGAGGGACAGCAGGAGGTTCTCCTTGCAATCACTAAAACAATTCTCAGAGGACTACAGGACGGATAGAAGCCATGCCCTAGCTGGCCAGAAGATAGGTGCCCAAATGGTGTATACCTGAAATGAAGACAGAAGGACTGATCACCCATCCTACAAAAAGTTTCATGTTGTAAATAAAATAGGACTTATGTGCTTTGTTTCATGAATTAAAATTATGTCAATGTGCATTCATGAGTCTTTTCCATTTTAAGCAAGTATTTTGTGGTGGAGGAGATACATAGCTTTCCTATATCTTGTCTGCCCAGTATTACCCAGGACCTTTCTAGAGGAGACCCTGTCAATCTTTTGGAGAGGCCCTACACATGAAAGTAACCTAGTATTCTACTCTGGGTTGGGAGTACAACGAACTAGAAAACATGAGAACGACCTGTCTTTTTTCTTTGGGGCCTGGCATGCTCAGGAATGAACCTGGATGGTTTAAGCCCCAGACTGGGAATGCTTAGTAGGAGAGGGTGTATCCAGCCTTGCTGGGCCAGTGGGGCCTTAATTCATAAAGTACCTTTTAATGTCAATGGCCAGTGACCTCAGAGGCCCCTTAATAGTTCTGAATCTTAAAAGCCAAGATCCTTTAAAAACAAACACTAACAAACCCTAAAGGTTTCTCTTTCTCCTAAAAAACAAAATAAAAACAAAACCACCTCCCACTAAAAACTAAAAGAAAACCCAAACAAGCTTGGGGGCCCCAAAGGAAATGGATACGTGAGTGAGGTTTACACAAATGGAGGGCTGTGATGCAACTGCCAGAGAGCTTGTCATACCCTCCATCTTGCCCCCTTGCATCATGGGGTCCCCCACGAGCACTGGGGTAAACAAAGAGCACAGTGAGCTGTGTGAGCCTTGGAATCTTCCACCTCTGCCCACGTAGGGGAAAAAGTGACCTTATGCTGGTGGGGTTCTGAAAGTCCCATGAAAGCAAATCCTCTGGGGCCTCCCTACTCACAGGAAATTAATGCAAACAGTTTAAGATGAGATGACCCAAGTATGAATTGTTGCTGTGTTGCTTGTGCTAATTTTGGCCTAACAATTAATAGTCCATCAGCCAGCACCACCACACCCATATGTGGAACCATTGATTACAGCAAATGGGGAAGTTCTGAATGTTTATAAGCTCACTTTGGAAGTATACATTCTAGGGATGTTCACATTGCTAATGAGGTTGGTGCACACACTGCTGGAGGGAGCTCAGTGTTTGGGAGGTTCTGAAGGAAGGTGTGGGAGAGAAGAGGTATTATACTGCCTACCCGACTAAAGGCCTACGGAGCCATGGTGCTGAGCTCACTGTTGTACGCCTGTGAAACCTGGACAGTCTACCAGGGCCAGGCCAGGAAACTCATACACTTCCATTCGCGTTGTCTTAGGAAGATGCTGAAGATCACCTGGCAGGATAAGGGACCAGACACTGAGGTCCTTACTCAAACTGAATGGCCACGCATTCAATCTCTGCTTCAGAGAGCACAACTCCAATGGGCTGCCAGAGCCATTCGAATGAAAAACATATGCTTGCCAAAGAAAAAGGAGAAAAAAAGAATAGAGAACTCACACCAGGCAATTGATCACATGGTGGTCAGAAGATGTGATACAAGGACACTCTCAAGGTCTCTCTCCAGAACTTTGGAATTGATTGTGTGACATGGGAGACACTGGCACAGGCCCACCCGTCATGGTGTGCCCTCATCAGAGAAGGTCTGTGCTCTACAGGTGAAGCAGAACTAAAACAGCTCAAAAGAAATGTGAGATGTGCACATTTAGATAATCCAGTGCAAATGTTCACACGGACTATTTGTGCCTGGCCTGTGGTGGAACATTCTGAGCTCTTATTGGGCTGATCAGCCACAGTCAGACACATTGAAACTTGACTCAAACATAGTGATGGCATTTTGGTCCTCTCTGAGAACAAGGGACAGCAATCAACCCTACACATGCCACTCAGCATTACTCAGAGACCTCTGTGATGCTATGTGGTAGACCAGTAAGTGAGTGATGTTAAGGTTTATCTCCATGCTGGACTCTGATCTTAATGAGGGCAGGGACTTAATAAATGCTTATTGGATGAATAAACACACCTGTCTGGCTATGGAGTTTTTCCTCAGTCTCTCCATCTGTAAAATGGGAATAACAATGCTGGAGATCTGCATAATACTAGTATTTGGGGGCAACAAACCACACCAAACCTTTTCTTTCTCCCTAACTCCATTGTCCCACATCCCACCTACACTATTGTCTCTGGGGGTTTTAGCATTCACCTTACCATTGATTTCGGAATATTGAGGTGACCTCTATCAATGGAGTAAGCAATCTGACCCCAAGCATTTGGGGGCTCTTACTTAGTAGGTGCTCCCTATGTTGGTTAAAATTAGAATATTTACTTCACAGGTTTCCTGGCCAAGTGTACTAAGGGCTGGGCATGCAAAAGAGTATAAAGCTAGCTTTTGATCCTCAGTTCCTGTCTTTTTTTTTGGGAGGGAGTGCAGGGGCACAACCTGGCATACTGACCCAGAAAAGCCACTTGAAATGGAAATAATAATGCCCCCTACCTCACAGGCTTCTGGGCAAGTCAAATGATGTCCATACTGTCATAAGGCATTTACCAAGCCTCTTTCATGTACATACATGTGCCTGCCCTTTTTTGGGAAGCCTTTCCTGCTCTGGTCTCTTTTGGGGCTCCACCTGACATTCTTTTTCTTTTTTTTTATGGGTACTAATGTTTGCTTATCTGAGCACATGTTGTTTCCTCTTATTAGAATTTAAGATCCTTGAGGGCAGGGGCTTGACTCTGGGTCTCCAGCCCCAGGAAAACAGTAAATATTTAATAACATTTTGATTTGAATGGAATTCTTGTCTCTTCACACTCCTCACTCTCCTGACCTTCTCCATCAGCTACCTCAGTTTCCTCAGCCTGGAAGTTCACTCTCCTCCAAGGCTCTTTCCTCTAACCAATGAGTTCCTCCAAGAATTTCCATTCTAAGGAACATGTCCAGGTCAGACAAGTTGCCATTCCATTTGGGGTCTGTGCCTGAATCTCCACAATCCCCCTCCTCCCCTAACAAGGGAGCCTTCTTCTTTCCCTCCCCCTTTGGCTTTCTGATCTTCCTCCATTAGAATTAAAATGTAAACTCCTTGAGGGCAAGGACTATTTCTGCTTGCATTTGATTTCCCTAAAAGCTTTTATAAAAGCTCTTTGATTTGACCTGAATTGATTCTCTTTAGAAAGCCCCATGTTAAGTAATTTTTCATTTGAGTTCTCTAAGTGACTCCATTTGGAGTTTTCACGGGGGAGACACTGGAATGGTTTGCCATTTCCTTCTCTGGTTCATTTTACTGATGAGGAAACTGAGGCAAATAGGGATAAGTGACTTGCCCAGAGTCAACCAGCTAGGAAGTATCTGAGGCTAGATTTGAACTCAGGAAGATGAGCCTTCCTGCCTCCAGACCTGGCGCTCTATTCCCTGCAGTGCCACCTAGCTGTCCCAGAAAGACCCGTATGACTTAGGAAATAGAGTTCTGGACTTTGATGCAGAAAGACTTCCATTCCAAAACCTACTTCTGACAATTTCTTGACCTGTACTGCCAGGACAAGTTGTTTAATCATTGGGTGCTTCATTTGAGTTTCCTCATCTTTAAAAAGGGGATGTTAATTAGTACCTTTAGCCTGCACTTTCCAAGGCCAATTCTGGGCTCAGATGAAAAAAAGTGCTTTCCAAATATTAGTCCCCCCAACACGTGCACACACACACACACACACACACACACACACACACACACACACACACACTTCTCACCTCCAGGGATTCATTACCATGTCTCACAGCCCTCTTTTCCTCTCTCTTCCCCCTCCCCTCGTTTCCACTTGTCTGGATTATTGCAGTGACCTCCTAATGCAAGGGTGGGGAACCTGTGGCCTTGAGGCCATGTGTGGCCTGTTAGACCCTTAAGTGAGGCCTTTTAACTGAATCCAAATTTTACAGAGTCGGAATTCAAACCCAGGTCCTTTGATTTCAGGAAGAGTCCTCTTTTCCACCTGTAGTTTTCCCCTCAGCCAATCTGTCCTTCACACTACTCCCAGATTCATCTCATGTATAGACACACTCATGCCATGTCATGTCTGCTTAAAAATTCTTTGGCATTTCCCTTATCACCTACAGCTTAAAGTGCATATGACTTAAAAAATTAACATTCAAGGTCTTCGATCATTTGGGATCACTCTTCATTTGCAGGTTTTTCTCACATTACTCTTCAACATGCTCCTTCACTGAAGCTAAATGAAACTATTTCCAGAACCCCCCTCCATCCTCATCCATCCATACCCATGGTTTCTCAGCCTCCTGGCCTTTTCCAGGGCTGCCCTCACACCTAGCATGCCGTTCTTCTGTCCCTTTCTGTGCTGGCTGAAACCTTCATTTTAAATGAAGGTTTCTTTAAAATCCAAATCAAATGCCACCTTCTCCAAGTACCTTCCTGATGCCCCACCTCAGTCAGTGCATAATGATCTTTCTGCTCTCAGATCCCATATAATAGCAGGAAGTTTGCACCTCTCTCATGGACTCCTTTAAAAAAAATGAACTCAAATGTATTTTCTCTCCTGCCCACCCCCACTATTGAAAAGAGAAAGAAAAACAAAAACTTTCTAAGGAATATGCATCAAGTTGTGAATTCTAGTTTTCTGTGATTTTTATCTTCTCTCTTTCCTGTGTCATGAGACCAGACTGTTTCATTCAATCCAGCACCTCCTCCAGCTCATGGGCCAGAGCTCTACACACAGTAGGCTCTTTATACTTGTTGGTTTTTTCATTTAAGCTCTGCATTTCTGCCAGGGTCAGTTGACAACGAACAAAAGATGCTCCATATTGGTTTGTTGATTTTGTGGAAGCTCTTGGACAAAGGAATACCCACCTTAGGTTTCCCTTGTTGTCATGCAGGAAATCCCTAAATTTCAGAGAGAATTTAGGGCCAACCAATACACGAACATAAATTCCCCACACACCATGCCCACCAAGTAATCCCATCTCTATTCAAAGACCTTCAAAGAGAGGGAACTCTTCTATGCCCTACTGCAATTAATTCTGGGTCATTAATTCAACAGCTAATCATTCATCAGCAATGACTCTGTCAGTGCTTTTGAAAAAGGAATTTCAATAATTGAATGCTCTGAAGCACCACTCACTGTCCCTATGACTTCATCCTCCCCTGACTCTTCTCCTATCTGTTCTCCTCCCTCACCCCACCCATTAGAATTGGAATCTAAGTTTCTCAGACCAGCGACTAGCTGAGAATCTCCAACACTTAGTACAGTGCTAGTAACTCATTCATTCATGCAGTTCTACATTTACCATAACATTGTGTAGACAGTGAAAAGGATGGACCCAAAGTACTACTGCACTGTCCTCTGATGAGTCTTTTTCAAACAGGATTTGGCCCCTATTGTGTTGCCAGAATAATGGTTTTCTTAGGTTGAGCATTATTTGTTGGGATTTGTCTTGCCTCAGCCCTATCTTTTCATGATGCAAAGCAGCATGGTGTGGTAGAAAGATCACTGAACTTGGAGTCCCAAGATCTGAGTTAAAATATCAATGCAGCTACCTATGAGACCTTGCTCAAGTCATCTCACTTCCCTGAGACTCAGTTTCCTTCTCTGTAAAATAAGGGGTTGGATTTGATGGCTTCAGCTTCCTTCCAACTCTCAATCAGTATCCTTATGATTGCATTATGATGCATGTTTATCACAAGCAACAATGGCACATCTTTTAAAAGTTGTTTAATAGTAAGAGAAAAAAAATACCATTCTTTGACATAAAAGATCAGAAAGCTAAGTCATTGTGTCCACTTGCTCCTCACGCACAGCAATTTCACTGGAGTCCAGCATCTTGTCAGTGACATACATCTTCATGGGGAGACCTAAGGGTGTGGGGAGTTCTAAGGGTGTGGGGAGTTCAAGAAGGCACCAGGAAATTTAACTCTTCTAATAAGGCAAGGAAACCTATAAGAGGATTTTGAGTGCCAGCAGAGAGTCACACTAGATTTGTAGCCCAGGACAGCTCTTGGGCTGGATGGGAAGCACAAGATACCCATTGTTATACAGTGCCAGTCAACATTGTTTTGCATGCACAGCCCAAGAAGCACACACACACACACACACACACACGCACACACACGCACACACACGCACACACATGCACACACACCCCTCACAGACGCACACATCCCTCCAGTTCCCATTGAACTTTTCTGTGATCTCTTAGATGATGGGAGGCTGATGATCACAGTAGGTACAGCTCAAATCTATCATTTTAGATACCAGAAATCAAACAGAATATTTTTTTTATTTGGGAAAAGCTAGCCTGCTATAAGACTATTAAATAAGAATGAATATTGTTTAGTGTGTATTGTTTTCTTAAAAGAAAACCAAATTTCTAAGATGAAAGACTTAGAATTGGAAGGGAACTGGACAGTCATCTAGACCAACCCTCTCATTCAGTGAGGGAACCAAGGCCCGAGGATTGTAAGAGTCTCACCCAAAGTCATACAGTAAGCTGTAATTCAAACACATCTTGGGATCACATAGCCACAAAAAATAATATTTTAAAATATATAATATATTATATATAATGAAGAAAATGATGAGGATTTTTAATGTAAAAAGGAAGGAAGATAGTAAAGAAGGGAGAAAAGGAATGAACAGAAGAATGGACAAAGGAACAAAATGAAGGAGGGAAAATGAGGAAGGAAGGAAGAAAGGAAGGGAGGAAAGAAAAAAGGAAAGAGGGAAGGGAAGAGGAAGGGAGGGGAGAGGAAGGGAGGAAAGGAGAGGGGAAGAAGGAAGGAAGGAAGGAAGAAAGAAAGAAAGAAAGAAAGAAAGAAAGAAAGAAAGGAAGGAAGGGAGAGAGGAAGGGAGGGAGGGAGGGAGGGAGGAAGGGAGGAAAACTATAAAGAACCTCTCATTATGAAATTCAGCAGTCATACCCTTTTTATAGTTGTGAATGTCACCTGTCCATTACCTCAACACTTCAATGGCTCTGAGGATTCATGAAAGTAGAGACAGATTTCTGTCCTCCATGTCTTCTCATCCTTCTGCCTTTATCAATATCTGGCCCTAAATCCTTCACAGAGAATGTACTCATTGTCTTAGGAACCTTCTTCTTGATCTCTAGGTGATCTCACCATGTTCAATATATAAGTCCATGCTAACCCTTTCTAGTCAATATATGTCTTTCGACATCTTTAACATCACATTCTTTTCCACAGTTCATTGTGGATATTTTTCTGTAGTCAATGTACAACTGACATACAACCCCCTCCCCATCCCCCATGCGCTTTGAGTGACCCACAGGCAGAAAAATTCATCATGTCATGAGGCAGCTAGGAATGATCTTGGAATTCTCGTAAGCTGGCTGTCCAATGAGCCTCACTGCTCAGGGCTAAGTCATGAGCCTTTCTGGCTCAGCTGGACCTGCCAGGGCTTGCATTCTCCTGACAAGCCCTTCAAGAAGACAGAGTCAACTCCACGCCAAGATGACGTATTGGAAGAGACCTCTAGCATTGTGCCATAAACAAGAGCGGACCCTTAGCATTTGTTTGGTGTGCTGGTTGCTATTGTTATAGGTAAGGCAATGTTCATACCACATGGTTATTCTCATTTTAATGTTCACTACTGCAATGGATTCATGACATCAGTGATGTGGGCCCTCCTTCCAGAGGTGCAGGTCAACACCTCACTGAACAGCCACATCCTGTGTGATCCTTGTCCATAACCATCCCCATAAGCATCTGCCCAATGTCCTGGAGGCATAACTGTCAGTGGTTTGATACAGAACTCTGCAGTGAACATCAGCATGTGGAATACAGAAAAATTCATTGTGGAAATTCTTTCACTCAGTTCCCCTGTGTAACCTGACTATTGTAATCGTATCATTGGTAGGGGAGGAAGCATGACTCAATGAGGAGGGAGCCAGCCATGGAGCCAAGAACACCTGACTTCACATCTCACCTCTGGAACTGGATGGATGGCAGTGGGCAAGTCATTTAACTTCTCTGTTGTATGGGCAACTCCTAAAGGTTCTAAGTCAAGGGAAGATGCTGAATTGCATTTCTCATCCAGATATTGCCTGAACCAATGAAATTAGGTACAGTTCCTCTCTCTATTACTACATCTATTGTTATTTCTACACACATATGTGTGTATTTGTCTTCTTTGTCAGAATGTAACTTTCTTGTATTTGTGTTATCATTCCCAGCATGTAGCACAGTGCCTAGCATACAGGAAATGCTTGACAAATACTTGTGATTAGATTGATAGGTTGGTAAGTTGAAAAGAATGTGCCAGTCTGCACTCAGAGTTTTCTGTAGCAATGAAATTGAAAGGCTAGTCCCTATCATCACTGCACTTGGCCATGACCAGATCACTGTAAGCTACTCAAAGCTATTCAAGCTCTTTCCCTGGAAGCCAGTCAGCTTCTCATTCCACCTGATTCTCAATCAAACCAAAGACATATGTTGCACGAGGAAAAAAAAACATTCCAACTGTTCCTTCTCCTCTCCCACCATACACACCCTTAACATGTTGGCCATGACAAGATACACCTACCGAGTACAGGGCACTGTGCTCACCTCTTCTGCTAATCTTTTAAAGCCCTTCCCACCCCAGCCCCATTGAATGATGCAGCCTCATTGTACATGATTCCCTTTACCACACTCTTCAATTGAGTCAGACTGACCTTCTCTCACTTATTCATATGTGCTGCTTCATCTACTATCTCCATTCCTTTTCCTTGGCTGTCCCCCTTGTCTAGGAGGCATTACTGACTCATGGAATTCTTTTTTTTCTTAAATAATGCAACTCAAGCACCATTTTCTACAAGAAACCATTCCTGTCCTCCCCAATTGCTAGTGCCTTCCATCTCAAATTAACTTATATTTAACAATCTTCTTTATTTATTTTTCTTCCATTCATACTGAATATACTTGCAACTAAATTTGTTGTTTCCCCTCTTAGCATGAAAGTTCATAGCGATTGTTAAATTCATTGTATTGTATCATCTAGCAATGTCAAACACACAGTGGGGGCTTGAAAATATTTGTTGAATGTATTGACTTGTTGATTCTCTGTGATTTGGTAATCTGGGAGTCAGTCTGAATCCAACATTCTAGATTTTCTCTCAAGCAGGGAAGGATCAAGCCAATGTATCATTTCCCTCCTCCTGAGCACTTTGTCTTTATAAATTCAACCTAAAAATCACATGACTCTTTTGTTGCTATGTTACACTTCTGAGTCATATCAAGCTTGCTTTCCCTTAAAGCTTCTGTTTTTTTTTTTAAGATGAATTATCATGTGTTGACAGCTAGTTCAAATTTCCTGACTACAAATTGCTAGAAGAATATTTGGTCAATACCTCCATGTCATTTGATTTCCTGAAATTTACTAAATATTTCTGGAATAACTAGTGGTCATTTTATTTTTTTATCCTCATTTACACCTTGAGTAGAAGGCATCACATTGCTTCTGATCCTTGAGTGAGAATTTTTCTCAGAATTCTAATGGTTTTACCACCTTTATTCAATTTTTAGATCATACCTCTGTCCTTGTCTCCTCAGCTTAATAGGAGAACTGTCCTGGAATAACTTACAGATGAGTATTGACCCCATTTCATTTTACCAGGGAAATACTTTAGGCTTCCCATGTAGGCTTTCTAAAGGCAAATATTGTGAGTACCTGATTAAAGAATATGGTACACTCTCCCTTATGTTAGTTTGGGAATTGCATGAGTCAGAGAGCCTGCAACAAAACACTGGGTTGGTGCATGGACTATCATCATTTTTATAAGTGGTTAGAAAAGCTTAATGTTTCAACAGCAGTGACCATTCAAACCAGTCATTTGCCAAACAAGCAGAAACTAAGTATTGAGTTTGAGCAGTGGAAACAGAATTTTAGAACTGGAAAGGACCTACATTAGTTTAGTTATAAGAAAACTGGTCAGCACCATGGCCAGCAATTAGAGGGGAGGAGAACCAGCTAATAATAA
>CM053583.1:203450836-203493170 GCA_028627135.1 Pseudochirops cupreus
GGAGAGAATAGACTGGGGGAAGGGGGACACACTGGGATGGCTGTTTTGGGGTGGTGGGCAGGGGAAAGATGGGGAGAAAATATGTAACTCAAAATCTTGTGGAAATGAATGATGCAAAATATAATAAAATTTAAAAAAATAAAAAAAATTAAAAAAGAAGCACCAGTAGCTTTCTATTATGATCAAATAAAATATAAGCTACTCATTCAAATCCAGCTTCAGACACTTACTAGCTATGTGACCCTGGGTTAGTCATTTAGTCTCTTTCTTCTTCAGTTTTCTCAACTGTAAAATGGTGACCATAATAGTACCTACTTCACAGGGTTGTTGTGAGAATCAGATGAGTTAGGATTTGTAGAGCATTTAACACAGTGCTTGTCATATAATAGGTGTTTCATAAATACCTCTTCCCTTCCCTTCCCTTTCCTTCTATTTCCCTGTCATCTCTATTCACAATTTGGCCCCAGTTTATCTTTCCAGGCTGACATATCACTCTCCTCCATATTCACTTTGCCTATCACATAGCTTACTGTAACATATGTTCCTTGATTTTGATCCTCCCTGTCTTGCCTTTGTGTCTTGGCTCAGACTATCTTCCCTGTGCCTAAAATGTCCTCCCTATTGTCACCTCTGTCTCTTAGTATATCTAGCTCTTTAAGGGTTGAAAAGTGCTTTATTAATATTATCTTATTTTGTTCTTACAATAGCCCTGGGAAGATAGTGTTATTAATTATCCCCAGGTTACAGATAAGAAAACAGGACAACAGAGTTTAGGTGACTTACCCAGGGTCGCATAGCTAGTATGTAAGACTGGATTTGAACTCAAGTCTTAAAACCAATTTGATGTTAACACAGGTGCCACCTCCTATGATCGATTTTTTCATATCCCTCCAAAGTTAGGATTCTCTCCTTCCTCAGGTTACTTTCCATTTGCTCACCTTTATGAGCTGTATCTCTCAGTAGAATGCAAACTCCTTGAGGGAAGGGCTTGTGTAGCTCCTTTGTCATGACTTCCAGCCCTAGTTCTTTACTGGTATAATAGGTGAACTTTTTTTTTTCCTTATTCAGCTGGTACCATGATGTTGCTCCTTTAGAATCTAAGATCTTTGAGGGAAGGAACTGTTTTGTTTTTTTCTTTGTGTCCTTAGGCCATAGCACACTTCCTGGCATATAGTAGGAGCTTAATGAATGCTTATTGATTGATTGGTTCATCTTCACTGTGATTTGACCTATCTTCAATCCTGCTTCCCAGAGACTATGATTTACAACATAGCATTACTGGGAGAATATTAGTGATGGATATACACACACCCCACACACACCCATGTAATTTCTAGTAGAAAAAAAAACAGTTGAGATCATTGAAAGGATTCTCAGAGCTGGAATGCACCTCAAAAGTCATCTAGTCCAATTTTTTTAAGGAAAAGGTTTTTGCTCTTTCACCCCTTCCAATCTATTCAACAGCATTCAAGAATACATTTTCCTAAAGCAAATCTTTGGGCACATTTTTCCCCTACTGAAAACTCTCAATGTCACTGCAAAGTCTACAGAAAGTAGTTGACTCAACTCATCATTCATCTGGCCTTCAAGTTCTCTTGTAATATGGCACCAATCTATCTTTCCAGACTAATCTTCCACTGTTCCCCTAAAGATGGCTCTTTCTTAGGCTGTCCATTTTGACATCTTGAATTCTCCAAGGATTGTGTCTATCAGGGATTGGCATGGTGAAGAGACCAAAAGATCCCATAAGACACCTCAGAAAGCAAACACTTGATTTGTTTGCCAAGAGCAATGGTGTGACAACTAAGAGTAGCTCTGGTTTCATACAGAAATTTAAAAATGCAATTATAGCTGAACCAGAAAAAAAATTACAGAAGACATTGATCCTTCAAGTAACACACTTTAGAAAACTTTGAGGGATTCATTTTCTAGATTAAGTGAGATAATATTTAGAAAGCATTTAGTACTGCCCTAGCACACAGTAGGTATTTAATAAATGCTTATTACTTTCTCTTCCCTAGCTGATGTTGATGATGATAATTATATCAGTGGCTAGGAGGAGGAGGAGGGTAATAGACAAAAAGCCATCGAGGAGAAAATGGCAGCTAAATATGATAAGATACTCTTTGGCATCCTGAAGGCAAAGATAAATGAGGAAAAAATTGAAGCGATTGGCATCTATATAATACCTCTTTTAATGTACACCTTTGGCGCTCTAAAGTGAACCATAATGGATTTGCAATGAACAATACAATACTAACAAAGCCTATGGTCTTTCACCTTAACACAGCTGAAAGGATATTGGCACTTCCCTGACAAATGGATTGAAAAACATTTTTCAGATTATTTGATAGAGAAAAAAGCCTCCAGAAATACTTTTGAAACAACCCAGAAATTGTAGAGACTCACAATAGATTCACAACTTTGAGTTTGTTCAGTGCAGTGGAAGGTATGTATGTGTAACCTATGTTGTCTGAATGTGGTCCAAGAGTGGAATCCAAAGGCCTTCCATGTGTAACATCTATATAAACTCAACCAAAAATGTCTGGGCAAAGAAGAGTTGAATAGATGAATGAGTTTTGAAGATTTTCTTAGGAAAATAGATGTCTACAATGGCAATTCAGGAACAGGCCATTGCTACTACAAATTCTAAAAGGGAACCTAAACTTAATAATAAACCAAGACAAGGAAATAAATGAAACTATGTCATATTACTGTAGGCTTCAAAAATTTAGCACCCACTGAATATCTAGAAAGACATGACCTAGTGACGAGAATTATGCATCAGAAGCTTTCATATACTGTCAAATAACAAACTCTCATGCTAAAAATACAGACCTCAAAATATCCTTGAGAAATCAATCAACGAACCGTATTGAAGGAGGAACACAATCCCAGACCAAACTGTTGCCCACAGTCACCTGACTATATATGATTAATCCATCAAAAATTAAAAGCTCCATTTTAATAGATGTTGCCTTATTGAATATTTGTAGTCTCCAAGTGGTGGAGAACAAAAAGTTTTGAAAGCACACAGAACTAGCAGAAGAAATCTCAATTGTGTGGGAACAGGATGGAGTACACACTACTGCCCTCATTCTGTGCACAACTGGAATAGCAGTGAGGATGCTGACAATGAGCCCACAGAAGAAGAGCTCACATCCTAATACCTTTCTTTAATGACAAAAGTAATGATTTTATGCACCTATGCAATGGTATGTAAAACAATAAATATAAAATAGGAAAATAGCACTTTGTCCCAGGACAAGTCTGAGCCCCATCAGAAAAGATGATGAGAATGAGATGAGAATGATGATAGTATTGTAAATGGCATTTTTATAGAGGTTTAAATTTTACAAAATGCTTTATATACATTATCTCATTAGAATCTCACAACAGAGGTAGGCATTAGGGTGTTATTAGTCCCAGGCTATCCATGAAGAAACTAAGGTTTATAGAGATTAAGTGACCTATCCCTGATTACAAAGACGATTAGTTATGAGAGACAGAATTTGAAAGATACCAGAAAAGGTGCTGAGTGATTTGCAAAAGTCATGTTGTTCAGTTGTATCTGACTCTTCATGACCCCATTTGGGGTTTTCTTGCTGAAGATACTGGAGAGGTTTGCCATTTCCTTCTCCAGTTCATTTTGTAGCTGAGGAAACTGAGGCAAACAGAGTTAAGTGATCTGCTCAGGGTCACACAGCTTCTAAAAGGTTCCTGATTCTAGGCCAACATTCTAGCCACTGTGCCACCTAGCTGCCCCACAAAAGTCATAGATGATATTATTGCCCTCCCCTCCAAAAAGAAAAAAAAAGAAGGCAGCTAAGGACATCTTAAAATACCAATCATCGTACGTATTTTCTCATCATTACATTTTTATAGAGTAATTAGGAAGTATATTGTGGATTTTTCTTGATGAAAATACAGATACAAGCAGGAAAGCTTTTGCAAATGATTTTCTATGATAGATCACATCTCCATAATCACATAAGTGACTGTGATACAATAATACTTTTAAACAACATTTGGGCTCCAAGCCACAAAAATCAATCAGAAGGAGAAAGGAACCGTGTGCTGTTCAGAATGTATCAGAATGGCTTTGAGGACTTCAAACTACAAAACATTTCTAAGAAGAAGTAGAATAAGATAAGCAAGCACTGCTCAAAACTAACTGAAGGCTAATAGACAGTCCAATAAAGCCAACCATTCCCTTCAGCTAAGGCAACATACATGCCCATTTACGTTCCTCGGAGATCTGTCCTTATATTTCCCCATTAGAATCACTTGCTACTTCCAAATTCCAAGACTTTGCTGGCAAATTGGCTTCTCACACAAATTTATCTTTTGTTGACTCACACTGAAAGTTCCTACTTAAGGTTTGGTTTGTTGACACACTCTCCCCTCTCCCCCAATTACTGCTCTTGTGACGAGGTCAAGAACTGAATCATCCAATAACTAAAATGTTCCTCTTTCCTCAAGCTGTGCTTGGTCTTCAGAATTTCCCTCTCAAAACAGTAACCCTCACATCTATTTGTTACTCGTTTAGAAAATAGAAAAGTAGATTAGTAGGTCAGACTAGACAGACAAAGATCTGAAATAGTCAAATTCAATAAACCAGTTTTCCATAAACCTGAAAACACAAACTACTTGATGAAGAATTTCCTCTTTGACAAGAATTTCTGGAATCACTGGAAAGCACTATGGGAAAAAAAAGACTTGGACTATCATTGTATACCATATACCAAATGAGATAACATACCTAAAGCATGCTAGATAGCATACCAAAAAAGAGTTGAGAATGGATATATGATATACATTAAAAGAAAGAAATCAATTACTATTCATGGTTAGGGCAAGGACAACCATTTTACCAAAGGTAAAATGGGTAACTTATATTTCAGAAAATTGAAAAGTCTTGATAATAACCAAATGAAGTCAACTTGAATAACAAATAAGTAGTCAATTGGGGTGGGAGTAAGGAAATATTCACATCCAATATGACTGACAAGGGTCTGAGATCCAAGATATATTAGGGAGCTGCCCAAATATACAATGCCAAAATGCATTCCCCCATTGAAAAGTAGTCAAAGAATTTGAACAAAGAATTCTCACACGAGAAGCTACAATAAACACTGATCTAACTACAAAACAAAACAAAAAAATCCAAATTTTCATTCTCACCCAGCAAATTAGTGAACACAACAAAATTGTAAATCCATGTTGGGAAATGCCGGTCACATAAATACAAAATAGATTGACAATTAAAAAAACCTAACCCTCTAAAGGATAGCTTCCTCTGGATTTGTTAAGTACATAAGAAAATGGATACTGTTCTAAATAGCAGCAACATTCTCTTTTGTAGGAAACAGAAGACTGGATGTTGGGAGCCCTTTCAAAGTATCATTTTTACCTCAAGGTTAGGATGACATTTCTAATGGTATGACAATTGACAGGGAGGGGTTTAAAGGAAGCAGCCTTTTTCATTTATTGAACCAGGGAAAAGATATGAGCTACATGAGCTGGATTAGGTACAGAACACTCCAGTTCTGGCCCTGGGGTATCTTGACTCCTTTTGCCCTGATGAACTACACACTGGCCTTACAGTTCTGATGGAACCAAAGGACCTTTGGCATAGCGACATGTGCTCATGGCTGTTCCCATAAAGATTCTAACTCCTGTAAAATGACAGAGGGAGACCAGATTTCAGTTTGAAGCTGGAATCACCAGATGGGAGGCTTAGCCAATCATCTCTTCTTCCCACCAAATGTGCCCCAATCCTAATGCTGTCTGTCTGGCTTCATGGATGGCAGCCACCAGGCCTCAAGGGCTGCCTTTCTTGTCATTTCGATGGCTTCAAATGCATCATCTTATTTTCGCCATTTTATTTGCCTGGTTTGAGGGAGAAACGATTCAAGTAGGCGGTGTGAGCCGATGAAGAAAGCCCTGGCTCTGTCCTCAGAGGACGTGGCTTCAAATTCTGCCTCAGAAATTCCTTGGATGGCCTCAGACAAGTTCTTTAACCTCTCTGTTTTCTTCATCTGTAAAGTAAGGACATTGAACTTGGTGGCCCCTGAGGGCCCCTTTAGGTCTAGGATTGACTTTCTTCTTAGTCTGCAGGTGCCTAATTCCTGATGAGGGCAGCCAGGTAGCACAGTGGATGGAGTGCCAGGCATGGAGTCAGGATGACTTGAGTTCAAATTCAGCCTCAGACCAGTTTGATCATCAGCTATTTGTTTAAGTGAAAAAATTAGGCTATTTTCATGGACTTTGTCACTGGGGGGAAAAAACAGTGGATTATAGAATATGCCACCTGAGTTGCCAAAGCAGGAAGGGATTAGCTTGCTGTGTTTATGAACTTATTTTCCTCAACTTCTAGGGGTGTCCATTAGTTTAAAAAAATATCCCTTGAAACTGTGGAAGAGCATTTGTGGATATCATTAGGGATTTTGTTGTTATTCTTCAGTTGTGTCCAACTCTTCATGGTCCCATTTGGGGTTTTCTTGGCAGAGATACTAGAGTATCTGCCATTTCCTTCTCCAGTTCATGTTGCAGATAAGGAAACTGAGGCAAGCAGGGTTAAGTGATTTGCCCAGGGTCACACAGCTAGCAAGTGTCTGAGGCTGGATTTGAATTCAGGAAGATGGGTCTTTTTGACTTAGATCCAATATCCTATTCACTGTGCCACTTCATCGCACCTTTCTTCACTTGTAGTTGGTACCAGTGAATCATCAAACAATGTACCAGTGTTTATTAATTACCTGCTGTGTGCCAGGTACAGAAAAAGGCCAAGGGCATTAAATGAGGCAAGTGGAAACAGGCTACAAGACGTCTCCAACAAGGACTTCTGCTCATGGAACATCCATATGCACCTATACACTCTTGTGTATATTTCTTCTTCCTCTCGTCCCCTTCGTTCTGAATCCCCAGATGAGAGCCATTGCACTGGTATCTGTGAACCCTTAAGAGACTCAGAGGGAGGCCTGCAGTTCTCAGGGAGTTACACGCTGTAAGGAAAGAGACTGTGCTTGCTGTAGCTTAAATCTTGCAACCAGTAAAATTGCAACATAATACTGGGCAGGGGTGGCTAGGTGATGCAGTGAATAGAGCACCGGCCCTGGAGTCAGGAGGACCTGAGTTCAAATCCGACTTCAGACACTTGATGCATTTACTAGCCACGTGACTTTGGGCAAGTCACTTAACCCCAATTGCCCTCCAAAAAGCAAAAAAAATAAAAATATAATACTGGGCAGTGAGGTGGCACAATGGATAGAGTGCCAGGCCTAGAGTCAGGAAGACCAGGCTTCTAATCTGGCCTCAGACACTTACTAGCTGTGTGACCCTGAAAAAGTCATTTCACCCTGTTTGCCTCAGTTTCCTCATCTGTAAAATGATCTGGAAAAGGAAATGACAAATCACTCCAGTATCTCTGCCAAGAAAACCCAAATAGGGCCATGAAGAGTCTGATGTGATTGAAAATAACTGAACAAGAATGCCCAGGTTTTTTGAGTCCAAACCTGTGATTTCACTAGGATGTGGAACTTCCATGAAATACAATCTATTGCCTTTATAACCTGAGAATTGCATGAGGCCCATGAGTTGAGTGACTTGGCCGTGGTTACACATTTATTGTGCATCAAAGGGAGGACTCGGTCCCAGGTCCTCTAGACTCCAAGATCAGTGGTCTGTCTATCTACTAGATTCAAATCCAGCCTCAGAGCAGTTCTGCTTCCTGCTCAAACCCAGCAGATACTTGGGAAGAATTTGTTCCTTCCCCAGCTGTTGAAGTCTTAGTGCCTTTGCTCCATTGAGTATTTCCTATTTCTCTTGAATGTAGCTTGCTTTTGCACACTTCCTTGCATTCTTTCTCCCCCATTAGACTATAAGCTCCTCCAGGACCCAGACTGGCTTTTGTCTCTTCTTGAATTCCCAGAGGTTAGCCCAGTCTCTGGTACTTACCAGCCGTTGATTAGTTGCTCACCAGTTTGTTGTTGGCCAGATTCAAATACGTGACAAATAGTCTAGGACAGGGCAATAAGGCAGCAGCATTCTGTTCAGCTTTCTTTATCGTTATGAATTTAGCCATCTCCAGCAAATGCAAACATTTCAACACCCAAAGAACAGGCATTCAGATTGCATAATGGTAAAAGCTAGCATTTATATGGTGTTTAAAGGTTTGGCACCTTATAAATGCCATCCCAGAAGAGCTGGGAGGGAGGTGCTAGTATTATTGTTATTCCTACTTTACAGATGAGGAAACTGAGCCTGAGGTCATGTAAGTGACTTTTCCAGAGTCATACAGGTAGTTAAGTGTCAGAGGCTGCATTTGCACTCAGGTCTTCCTGACAGCAAGTCCAAGGCTCTGTACCATCTACTAACTACTGTTAACGGTTTATTTTTAAAAAGAAATATACACAGACACACATGTTTGTATATGTACCTATACACAGACATACACATATGTGTAAGCATACACACATTGGCCCCTAGGCTTTAGTGCAATTTGAAGCTTTCTTAGATTAAAACATTTTTTTCGCACTAAGACTTTTGAAACATCTCATCTATATTAACAAGGCAGTGACAACTCTCTTCTGTGCCTCTTGTCCCCTCCCTTCTCTTTTCCACTCTGAAGTTTTCACTTGCTTTATGGCCCTTGTTTCAGGTCTATTACTATGTGTCAATCCTCCATTCTGGTCCTCTTTGCCCACAAGCTGAGGCCCTCACTCGTAAGAAGCATGCATAGTCAAGCAGAGCAGAGCAGCCCATCGGCCATGTCTGAAAGGCACATCCGGGGCCCTGCCTCTTGTCCATTGTTGCCTTGCCAAGAAGTGGGAGATGTCTTCCTCATCTCTGTCTTTGGCTGGCTTATTCTGAAACCAGAGTTCTGAGAGCTTGTCAGGTTCTTTCTCCTTACTTTCTTATTGCTGGTCCCCCATAAATCATTCTCCTGATTTCACTTTCCTTAATCTGTTGCAGTTCAATCAAGTCTTTGCCAGTTTCTCTGAATCCAGCAAAGTCGTCATTTCTTACAGCCCAATAAGATATCAACACATCCATATACCCCAGTTCTTTTCAGCCAATCCCCAGCTGATGGGCAGCCCTTTGGTTTCCATTTCTTTGCAAAGCAATGGACTTCCAACACCAACACAGACTTAGAGGCTGTTGTTCTTCGACCTGACCTTTACTTCCTCTCTCTCTTCACTGCCCCTCCTACGTTACTCCCTACTTGGAAGCTAAGTAAAGGCTGCTCAGTGTTTTGCAAATGCAAATGTTTCATCAAAGACCATTTAGTGAATATGAATTGTCCATTCATTTTAACAATCCCTCAAATTTCTATTTGATAGAACACAGAGTATTTTGGGGGCTGCTTTGCCTTGGGGTTATCCCTCAGAAACACTTTGAGTTTGGGTTTCTAGGGCTAGAGGCAGATCCAGGGACTGAGACTGCTGTATACTGGAGCTCTGCTGGCCCCCAAGCCAGGGGGCCATAATTAAACTAAATCAAGGGGAAATCTGTCTCAGATGCAGCCCTGGTTGTTTGGTCTCACTGACATGTATCTATTCACCATTGCCCTATCTCCTGACTCCAATGGGTCTATGGGACTCCTCCCACTAAGGTCTCAACCTCTCCCATCACTGAAGCCCAGCTCAGGGCTCTGTGATCACTGCACTGTATTGACTTGCTTTCTGATATCACCTTGTCAGGGTCAAGAGATGTACTGCTTCCTAGTCCTTAAGGCTTGCCAATAGGCTAAGGAATACCTGATGAAGGCAATATAATGAAGAAATGCTGACTAGGTGCTAAGTGTCGGGGTGCTACAAAGTTGAGGTCAAATAAAGTTCCTCAGGAGCACCTCTCTAGCTAGAGTCACATCCTTCCTGTACTTATGCAATATCATTTCCAGGACTTTACATTTATCTATCCCTTTTAAGTAAAATCCTTTCAAATCCACTCTATTTTTCAATTTATTGAGTTCTTTCTGGATCCTAACAAGACAGCAATAACTAGCATTTAGAGAGTACAAAGCACTTAACCTATGTTATTTCATTTGATCCTTATAACCACCTTGTAACATAGGTGCTATTAATGACCCCATTTTACAGATAAGGCAGTTGAGTCTGAGTAAGGTTAATTACTTGTGCAAGGTCATATAGCTGGGAAGTCCTTGAGGCAGGGTTTGGACTCAAGTATATTCTTATGCCAAATCCAGTGCTCTTATCTAATTGATGTTTATAAAACACTCAAAAATTGCAAACTGCATTATGTGGCTCAACAGCCCTATGGGGTAGGTACTTCAGGCATTATTATCTCCATTTTGCAGATGAGGAAACTGAGGCTGAGAGGTCAAATGTTTTACTTGTGGTTACACAGCTAGTATCAGAGGCAGGACTTGAACATTACCTGAAAGAGGAAATGATTCAAGTAAAATTCACCACCACCCTCCCCCCCAAACATGATTCACCCATGGCTGCCCAGCTAATTAGTAGATCTTCCTGATTTTGAGTCCTATACTATATCCATTATATCATGTTGCCTTCACCAATTCAGTTATTGATATTTGGAACTGGAGTCAATAGGACCTGAGTTCAAATCCAGATTGAGATACTTATTAGTTATATGATCCTAGTCAAGTCACTTACTCTCTGTGTGTTTGAGTTGTTTCATCTACAAAATGGAGGGTGGCCTCCGTGGACTCTCAGGTCCTTCCCACTTTTATGATCTCTTGTTTCCTAAATGTCCCTCTAGTGTCATATGCAGATTGGCTAAGAATGTCACCTGTTTTTATCCAAGTTATTGTTCATCCTAATGGCCAGCCCAGGAGCCAAGGCAGACCCTTGGATCACACCTATGAATACCATTCTCCAAGCTGACATCATGCCTGACTTGTTGGGTCAAACTCATTTAGCCTCCAGTTCCCTACCTGGTTGATACAGCTTTCAGGAGAGACTTGGTTAACTGTTCTCTCTTTTACAAGGGTGTGACCGACTCAGTATTCCCCTGACCTCCCTGGTGGCACATGGATAGGGTGCTGCTCCTGGAGTCAGGAAGACCTTAGTTTAAATCTGGTCTCAAGAACTCACTAGCTCTCTCACTCTGGGAAAGTCACTTAACCTCTGTTTGCCTCAGTTTCTCCAAATGTAAAATGAAGATAATAATAGAAACTACCTTGCAGATTTGTAGTGAGTATTAAATGAGATATTTGTTTTTAAAAAGCACTTAGTACAATGCCTGATGCATAACAGGTGCTATATAAACTCATATTACCCTTTCCCCTCTCTTTGCCAGCTAAGTAACCCTGCCCCAAGAGGAAATGAGGGGTTAGTCAGGCACACACTGTTCTTAATGAAGCCAGTGAGATTCCCTCTCACTGATCTCACAAGCTATCCTTTGAATGATTAGTTTTTGTATTTTTCTAAGAAATGTCATCAAGCCTGTCATCTTAATTTTTTTGTATCCATTTTCATTTTGAAAATAGGACAATTTACTTGTTCATACCTGGGTTCTTCATACCTTCATACCTGGCTGGCTTCTCTTTGGTTTCTTGGAGATTGCAAAATGAAGCATAGCAGAGACATGTACCAAGTGGTTTGGTACCCTGGGATGTGGTTCATCTAAGCCTGGTGACATGACTTCATTAAGAACCATTAGTAATTCTTAAAGTCAATACTCCTTCCTTACAAACTTCCTGGATGAAAAGATCGTGGCATTTAGCATGCCAACCAACAGAATTATGGGGACTGAGATGTGTAGTATCCTTCTAAGCCTCCACCTTTTTGTCTTGGAGGATCCCAGCAGCTTATGAGATAGTTATTTAAGCAATGGAGGAAGGGAGCAAGAAGAAAAATGGGATCCCATCTGACTCAGTCTGAGAATAGAGACACAAGCAACCTCCCCTGGAAGGGAAGAATATTCCCTTTAATCAGTCACGTCATTTGTGGGTAATGACTACGATTTTTGACCCACCAAAATTTTCTCTTGTCTCTGGGTTCACTTTCAGAAGGTATCTATTTAACCTTGCTTATTTAGAGCTCAGGCACATTTCACATTCCTTTCTTAAATGAATCAGTGTCATCAGCCAGAAAATCACCTAGTATTTCCTGTCACCAGGAAATTTCCTGCTATCCCTTAAGAATGTGTTGTGTTAAGGAAGCCCTTGGCCTGGGACCCCCTGATTTTGGAGCTGCATTGATATATGTTGTATTCTGTGACATGTTGTAATGCTTTAATTTATAGATAAGTATTTTGGGTAATGCCATGTTATATATTGACTGAGTCACTGAGAACTCCTTGATACTAAAGAGTGTCAGCAGAAGCTCAAAGCCAGCTACCAGGGCACTGTCAAGGGTTTTCCTGAGAATGGGAGTATGGATCATGGCGTCTTTGGGATCTTTTCCAACTCAAGATTCCATGATGCACAACAGATGAGTGTGGTACAATGGGAAGAATTTGGTTTAAAACTGTCCTCAGATAGGAACATCCTCCTTGTGTTGCTTTTCCTTGGGCCAAGTCTATTCACATCTCAGGGTGAAATACTTGCTTTCCTCCTCTGTCAAATAAATATTGAATCATATGATCTCTAAGACTTTTTTTTTTTAATTCTGAACCCTGCAAGTCTTGAATCTATGCATGTGCTTGAAATGGGTCCTCTCACATGTCTTGTGCCATGGCATCATGACCCACAGTTTAAGAAGCCCTGAAGGGGTTGCGAGTGGGAGAAAGTTTACGGTAGAGTCTACCACATGTGTCTCCCTCTAGTGGTAGACCTGGGGACTACACCAGAAAAGCAAAGCATGAACCTGTATCTCCCATCCCCAGTGCAGAATGGGAGCTCTTTCTCTCCTTCCTCCAGTGAATTGTCCTCAAGTGTAAGCCCCAAATGACCTTGTTTCTTATTAGAAAGTAGCCATTAAGCTCAAGTTCATAATTTGGTGCTGTCCAGTAGCCCTGTCTACTCTAACCCTGATAAGAGGGCCATCTTTCCAATTGGAGGGCCTAAGTCCAAATCTCCTCCAGAATATGCTCACTTCTATGGTGATCCTAGGAAGATCATTCTCCTCTCTGGACCTCAGCTTCCTATTCTGGAAAATGAAAGGTATGACTACAGCTATGCTGGTACTTCTAGGAGGGTAAAAGTACCCATGACATACTTTTCAGTTTAATCTTCATTAACATTTTATTCTTTACTTTCTTAAGTCTAGACAATCAACAAGACAATAAATCAAGCCCTGATTTGTAGCCTTTGCCAATTCCAGAACATACATGCTCACACTGAAAATTTGACAATTGACTCTAGGAAGCTGCTATGAGCTGGCTCCAGTAGGACCTTGGGTGTGGCCAACATAATCTGTTTCCTTCCAGATAAAAATCTGCTGATGTACCCATTCAACAAAGCTTCTTTCTCTCTGACACCTCAGCTAAAATACCTGAAAGTCTTGCTCATATTAGGTCCTACATAAGCATGGAAATATATCACTAAATGAATGACAGTCTGCAGAGTGGATAGTTTTTGTCTAATGTTATTTGTAAATATCATATCACTCCAAGGCTGGATAATCCATTATCTCCCATGGTTGTGTACTTCCATTGGTGTATGTGGGTTAGGTCATGGAGGGAGGGAGTCCACAAGTATATTAAAATAATCGCATCTTATAATCTCATTGCTGTAATCTAATGCATTGATTTTCTAAGCCAACAGAAAGGTCCCATTGACTTCCTTTCCCTTTTTCCAATATCCTGAGCTATACATTTCTTCAACTGATCAGTCAATAAGCATTTATTAAGTATTTACTGTGTTCCAGGCTTTGTGCTAAGTGCTGAGGATACAAAAAGAGGCAAAAGACAGTCCCTTTATTGGAGTTCAAATCTAGCAACTAGTTATGCACTATTTATTATATGGTAAGTTTCTCAAGGCTGAGACCATTCATTTCTAACCTACCTCCACATCGGAATAGGGGTGTAGATACAGACTGCATCTATGATTCCATTGGCATGGGGAGATTTCCTGCGAGGAATTGCTACCAATGCAAGTTCTCCATAATTTATAGTCTTGGACATTTGCCTTGAACACTGAGGGATCCACTGACTTACGTTGGGGTCACGCAACCTTGTAGAGATGGGACATGGACCTAGGTCTTCTTGGCTCCTGGGCCAGTTCTCTTATAATACATGATTTATTGTCCATAGGGAAGCAATAAAATGTCTGTTGAATGAATGAAGAAAATCACCCTTTTCTCCAATTTGACTTTCTTCTAACTATATCTGAATTTTTCTCTGACAGTATCTTCTAACATGAACTAAGTACTTCATTGGATCCATGACTTCATCAATGTGGGCAATCCTTTCACTAGTAGAGAAAGCAGACTCCCCCCTACCTTACCATCCCAGGCAAAGCTTGTTTCCTGTCCTACCTTCAATCCTACACAAATAACTTCTCAAAAATGCTAGGTTCGCCTCTGTATCTCATGAGTTAGCAAGGGGAAATGAGTCGTACGATACAGCTTTCTGCTTTTAAGTAATGAGGTGCATGGCAGAGCCTAAGCAAGTTCTCCTGAAGTCACAGAATGAGAGCTGGGGTATTACTGCCCCAGGACAGGGCAGTGAATAGGGCCAGGGGTCGGCTTTTTGTGCTTCTGATCAGCCTGATGCCAATATTGAATCATAAAGCATTCTGAAGCAGGTATGTATTTTGGCATCAGGGTATATTGTGATTATTGTTACTGTTTTATAATTTATTACTAGGATGTCTAACTCAACCCAGGCATGATTTCAAAAACCTCAATCCACAAACTTTGCTGAATTACCTTTGGCCATATATGGTCTCCTCTAACCATATCTGAGTCATTGTCTCATGAGTCATCAGCCTTTATTTGCCTCATAATATGAAACTCAGAAAAGTATTGCCCCCCAAAGACTCTGAGCTCGCACAGACCCCTATGAGGACATTAGTTTCTCTCTTTGGCTTTTTGCCCCAACCTGGAGTTAATCCAGCCTCCTACTCCAAATAAACTCCAAATACAGATCACAACTACGTTTCTCCAAATGTATGTGTCTGTCCCCATTTGCCATAGGAGCTTAATGTACAATATTAGGTATAAGACAGACTCCATTTCACTCCAAAGAAAAGGTGTAAGGTGCTCAAGTCTCAAGCCAAGGACTCACACAGTCAATATCTTCCAGGAAGGGAAACAAGCTTGGACTTGCTCTCTGGGCAGCATGTGGTCATTCTGGTGAATTCCTCTGTCACATAAAGCTCTATACCAACCCAAACTATATCCCCTCAAGTTAAGGACTCCCCACCCCAGAGGTCAGCATGGGTTGGGCCTCATTCAATAAACCAATTCCTTCTCAACAAACCTGCATTTTCTGAATAATTTTGCTTTCTGGGTATTGATCACGCTTTCTGCTCAAGGATCATGTGAACTATCCCTTGGTTTCTATATTGGGAATGATTCCATGCAGAACACATTCCTGGGCCACAAGGAGAGGCATATTACTTTAGTATAATGACACCACAGCTCTTAATTGGTTCCCATGTGTCTCTCTGACTGGAGGTTTCATCCAAGAGGACTGGTCTCTAAGAGCAGAGGTGAGGAACCTGCCCTCTTGAGGCCACAAATGGCCTTCTAGATCCCTAAATGTGGCCTTTTGACTTCCTTGGCTACATCAGGCTTGTGTATAAACTCAAGTTTGAGAATTCTACTTTAGGTTGGGTGCATAATGAGTCAGAGAATATGTGAAAAACCTTGTCTCTCATCTTTCAGGGGCCAGTCTTCTCTAATATTGAAGCTAATCTGTATGAATTCAGACCTGGGATCCTTGATGTGGGAAGTATACCCCCTCACCCTGAGATTAAGGTAGCATTTCTTTAAGGAAGATGCTTCTTCAGGAAATCTTTCTTTAGTAGATCTGGTGCCTAGACTTTGGAACACCAGAATTCTCAAACCTGGGTTTATACATAAGCCCGATGCAGCCAAGGAAGTTTCCCTCATCTGGCTAGAAAGTTACATTCCAGGATTCTGTTGCTTAGGGAATTCAACATACCTACCCCCTTACACAAAAGTTTGGAGTTCAGAGCAGGGTCCTTAAACTCCTCCCTCCCCTCCCCCAAGCCATGGAAAAGTACATGTGAATCACTGACTTTTTTTTTGCTGGGTCATCAGCAAATGTTGGGACAGTGATTTATCTCTCCCTGTAGCCAGCAGTAATGGCGGCTACATCTTGAGTACATGGCCAAAAGAAGACATGCTTGCCCAGGTGAGCTTGAGGCTTGTTTTTTTTTATTTCATCGTTCAGTCTTTTCAGTTGTGTCTGACTCTTCATGACCCTGTTTGAGGTCTTGGCAAAGATACCAGAGTGGTTTGCCATTTCCTCCTCCAGCCTGCAGGCCAAGTCAAAAGATCCAGAGGAAAGACCTCTTGGTTGAGCCTGCATGGAAAGGCAAGTTGTCTCGACCAGGAGACCATGGATGGGTTTGGATCTTCCCCAATGGTGGTCATGCTCTCGTAAATGAGTTCCCAGACACAATCTAGGATGGACTGACAGTACCAACATGGGGGAGGCATAGGAGCTGAACCCAAGCTTCTGTTGGGGCAGGGATCCTTAGGGGAGGAACTTCTAGCAATGCTGCTCGGTAGCTGCTCTTTGTCTTGAAGGCTGCTTGCCTTTGTCTTAGAGAGCTGTTTGTAAGACTCTGAGAGGGCTGCAGACAGTGAGTGTCAGAAGTGAGACTTGAAGCTACTTCCTCCTAAGCCTGAGCCCACCTTTTTACCCAGTATGGCCAAACTTCCACTCAAATTTGGTACAGTGAACCCAAATCTCTCCAATTTTTTGAGCCTCAGTTTCCTCATGTGTAAAACTGGAATCAATATGCATGTACTACCTACGTCACTAGTCAAGGCTCTAGAAATGTAAAATTACGTCTAATTAGTAGTCAGAAGAATAACAATGATACTATACTTGCTGTTGTGATTGAAGGGGACATGTAAGCATATTGGGGGCTTTCAGAGAAGCAGACCAGACCAGAGTATCAGTTTTCTTTTTTGTTGTTTGCTATTGACCGCTGGAAAATCAACAAGGAAAAAAAAGTATGTCTCTGAGTTCCCAGTGAAGTGGGGCTGTGTTCTTATAAATCCAACTGATTCTTCCTCTGAAACCCATTCTTTTATTGTCAGGCTGCCTAGAAATGTGTGTGTGTGTGTGTGTGTGTGTGTGTGTGTGTGTGTGTGCAGGTCATTTTTCCTCTCCTTTCTTCCAACCCTCCTCATCACTTTCTTGGAGTCTGTCACTAAGGGTTCCACACAACCAACTGTACTTCTGAGACATGTAGCCTTAGGGCTTAGTTCAACTTGTCAACTCTAGTAGGAGATTCATTTCTCTTTACTGATCTTTTTGTCTTTCAGATTCCCTCTTGCCTTTTCCAAAGCCCAGGCCATAGTGGGCTGTTCTCCTCCCACCTGTCTTCCCCTCTTTCTGTTTGGGCTTTTGAGGGACAGGTTTCCTTTATAGCCAGCCCCCTGGATTGGGACACATCAATTCTTACCAATGTTATTGACTCTTTTGGACACCCTGGACAAGTCATCCCAGCTCTGGGTGCCCCAGTTTCCTCATATACAAAATGAGAGGCTTGCTCACTATCAGAGGTTTAACCAGGGGGGCCATGACCTTTTCTAAAAAAAAGTATTTTGACAACTACATTTCACTAGAATTGTTTCCTTTTGCAATCCTCTGTATTTTATACATTTACAAAGAATATTCTGAGAAGGGGTACATAAGCTTTCTCAGACTGCCAAAGGGGTCTAAGACACAAAACAAGTTAAAAACTCCTGGGCATCTAACAACTTTTTAGCAATAAAACCCATGGTCTCCTGCTTCAAAAGGAACTGTACACATTGAAGATACAAGCTTTAACTGTGAAAGAATCCTAATGGCCTATATTACTGTCTCAAGTTGGAAAATAGCTCTGGGTATCAACCCATTTCTAAATAGGAATCTCCTCACTTGGAAACTGGCCATCTAACCTCAACTTGAAGACCTCCAGTGCCATGAAACATCATGTTCTGGGCCACACCATTGCACTTTGAGACAGTTTAAATTGTTAGGAATGTTTTCCTTATACTGAGCTGAAGTGAACGCATCTATTCTACTCACTGGTCTACTAAATGCTGAGAAGGTGAAGATGAAATTCACCAAATCAAAGTTAGACTGTCAAGTCCAAGGATCCCCAGTAGCATATCCCTGATAAGTGGTCTTACAGACTGAATTTGATGTGTCTTCCAGTGGGTGGAAACCCACTACCTCCCATGGCAGCCTAGTCTACTTTAAGTCTAAGACTGTGTAATTTTGTGTAACTTTCATCCATTGGTCCTGCTCCTTTGCCTGGGGCTAAGAGGAACAAAACAATCCTTAAAATCATTGAAAATAGGTATGATGTCCCCCAACCCCTGACTCTTCTCTTCTCCCTGACAACCATTCCTAGTTCCTCCAGGTAACATCTTCACACGTGTGGTGAGGATTGTATATCTTTCCCCTTGGGATCTCTTTATCACTTCCTCTTTGGAGAATTTTCATGAAGCATCCTGGGGTGCTCTAAAGAGCTTTTTAGGAAGAAGGTGGAAGATAAAGGGAAACAAAGATGCATCTACTATGTTCCAGGCACAGTGATGAGTATTTTACAAATATTATCTCATTTCAGAGATAGGTGAGGGGAAAGTACAAATCATACATGATGGCTCCTAAAGCCAACTCCCAATCAGCAGGAGGTGATAATATAAGAAGGAGATGTACTACCCTCTTTCTGGGGAGTGTAGAGACAAATGGAACTGACCAGTTATTCAGTAGCATGAAGTAGAGAGTTGAAATCTATTTGAAGGGTGCAAATATACTGGGAAGGTCCCTTGGAATATAAGGACCAGGCTCCACAAAGAATGTTTCAAAGCAATGGCAGCACCCTTCTTTCTAAAGCAGCTCATTTCATCACTCAATGGTTCTGTTTGCTTGGGAGTTTTAAACCAAACCCATTTTCACAGGTGTATGGAGTTCAGCATGAGAAACCTCTTCCAGTGCACATTGGCAACAGCTCTGTGCCTTGTAGTCTTAAAGCAGATCTTCACCATCTTGTCCTAGACCCCTCGGGTGGTGGATCTGGTGAAGGGCAGGACAGAATTGAAATGGCTAACCATAGAGATAAGATTGAGAAGAGGGGAAATGAAGTAAGAGCAAGAATAATGGCCTGATAAAGTACTGAGGGCTAGACTGTGGGAGGTCCCAATGAGGGAGAAGCACGGTTAGTAGAGGATTCAATGGTGGGTTAGTCAGATGGAGGGATGCCAGAGTTCTTCATGAGGGAATCAGAAATTCATGGATAAAGGTGAGATTCAAGGTATGACTATCCCCATGTGTGACTGAGGCAGAGTGAAAGAGCAGAGCATGGGATTGAAGGAGGACAAGGAATTGAGAGCTCAGGGTGGCTGGAGGAGAATCAGCATGGATATGGAAGTCTGGTATAAGGGCACATGTTGAAGAGGAGAGGGATGTGGAGAAAGGGAGGTGGGGGGAGTGCTGGAGAGGAGGCAGGGGATGCATCAGGCCATCCTCTGCCTTGCCTCCCCCTTCCCTACCTCCACTGAGAGCTTCCCTGGGTTTATTAAAAGAAAACAACACATATTCAGCAAACCAAAACAACCTTTAGAGATGTTTTCCCTGGCCTTCACTCTGACCAGCCAGGCCTGGTCTCTGTTAGGCCTCAATTTATTTATATCAACGTGTCTCTATGTCCTTTGGCTTCTGTCCACTCCCTGTGTCCCAGGGCCTGATGTCTCCCTCAGAGTTGCTTTGCTCTCTCTTGATCCCTGCTCCCTCTTTGAGCAAGTGAAAGTCAGGGTCAGGTCTGTTCTTTTGGAAGATAATTTCATCAGTTGTGCAGAGGATCAATTAGAGAAGAGAAATATTTGATGATAATTGCCAGAAAGAAGATTTTGAAAAATGTTTGGAATATTATTTTGTTTCTTTTCTACCTCTTTCCTTTCTCCCTCCCTTCCTTCCATTCTTTCTCCTTTCCTGCCTTCCTCCCTTCCTCCCTTCCTTCCTTCCTTCCTTCCTTCCTTCCTTTCCTTCCTTCTTTCCTTCTTTTCTTCCTCCCTCCCTCCCTCCCTTTCTCTCTTCCTTCCTTCCTTCCTTCCCTCCTTCCTTCCTTCTTTCCTTCCCTCCTTCCTTCCTTCCTTCCTTCCTTCCTTCCTTCCTTCCTTTCTTCTTTCTTCTCTCCCTCCATTTTCCCCTCTCATCCTTCATTCTATTCCATTCTACTGCCTCTCACTTACTCCCAGATCAAGCATCTCTAAGGCCACGTAGCACTTTAGTACTATGTGTGGGTTCTGACTCATCAATTTCTGTCTTCTTCTTGCTCCCTGCCCTCACCCCAAGCACTCCAGGGTAATACTAGAATTCCAAAATGTAAGTGAATTCAGGAAAGTGGACTTCAATACTGATGCCCTAGTGTGCTATGTTTTAAAAAAATCCTCTTTAAATTTTCTCTCTCTCACTAGTCATTCCTTCTCTAATACATATGTATGTATATATATATATGTGTGTACACACACACACACACACACAACAAATGAGTTCTCCAGTCTGTAATAACTGCCAGTATACATTGGAGCCTCCTTCAGCAGTAGATGGCCAGATCATTGAGCTCATTGAGCCCTAGCCAACAGATCTCCTCCACTGTGAGATACGCCATGCCCCCCTGTGAC
This sequence comes from Pseudochirops cupreus, assembly GCA_028627135.1. Taxonomy (NCBI): domain Eukaryota; kingdom Metazoa; phylum Chordata; class Mammalia; order Diprotodontia; family Pseudocheiridae; genus Pseudochirops; species Pseudochirops cupreus. Next base: position 203,471,584 of record CM053583.1, read on the forward strand.
TGCTCATAGGTCTCAGTGCTGGTCTTCTTCCCTGCCAAACTGTGGGATCCTGGAGAGCTGAGGCCATGGCTTATCTGAACACTCTTACCTCCCTCAGTGGCAGCTCAATGCTTTCCATAGAAGGCATTTTATATATGTCTACTACGTTGGAATAGGTGGCTAGGTTTTCTTAATTAAAACATCTTAATGAACAAAAATCTATTTTCCATTCATCCCCTTTCTCTTTGTTATTGAAAAAGAAAAAAGAAAATCAAAAGAACTGTTTTTCACAACCTACCTTCCCCTCTCCACAGTCTTGGAGTGGAAGAAAATGTGTAGGCGAGCTCACACAATGAACACCTCAATGAGATTTCCCCTCTGCAGTCCACCTGACAAGTATTCCTTCAGTCTCTTATTGAAAACTGCAAGGGGAAGGGGAGTGCCACCCCCACCCCCCCCCATTCCCATTTTGGACAGCTCCAATCAGATCAGCCTTTGGCCATTTCCACCCACTGCTCCCAGGGGTTCCATTGAGTTCAAGCTTGATCCTGGGGGGCTCAAAGCCTCTTGATAAGGTCCTCTTTGTTCTAAGTTAAACATGGCCAGGCCCTTGAGCCCCAAATGATTTAAGCTGGTCTAGAGTCCTCCCATCTATAAAAAGGGGGATATTTGCAATTCTTGCTTTTCATGATTTTCTTGAATCATTCTCATTTCTCTTCCCAATTTTTCTTCTCCTCTTACTTGATTTTCAAACTCCTTCTTGAGCTCCCCCATGGCTGGAAACCAATTCATACTTTTCTTGGAGGCTTTTGCTGTTGGAGTCTTGACTTTGTTGTCTTCTTCTGGTTCTACGTTTTGATTGTCTTTGTCACCAAAGAATGATTCTATGGTCTGATTGTGCTTTCTCTGCTTGCTCGTCTCACCAGCCAATTGCTTGACTTTTGAGCTTTTTGCCATGGTAGAACTCTGCTTCCAGAGTGGAAAGTGCTATGTCCCAAATTTCTGGGGTTTTGCACAGCTGTTATCAGAATTTCTTCTAGGCACCTGCTTCAGAACTGTAAGGAAGACTGTCTCTCCACGGTCTCAGCAAGCTCTGCCATGCCAGCACTCCTCCTCTCCCCAGGACCACCACCCAAGACTGTGACCTAGATCCAAGCAGGGCAAATCAAGAGAATCCTTTTTTGGTACCAGCAGAGAGATTTCTGCAATTGCCCTCTGGTCGACCACTTGGTTCCCCCACCATCTGTGGACCTGGAGCTCCAGAAGCAGGAGCTGCTGTTGCTGCTGTTGCTGCATGGCCTCCCCAGATCAACAGGGTTCCCCACAGACCTTTTACTTGTCTTTGGCTTTTATGGGTTAAAAAAAAAAAATCTGAAAGCTGCCACAGCTGCTGGTGATTCACTCTCCTGAAGTCTGCTCCACTGGTCAGGGCTGCCCTGGGTCTGGGCCTGTGCAGCTCATGTCTGACTGTGCTCAGCTCCCAGTGAGGTGTGATAGATCTTTCCTGTCAGCCTGTTGGGCTGCCTTCAGCGGGAGATTAATTTCTCTCTGTCACTTTGTGGGTTCTGTAGCTCTAAAATTTGTTCAGAGTCATTTTTTACAAGTATTGGATGTAGTTAGAGTGGGAGCTCAAGCAAGTTCCTGCTTTGACTCTGCCATCTTGGCTCCACCCCTGATATTCCCAATTCTTAGGATTGTGTTAGGTTCTGTTCCTTATTTTCATAACCAAATGATTATTTTGTTTAGGATAAAAGCAATATGAGGAAGAGATAGCAAAGAAACATGACCAAGATTTTCAGGCCCAGTTCAAATGCCCTTTCCTCCATAAAAATCTCTGATGTCACATTCATTGCATTTTGAGGCCACTATGGGGCAAAATGGACAGAGTGATGGACTTGAAACCCATTCACATTTTGTCTCTGACACTTACTAGCTAAGGGCACTATCAGCCTCATAAGAGCACCTGCCTCATGAGGTCCTTTCGAGGATCAAATGAGACAACATGGATAAAGTGCTTGGCAAACATTGATACACATATGTTTACACTTTAGCATATACACTAGTATAGAAATATATATATATATATATATATATAATATACTTTAATGTTTAGAAAGCATAGTATCTCATTTTACATATATGTTTGTATGTGTACATATCCACACATGTTGTGGTGATTGTTTTACAATCATTTCAGTCATGTCTGGTTCTTCATGACTCCATTTGGCATTGCCTTGGCAAAGATACTGAAATGGTTTGCCATTTCCTTCTCCAGCTCATTTTACAGATGAGGAAACTGAGGCAAACAGGGTGAAGTGACTTGCCCAGGATCACACAGCTAGTAAGTATCTGAGGTTAGATTTGAACTTAGGTCTTCCTGACTACAGGTGCAGTGTTCTATCCACTGGGCAGCCTAGCTGCCCATATACACACACAGATGATAGATATACATACATACATTATACATGTGTACACACACATATAATATGTATATATCTATAACAGGAATATAAGGGTATAATAGGTATGTGATGTATACATATAGTGGTATAATAGGGATGTAATTTATATATATATATATATATATATATATATATACTTACATCTGTATATGTTTTTATGTGCATGTGTGTATTATACAGATATATACTTACCTCAACCTGCTACAAGTGTGTTTGTACTAGTTTTATCCATAAGGAAACTTGCCTCTCAGAGAGATTAGGTGATATGTCCAGAGTTATTCAGAGCTGGAACTTGGACTCAGGTATTCTGATAATAAAATTAGAGCTTTTTTCCCCCCATTAAACCAGAGTATTTTAATAATTGTTTTTAAAAAATCTCGGGATGTTGAAAGGTCTTCCCAGCTTGTGCAATGTCTTGGCTTGCCTCTCAGTAATTGTGTCACCTTGTACAAGCTCGCCTCCCTTTCCCTGCCCTCCCCTCCCCTCCCCTCCCTCTTCTCCTTCCCTCTGGTGACCTAAAGTTACTCTCTGTAAACTAAAAGGATTGGATTAAAGGATCTCTAAGGGCTCCTCCCCCTTTGCTATTCAACAACAGCCTTGAGAGTCTTCATTGGTATTCCAAGTTCCCACCCAGACCTGACATTTGGTGTTCTAAGACCTTTCCCAACTCTACATTTCTATGTTCTAAGGTCCCTCCCAGTTCTGACATTCTATCTTCTAGTATTCAATGGGAGGTACCATTTTATTATTCTGAGTGTTTAGAAATTGAACCTGGAGCTTATATTTAAAAGGCCTAAGAAAGAGTAGAAATTACTAATATTGAATCAGATGAAGAATATACTGGACCTTGCAAAAAAATACCAAACAAACTCGAGTATCACTTTTAAGAGGGCCTTGATGGCTTCTTGGTCCAGGATGTCCACAAACACCAAAGGGATTGGATTGCAGGGGTCTGTGAACTCGAATGAGGAAAATATTACCCTCTTATTGCAATAGAATTCCTTTCTTTTCAAATCTTTTCATTATCTACATTTGAGTTCTCTTGGCTTCAGCAGACTGGCAAAGGGTCCATCCAGGACACAAACAAAGGTTAAGACCCTGATATAAAGAGACTGATCCTTGGCTGTCTAATGAGGGCACTCATTCTGAGGGATCCCGAATCCAGCTTGCTCGGCTCCCAATCTACCTCCCCAAGATCCCAAAACAGGCCTTTGCTTTCTCATTTTATCTTTACTTCTTTATTTCCCCCCACAAAACTTGATTAGTATTCCTACTCTAGGTAAAGCCCTGTGCTAGAGCCTGGCCGGGTGCAGAATAGAACTTTGACACAACTTGAATTTCCATGGTCTTGCCAGTCTTGGAAGGAACAAGACACCACTCCAGAGGGCAATGAACCCCAATGTGACATGATGAGGAGCAAGGCTGAGGGCCCCGTGAGACTGAGCAGTAGGCCATTTCCATTAAACATGGAAGGGAATAATATTTCATGAAGAAGGTGGAACAGAAGTTGGGTTTAAAGAACTGGGTAGGAATTAAGCAGGTAGGAAAAGGAGGAAAGGCATTCTGGGCATAAGGATCAGTGCAAGTAAAGACACAAAGGTCTGAAAATACAGTAGATGTTTGGGAAACTGAAGCTCGTTCAGTTGGATTGTAAAGTGGATTGTTTAGAGAGGAGTAAAAAAAGATGAGGTTAGATGGTAGGATGGTGCCAGATGGTACAGGGCATGAAATTCTAAGAAAAAGAGTAGAGCATTTATTTGGGAAGCATTAGGGCACTCTTAAAGATATTTGAGCAAAAGGGGAGCAACATGATCAGGGTTCAAGAAAGGTCATTCCTTGGGGTGGCTAGGTGGTCTAGTGAATAAAGCAGTGGCCCTGGAGTCAGGAGGACCTGAGTTCAAATTTGACCTCAGACACTCAATACAAAAAACTAGCCATGTGACCTTAGGCAAGTCAATTGCCTTACCTTACCCCTCCAAAAAAGCAAAGCAAAGCAAAACAAAATTTAAAAAAGAAAGAAAGAAAGGGCATTCCCTAAGCTGAGTGAAGGAGTTGGCTGGGGGCACCAGAGAGAAGAGTGGTGATGGGGATGGGTGTGTCCATTATTATTTTTCCTCATTCTTCTTGCTTTTTCAGGCACCTCTGTTCAGCTTACTTCTTTCCAAAGTGGAGAGCTTTGAGTATCTTGAGTGTCTTGCATTGTAATTTGAGAGTGTTTATAAGATGGTGCAAAGTAAAGCTGTTATTTAGCAGAGAATGTCTTTGCTCAAGATTGATTTTAGGAAGAAAGGAAACTTAGAAGATTGTGGTTCTTTAATAGCCTCCTGGATGAATTTCACAAACACAAAACATAGTCATGACCACAGAGAACAGAGGGCTTCAGACTCCCAAGGGCAATGGTCTAGCCTTGCAAGGCAATGCCGCCCAGTGCCCCTAACTGAGTCCTACAGGGCTCTGGCCCCTCTGGGGCCTGGGGCGGGGGGAGGGAGCCCATTGGCAGGCTATTTCCTTTCTAAAAAATTAAACTAAATTCATTACATTTTAAGTTCTGAACTGTCTCCCTCCCTCCCTGCCCCACAGTAGAGAAGGCCACCATTTGATGCAGATTTACAAATTTATGTAAAACCATACTATGCATGCTTCCATGTCTCAGCTCTTTCTCTGGAGGAGGACGGCATCCTCCTTAAAGGTCCTTTGTAGCTGATTTATGATTTATTTATAGTGCTCAGAATAACTTGGATGTTCACAATTATTCTTCAAACTACATTGCCATCCCTGTGTTCAAGGTTCTCTTGGCTCCGCTCACTTCACTCTTCATTATTTCATACAAGTCTTTCCATGTTTTTTTTTTTAATCAACCAGTTCCTCATTTTTTATAGCACAATCACATACCACAACCATTCCCCAATTGATGGGCCTCCCCTCAATTTCCACAGATCATTTCCAAAACTGGAACCTTGTGCCTGGGTCCTGAAATGGCTGGCTTTCCTGAGGTACATGAAAGGAAAAGACAGAGAAATAATCAGGGAGAAGGCTTCACTTATGAAGGAGGGCCTATTGGTTGGGACATTGAGCCTAGAAGGCTCAGGAGGTTAAAGCCACTTAGATTCACTTCAATGCCAGGAGCTCACATTTCAGAGTTTAATGGGCAGTTTGTGGGTCCAGGTTTAGTGAGTAGATGCCGTGTGGACTGATAAAAAGGGTGTTGGAATTACAATCAGAGGATGTGGTCATAATCTGAATCCAACTCCTAACTACATAAACTTGGACAAGTCATGCCACCAACCTGGGCCATAGATCTTTCATTGGTAAAATGAGCTGGTTAAACTAAAGGACTTTTAAGTCCTCTTCCATCTTTAAATCCTGGGATAATCTATGACTAAGCATGAAAAGAATGGAGCCCATTGTTCTCGTTACTTTGTCAGCAAAGAACGAAACAATCCCTAGCCTCAAGGCGCTTATATTCAGTCATCAGGGAACTTTAGGATGATGTGGCCCAACAAAGTGGAGCTCGGCAGGCCTCCATCTCAGGAGAAGTAACAGAGCTTTCGGACTTCCTCCTCCTCCTCTTACCAGCAGGGAAGAAGCAAGTGGAAAGGGGGAATGCAAGGTGGGAGGGCACCCCCCAGCGGTAGGAATTGCCTCATCATGACTTCAGAGAGCCATACCTCTGGAGAGAGAGAGTGAGGCTGGTACACTTGCACAGCTAGGCCTCACTTAAATCCAGCTCACTTGCCAATCAAGCCATCACATCATCCTTCTGACCTCATTGGACTGCTTTGAGAGCAAAGGATGAACAGCAATCTGAGAGTAGCAGTGGCTGCTGCCCGGGGTACCCATCAGGCCAGTTCCAGTTGGGCAATGCTGCCATTTTTTCCTCCTACTTTCTTTGACCACATGAAGAGTCCCATCCTTACATGCAGGTACTCTGTCCAAAGAAATATAATTCTGTTGCTTATACTTTGCAAAGTATCTTGGGGTTTGGGGGCTAGATTTTTTTCTTCCCTACTTATTTATCCTTTCACTTCCCTCCGTGCCCCCCAAAAAAAGTCCACCAGGACAGTTAACTCATTGTCTCAGCTCTTATGTAGTTTTAATTTATGATTTCTTTATACGTACCTCTGAAAAACCAGGCTTTGTTAAAGCCCATTGGGATCCAAATGGAGCTACTTGACTATGCCTTTGAACCCGAATCACTCTGGCTCTCACTGATTGGCCACTATAGGCCCCAGCCCAAGCCTCACTTGTCCATCATTCAGGTTTTGATGTCTCAGAGTATAAATAGCAATTGTTTCTGAAACTCTGAGGGTCCCCTCCACCCTGACTGCTTCTTTAGTCAAGGCAAAGTAGGCCAACTTTTACCTCAATTCTTACTTAGCCTTTAACCACTGAATGGGTGTTGCCTCAGACAAAGAGACCTGGGAAAGACCTTAGCTTAAAAAGGCCAAGGTTTTCTGCCGCATGCTGGGCCATCATCAGTCATCCTGACCTATGTTTTGCCCTCCTCAATGACTCTGGAGAGAAGAGTGAGGCTGATGGCTTTGCCCAGCTCTGTCTCACTTAAATCCAATTCACTTACAAGTCAAACATTACGCTCCTGATGTCATTGGTCCTCTGAGAATGAAGGCTGAACAGCTTCAGAGAGTGGCAGACATCTGATAGCTCAGAGATGAGGAATTTTCTAAGCCCTGGCATCCCACACGAAACACAATCAAGTGGAGCCATACTGATAGGTCAAGTGCCACAGGACATAAGCTTTACGCCTTGCAAGGGGTGATTGCCCTGCTCTGGCAGCAGACTCAGTAGCAGCTCACGATAAACCTTGTGAGTAAGCACCCTCCTGGCTCATAGCAGAAAGGAAATAATACTGAGGGGGTGGTAAACCTCCATCAGCACGTGAGCTACACAGAGAAGCTAAGTCATTTCCCAGAGTCTATGCAAGTTCTAGGTAGAAAAGGCCTCCTTCTCCTGTGGTAGAGGGGAGGGTAAGGGAGGCGGGGGCAGGAGAGCACAGATGGCCACAGAATTATGTAACCACGTCAAAATAGATCTTGGTTTATAAAAGCAGGACATAATGAAGAATCACTTTTGTTGGATGAGCTCAAATGAAGGGAAATGAGCCTCACACAGGGCCAGTATTTATGGTAAAGACAAAACACACACACACACACACACACACACACACACACACACACACACACACACACACCCCAAACAAAAGATGAACTTTGCGTGTTCCTAAAAGTTTGTAATGGTTATGCGGTTTTTAATGCTCACTTGTTTGTTTCCATGTCACTAACCCCAACCTTTGTCACCATCAGAAGCTGGTTGGGTTTCAGAACCTCCAGGAGCCCCCCATCCTGGAAAGATCCATTCTGCCTGGTATCTGTCCACCTCAGGGTCGCAGCTCCTCAGAGCTGAAGGGATATGGGAAATCACAGAGAGAACAGTTATAGGCTTTGTCAGGGTAGGAAAGGAAGGCCTGCCTGTGGTCATGCAGCTCATTAGACAGAGTCAAGTCTAGAATCAGGAGTCCTGCCTAGGAGTCCTGCCTCACAGAAAGTTTTCTTCTCTGACTCACTTGGTAATGCTGAGGTCAGGGACACGAAAGAAGGTCATTTCTAGTCTCAAGAAAGGGCTGACATGGCTGAGATGATGAGTAAATCTAGAAGGCTCAGAGAAGAACAGCAGCCCTGCAAGGACTCAATGGGGCACGAGGGGCCGGCCCATCTACAAGCCAGCGGTGCGAAATGGAGAGACTCAGCTCCAACTCCACACTGGGGTAGATCACCAATGTTCCAGTTCCCAGCTTCTTTATGAGATCACCCTCTTCTCCAGATGGGATGATTGCTAGAGGGCTTTGTCCGGTGGACCTGTGGCTGTCTAGATCATCAGCCCCTCCCCTGCTTTTCCCTAATAGTCTTTTCATACTCAAATAGCTCTCTCTGACAGGACATTTGCTTCATCTCCTGAAAGCTTATGCCTCTAGAAGGCTTCAAAAGCTTCTAATTCAGGGAAGAATAGTCCCCAGTAATGTCTCAGGGGTGGGAAACACCCATAAAAGACGGATTCCATGCCTCCTGGTCACAGCAGAACCAACAATTCACCCAGGACCACCACTTTGACACTTCACTACCCTGTTCCTCTTCTACCTGGAAAGTGACTCCAGAAATATGTCCGAAATTTGTCATCATCAGCTCTTGTCCTTCCTTTTCTAATGATATCTCTACATTCCATGGAGCTCTAGAGATGGAACACTTGATTCTGGTAACATCAACTTTAGAAAAAGCTGTTGAAGAACTTTCCAAGCAAGATCTGTAGCACCATTTTGACCCTAAAGCAAATAATACCTTGCATTGCCATTAAATGGTACATCTGTTTCCCTCACGTCAGTGCCTTGAGACCAAGCACTGCACAGGATGCTCTCAGGAACCACACACACACACACACACACACACACACACACACACACACACACACTTTTGAGCCCTACGCCAGTAATCACACAAAAAAATTTTGCTGGATTAAGGAAATACCTAGAGAATAAGAACAGAAAGGAAGCCTGGAGGAGTAGCATTATGTAGCCCAAAAAGACAAACCCTGCGGTATTCAAATATCACCTTCCATGCATCAGGGGAACCAGGATCTCCTTAGTCTGAGTGCTAGCTCAACCAAGTCACTTTCTAATCCCTTAAGGCTTTTTTCATCCTGAGCATTTCTTACTCAGATTCCTTCCATCTTTCATGTATTGTTTGTCCTTCATTCTTGAAAAGGACCAAAGGCATCCTTCCATGAATCCCCTACAGAGGACTCAGCTGCCATGCTGGAGGCTCTCCGCTTTCCGAATCATATTTCCTAGATCTCAGAGTAGCTCGTGCTGTTGACTGCTTGTCCTTCACTCTCACTCTATGTGTCCCCCGTCCATCACTTTGCACAAAGCTGGGATTTTTGTAGAGCTTTAAGGTTTTCAAAATGCTTCACATATGTTGTCTCCTTTGATTCTCTCAACAACCCTGGGGAAGTAGGTTCTACTTTTACCCTTATCTTACAAATAAGGAAACTGAGTCTAAAGAAAGTGAAGTGACTTCTTCAGGACCACACAGCTAATAGTATCTGAGACAAGATTCATACTCCAGTTTTCCTGATGCCAAATCCAGCACCCAATCCAGAAGACCATCAAGCTGCTTCAGCTTCTCACTCAGAGATAATCTTTTGCAGCTTGCTCACTGAGTTGGTCTCATCATGAGAAAGAGATTGACAGACAGGCCCCTGGGGCACATGGGTACTTATCAATTATGAAAGGAAGAGAGTTCCCTCCAGTGCACTGTGTACATTGCCTGCCCTACCCCACCCCCCAAAAATCTGTTCCTGATACCTGTTTTCTTTTACCTACTCCTGGTTTCTCTACTGATATTGATTTTCCAAAGATCGATAGTTAGGAAGTAATCACCAAATCTAATTTTTTTAAAAATTGAATTCCATCTATCTCAAAAGCCTCTCACAGCAGCTCTCTCCCTCAGCACTATTGAACACCTTCCTTATCACCATTTTTTTACTATCACAATACTTTCCTAGTTGTCTCCAGCTTCAACTTTCTTCTCTTTCTGATTTATCACTCAGAGATCTCTCAAACTATTATTACAAACTTTATGTTCAGATCTGGTTATGGGGTGTTCAGGCAGGACTAGCACCTCTGGTGTGAGGGCTTGCTGAGTCCTTTTTAGAGCTGCCTATCTACCATTGGTGCCCATTTTTTTCGCCCAATTCTCACCTGTGGCTCCAAGAAGCTGTAACATGTGCAGTGACTGCACCCCAGTAAAACTGTCTTGGCAGATGGGCCAAACCAGACTGAGGGTGACTGATAGGCCTCAAACCTGGGGCCGGGGATGTCTACCCCAAACATATGAAGACTTTCCCCTGTGGAATGGGTGAATGCCAACAATTTGTTCCAACAGTCATGAAGGTGGTTGAAGCAGGCACTATGGAGTACTTAGAGCTCTGTCAGACACTGGAAGGACAAAGATCATCCGCTGAATCCTGGGGCCATCACCAGGTGTTCTGACTTTTGTCCTGTCACTGGACTTTCATGACTCAGGAAGACAGAATGTGAGGCTGACAACTATATGCAACACTTCCTCACTTAAATCCAATTCATGTGCAAGTCAAAACATCATCTGTGATGTTGTTGGCCCTCTTTGAAATGAAGGAGGAACCTGCCAGACTACTGAGTAAAGGCCAGTTGGCTACAGCCAAATAGTTCCTGGGGTACACTGCTAACTTCTGAGATCAACATTAATAAAAGGAAGCCCACTAGAAGACCATGTTAAAAAACCTCTATGGAGTTTTATGTAACAAATGAATGATTTTTTTAAAAAAAGAAGCACGTATTAAGTTCTTTCTATGTGCCAGGCACTGGAGACATGAATATGAGAAGCAAACAGGCCAGTCCCTGTTGTCAAGCAACGTACGTTCTACCAGGGGAAGACGACATGTATAAAAGAGTGGCGGCCAGGAAAATGTGTTTTTGACAGGGAAAGAGAGGGACAATGATTTAGAGTATAAAAAGGCAGGAATGAGGTAAATGATCCTCCCTCATGGAACAAGAACCTGCTGCAACGTTCCACCAAACTGGTTGTTGTTGAGTTGTTATAGTCGTGTCTGACTCGTCGCAACCCCATTTGGGGGTTTCTTGGCAAAGATACAAGACTGGTTTGCCATTTCCTTCTCCAGCTCATCTTACAGATGAGGAAACTAAGGTAAACAAGGTGAAGTGACTTGCCCAGGATCACATAGCTAGTAAGTGTCTGAGGCCAGATTTGAACTCAGGGACTCCAGACTTCAGGCCTGGCCCTTTATCCATTGTATAACGTAGCTGCCATTCAACCAAAGTAGCAAGGATTCATTCTCTTGCCTTACTCAATATATATATATGTGTATATATACACACATATATATGCCAATTAAAAACAAGAATACTGAAGTTAAAATACACAGACACAAACACCACAACACACATGACCAGAGTAGATCACAGAGATATAAACATTATTCTAATACATTTGTTCAATGCTGAGACATTAACTCTTTTGTTCTATATGCACCCAACCACCAGTTAGAGCTCAGACTTGGCTTCAAGCCCATGGGTGAAGGCTATAGTTTGTTCTGCACTGTGAGACACATTTTTATCTCCAGGCAGACTCCAAGAGTAACAGTACTGAATGCTTCTCCAAATTGTTTATCTCTCTTAATCTTAAAGATTTCATCATCCCCATGAATGAATATCCATTAGTCACCTAAGTTGGAACTATAAAAAGGGAAATGACATTAAGCTCGTTTACTCTTAATGTACATTATGATAGCACCTCATTAAGTCATTAGTAATGAAAAATTAATTATGGAACATTAGCAATTTTCCAAAGTGATCAAAGTTTGGCCTTAATAAAGCCTAAGTCTTTCAAATATTAACAATTTTATAGACCTTTTTCCTTTAAAAAACATTAGGGGTATCTTCTGACTTAATCTCACTTCACTTACAAATACCTTCCTCTCCCCTCCTGCCCTGGTAACAAAAAAGAAAGAAAGACAGCAATTAAGTGAAGCTAAAAAAGAAACTGGCCAAGACTAACAACAAATGGAACTCTCCCGGTGCAAGGAAGGCAATAAGGTATATTTTCCTCTCTTTTTCAGAGCCAAGTTTGAATATCATAATGACAGAGAGAGTCATTTCATGTTATATATTCTTACTATTGTGTGTCTTACCTTCTATGTTATTGTAGCCAAGATGTTTATCCTTTCCCTGCTTCTACTAACTTCATTTGTCTTTAATTCAAATAATTCTTTGGAAGTTTCTCAGTATCCATAATTTTCACAATTGCCTATGGCACAATAATATTGCACTATAATTCTACACCAGAGTTTTAGACAGTTCCTAGTGATAAGTATCTAATTGGTTTCCAGTAGAAATTTTCCCATCTTACCGTGACAAAAATTGCTGCTGGAAATATTGTGGGAAATTTCTAGCTTTGATTTCTTTGGGATATATAGGATGGTGTCTTTGGGCCAAATGATAATGGACATTTTCATTGCATTCCAAATCATTTTACAAAATGGTTGGACCAAGCTACATATCTACTGGTAATGTGTTATTGTACTTCTCTTTCCACAACCCATCCAAAATTGACTTTTGTCCTCTTTGCCAATTTCTTGGGTATGAAGTGAAAGCTCTTGAATTATTTTGAATTACATTTCTTTTCTTATTAGAGATTTGGAACAGTCTTTATTATGACTGTAAATTGTTAGCAATTCTTCTGAGAATTGTTGATTTATATATTTTGATCACTTTTCCATTGGGAATATATCTTGGTCTTATAAGGGGTGTCCCAGAAGTCTTAGTGTGCTGACTTTTGGGACACCCTATATATTTGTGTTAATTACTTAATAGTTTTGGGTTTCTTCTCATCAGAGATATTTAATGCAAAGATTTTTCCCCCCGTTGACAGCATCCCTTCTTATTCTAGCTAAATCGATTTTGTTTAGGCAAAAGCTATTAAATTTTATGCAATCTAAAGTATTAATTTTTTTATTTGGTAATGAGATAGCCCTTTTTAATTAGCAATTTGTCTTGCCATGGATGAAAAAGGCATCTCATCTCTTTCTCTTATAATTTATGTTACAATTTTAATATTTCTTGCTTTGTTTTTTTATTGCTTAGCATGCAACCTGGCACATAACAGGTGCTTACTGTAAATGCTTACTTACTGACTGACACTACATATCCATTTGGATCTTATTATCTTAAAATAGTGTAAGGTGTTGATATGACTGTAATTTCTGCCTTCCAAGTTTCCTGGCACTTCTTGTTAAGTAGGGAGTTCTTCCACAAGTACTTTATGAGAGCTCCTGATCAGTGTAGATAATATATCCCTGGAAGTAGTTGTGTGTGTGTGTGTGTGTGTGTGTGTGTGTGTGTGTGTGTGCGTGTATTCAAATTCATACTGCTGAAAGTGAAAGTTATATGTAAAATATAGACATTGGTTCCAGTCCAGTGGAAATATAAAGTGCACATTTGAATAATTACATAGGTCCATGGAAGACATTATTAACACTAATCAGGTATTTTCTTAACTTTACCTAATGCTAGATAATTAAGACAAATTGTCTCTGATTCTGTCTATTCTATTCTATTCTACTGATCCATTTTTCTGTGTTTTTTTTAAACTAATACAAATAGTTTTGATGGTTACTATTCTATAGTACAGTTTGATAATAGGAAGGGCTATTACCACCCCCCCTTTACTATCCTTTCTTTATTTATTACACCCTTTGAGATTCTAGACTTTGTACTTCTTCAAAATAATGTTACTATTATTTTTTCTAATTCTAAAAAATATTTCCATGGCACTTCAAATGGTATAACACTTAATCTATAGATTAACTTAGGAAATGTAATCATTTTACCATGTTATTAGGTGTAGTCCTGCCATAAATACTGTCACTTCAATTACATAAGTGATCCTTTATTCCTTTAAAAACTATTTTGTAATTGCATCTACACAGATATTGAGTATGGCTGGGTAGATTGATGCCAAGAAATGTTGAAAATTTTGTAGTTATTTTGAATGTGATGTTTCCTTCTGTGATGGCATTCTGAATTTTATCATTGCTATATTGAAATGTCTTTGATTGTTCTGGGATTATTTCATATCTTCTTTTATTTATTTATTGCTTTTTTTTTGGATGGGGGAATGCAGGGCAATTGGGGTTAAGTGACTCGTCCAAGGTCACACAGCTAGTAAGTGTTAAATGTGTGAGGCCGAATTTGAACTCAGGTCCTCCTGACTCCAGGGCCAGCACTCTATTCACTGTGCCACCTAGCTGCCCCAATTTCATATCTTCTACTTTTCTGAAGCTGCTAATTGTCTTGATTACTTTCTTTGCTAATTCACTAAGGTATTCTAAGTAAGCCATCAAACATGTTGCCAGCAAACATGGATAATTTGTTCTTCTCTATGTCTATATTTATGTCTTTAATTTCTTTGTCTTATGATTGTCAATAGCATTTCTAGAACCCTGTCAAAACACAGCAAAGAAAGCAATTGTCGTATTTGTATTAGGAAACTTCCCAGTATTTCCCCATCAATAATAATACTAGGTTTTGGTGTTAGAAGCAGGATTTTCATTATAGTTCAATGGTCCTTCCACATTCCTTTTTTGTGGAATACTCAACTTAAATTAATATTGTACTTTAATAATAATAATAACAACTATAAAAATAGTAATAAAATTACTAACATTGATATAGTACCTATCATGTATCACACACTGTACTAAGTGCTTTACAAATAAGATCTCATTTGATCATCACAATAAGGCCAAGTAAGTGCTCTTATTATGGATGAGGAAATTGATGCTGAGTTTAAGTGACTAACCCAGGGTCACACAGCTAGTAAGTAGCTGGGTCAGATTTGAATTCAGGTCTTCCTGACTCCACTGTGGTGCCCAGCTGCTTTTATGAAAGGATTTTTCTGCATTTGTTGAAATCTCATCAATTATGTTCTTTGTGTTCCCAATACCGAACCATCCTTGCAACTGTGGTATAAATTAAATTTGATAATATTAAATAGGGTTTTAGAGCTATTATTTTAGAATTTTTGCTCAGATTTTATTTAAAATATTTGAATTTTTTTAAAGTACTATTGGTCTCTAGTTCTCTTTCTTTGCTTTATCTTATCTGGTGTAGGTATTTGTAAAAAAAAATTTTAAAGTTTGGTACAGAGTTCTTTCTCAGTTTCTGAGAATTGTTTGAATAGTAAAGGTATTCTTTGTTCTTTAAATTCTAGGTAGAATTTGCCTGGAAATCAATCTGGCCTAAAGTATTTCTCTACCTGAACCTCGCCCCCCATTTTAGTAGTTCTTTTACTGATAGCCCAATTTCTTTCTCTGAAATTGAACTGTTTAAGATTTCTCCTTGATGTTGTTAATTGAGTATTTCATATTTTTGTTGATAATCTTCCTTTTTGTATTCAATTTTCTGCCATATAAGTATATAAGCTTTGACCTGAAAAGCTCTTCTCTGGCATTTCAGAGGGTCAGTTCTCTTCCAGAGAGTGAGAGAACAATCTGCTTTGGCTTTACTTCTTTTCATTTCTTCTCTGTTATCATTTCTTGTTTTTCTTTTTCTTTTTCTGTTTCCTCCAATAATTTGCAAGAAAGGCCATCTCATTATCAGAGACTACGGGAACAGAGACGAAAGTGGGTGATGATGACAAATGTGAAGGCAGGAGCATGTGTAATAGTATTGAATAGAAGACTAACAATATAGTACATTAGATGCTAGACCTCAAAAGAAATAAATTATGTTCCAGAAAGAGAGTATTTGCTGCTGGCTTTGCAAGATGACAGAATTCCCTCTCCAAGGTCAATTATCCCTCGACATTTGCCTTGGAAGTCATCTCTCATTTTTTCAAAAAGATTACAACCTTACTCATCTCCTCTTTGCCTCTAATCTTCAATCTATCCCTATATATCCTTTCCCTGCCTTCAAACATGGCCAAGTGTCCTGGGTTCCAAACAAAAAACTTTGCTGATCAACCCATCAACTCAAGCTTTCACCATACATGTCTTTTTCTTTTTTTTTCAAACTTCTAGAAAAAAGTGAAAAATCTGTGATTGCTAACTACTTCTACATTCTGTCCCCATATCTTCAGGGTCAAATACCAAATTCCTCTATTTGGCTTTTAAAGCCATTCACAATCTGGTGTCTTCTTACCTGTCTAACCTTCTTAAACTTGATGTGCTTCTGTGTATTAAATGGTCCAGCAACAATGAACATCTGGCTATCCCTCAAACATAGACTCCATCTGCTCCCTCCATGCCTCTTGACTGACTGTCCCTTGTGCCCATAATTCTCTCCTTCCTCACATCCACCTCTCAATTTCTCTGGCCTCTTTCAAGACTTAGCTGAGATTCCACCTTCTTGCAAGAGGCCCTCCCACCCACCACCCTCTCCAGCTGCTGGTGCCTTCTCTCTAAGGTTAGTTTCCATTTATAGTGTGGATATTGTGTATGGCCATACTTGTTGGCCATGCTTGTTGGCATGTTGTCTCCTCCATACACCTTAAGGACAAGGCGCTCTTATTGCTTTTCTCTGTCCCCCTAGCACTAAGCACAGAGTGTGGAATCTATTTATTTATTCTTGAGAATTGATACATTCCAACCCTCTACTATCTAGTTTCTGACTCTATCACTTAACCGAAATTACTTTACAAAATTACCAAAAATCTCATTTAAAAGTTATTTTATTGATACCTTTTTTATTACCAGAATTTCTCCCAGTATCCTTCCCCTGAGGCCCTGCCATCTACCAAAGAGATACTCTGTATAATAAATAATATTTTAAAGAAAAAAAAGAGAAAAATAGACAAAACTGATGGACAGAGAAAGGAATAAGCATTTCTAAAGCACCTACTGTGTGCCAGGCACTGTGCTAAGTGCTAATGAATATTACCTCATTTGATTCTCACAGCAATCTTGGAAGAAGGTGCTATTATTATTCCCAGTCTACAGTTTAGGAATCTGAGGCAGACTGAAGTTCAACGACTTATCCAGGGTCTCCTGGCTCTAGAAAGTGTCTGAGATGGAGGAGTTAACTTTAGACTTAGAGTGTTATGTAGAAACTTTGCACATCTTCAAAAGAGGTGATAGGAGTATCTTCCTGCCTCTTTGCTTTGGGACCATGCTTGTTCATTGGAACTCATTGTTTCTGGTTGCTTTTTCCATTTACATTACTGCTATCATTGTGTAGATGATTTTCTTGGCTCTGATTACTTCACTCTGCATCAGATCGTGTAAACCTTTCCATGATCTCGTGCTCATCATATTCACAATTTTTTACAGCACAGTAATATTCCATTTCATTCATATGCGATGAGTTTAACCATTTCCCAGTTGATGGATGTCTACTTTGTTTCCCATCTTTTGCTACCACAAGTGCTATTCCAGTAATTTCTTTTTTTTGGTTCATTTGTTTTTTGGAGGGCAATTGGGGTTAAGTGACTTGCCCAATGTCACACAGCTAGTAAGTGTTAAGTGTCTGAGGTCAGATTTGAACTCAGGTCCTCCTGACTCCAGGGCTGGTGCTCTATTCACTGTGCCACCTAGCCGCCCCCCCCCCCCCAGTAATTTCTTATCACCAGATATGCCTGTCTTTTATTCAATACTCTTTTGATATATTTGCCATTTTTTGCCACCCATTCTTCCTGGATATTCACTATTCTCTAGACTTTTATAACACTACTCTCTCCTGCTTATCCTCTAAACTGCTCCTTCTCCAAATTCTTTTCAGGTTCATCATTCAGATCCCGCCTTCTAACTGTGGGTGCTCTACCTACCCCAAGGCTCTGTATCTGGCCCACTATTGTCTTCTCTCTACTTCTCTCTTTGTGACCTCATCAGGTTCTACAGGCTTAGTCATTGTAGTGATGACAATGATGCCCAGATCTCTGTAACCAGCTGCAGCCACTCCCCTGGCCATCATCCCTGCCTCATTAATCAACTATTGGCCATTTTTTACTGGTTGTTTTGGAAACATATGAAATTCAACATTCCCATGACTTAAATCATTCTCTTTCTCCCAAAAAATCCCATTCTTCTACCCAACTTCCCTATTTCTGTTGAAGGCAACATTATTCTTCCAGCCTTCTAGGTTCATAACCTTGCTTCTTTTCTCAATTTCTCCTTCTCCATCACTCCAAGCAGTTGCTAAATCAAACTCTTTGGGTCTCCACATCACTTCTTGCATCATCTTTTTTCTCTACTCAGTAGGGACCTCCTTGGTTCTGTCCTTCACCATCTGTCCCCTACATTGGTGCAACATCCTCCATACTACTGCCTCATATCTCACCATAAAAAGGCCATCTCCACTGCTATCAAAATGACTTTTCTTAAGCACATATCTGAACAGCTCAATAGATTCCAATGGCTCCCTATTACCTGTAGAAAAACACACAAGCTCACCCATTTATATGTTAAAGCCCTTCACAGCCTGGCCTCAATTTAGACTTCAAACCTCACTGTACATCATTACCCTTCCTATAAGTATATGTATATGTGTGTATATATATAGTATATATATTACATATACATATGTATATCTATATCTATATCTATATGTATAAACACACACATATATGTGTGTATGCCAAAAAAAATTCCACACTAGGTATGTTCCAAGAAAAAAAAACAGAAAGAAATAGAAGAAAATATGCTTCAGTCTTCATTCTGAGTTCATCAGTTCTCTTTCTGGAGGTGGATAGCATGCTTCATCATGAGTCTTTTGGAATTGTGGCAGGTTATTATATTGATCAGTTACTAAGTAATTTAAAAAAAATTGTTGACCCCTTAAACAACTATCTTTCCTAGTAAAGCAGATCCAAGAACCAGTGCTAGCAGCTATCCTAGGGATGCCAGTGTAGTTGCCAATACAGTGGATACCTGAAGTGTTTCTAGAAAAGAGCAACCTCTTTGGAAACTTAGGTCTGTGACAGGGTCCTGGTACATAACTTTTTAAGTCCATACTTGTTTCCCAAAGAATTCAGCTCTCCTTTACCCTCTGATGCTCAGGCAGGGGTGGAAGGGTGATGGTGAGAGGGTCAGTCCTTATGCCATACACCAGAAAATAAAGATTAGTATAACACCAACCCATATTGGTAGGATATGAGAAAATAACAGATTGGGTTTCATAAAGCAAACAAAAAAAAATGACTGTGATTCTATCAGAGTGGGGAGCTCCTGCTAAGAGAGTCCTCTCCCATTGCTGGAAGTTGCTTGGTGTACTGTGAGGTTGACTGATTTATCCAATGTCCCAGTGCTAGTCTGTGACAGAGGCTGGCAATGAAGTTAGAACTTCCAGACTCCAAAGCCATCTCTCTCCACTACTCTGTGCTGCCTCTTTAGGATTCAATATGAAGCATTTTAAAAAGAAGAAAGAAGAGATCTACTCTGGACAGTCAGTCACCCACATGGCTCTCAAGTATGTCTGGGCCAAGCCTCACACCATTTGATCATTGTGAAGTTTGAGTGTTCTTGGGGTACATAAATATAGTAGCTGATGTCTCAGAAAATTTTCTCTGTGTTTCAACAGCTTTTTGATTCTTCTGTGTAAGTGACTTCTCAGTTTTTTGTTGGTTTTTTTTTTTTTTACCAGGGTGAGGCTTGGTTTTAAATTTGGGGGTCCATATAGGGAGAAGAGGAATTGGGAAGGAGAGAATAAAAATTAGAGAAATAGGAAGAGTCTTATGAAGGAGCAGTATCCCAGAAACTGGGAGAAGATAGAGAATTCAGAAGGAAGTGCTTCCCCAAAGTGTCAAATACTGCAATGATATGAAGGGGGTTTAAGACTAAGTGAAGAACACTGGAATCTAATTCTAACAAGGTTTTTCAGGATACAGGAAATTAGTAGGAATACATTGGATGCCATATGGTTTTGGTAGTGAAAACAGAAGGATATAAAGTGACAGAAACTCAGATGAGACATCCCCCTAGAAGTTAACAGAGCCCAACACTAGCATTATTTTTTAAATTATTAATTATTAATTACTTTTAAAATTACATTCATTGGTTCAGAGGAAAAGTCAGCACCCTGAACTTCATAGAAAACATAGAGAAAATACAAGCAGAGAAATAAAGACCAACAGATAGGCCTCTGACTGCCTGAATCAACTATATACTTTACATACATCCCTAGATCAGGAGAGCCTTTACATTTGAGAAGTCAGGGAACTCTGAACATACAGCCACTCAGAATCTTGACCAGGGAATCACAAGAACCTTCTCATTAACCAGACCCCAAAGCAAAATACCAACTCAGAGTATACATACCCTTCTCAGAGCCAGATGGCATCCCTCATGACTCTGTGCCTAAACAGAAATTAGCAAAAGGTGTGAAACCCTTCCTACAAGCAAGCCACCCCTAAGCAAGCTTCCCTTAATGGGCTCCACTGTGGCCTATTAATGGGAGAAGAAGATCTTAAATCCCATTAACATTACACCCATTTAGAAAATAAAGAAGGAAAAGGAAGTTGAGATACCAAAATGGGTGTGGATGAGGCTAGGGACTTATCTTCACAAGAGCCCTATCTGGTAGGCTGGACAGATATCTTACTCATTATGCAGGAGAAGAAACTGAGTCATGGAAAGTTTCAGGACACTATTGAAAAGTTAAACAGCTACAACCCCAGACTTCTCATTTTAGATCAAGTTCTTTTTATTATGTTATATTCAAGAGATGTGTCTTATCTGCGATCTGAGATATTTCCTGCTTCAATATCAGAGTTCATGATTATAAGTCATAGATTTAGAGCCAAAACAGTCCACAAGGACCACCTAGTTCAGTCCTATCATCTTACCAGGGAGCACTTGTCTTAGTTCTGCCATTTTCCTTCTTTCCTTCCTCCACTCCTCCCTTGTGTCCCTACTTTCCTTTCTTCCTTTCTTCCTTCCTTCCCCTTCTCTCTTTCCTTCCTTCTTTCCCTCTCTGGTTCCTTCTTTCCTTCCTTTCTTTTTTTCTCCCTCCTTTCCCTCCTTCCTCCTTTTGTTTTTTCCTTCCTTTTCCTCTCCTTCCCCCTTCTTTCCTCTCTTATTTCAATTCTTTTTCTGCCTTCCTTCTTCCCTTGCTGCTTTTCCTCTTTACTTCTTTTCCTCCTTGCTTCCCTCCCACCTTCCTTCATTCCCTCCTTCCTTAACTCCTCTCCTTCCTTCCTTCTTCCCTCCTTCATGCCCTCCCTTTCTCTCATTTGTCTTTCAGTTTAAAATGTCATTCTTTAAATCTTTTCTTGGTCTCAAGCAAACTTGCTTTCTGTCCATCACACCTTGCTTTTGAGAACTATTCTAAACAACAATCTGATTCCTCTGATCATGTGGCTTCCTTCCTTACCTCAAACCCATGAGCTGTCAGAAGGTGGAATGATGCACAGTGAAGACTTTTATAATATTTTAGTGGTCTACTATTGTATCAGCAAGCACCCTAGCATACCTAGGGCGGCTACTAGCACAGGTTCTTAGATCTGCTTTTCTAAAGGAAAGCAACTCAAAGTGGGTTAACAATCTTACTTTAATCAATCAAATACCATTTACCTAGTTCAGGGGAAA
>CM053583.1:203493670-203542960 GCA_028627135.1 Pseudochirops cupreus
CAAATATCCAAGGGTCCTCAGGGTCACGTAGCCACTTTAGCAAAGGGCCTAGGGGCAGGGAAGATCTTCAGATTCCCATAACAACTATATTGTCTGGGTGTCAATATTAGTCAGATGGAGTAATACTGGGGGAGCGGGGGGGGTAGGGATGTAGTATAGGAAATGGTGAAATCTATGAGACATTGTCATAATGAGTTACCATTAGAATTTGCACAGAATATAGACATTTAGTTTATTCTTCTCTTTGTTGCGTGAGATTGCATCTCCCTATGTTACCCAGGCCAGAACAGTGGCAATGGCCTCAAGTGAACCCAATCTCACTGCTAATTGGTGCTGGAGCTTCGACTTGCTCCATTTCTAAACTGGGATGGTTGTCCCCTTTTTAATTAAATGTTCCATCAATAAAGATCTATTAAGTACCTACTATGTGCCAGGCCCTGCCTAGTAGTCTCCATTTCCCCAGGATTCTCCATATTGGTATCAGACTTAATATGGACTTCTGCTGTTCTTTAGCCTTACTGAAGCTCACAACTTCAAGTTCAAGGAATCCACCAGCCTCAGCCTCCCCCAGCAACATAAACTTGCAGCTATACACCACCATGGCTGGCATAATTTGTGTGTTCATTTGTTTTTAAGATTATTTCATCACATAGTGAGAGTGAGGGATAAGCAATGGAAAGCTTGCATTCTTTACTAATATCCATACTATGTCCTGAGACCCTAAGAAGCCTCCAATACATTGGGTGAACCCTCTGTAGTGAACTGAGGAAAGGACAAAAACAAGATTCCCACAGGATGGGCAGGTGGGGATAGGTTTCACCATTGGATGGAACAACCATATCAATGAAATCAGAGCTCCCCTGCAGTATTGGTGTACTTTTTGTTAGCTGTACACTTTGAAGGATACAAAGACAAAGCATATGGAAAAAATTTCAAGATTAAAAAAGATAATAAAGGGAGCCACCCATTCATTTCCAAATACCAAGACTCCTCAAAATGACAGCAACTTGGCAACCAGCAATCACCCCACCTGACGATGGGTTTGAGTTTCAAGTGTCTTCTATCAGAAGCTGATTCCTCAGCTACTTTGGTCTACAGATATAATCACCCCTTGAAACTCCTTTGGCAAATTCAGGCTCCCATCAGCTTGGGGAAGACATGAAACCAAAGAAGAAGCTGATATAAGCTCCATGATGTTCTGGGGAACAAGAACCTGAACTCCAAACATTCGACCCTTCATCTAGTCAGTTTCCTTTTTTGCTACTTCTCAGGGATAAATACATAACAGATGAATGAGGCCAAATGTGTATAAAATGCCTCTTTATCCAACAAATTTAAAGTGTCAAGCAACAGCATCTCTTACTAGATAATGAAGCATGGTGCCTGACCCTTTAGCTTTGGCACTCATTAAATTCCAAGTAAACAATTTTAAGGACTACACAGCTCTAAATCAGCCCTCTATCCTCTCAGACAGAAAAGGAAGGGTAAAAAGACTTCGTCATCTGTGTGAATACTCAGGTAGGGGAAAGGCTGCACTCAAGGCCAATCCCAACCGATCACCCCGATTTCCTATCTCTCTCCCCAGAAGCTATTTGCCCCCTATCTTTCCTTTGATAAACTCCCCTCCTCTCCCTTCCCAATGCAATGTGCCCATGTCCACCTATACAGAAGTTCTTAGGACAACAAAAAAAGCCAGTTTTTATATAGGCTTCCATTGAGGTTTGCCAAATTCTTCATACATTATCAGCTTATTTGATCTTCAACCCTATGAAGTAGGTTTCATTTTTATTCCTACTTTATAGAGGAGGAAACTGAAATGGGAAAAGTAAGAGCCTTGCCCAAGGTCACACAATGGTAAGCATGTGAGAAAGAACTTGAGCCCGGGTCTTCCAGCCTCTAAAGCCACAGCTCTGTCTGTTCTGTCATTTCTTGTCAATTCATTTGGTAACTAAATAATGAAGAATTTTTTTCTTTTGCTAACATTCTCTTCCTCCATCCACTCCACAATGCAATTTTGTCTTCCATCCAAGGATCCCCTGGCTTTGGTTGGTAAACTTCCTTCTTATCTTGCCTATATCTAGACTGCAAACACCCTGCCCCTGTCTAGCTCCCTTTTAGATACTGCTTTTTCTCATTAGAATCCAAGCTCTTTGAAGGCAGGGACCACCTTCCTGGCTTATATTTGTGTCCACTGTGCTTCCTGGGTGCCCGATTGCTTTCTAAGTGCTCAACAAATCTGTCTCAAAAAAAAAGATCTGTCTCAAATTAAGGCAAGTCAACAGACATTTAATAAATACTCTGGCTGGCATCATGCCAAGTACTGAAGCTACAAAGGCAGGCACATGGGGACCTTCCTATCTGAATACTGTCTAGCTAGATAGTTAGCTCTCCTTTTAACTGTCACCACAGGGGAGGTGACCCATGATTCTCATAGGTCATTCCAATGGAACACAGACTCTGGCTGATTCTATCAAGCAGAAAAAGCTTCACATGTAAACCTGGGGGTAGATGGTAAGCTTGTGATCTGAGGGTCATACTGCATCAATGAGTAGCTCATTGCTGGGATGCTGACCATTGAAAGATGAGTTACTTTGGCCACAGGGAGTGTTGAAGACCATGAGGTTATTCTGTACTGAGCTAGCTTTGTGTTGATTTGGATGTTGGCTTCCCCCATTAGATTGCTAGCTCCTTGAGGGTAGGCGCTATCTTTGGCCTCCTTTTGTATCCCTAGCATTTAGCATGGTACTTGAGCATACAGTAGGTGCTTAATAAATGTTTATTGATTGACTTAAAGGAAGCTAGGAAATCAAGATGAAGTGTGATAGCCTTCTGGGTATGGCAGTAAGTCAATGATATGCCCAGAGTTGGACATGGTGGGGGCGGGGGTTGTGCTAAGAAGGAGACCAGTGTCACCAAGTGGAAGAATGCAAGAAGGATGGGGAGGAGGACAATAAATTCTAAGCCTGGGAAGGTTGGAAAAGCCTAGGTTCTGAAGGGCTTTCTAAGCTACCCAGAGGATTGTTCTACTTGATCCTGGAATTGTTAGGGAGCCACTGGCATTCATTGAGTAGGGGAGTGACGTGGCCAAACCTTTACCGTTCTCATGTTTGTAACTGATTACTTTCTTTGGGGTCCAGTTGGGTGGATTTCCCTGCGATGAGCAGCAGACTTCCGCTTCCTTCTAGCAGTCTCATTGGCTTGCTCAGAATCACCTAGGCTGTAAGTAGCAGACTGAGAGGTTAAAGCCAGGGCACCTGACTCCAGATTCAGCATCCTTCCCTCTGTGCCCCCTTGACTGGGAGTCAGGGGGAGTGGATTCGAGTCATGGCCCTTAAACTCCGCAGCTGCATGACTGTGGAAAGATTGCTTCTCCCTTTGTAGCCTCAATCTCTTCTCCTTTAAAATGAGAACAATTCTGTCTTCTTGACCCACTTCAGGGGGCTGTGGTGAGGAAATACACTTAGTGAAATGGAAAGCCCTCAGTCAGGATTGTGACGTGCTCAGTCAGCAGATTCTGAGCAAGTCGGCTGACCCTTCATGCCTCTGGCTCCTCCCAAGGCTGAATGGCTAAGACACTCAGGCCAGAAGGAAGACAGAGTTTGCTTCAGGTAGCACCATTTAACTTTTCAAAGGGTCACATCCCATGTGGGCCACAAAGAGCACTCAGCCTTGGGCAAATGGAGCCAGGCTAATTCAATAAGCGGCCAGGCCATATCATTGCCTCCTCTCTAGGTTCCCTCTTATGGGTCGGTAGATAGAGCCCTGAGCCTGGGGGCAGAAAGACCTGAATTCAAATCTAGCCTCAGATACTTACTAGCAGTGTGACTCCAAGCAACTCATTTAATCTCTATTTACCTCAGTTTTCTCATCTGCAAAGTGGGTATAATAATAGCCCTTCCTCCCATGGTTGTGAAGATCAAATAAGATCATGTTAGTAAAGTGTAGCACACAGTAGGTACCATATAAAAGCTTATTCCCTCTCCTTCCTCCAAGTCCTGTAAGGTCACGTATCACTTTGCTCTGTGCTTGTGTGGTGGATGCCCTTATCGTGAAATACGGAATATTACAGCCCAGCCCCCTCCATGAAAGCAGAGACTGTGTCTCATACAAGCCATGTTCCTCTCAGTGTCAGCACAAGTTGGCATAGTCAGCAGAAACTTTTGAAGCAACCGGATGTGGCAAGAAGGTGAGTGGCCATCCTATCAACATGCACACGCAGCTGGCTCTTCTGAAATTAGGGGCTCTTTTTGGATTGGTCCTCCTAGTGCCAGGGAGCTACGGCTGTCACTCTCTGATCCCTGGAAAGCCACTAGACTTAGACTGGCCTCAGGGATCCCCTCAGCAATCCATTCACTTGACAAAGCAGGAACCTCAAGCCCAGAATGGGGGTGTGATCACCCAAGGCCATGAAAACACTGGATAACAGTGTTTGCCCCAGAACCAGGGTCTATGGGAGGCTACTTGAGATCTTTTCATAAGGTATCTTTAGCAAGCTGGGCAGGATGGCCTTGACATACAAAAGCAGAACTAAGGACTTGAAGGGCCAGCTGGGTTCAAGGCCTCCTCTAGGACACAGAGGCTCCAAACTTAGCAAATGACTGACTGTATGATTGGAAAAGCCTTTTGAGCTGAGGGGGCAGCTTGCCTGCTCCTATTCTTTTACAGAGGAGGAACCTAAAACCCAGAAGGAGAAGCACCTCACCCTGGGTCACACAGATGGGGAGGAAAAGAGCCAGGGCCTTTGACTTCCCACTAGACCAAGCTGCTCCCTGTGAAGCTTGTCACAAGTCACCCATCTGCCGAATTTTACTTCAAGGTTAGAAATAGGCAAATTCCAGACTCCACAAGTTCAGACAGGCACACACCTTCCCTTGGCCTGGTTATGAAATCTCTCTTCTGCCCTTCCTCCCCCTGCCCCCCAGTTCTTCCCAGCAGCAAACAAGCCCAACTGTGGCCAGAGCCAAAGGACACGAGTACGTTCTTCTACCCAGTATGCCAGAGTCATGCTCTTTATTTGATTCCGTTGGGTGAAGGGGATGGTATTTGACTCTGATTTCATCAGTCTGGGAAATTCCTGCTGCCAGTGTAAATAAGCAACTGCCCCCAAGCCTCTAGTCTTAGAGAATTGTCTGAGAGGTCAAGTGACTTACCCAGGGTCACACAGCCAGGATGTCCTAGCAGCAGAATCTGACCCTATGTCATCCTGAACCTGAGCCCACCTTTCTACCTTCTACCCAGCCAGGATGTCTCTCCTTCCCTCAGGAGAATGGAAGTTCCTTGAGTGTTCTTCACTATTTTCTTTTATATCTCCAACATCTGACATGCAGTAGGTGCCTAATAAGTGCTTCTGGTTGACTGTGCATTTGAGATTATATTGTTTTCTCTCATTTTTCTCTGTTATAAAGAGAATTTTAAAAGAAAATATTTTTGAAATATTCAAAACTGCCTCTTTAAAAAAAAACTTTTTTTCATTAAAACCAAAGCAAGACTACTTTGATAAGAGGACCAGTCCCCAAAGTGATAGCCCATAGCTTGAAATAGAAGCCAGTCTACAGGATTTTGCACACTCCAGCAGGGCCAGGGGACTTGGTTTGACTTATGAATGGTCCCTGAGGTTTGGTGTCTTCGGCTCGGGAAGAGTCTCAGATACAATTGGCACCTGGACAAAACATTACCTTGGGATGCCGTAGTGGCCTTTTCCCCATATATCCCTCCTTCCAGAGCATCAATAAGAGCCTGCTTTAAGGTATGGTCCAGTTTCCTCCTTCTTGATCATAGGTCAATGAGTATCCAGGTGCAATGGCAAGCATAGAAGTAGTTTACACCTTGTTCCAGCTGTTGAATTAACACCTTGTTTCTTTCAAGTTTCTTTTGAGCCTTGTATCAAGTCTGTTAAGAAATATAACATGTGTACTGCACAACTTATGAACCCCAGAACTCATGAACTCCTGCAACAGGAAGGGAAGGAGCTAATGACCATATATATATAAGGAGAATTTCCAGGTTAGAGACAGGAGAACTGAGAAGAGGACTCTTATGGTGCCAGAGTCAAGAAGGAGAAAATTTGTGGCATCCCGGCAAACTGTTTGTCTGCTCTGCTTGTGTTGATGTTTGTTTGTGATACTTTGTACAGAAGCCCTGGGACCTTACTGGAAGCTGTGAAAGAGGATTTTCTGGTTGTTTGTTTACAGAAGTCCTGGAGGAGGGTTTTGGGGGGTCCTAGGACTTTACTGATGATTTGTGCTGACCTCTTGGACCTCATTTGTGGGTCTGTGTTGATTTCTATGTTGATGACTTGTGTTGAGTTCTCAGACCTTGTTGGTGGGTCTGAGTTGATTTCACAGGCAGATAGTGAATTGATGATAGTGCCAGCAATGTGTATGAATATTATTGTGGCTCTGTCAAACTTTGTCTGCCCAGAAACAGGAACTGTGAAGGACTTTAGGTGGACTGGACACTGTGAGCTTCAGTATGGAATGGGAATGGGCCAAAGAACTGGACAAGGCGCTGGACGAGGAATTGGGAACTGCCTGCCTTTGAACCCAGGTAACAGTTGGAGCTGGGACCATAGAAGAGGAACCATGGAAGCTGAGAGCCAGCCTTGAGTCAAGCTGAAAGAAGACTTTACTTGGATACTGTGTACTGACTGAGAAGATTTTTATACACTGTGACCTAGTGGTGGAGAACTTTGACTTTTGTACTTTGTGATTGAATTAAGGATTTTGTGATTGACTGAATGAATGTACTTTGTTTAAAACTATGTGACCACTTTGGTGAAAGCTATGTGGCCATATTAGTGATAAATTGTTGAGTTGTGACATGGTGAATGCTGTATTCTGATTTTCTATGAATGTTTTGCTCTGATTTGTTATTGAATAAATAGAGAGTTCACCATACTGTGTAATCAGAACCTTGGAAAACTGTTCAGAGCAGCAGTCCTCTGGAAAGATGCTCGTGCATGGCTTTCCACTAAGGATGGAAGGATAGCATTACAACCCTGAGTTTGTAGACCTGTGAAAAGCTGAGAGCAATCCAAGTTATCCTCCATAATCAGAGGTAGTAGCCAAGGCCACTAGACCTGGTAGCAGCAGCATCTGATAAGTAACAAGAGTCTGATGAAGGGTTCATTGTGGCATTGGCATTTCAAGAAGATTCAAAGCCCTTTAACAGGCAGATTCTTCCAGTTAGAAAACTTGAGTTCCAATCCTGCTTCTTACGTTTTTGTCCATTCCCAAGTATAACTTCTGAGAACCTCAGTTTCCTCAACTTAAAAAAGGGCATAATACTTAATACTTCATGTTTGAAGTAATGAAAGTAACAGGAAGTCATAGAAGTAACTTTGTGGGGTTGTTGTGATGGGGATGTTGTAAGATTTAAAATATTATCTAAGCATGAGCCCTTACTATTAATTGGCTGAAATGATGAAATGAAAGAAGCCTGGGGCTTGTGACCTACTCAGAACCTCGCATTTATGTATCATAAATTCTTTTTTTCCTAAAGAGAGTTGGGAGAGGCTGGACAGGGCAAGCAGCAAACAATATCCCCCCTCAAAAAATGACTATAGCTTAATAGACAGGATATGGCTACTTACTGATGTGAGAGTCACCTTGGAATAAGATTCCTGTGGGCAGTTAGATCACTGAGTAATTAGTTAAGATAAAAACCAATATAATAGAAGAAAGAGTAATGATGAGAAGAAACTGAGCAATTGAAAAAAAAGGCAATTGACTAGAGTTAGTAGGCAGGAAATGGCCAATTCCTGGAATATCATCTCAGAGCCAGATGCCTTTGGAACCAGATCACTGAGTAATTAGATTTATGGTTTTGAAAAAATCACTGCTAAATTAAACAGTGTACAATGAAAAGTAACCAAACAATTGAACAGTTCCAACCAAACCTATTCAAACAATATATGCAATGAAATGGAGTAAGCAAAGATACTGATGTTGACTATCAATATTTTCTGCAAAAATTATAACCAAACAATAGCCAAAATGAAGATGTCAAAAGAGCCTAGAAATCACTTAGCCAGTAAGCAAGCAATGGTGGAAGCCAAGAGCAATACTACTTTGCTATTCAGTCTTTTCAGTCCTGTCGGACCCTTCACGGCCCCATTTGGGGTTTTCTTGGCAGAGATACTGGAGTGACTTGCTGTTTCCTTCTCCAGCTCATTTTACAGATGAGGAGACTGAAGAAAATAGGATCAAGTGACTTGCCCAGGGTCACCTAGTCTAGTACATGTCCGAGGCTAGATTTGAACTCAGGAAGATGAGTCTTCCTGATTCCAGACCTAGCACTCTGTCCATTGTACCACATAGCTGGCTAATACTACATTAAAATACAGATATCTTGTAAAATACCATAAGGAGGATGAGTGAAGATTGTGATTAGAGTAATTTTATAAAACAGTACAGAGTGATAATAGTGAAAACAAGTCTATAGAAAGCTTGGCATGAGACCTGGCTGAGTCACATCATCCCCAGAACATGCATGTATGGAAAATGGAACAGATATGTCAACATTTCTATAGCAACCTATCTCTGTCATCAGTGACAGAATAATAAGCCTCTTCAAATGGGAGGACCTTAGTCTATGATATGTGCAGAAATGCTATTCAAGACAAAGATGGGGAGAGGTGCAATATGGGAATCAATACATTTTGATCAGTCAGTCAGTCAATAAACATTTACTTAGTATGTGACAGGCAATGTGCTAAGTGCTAGGGATGCAAAAAGAGGCAAAAGACAATCTGACCTCAAAAGCTCGCAATCTACTGGAGGAAACAATAAGCTGTATGCAGGATAAATAGGAAACAATTAACAGAGAGAAAGCCCTAGAATGAAGAGGGGTTGAGAAAAATCTTCCTGGAGAAGGTGAGATTTGGGTTGAGTCTTAAAGGAAGTCAGTAGATGAAGTTGAAGGAGGAGAGCATTCCAGGCATGGGGGACAGCCAGCGATGGAAGGCCTTGTTTGTGGAACAGTAAGTAGGCCATTGTCACTGGACTGGAGTACATGGCAGGGAGGAGAGTGTAAGAAAATTAGAAAGTGAGTTGGGGGTTGGTCATGAAGGACTTTTTATGCCTCTATTTTTTATGGGAATCCTCTCTCTCTCTCTCTCTCTCTCCCTCTCTCTCTCTCTCTCTCTCTCTCTCTCTCTCTCTCTCTCCATATATGGAAAGAACATTTTGATAAGTTATGAGTTATGAGAAAGGAATATTTGGATTTTCACAAATGATTCTCTATAGCAGAAAGGCCCTATATAGTCTCTCTGTCCACTCCTCCATCATAGAGTCTCTTCCCTTGGCATTTGTCAGCACCAGAACACCACCGGATTCAACAACTCTCTGATCATTAATATCAAATGAGGTATAAAACAGTGAGGTCCATGGTTACCAAAATTGCACCTTCCTGAGATTCCTTTTTATGGATTATATTGGACTAATGTCATTCAGCCTCTGAGTATTGCAAGACCTTTTCAATGAGATATATGAACATTCAACAGAGGTCAACCTAATAATCCATATGGGAAAAATTAATTCAATGAAAAGTGCTATTTTCTAGACTTTGACAGGCAGCTGAGTCCAGCCAGTCCATTGAGAAAGTCCACCAGCACACATATGGGATCAGCACCACGGATAAATGTAAGCTTGGCCCAAATTCAAAAGCAAGTAAAGGGTGGCCAGGCAATCTATGAAAAATGGGCTTTGTTGAACCCAAATTCCTCCCCAATGCTTATCCTTTTCACCCCAATGTTTTTACTGCAGGTTTGCAAAGTTTAAAATGCAACAATCTAAAGAAGCCAGGTTACGAGTCAAAAAAATGGCAATGGAGTGGTCCACATGCTTCCGATGATGGTGTGGGCACAGGAAATGACAAAGGGGAGATATCATTGAGGAAATAGGTGATAAGACAAAGATGTGGGTGGGTTATGAGGTGAGAATGAGGGAGAATGGGGTAGCAAGAGTGCTGCTCTGGTAAATTCCTCCCCCCCCCAGTGTAAAAAAAGAAGGCTTCCAGCACATTGGGGTGAACCCCATCCAATTCACATACAAGTCAAGACATCATCCATGACATCACTGATCCTCTTTGAAAATGAAAGCCGAACAACAACATGTGAAGGATGTGAGTTATAACAAAGACAAGAATGACACAGGATGTAAAGCCCTGCTGTGGTTGCATCTGGGCTGATAGAAACAGTACCCGCAGCAATAGCACAAGACAGCCATTGGGATATCAACACATTTGGCTTAAGCTGAAGTAACAAAACTCTTATGGAAGAATTCCAGACAATTTGGGAGGAGGTGAGCATTGGAGAGGGCAGAGTAATTTTAGGATCATTGGACATAAAGGGGGACAAGGGCCTTGGAATTCATTTTGCCCAATCCTTTCATTTTCCCGAAATAGGAATTGGGAGCCAGAGAGGGACATGACTTCTCCAGAGTCACACACATAGTAAGTAGTAGAGCGTTACTGGCATTTGTTTAGTTACAAAATGAGTAGGAATTGAAACTGGTTTTAGGGCCAACCTTCCTTATTTGCTAGACTAGGAAAGGGCTTTCAGAAACAGCCACATTCTTTTTTTTCCCCCTGACGCAATCGGGGTCTCACAGCTGGTAAGTGTCCAGTGTCTGAGGCTGGATTTGAACTCAGGTCCTTTTGACTCCGGGGTCTACCTCCCATGGGCCACATTCTTAAAGACTTTAATTTGCCATAATTTAATCTTCATATTGAGTTTACTGACTAGAAAGATCATGAGATTTAGGGACATTCAAGATTACCTCATCCAATCAGCTCATTTTACTAATGAAGATAATGCCCCAGAGGAGTAAGGTGACCTGTCCATGGTGACACAGCTCATCAGCAGACCAGGCAGTGTTCACAGTCAGTACTTCTTCCTCCCTCTTATATTTAGCAGAGTGTGACCTTGGAGAAGTCACTGTTTCTCACTTTCCTCTTCCATAAAATGAGGGACTGGGTTCAAGGATTTCCAAGGAGATTTGCCCAGCTTGATACCTACAACCCCATGATTGTCCTTGCTCCTTGCCATGTTTAGAGAGAAGAGAGAAGCAGAGCCTTGGGTCCCCACTGCCCGGATCATAGAGGCTGCCAAGCTAGCTGAGGCCTCTCAGCTACAAGACTTCTGCTGAGTGAGGGAGGGCCTCTTCTTTTGTTGGTGCTTGCACAGAAATGAAAGGGGAAGTCCCTAAAATTTACATGCCTAAACGTTCTGGAATGTTTCGAGCTTTGTTTTCCTTCTCTGGGGGAGATGCAAATATTTAGTCATCTGAATCAGGGACTTCCCTGTAGGACTTGAGGAAGGATTGTGGGGGCTGTCCCTCGGTTGGTCTCTGCCTCTCTGCACAATCCCTGTCCTCCGAGGTCGTATCTTCAGTGAGCCATTCAGCTGATTACACCCTAAAGGTCCGCTCATGAAATTCTTGGGAACTCTGAGGTTGGGGTAGTTTTGCAGAATTTGCTGGTGTTGTTCAGTCCTGTCTGACTCTTCATGACCCCATTTGGGATTTTCTTGGTAAAGATCCTGGAGTGGTTTACTATTTCCTTCTCTGGCTCATTTTACAGATGAGGAAACTGAGGCAAACAGGGTGAAGTGACTTGGCCAGGGTCATCAGGCTACTAAGTGTCTGAGGCTGGATTTGAACTCAGCTCTTCCTGACTCCAGTCAGGAAGTCTAAGTTTGCTGCCCTTAGGACTCCTAGCTTCACATTCAGGAAACATAAGAAGGTTCACTCCATCCATTTAAAAAAATTAAGTACTTTCAAATGAAGATACATAAAGAAGCAAAAAAATGGTCACTGCTCTCTTGGAACTTGGCTTCTAAGGTTGAAAATATATTGATTTTCCTGCAATGCCTTGGAAGGCCTTCTTGGAGCCCAGGGCCTAATAGTGATAGTTGTAACAATAGCTGAGATGTCAATGACACTTACAGTTTAGAAAGCACTTCACGGGTTCCCTCATTCAGTCTTCTCTATAAGGTGTTATTTATTATGCCCATTTTCTAGGTAAGTAAACTGAGAAAGACAGATTATATGACTTGCCCAGGGTCACACTTAGCTGGTCACTCTTTGAGGCAGGATTCAAAGCCAGGTTTTCCAGACTCCCAGTCCCCACCTCTGCCCAACGGGCCACCTGGCTGCCTCCTGACTAGCAGGATCCCAGGATCCGAGATCTGACTTCAGATCTTTCAAAGCACTTTGTTTTGCTCTTCTTTGGTGGTCCAACCATGTAAGATTGTGCTTTCAATTCTCTGTGTTGGAACCTTCTCCTCATATGGGTTTGCAAGATCAAGAGAACTTCCATTAAGTTTTACCTTAACACCGCATCTCCAAACACCCAATGCAGAGGTCTCTGCGCAGAAGATATTCAAGACATCTTTGCTTAATGAATTAATAAGCAAATAAGGATGTAGACTATCTAGGTCGGTGTCTTGGTCCCCCCCTGCTCTAGACTGTGACCTCCTTGGGGGGCAAGAATCCAAGGTTTCGTGCTCCCTCCATCCTCAGCCAATGTCCTACACACTATTGGTGCCTAATAAATAAATGCTTGTTTATCTCTCCTCCTGCTGACTCCCAAGTCACTCCAGGCCTCAGAAAAGAAATCTGTAATCCAGCACATCAGATGCTATTCCCAAGGGCCTGTCTGAAAGCCATTTCTTGAGCTCTGTGGCTTAACAATTGATAGGTCTTCCATTTAGCAAAGGGTCTCCTTTCCTGGAATGGGGCTTTTGGACACAAGCCTCAAACCCAGCAGCCTGCTGGCTCTCTGTGCTTGACCAGCCCCATCGAAGTCAAGGTCAGCTGCCGGCCCAGCACCCAGCCTGAGTCATCAGCACCGCCTGCTGGTTCCGAGTGGAGGCCTGCTGGATGTAGCTGTGCTGGGGAGGCACTCCCAGGAACCCATTAGCACCAATGATGGCTGCCACCGTGACTCAGAGCTCTCCAAAAGTCTGGGCTCATTTATCCTCCTGGCTTCCCTGGGAGGGAAATGGAAGCCCACCAGCATCTTTCCCTCTCTCACTAAGTAGACAATTAGGAATCCAAGGGTCTGAGGCTCGGGCTCGACATTTGGTGTCCGAAGACTTTAAGCCTCATCTTTGCTTACCTTGGTGAACTCAGAGCCACTTACTTTCCTTCTTAGGGCTTTGGTTTCCTCAACTGGAACATGAGAAATGGAACTAAGATGCCCAGTGAGGCTCCTTCTAGATCCTTATCTTTCAAGGGGGAAAGAGCACCACCAACTGGTGTGTGTGTGTATGTGTGTGTGTGTGTGTGTGTGTGTGTGTGTGTGTGTGTGTGTGAGTATATGTGTGTTTGAGTGTGTGTGTATGTGTGTGAGTGTATATGTGTGTGAGTGTGTATGTGTGTGAATATGTGTGTGAGTGTGTGAGATAAAGAGAGGGAGAGAACATATGGATGTATGTGTGAGTGTGTATGTGTATGAGTGTGAGTGTATGCATGTGTGAGTGTGTGTGATAGAGTACATATATAAGTCTGTGTGAATGTGTGTATGTGAGTGTGTGTGTAAGAGTGTGTGTGTGTATGTGTGTGTATGTGTGTGTGAGAGAGAGAATACGTGTGTGAGTGTGTATGTGTGTGAGTATATGTGTGTGTGAGAAAGAGAGAGAGTGGGGGGGGGGGGTCTGTCTGTCTGTTTGGTACAGGACTACGAAATGCCCCTTGTAGGTGGTGGCCCCGAAGCTGAGCCTTGAAGGGAGCTCAGGTTTCCAAAAGGCAAACAGGAGAGGGGAGAAAGCTCTAGTCCCTCAGTGGGGGGTGAGGGTGGCGATGGCCTGGCTGGCACATTGGGTGGGTCGAGGGGGTCTTTAGCCTACAGTGCCTGCCCTCCTCTAGTCACGTCACAGAATGTCACAGTTTGGGGAAGTCCAGTAGGACCTTGAGCGCATGCCTTTCCAAAGGGATTGCTGCCCAGGACCAGCCATCCAGCCAGTGCAGGCCAGGATTCGAACATCCAGCATTTCCTTTTTGCCTCCATCTATTCTTGTTCATGGGCCTAGCACATAGTAGGTTCTTAATTAATAAATATTGGTTGGTTGACTGATAGCCCAACTATAGCTGATGCCCTTTTGGACTGCCATTTTGTGCTCGTCTCAGGCTCTCTTCATACCTTCCACCCCCTTCTAGGGTCTCTCAGCAGGCTTCTCTTCTGTTCAACTGCTGGGACTAATTATGTAGCCAAAAAAAGATATTTTTCTTCCTTTCCTCACATCTAACTACTGAGGAAAGGATGAAAATCTATTCCTTTTATTACTCCACCAAGTAAAAACTGATTACTTCTCAGCTACTAAAACATAATGGCTATTTTGATAAAATGATCAAGTTGGCCAAGCAGCCACGGCTACTCTATCCTGTCATTGGAATTCCACTAGCTCCATGCTAAGCCCTCTCGTTTTGATGCTGCCTTCACTTTCTCTCTATCTCATGCCCTTCGGTTGCTGGGCCTCAGTTCATCTTGTATTGGGGGGGGGGGGGATTCCTTACTGTGCCTCAGTGAGACAGCCCAGTAGGTACAGAAGATGGGGCAAATGGAAGCAGGGATCACATACATTAGTTTGTTGCCCTAAATATGCTTAGCATTCATTAAACTCCCTTGAGGGCCCATTGCTATGCCTGAGAGACGTCTACAGACCCTTTCTCTTTGAGCATTCCTACTTTTGTGTTTTGTTTGGACAGAGCACAACCTCCGGAGTGATTCAGACTCCTGCTTCCACAGCTCTCACCAAGCCGCTCTCCCTCAGCCCCATGTCTCTACTGAAGGAACAAGTCTTTGCCTTCCAGGACATCTCATGTGACCTTGTTTGGGAGATGCCTTCCATATTAGCTGGAAACCTCCACCCATCACTGAAACTCCATCCCTCCCCCCCCAAAGGAGGCCTCTGAAATGGAACAGGCTGCCTGCCCTTCACTGCTAAGCAAGCCCAAGCAAGATGCCTCCCAGCTTAGTCCTTCCTATTCCCCCCCACCCACCCACAGAAACACAGCAGGGTGGTGCCAAGCAAGACGGAAGCCCATCGTGATCAGTACCTCATCTCCTGCCTCCCCAAGAGCCCAACTCTCTGGGGTGCCACTGACTCACTCCCAGACACCAGCTCCGCAGCCCCCAGCCCAAGCAGGATGAGCCGGCTGCTTCACCAAAGCACACGTTCCCCATACTCCAGAATACACAACAGACCACAGGACACAGAATGCCCCAAACAGAACTGCACACAGCTGCTACAGGATAGCAGCACTGAACTAGGCACTGAGGAGGCAGGGACAGAAAAGGAAATGAGTCCTGCCCACCGGGACCTTGTGATCTACTGTCAAAATATAAGATGAATGCAGACAAGGAAAGAAAAGGCAATTTGAGATGGGGGAGAGCAAAGACAGCTGGGGAGGAGCAGAAAGGGCTTCAGGAAGGAGGCTGCAGCTGGAGTTGAGTTTTGAGGGAAGCTAGGTACAGAGATGAGGAGGGAGGGCATTCCAGGCACGGGGGAGGAGGGGAAGGGAGCAGCCTGGGCAGGTGCCATTGGAAGGAGATGGAAGATCAAGATCAGGACATCTCTATTATTCCATGTGGCTGAAGCAGGGTGATTTGAACTAAGGCTAGGGAGGGTCAGTCAAGCAGTAAGCTTTGTTAAGCACCTACTGAGTGCCAGGCATTGTGCCAAGCACTGGGGATACACAAAAGAGGCGAAAGGCAATCCCTGCTCTCAAGGAGCTTACAGTCTAATGGGGGTGATAATGCGGTCAGGCTGTGGGCTTGGGGACTCAGGTTATACAAGTGTGGGCAAACAAACTATAAAATGGGGATGGGGGGAAGGAAAGGAAGTGAATAAAAGAAGAAAGGCACTAGAATTAAGAGGGGTTGGGAAAGGCTTTCTGCAGAACCTAGGGCTTTATTTGGGACTTGAAGGAAGTGAGAGAAGCCAGAAGGTAGAGACGAGGAAGGAGAGCAGCCCGAAAGAGGGGCCCAACCAGAGAAAGTGCCCAGAGCAGAGGGGTGGAGGGTCCGGTTCCTGGAACAGAAAGGAGGTCCGTGTCACTGGGGAATAAGGTGTACGAGGACTGGAAAGGTGTGTGTGTGGGGGGGCATATGTGACAAGGGGTGTGTATGTGTGTGTGGTGAGTATGTGGGATGCGGGGGGGTTTATGTGGGGGGGTGAAGGTGTATGTGTGGTGTGGGTGTGGGGGGGGTGTTTATGTGGGGGGTGGGGGTGTATGTGTGGTGTGGTGTGTTTATGTGTGTGTGTGTGTGTGTTGGTGGGAGGAGTTATGAAGGACTTTGAACACCAGACAGATTTTAAATTTGATCTTGAAGGTGATAAGACATCTCTGCAATTGAATGTGTGTTTGGGGGGGGGGTGCGTGACATGGTCAGACCCCTGCTTTTGGAAAATCACTTTCATGGCTGAATGGAGGGTGGATTGGATTGGAGTGGAGTGGGGAAAGGAAGGGAAAAGGGAAAGGGTAGGAAACAGAAGGGGAAGGGGAGGGGGAAAAAGGGAAAGGGGAGGAGATGAAAGGGAAGAGAAGGGAAAAGGAAAAGGAAAGGGGAAGGGGCAGGACTTTAAGACACACATGGTTAGAGTGTTTGAGGTGGATAATGAGCAAGCAACAAAGCCTGAGAAGGGATGGGCAGAGAAGTAGGGAGAAAATCAGGAGAACATCGCGTCAGGAAAGCCTGTGGAAGGAGACGGTACTGACCAGCAGTATCAAAAGCTGAATGGAGATCAAGACTAGTAATGACTGGAGTGTGAGGGCCTTTGACTTTGGCAGAAATCTTTTCTAATCTTCAGGAAAGCAGATTCAGTCATGGTAGGGCTGGAAGCTTGACTATAAGGGGTTGGGAAGATGGGGAGTGGTAAGGAAGCAGAGGCATCTCTTTCTAGGAGCTTGGCAGTGAAAGAAGTGAGGAAAGACACAGGATGAAAGCCTGAGGTGCCAGCAAGGCTACATGATATTTTAAAGATGAATAAAAGGGCCAGACCATGTGTAAAGGCATTAAGAAAAGATCCAATGGAAAACAAGTGCTTCTGGATGAACGAGAAAGAGGCAATTATTCTGGAGGGCAATCTTCAGAGGATGGGAGTGGTTGGCTTTAGGGGCCCATGTAGAGGGATTCACTTTGGCAAGGAGAAGAGACTGAAGGAGAGAATGGGTAAAGATGTACAGGCAGATGGCCTTGATTTTCTTCATAAAGTAAGAGATGAAGTCATCTACCAAGAGAGGGAGATTGGGGAGGAGGAGTTGAGAGATGAGAAGGTTTGAACCAGTGACTGAGAGGAGGATGAAAGAGTGTCAGCCAGAGAAGAATAAAAGGATTGCTCCGGAATAGGCAGGGCCCTTCCCCAATTCCATAATGACTTTGTCCTGGGCTCAGGCAGCCTCATGGCCTGACTTCTTTCCAGCAGTGTTCCACAGTACAAGAGTAGGAGGGAAGAGATAAGATGGTGTGAGTGAGCCAGGTATGGGCTTTGGCAGGGTCTGAGCACCAAGGACCAGCATGTATGGGATTCAAGGAAAGAAGGCAGTTTGTTGATGAATTCATAGGCTCTAAGGACCAGAGTGTAAATAGGGGAAACTGAGGCCAGAGTAGGAATAAGGATTTGGGAGAAGAGGGAATGGTGAAGGGATCAGAGATGATAATAAGAAGGAAAAGAAGTTCAGGAGGATAGGCGCAAAGGGAGAAAGGGAAAAACAGGTAGCAGAGCAGTTCAGAGGCAAGAACACTGGCTCTGAATTCAGAGGCGTTGGGTTCAGAGCTCACTTACGACGTTTGCTATCTGGGCTACCTTAGGATTCTGCCTTGGCTTCAGTTTCCTGCTATGCAAGATGAGAGGATTCAATTCAATGGCCTGGGAGGTCAGCCCCAGGTTATACTGAGCCCCCACCATGCCCCCCTACTCTTATCTTGTTTGTAAGAGTATCCTCAGCATCTGAGCTTTGATCTTCCAGTCAGATGGAGGAATGAATGAAAACAAGCATTTATTAAGACTTACTATGTGCCAAGCACTGTCCATAGTGCTGAAGGCACAAAATGAAAATGAAGACAGTGCCAGCTTGGCTCTCGAGGCACTCCCATTGGATGTGCCTTCCAAAACTATAAAGAATCCAAGTCTGGAGGCTGCAATTCCAGAGCTTAATGGAGGAAGCTGGACTCAAAACCTATGGGAAGGAGGGGCAATTTTTGTTTTCAACAATCCTATCATTTCTGATCAACTCATATTTTTAAGTTTGTGGCACCTTCTTCCCCACATCATCCTTATGAGAAGCAATGAGGGGATCATCCCCAGGCGGAGGATAGTGCAATTGAGAGCCAGGAAAGTTAAGAGAAGGGCCAAGAAAAAGATCCGTGTGTCCCCAGTTTGGGGGTGTGGTGGTGGTGATTCTCCATGTTTTAGGCTGATTAGTATAGATATTATAAGAACACAGAGTTAAGGTAGGAAGAGACTTTGGAAGCCACCTAGTCCACTCGCTTCTTTTTATAGTTGAGGAAACTGAGGCCTAGAGGGGCCATTACTTGCCCAATGTCACAAAAGTGGATGAGGATTTGAACCCAGGTTCTTTAACTCTTTGTCTAACACTGGTCCTACCCAATCATATTCATGGAGCTCAGCCTTTAGAAGGGGTCTGCTCAAGGCTGGCATCATCCCAATCCAAACTCAAGGGCTGCATCAGCCAACCTAGAAACTCATCTTCCAGACTTAGTTCTATAAGCCAAGGAAAAAGCAAAGAGGAAATGAATCAAATTCGTATCATTGAAGATAAATGGATTGTCCACCTCAGCCCCAGAGCAGGGAGCACCCAATACATTGATAACCTCTGACTCAGTCTAGAATCTTTCAAAGGTCACAAGTGCTCTCTCTGCCCCGTGTGGGACATTGGTTTCCGTTCCACAGCCAGACATTGCCAGAGTGTGGCTAACATAGAGGAGAAAGGAGGGAGATTCCAGATGAACTTTGCTTTGCAATCTTGGCCTTTGTCAAGGGTTTCCACCCTCAGAAGAACAAACAGATGCTATTTTCCTGAGTAAAGGAACCAAGGGAGGCTTTGGTGCCAGCAGGTCAGTAAGGAAGAGGAGAACATGAGAGACCTGAGGGATGTGGGGCTAGAGATGGCTCTTGCAAGGAGCAGAGATTCTGGTG
The DNA here is from genome assembly GCA_028627135.1 of Pseudochirops cupreus. Classification (NCBI taxonomy): domain Eukaryota; kingdom Metazoa; phylum Chordata; class Mammalia; order Diprotodontia; family Pseudocheiridae; genus Pseudochirops; species Pseudochirops cupreus. The sequence continues at coordinate 203,512,833 of CM053583.1, forward strand.
AGAAAAGTTCCCTCAGTATAGCCAAGGCTTCCTGGGGTGAGCTAAGAGTGAGGGGAGGGAAATTCTGAAAACAGATGTGAGTTGGTGGTGTACCTGTGATCCCTGCTCCTGGGGATGCTGAGGCTAGGAGATCACTCATCTTCAATTGTTCTGGTCTGCAGTAGGTCTACTGTGGCATCTGAACTAAGCCTGGCACCAATATGCTGAGCCCTAGACAGCAGGGGGCTACAAATCAGTCTAGGTCATGGGGCAGCTAGGTGGATGGAGAGCTAGACCTGGAGTCAGAAAGACCTGAGTTCAAATCAAGCTTTAGACACTTAGCAGCTGGGTGATGTAGGGCCAAGTCACCCAGCCTCTGCCTGCTTTAGTTTGCTCAACTGTAAGATGGGAATAACAGAAGTATCTACCTTACAGAGCTGTGGGAGGGTCAAATGAGACACTTTGGCGCCTGGCACTTAGTAGGTGCTGTAGAAATGCTGCTGCTGCTGCTACTGATGATGATGAAGTCAGAGACTAATAAGCAGTGGTGTCGGTTCAGTGACTGACCACTGCACTTCCAACCTAGGTGAGATAGGAAGTTGTTGATCACTTTGTGATCCTGTGGATCATACTGTCCATGGGATTTTCTTAGCAAGGATACTGGTTTTCCATTTCCTTCTCCCAGTGGATTAAGATAAACAGAGGTTAAGTGACTTGCCCAGGGTCACACAGTGTCTGAACATGGATTTGAATTCAGGTCTTCCTGACTCCAGGTCCAGTGCTCTATCCACTGAGTCACCTAGACCTAGTCTCAAAACAGAAAAATAAAAAAGTAGCTACAATGACTAAAATAATAGAAATGGAAAATAACATTAATAGGAATCTGTACCCTATGGCGTTTTAATGATCAGTCCTGGCCACAGAGAAAAAAAACGAAAAGGAAGGGAAGGGGAGGGCAAGAAAAGAGAAAAGAGGAAAGCTGGGGAGCACAGGTGTCGAAGCTGGCACATTCTGCCCAACTTGGCCACTGGGTCAGTTGGCCTTGCTTAGCTATTCTCTTTGTTAAAAGGGAAGGAGCACTGCAAGGAGGGGATAGTTTATCTCCAAATGACTACGATATAAAAACACTTAGTATCAATAAAACTTAAAAACAGATGACCTCATCAAGCTATTTTTGGTAGCTTTTAAAAAGAAGTGGTCAAACACATCATATTTCATAAATACTTTATTCTTCTGAGTGCACATTAAGTGGAGTGAGTGTACCAAGGGATAGCATTGACTTGGTGACTAGCTTGTGGGGAGGAGGAGGGAGGGTAGAAGGCCTTGACTCACCACTATTTCCCTGGAATGAAACGCACACACACACACACACACACACACACACACACACATACATACACACACACACACACTCACATACTCACATACACACACACTCACAATATTCTCACACACACACACACACACATACTAACACACACACTCACAATACTCTCACACATTCATACACTGACACACACTCTCATACGCTCTCTCTCTCGCTCTCTCTCTCTCTGTCTCTCTCTCTCTCTCTCTCTCTCTCTCTCACACACACACACACACACACACACACACACACACAGCATTTTCAGCTAAAAAGACAGCATCAATTCTCCCTGATCTAACACCTCTTTCATTTTCAGTGTTTGGAAAACCATAAGGAAGAATATCTCTCTCCTGTGAGTTAATGGCTTAAAAAGACAAAAGAGTAATGTGGACTCCTTGTCCCCAGGTGGTTGGGTGGAAAGAGATATTCATTTAGTATGACTACCATTGTACTTTTATTGAATAGAATTCAATCCATTTCCCAAGTCTGTTGATTTATTTATAGAAGATTTAGTAAGCACTGACTGTGTATAGAGCATAGCCAAGGTGATGGGTACAAGTGATAGATCCAACGTAGATTCAAGAGAGGTCAAGTCCAATTTCCTGATTTTACAGAACGTGGGAATGTCATGTAGAGTGTTTAAGTGACTTGCCCAAGATCATGCTGGTAGAAAGTAGAAAAGTCAGAAGAAGAAAAGAGCCGAGGTACAGTCCTATAATAATCTGTATGTGAGCGGTATTGTCCAGTTGCGTTTCTCTCACTGCATACCTTCTCTGTCTTTCTTGTGTTTGGCCTTCTCCTTCTGGTTTCATCTTTACATGTTTCAGGCTGAGATTGCTAAGTTTGGATTCTTTGCACAGTTCCTATCTTTGTGGACCACTCTGCAGTATTCAACACTGTTGGCAAAGCTTTCCCCTCGGATATTCTCTTCCTTCTGGATTTTTGTAACACCACTCTCTCTTGATTCTCCTCCTATCTATCTGACCACCCCTCAGTCTCTTGTGCTGGGTCATGATCCACAACATGGCCCCTGTCTGTGGGTATACTTTCTACTTTCCCTCTTGGTGATCTTCTCAGCTTCCATGGCTTTAATTATCAGGTCCATGCTAATGACTCTTAGGTCTACGTATAGAATTGAAGTCTCTCTCCTGAGCTCCAGTTTTTGCAATGCCAACAAAATCCCTAGTTTCCTCCAAAATTAAACTCAACTACCATGTTCTTTATGAGCTCTTTTCTGATCCCCTGAGCTATAAGTGTCTTCTTCCTAAAAAGCACCTCATATCTATTTCGTTGGTATGTCATTGAATGTCACAGATATCTAAAACTCTACATGTCCCAAACCATTTATAATCTCCTCCCCCCTCAAAACATGTCCCTCTTTTGAACCTCCCTATTTCTGCCAAGGGCACCTCCACTTTCTTGTCCTTCTGTTCCATTACTGCACTTGATAATTGCCTTGACACTTCTCTCTCACATCCACTCAGTTGGCATGCCTCATTACTTTGGCCTCCACCACATCTCTCCCATCTGCCCCTTCTACTCCACTTATACAGCTACCACCTTGGTTGAGTACCTCATTACTCTATAGTATGGCCGTATAATTAGTGTGTCTGCCTCAAATGCCTCCCCCCCATTCCAATCCATCCTTTATCCAGCTAAGTGGCATTGCTGAAATGCACATCTAACCTAGCCAATCCTCTACTGCGCAACTCCACTGGCTCTTTATTACCTTCAAGATCAAATACAAATTCTTGTTGTCATTTTTTTGTCATTCAGTCATTTTCAGTCATGTCTGACTCTTTGTGACCTCTTTGGGGATTTTCTTGGCAAAGATACTGGAGTGGTTTGCCATTTACTTCTCCATCTCATTTTGCAGATGAGGAAATTGAGGTAAACAAGGTTAAGTGACTTGTCCAGGTCACAGAGTTAGTAAATGTCTGTGACTAGATTTGAACATAGGTCTTCCTGACTCCAGGTCTGATGCTCTACCCACTGTACAATCCAGTTGTTCTGTTTCTCATCTAAAACTCTTTGAGGGGTGGCTAGGTAGCACAGTGAATAGAACACCAGCCCTGGAGTCAGGAGGGCCTGAGTTCAAATCTGGCCTCAGACTAGCCATGTGACCTCAGCCAAGTCACTTAACCCCAATTGCCCTGACTTCCCCCCTACAAAAAAAAAAAAAGAGATGTAAAACTCTTTGAACCTGATGTCCTTCTATGAGCTCTATCTCCATGCATGCTATGGTTCATCCAAACTGACTTTCTTGCTCTTTCTCATCCATCTCCAGCCTTAGGACCTTTATACTGACTGTGACTCATGAGAGGAATGTACTTTCTCCTTACCTCCATCTCACAAAATTCCTAGTGTCCTTCAAGAGTAAACTCAAGTACCACATTCTTCAGAAGCCCTAAGCTGTGAGTGCCTTCCTCCTAAAAAGCACTTTCCATCTATTTTGTAAATACTTCTATGCAATAATTTAATCGATATTTATTAAATGCCTATTATGTGCCAGGCACCATACTAAGGGATGGAAACACAAAAAAAAGCAAAAGGTGGTACCTGCCCTCAAGAAGCTTACAATTTAATGAGGAAGAGAACATGTAAAGAAATATGTACAAACAAATTAGAGACAAGATATATAAGATTTGTGTTGAAGCCCAGTGTGCAAGAGATAGTAAAAGATACCCCATTTAAAATAACTCCAGACAGTATAAAATACCTGGAAGTATACCTGCCAAAACAAACATAAGAACTATATAAATAAAATTATTTAAAAAATCTTTTTATACAAATAAAACCAAATTTAAACAATCAAAGAAATATTAATTGTTCATGGGTAGGTAGGGGCAATATAACAAAAATGACAATTTTACCAGTGTGCCCAGTTTTACTAATTACTACCATGTGAAAATATTCACTTTACTTTCTGTGCCTCAATTAATCAATGGATTAAGCACTTATTAGGGACTAGGTACTGTGCTAAACTCTGGAGACACAAAGACAGTCAAAAAATTACGGTCCCTGCTTCCAGAAACTCACATTCTAATTGGAGAGACAGCATCTGTTTCTTCATTTTTGAAAGGAAGATATGAGACTCCACAATTTCTATGGTCTCATCAGCTTCAAAGCACATGAACACAGAACCTATTATAACAAAGATTGTTATAAATGTTTTCACTCTACACCCTGGTAAATCTCATGGACTTGGTGTTTTTCTCATTGGATACTATAAAGCTCTGACTTGACTCTAATATAAAATTCTTTGTAGACAGTTAAATTATCTCTTAGAGCAGCAGTTCTTAACCTGTGGGTTGTGACCCCTTTGGGGGTTGAATGTGGTCGCCTATGACCATCAGAAAACACATATTTCCGATGGTCTTACGAGCCGAGACACCACTCCTCTATCCTTCTCCAGGCAGATAGGCCCACATGAGAGTATTACAGGGTCACAGAATTAGGAAGGTTGAGAACCACTGTCTTAGAGCATTCCTTTCAATGACTGAAGCTAGATGAAAGGGGCAGTATTTCATAATCAAGAGAGCTGAATTTGGTTCATTAGTTCCTAGGACTTGGAGCAAGAAGGATTCAGAAGATCTAAATTTGAGTAACCATTTTCCTTCTTGTTATCTTGGGCAAGAAACCTCACTACTCTAGGCCTGATGAGATGACCTCCAAGGTATGTCCTTGCTCAAAATTCTATGATGCTAAGACTGTAACCTAAGTTTCTGGAGAACAATGATCAAAGCAGTCTCAGCATCACCCATAGCACAGGCTTGACAATGTCATTTGCCTTCTCAGAAAGCTCCTGTGTCACCCAGTTTCCTTTAGGATAAAATGCAAGGTTTTTTGTTTATCATTTAATGATACCACCCCACTTCCTACAGCCTGCCTTTCCAGATTTATGACCCATTATTGCCCTTCCCTCACTCTCTGACCCAGCAAACTTTGACCATTTGTGTTTTCCTCACACATCCCATTCCATTTCCTTCTTCCGTAACTTTGGCCAAGCTGTGCCCCATTCTAGGATGCTCACCCTTCTTATCTCTGTCTTATAAAATCCCTCGCTTCTTTCAAAATTCAACAAACATACCCCTTCCTACATGAGGCCTTTCTGATACTCCATGTGCTAGGTTCTGGGTTCTCTTCTCCTGACTTCCCACTCCTAACAATTGCTTTGTATTTATTTTGTACCAAAGTATATACATACTACATTTTCCCAGTAGAATGTAAGCTCCTTGAGGACAGACTTTCATTTTTCTCTTTGTATCTTTGTACATAGCATAGTTCCTGGTACACAATAAGGACTTAATCAATGCTTCTTGATTGATTGTTTGGTCCTTTCTCTGTGCTATGATCATCTATCTGTCCTCATGTAGATCAGTCTTAGGGGTTCGGCCGGGGGAAGAAGGAGGAGACAAAAACTCAACTAGCTACAACATAGGGTAGGGTAAGTACCTATAGGGTAAGTACATGACATGGGTGCATGATACAAAGCCATGTAAGCTCGAGGAGGGGTGGTCATTACTGACCTAGGGAATCATGGAAGGCTTCCTGGAGAAGACAGCATTTGAGGCAGGCTATAAAGGATGGATGATGAGGTCATACATTCACAACTGGAAGGAACTTCAAGGCAGTCATTGAGTCCCAATCCTCTCTTTGCATGTGAGAAAACTGAGGCCCAGATCAGTTGAGCAATTTGCCTGAGGCCACAGAGGCAGGAAGCATTAAAGGTGGGCTTTGTGTCCAGAGTCAGGGCTCTTTCCTCTATACCACACAGTATCTCTGGGATGGGAGGAACTTCAAGTAGTGAGGAATGCATGGGGGCATTCCAGGCAGAAGGAACCATGTAAATAAAGGCATGGAGGCAGGATGACCTTGCCAGCTTCCAGAGAAGTAGCACAGCATGACCAGGGTAGGAAATGAATGCAGCAGGAATGGGGAAGAGTCATCTGACATAGAATTATAGCGATCAGAGGGCCACAAACATTTATTGAGTGACTACCAGCCATATGGCACCATGGCAGATCCACAGGGAATGGAAGGAAAGATAAGGCATGTTCTCTGCCCTCATGGAGCTTACAGTCTAGAAGTCAATGGGCACATCAGCGAAGTCTAAACTTGGTTACTTCCCAAGGGCAACAATGACTTCTTTCTGGGTTGAGGGTAGAAATCAGGAAAAGTCTTCTAAAAGAAAGAAGCCTTCATTTAATGGGGCCTTGGAGGATTGGTGGAAATGGAGTAGATAGATGAGGTAGGAGGGGGAGGAAGAAATACATATTGAGTGTCTTCAAAGTGCTGGGCACTATGCCAAAGGTTTTACCAATATTCCATCTGATCTGATGACACTGGTAAATATACAGATGTGTCCAAGGACCATCCAGTCACCTTGTTGGGACTTCCTGGGAAGTTGCAATGGGAAAGTAGATGGCAGAAAGTTATATTTAGGTCACATGAACATATGGTCATTAGTTTGTGTCTCTGTGTGTCTGCATGGGTGTATGTGGGCATGGGTGTGAATGATTAAATGCAAGATCCATGACCTGGGATTTCAGTAGGTGAGACACCTCTGCCCCCCCTCACCCCAACTAAAGCAGAGTCCACTGGGCAGACATAACTAGGATGGAGCAAGTGGGCTTTTGCTCCCAGGATGTCAAGTTTAGAAGGTGCTGACATGAGTTGCAGTCCTTCAACAGCATGGAATGTAAGCTCTCTGGGGCCAGTGACTGTGCTTCTTTGTCACTTTGTTATTCCCAGAGCCTACCATAGAACCTGGTATATGACTGTTTAATAAATGCTTATTGAATTGAATCAAACCAATAGAGATTAGCACTCATTAATAAGAATACAAAGTTACAGACTGGTAATAATGCATACATCTTTTCATGTAATCCCTCACTATCTAGGTAATCCAGCAGGGAGAGGCAGGGAGACTAGATGATGCAATAGGAGTGCCAACCTCCATTGATGGAGGGAGCTTCCACATGTGGAAGTTCCTTATGCTCATGAAATCAGAGCTCTCGTCCCCCATTCTTACCTATATAAATTTAAGCCTCTCTCTCTCTCTCTCTCTCTCTCTCTCTCTCTTCCATTTTCTCTGTTTCTGTTTCTCTCTCTGTGTCTGTGTCTCTCTCTGTCTGTCTCTCTGTCTGTCTCTCTCCCCCATTGTCTCTCTATCTCTGCCTCTTTTCCTCTCTGTCTCCATCTCTGTCTCTGCCTCTCTCTTCCTCTCTGTCTCTTCCTCTCTCTGTCTCTGTCTCTGTCTCTTCCTCTCTGTCTCTGTCTCTCTGTCTCTGTCTCTGTCTCTCTTTTTGTCTCTCTCTCTCTCTCCACTTCCACCAATATCTTTCTCAGATGCCTCGTATGTGTCATATTACTGGCCTTGTGTTCTTAAAGACTGTTGATGAGTTTGTTTGCAGCATCAAGAAACAGGGGAAGCTTGGCATGTGAGCCCATGGGCAATATGCCTGTCATTGGAGGACCATTCATCATGGGAGGTCAGCAAGGCTCATGACCAGGAAATTAGTCACCAAGTGATAACTGAATAATCATAATAACTTGGAAAAGTTTATGCTAAGATACTGAGTGGCATCCATAGAGGGAGGCCTAAGATTCATGTACATACTACACTCAGAAAAGGTATACTTAGAGCAGGATGGTAGGTTATTCCTGTGGGTTGTTGAGTTCAACTCAGGGAGAATTGGAGCCAAGTGCACTGAATGACTGAGCTCTACAGTTTGGTTATGAAGCAGGTGTGAACTTAAGGTATAGCTATACCCAGAAGGGACAGATGGGACTAGAAGGGGGAAATATAAGCAGAAGGTCCAAGTGTGAGTAGAATGTGCAGGTATGACCAGGTATAAGTGTTACTAGGTAGGCAGGGTGTAACCAGAAGGTGCAGGTGTGATCAGAAGGGATCAGGTGAGACCAAAAGGAGAAATGCACCATCCCATTTCCCAAACTGGATTTTCCAGCATGGCTTCAGATGCCTATAAGAGCACATTCATTTAAATGGCACCCTCACAGGACTCTGCCTTCCACGCAGACAGGCCCCTGGACACGCCATTCAGACTTTGTATACAAAGATCTACTACATCGTACTTGTTACCAATTCAATAAACATTTATTTTAAGCACCTACTATATACTAGGTGCTGTTCTTTGGATATAAATAAGGAAAAGAAAGATAATTTTTGCCCTCCATGAGCTTATAGTCTAAAAGGGGAAGACATACACAAAAGGAAATAGGAAGGGGGGACACCAGCGGGTACCAACCTGGAGGGAGTCCTGGATTTGAAACCAAACAGCTGCAGATGGAAAGCGGAGAGAGCTCAAAGTCCCAATCCTGCCTTCTCTAAAGGAAGGCTTCACCCGTGAGCCCTCAAATCACAGACAGGGGTGTTGGGAAGGTGTTGAATATGTAAAACTGAATCCATCAGCATGGAAATGAGATTTGAAGTGATCAGCTTGTCCTAGGGTGGGGGTGGGTGTACTCTGGGTATGTGGGGGGAGGGAGGGTTCAGAAAACTTCATGGAGAAGACACACTATACACATGTCACTTTAAGGAAGGCCCATGGTTCACAGGGAATGCTGGTAATGAAACGTAGGCCTTCTGGTCAACCCAAGGGCAAGCCATGCACCAGCCCCAAAGAATGGGACCAGTGTATTAAGCAGCAAAGACGAGCATCACAGTCCAAAAATCTCCAGCAAGAAAAGTCTTTCCATGGCCAAGAAGAGAGACCCAGAGAAAACTGTAGCTTTGGATTACAGAAACAAAAATGAGAGACGAGCTTGTCTGTGAAGGCCTTCAATATAAGTTGAGCTTTTTGGTTGATTATGCTGAGGTTGGGTGATCACTAGATGATACTATGGGTTCAACTGAAAATAGATAAAAGTAACTATGTCTTCACACACAGTGATGTCAGCCTGTGGCAATCATTAGCAGAGGATGTGGCCAGGAAACAAGGCCATCAGGTTTCTTTTCTAGGGTTGGGGGTGTGCATTTGGAAGGAAGAGGATTGATGAGTCGGGGGAATAGAATCAATGGTCATGAATGATTAAAAAGAGACGGGGGTATGGGTGCATCCATGCTGGCAAAGCAAGAAGAAACACTTGATCAGGAGGGTGGGCACCAGCCCCAAACTTTCCTGGACAAAGGGATACTTTTGCTTTTTTCCAAATTCTAACAGTACAATTTAGTCTACATCAAGAGAAATAGAATCCAGAATGAGGGGGTTGGGGAAAGAGTCACCTAATCCTCTGCCCACATGGAATCAGAGGGTCACAGAGGGATCTTAAAAGTCCATGTCACAGCACACATCCCCTCCACCATTTGGCAGGCCTTTCAAGCCAGCAGATACCTTTTGTCTTCTCTCAGGCCCCTACTGACTCTTTCCACATCACTGGTTGAACCTAACAGCTCCTGTGTCAGATCATCACAAAGTTTGAAGGGACCTTAGAGGCCACTTGGTCTAACTCATAACTGACCAACATTCCCTTGTCCACCATCCCCATCATCATTCAACCTTTGCTTGAAGGTGCTCAGATATAGAGCCAATTCTCCACTTCCCAAGGCATTCCATTCCACATTGGGATAGCTTTTATTGTCAGTAAGATTTTCCTGACACCAAGCCAAACTCTGCCGCTCTTCAGCTGGCATCCCTCGCTCCTACTACCAACTGATGCCAGCAGAACACAGCTGATCTCTCAAATCTGAGAGTCCTTTGAATACCTGAAGACAATGTTCATGTCCCACCACTAAGTCTCCTTTTCAGGCCAAAACATCTCTAGTTCCTTCAACCAATCCTCCTATGACATGATCTTGTGACTCTGCCTTTCTGATTGTCCTCATCTGTTACTTTCCAGCTTATCCACGTCATTCCTAAAATGTGCTTGGCAGAACTGAATGTAGTATGGTAGCTGGTTGCTAGGTGCTGAAGTAAATAGAATGCTGGGCCTAGAGTCACAAAGACCTGAGGTCAATTCATGCCTCAGACACATATGAGCTGTGTGGCCCTGTGCTAGTCACTCAGCCCTGGCTGCCTCAGTTTCCTCATCTGTAAAATGAGCTAGAGAACAAAATGGCAAACCAGTCCAGTATCTTTGCCAAGAAAACCCCAAATGGGGTCACAAAGACTCAGACATGACTGAAAATGACTGAACAACAACATTTACATATAAACACACACACACACACACGCACACACACACACACACGGACTTTGTTATCTGCTTGTTTTTATGTTCTTAGCTATATGCTAAGCAGTCAGCAAGTAATAAATATTTTATCTATCGCCTGTCTTTCTATCTATCTATCATCCATCATCTATCTATCTTTGTGTTTATCTGTTTGACTTCCGTTTGAAGACCTCAAATGAAGGAGCATCCAACACCCATTCAGAGATCCCATCTTACTTTTGGATGACTCTATTCAGTGAGAAATTCTTCCCAACATCAAGCCTGAATTTTCCCTTTTACATTTCCCCTCATAGCTGCTGGTTCACCATGACCAAAACAAAATGAGTGTCATCCCTTCTCCACAAAATAACCCTTCAGATATGTGACCACAACTATCAAGCTGCACACCCTAGCCCAAATTGTTATTTCTTTGGGCTTAGACCCTCATTTCCTTCAATGGACCTCCATATATTGCACTCTCAAGGCCCTTTGCCATCCCAGCTTTCCTCCTGTCCAGCTTATCAGCCTCCTACCTAAACTGTGAGCCCAAGAGCTGTTCATAGCACACCAGCTAGAGCCCCCTTCCTTTTGGGTTTCCTCTATCACAAGAAATTCCTCACCTAAATCAGTTAAATTTAGTGGATTTGTGTCAAAATCCTATGTAAGCCATTTTCTTCCAATTAAAGACTTGGTAAGGTTTTGATTCTAAATACCATACAAGATTGTTCTTTTGGATACAAGAATTACCGTCAGCATAAATCCATATATCCACCTTTCTAGGGAAAAATGGAAAGCTTCAGTGAATTAGTGTAGCAGACGCAAGGAGAAACGAAAGACTGTTAGTCCATCAGAAGAGGAGTGTGGAGATTTCATGGAAGGAAACGTGTCTTCCCAAGGGAGCCTGGACTCCACACACACTTTCGGGTTTTCTGCATTGTCTCAGGGTCCTCTTCTGATCCCTCACAGCCAGGCCAAGTGACTGGGGAGCTAATCACAGGACCTAATGAGTGCCCAGGGGGCAAGTGTTGATTCCTAAGTCATTCACCTCTCCCCCACTCCATACCAAGAACATTGTCTAAGACTCCCACCGATGCATGACCTCATCAATGTGAATGCCTCCTCCTGGAGGACTGATTACACTGCCTTCACTGCCCCCATGCTGTGCATTGATTGCCCAGGTCTCCTCATCAGGCTTCTGGAGCAGCAGAGGAGGCCCCACCCCAGGGATTTGGGCAGGATCTGGGTACCAGAGCAGCACATGGCCAGCATAGCTGTTCTCTCTCCCTCTGCTCCTTTTCTCATCACACATGTCCCTGATGGGGCTATTCCTCCCATAAAGCACCATTGGCCAGGGCTGCACTCTCCTCACTCCGTAGCTCTTGGGGTCACCTGCAGTTTGGGCTCCTTAGAGACCGTGGTCTGGCATGGACGTAAGTCATAAAGCCTCATGGGATAATGTTGTTATTTAAAAGATGGGGCCTCATGTCAATTAGCATCTGAAATTCCCTTGGTTAATGAGCATGTGAGGCAGAATTCAAACTCAGATCTTTCTAATGGTTTAGAGCTTGGAGATCACCCTAGTTCACCTTTTCACTTCACAAATGAAGAACTGAGGTCCAGGGGCTGAAGGGACTTGCCTGAGGTCATACACAGAACCGCAGAGCTAGAAAGAACCTCAGAGTCCCTTTAATACAACCCTCTCATTTTCCAGATAGGGAACCAGAGCCCTGGAGGTGAAGTGACTTGCCCAAGGTCACACCAATAGTGGCCACCAGAGTCAGGATTCAAACTGAGGTCCTCTACCTCTAGAGCCATCCATTGCCACTCCCAGGATGACTCCTGCCTAGTGCTAGAGCCGTCTCTAATTTGTCCCCCTGCCCAGTGTCCCCAGTACAGGCCATTCGGTTCTCTTCCTCCTTTTCCATCCTAGGCCCAGCTCACTGACCACCAGCACTGTCTGTTGGAGATTTTCTTCCCTCCTGCAGTTCGTTTTGTTAAGGAGGGCACCAAGGTGGTTCTAGAACATTCTGGACCTTAACACAATCCACATGGTATCCCTGGGAATTGGGTCTGTAAGTAGCAGAGCTGGGATTTGAACCCAAATCTTATGACAGCAAGTCCAACCAGCAATCCTCCCTGTACTTGCCATAACCGCCCACCCCAACTGCATGCCTAAATCCATACCAAAGTGGAAGAAACTAAGGCTTTAAAATAACAGCTGATATGTATACAAAGTCCACAGAGCACTTTCTCAAGGGATAGCTAGGTGGCCCAGTAGATAGAGCTCTAGGCCTGGAGTGAGGAAAATCTGAGTTCAAACCTGTCCTCAGACACTTACTAGGTGTGTGACCCTGGACAAGCCATTTACCTATTTCCACACTTGTAAAAACAGGGATAATAAGAGCCTCTCCCTCCCTGAGTTGTTGTGAGGACCAGAGAGATGATGTTTATAAAGCACTCCACAAATCTCCAAGTTCTACAAAAATGCTGCCTCACAAACAGCCTGTGGGACGGTCACCACTTGTATGAGAAGTTCCATTTTGCAGGTAAGGAGTCTGAGGTTAAGTGACTCAGCCAGGTTTGCGTGGCCAGGTTGTGTCACAGGCGAGATCCGAACCCCAGTCTTGCCAGCTCCAAGATCAGCATGTTACCCCCCTGCCACGCTGCCTTCCCCATCAAGGGCATCTAGGGAGCGTTTGGGAAGTGAACCCAGAATGAATACCACTGTTCACAGGCTTCAGACGCCAACACCCTCTCAGATAACATGGTGTATCTGCCCTCTGCTCCCCGTCTTGACTCAGGAACTTTCTTTACTCTAAACCATAGCTGTATCATCCTATGGGATGTCCCCAACGTCTGGATGCTCCGCCAGAGGCAGCGAGGTGGCTCCATGAATAGAGAGCTGGGGCTGGAGTCAGGAGGATCCGAATTCAAATCCTGGACATGTCACTCACCTCAACTGGCCTCACTTGACTATAAGATGGGGTAATAACAGCTCTTACTCTAGGTCATTGTAAGGATCAAATGAGATTTGGGAACCACTCAGTCCAGTGCCTGACACATGGTAGGTGGTTGATAAATGCTTCCTTCCTTCCTCATCTGGGACCCTCTTGTGCATGACTCAGTGGCAGCACCAGCCCCCACTCTCATGCCAAGCCTGGCCTCCTCATGTGATGGAGATGAAGTAGGAAGAAGGGCTCCTTGTGCTCGTAATCACTGCCCAGCCTGGACAAGCCAGGGTCCATCCAGCTGCCAGACTTCTTGGCATGCCTGGAGCTTTCTCAGTGTGCCACCATGTTGTAGGGGCAAGAGCACTGGATTTGGAGGCAGAAGACCTTCATAGTCATCCAGGCTCTGAGCAAGTCATATCTCTGCCTATGCTCATTTTATTCCTACTTTGAAAAAGGGAGTTTAAAAAGAAAAAAAAAAGGGGGTGGCAGCTAGCTGGTGCAGTGAATAGAGCACGGGTCCCGGAGTCAGAAGGACCTGAGTTCAAATCCGGCCTCAGACACATAACATTTACTAGCCGTGTGACCTTGGGCAAGTCACTTAACCCCAAAAAGCAAAAAATAAAAACAATAGAAGAGAATTAGGGAAGTGAAAAGAGTGTGGCTGAGTGAAAAGAACTCTGGATTTGGGGTCAGAGGAGCTGGGGTCAGTCTCATCTCTATGACCTTGAGCTGATCACTTCTGCTCCTGGGTCTCCCGTCTATAAAAGGGACTGCTCCATGTCCTCTAAGGTCCCTTTCAGTGGTAGAGCAGGTGACACTGGCATTTCTACTTCAGTGCCAGTGTGGCAGCTTTGGTGCAAGGTTGATCTGCTCTTTGGAAGCATAGCGTTTAAATGGAATGAAGGGTCCAAGGCTGCAAACTGCATACAGAAAAAAAGAAGTATGATCTTTACATGATGCCACGTAATGTCTGGACCATGCAAGTATCCATCCAGACAGAGATTCAAGGAGATGATTCAGAGGTATTTCCCCTCTGTTCAAACGCCTTTTCAAACTCAAATAAGGAAGCAACAAAGATTTCGCCAACAGCTCAATCTCAGCATCCACCAACCCATGGACAGGTTGCTTCATGAGACCCTAAGGCTACGTGGCATTCACCCTGCTGAGCTCCCTGTGAAATAGATGGGAAACCAAAAATTCTAGTGGGACAGCCTGAAAAATGAAACAGACTTGGGAGAGAGAAAGGGTGGACGGGAGAAAAGGAGGGAGAACAAGAGACAGTGTGTGTGTGCGTGTGTGTGTGTGTGAGAGAGAGAGAGAGAGAGAGAGAGAGAGAGAGAAACAGAAGGGAGGGAAGGGTGGATGGATGCGTAGATGGAGAGAGGAGGGATGGAAGGAGGGAGAAAGAGAAAGGGCTCAACATGGATTCAAGAGTGAAACAGATGTAAAAACAGAGAAATCTCATGAAACTGACCACCTGGTGAAATACACATGAAATAAAATGTCCTTTGAAATACACTAGAAGGCGAAGTTCTCATAAAATGGAGGGAACAGTGAAACACAAATAAAAAAGGGAATCACATGAAACAGCCTGGACAGTGAAAGAGACTGGCAGGGGGAGGGGTTTATTCTAATGAAATCAACTAGTGAACTGAACAGTGAACTGAACAGTGAAAAGAAGAAACTTACAGGAAATCAACTAAACAGTGAAATAGACTTGAAAATAAAGGAGGAATATTCATGCTTACAAAAAGATATTATCTACAATTCACTTGAAATGACCAGGAACAAATATTTTCTAAAGTGCAACTGAAACTTTAAAAAGTCACTTTCCCTTATTTCTTAACTTTGCACATGCAAGCAAATCTCTCCTTCTAAACACATGTAAATAACGCACTAAAATTATATTAACGATGACTTGTACACAAGAAGTGGCATAAAACAAACCTGTTCCCAGTCAGAATTTTATAGGATCAGAAAGAGTGAAGGGCTAAAAAAAGAAGTGAGGGGAAATGAATGAACTGCCCAAGTGCTACTGGGTATCCACTAGATAGGAACAAAAAAAGTCAGTCAATACCTCCCTCTCTCCTCTGTCAAGTGGGAATGTTACAAAGCTTTTGCAGAACTTCATGAATAAAAATACCGCTGAGTGGGCAAGTGTAGACCAATTACGATGTGGATCAGCACAAGCCTGCAAAGCCAAGGTGGTCACAGATCCATTCAAGCCTTAAAAGGAGAATTAGCAACTATAGATGACATTCTAAATGTAACTGTCAAAATAACAAGAAAAATATGATAACATAAACAGAGGGATTTTTCTGAAGAGCTCTCCTTTGTTTTACAAGTTACCCTGCACAATCTTTCTTACAAACTCCAGGTACCATTCTTCCCATATTTCCAACCAGGGAGGGTCTTGGATGATTGATTCAAAGAGTCTACCATCCCACTGACTCTGACTAGGAATTTAGATCTCCTTCCCTCTAGGCTGTGAGTCTAAAAGAAAGACAAAGGTATATGACCACCCCCACCCCAGAGGAGGAGAAACACTTGCTCTTCCTCAATGAAGTGCATCCCTTTTATGGTTTTCTTCAGAGATATTCACTGCCATTGTGGTTGTTGTTTAATCTGGTAGAACTCTTCCTTTGACCTTTGGGTTCTCCTCAGCTCTCCTCTTGCCTGCCCACATGGAGCCATTGTCCCTGTCTGAAGATACCCACAGTTTTCAACTCTTCTTTATCCATGTCAACAAGTCAACCTCTTCAGCCACAGTTGGAGGAAGCTGAGCAGCTCCCACAATGAAATGATGACCCAAGTCACCTCAACAACCTCTCCCAGTCTTTCCAGATGGCACTTCTCAGCAAAACGTAATCTTCTTAGTCCCTGATGTTCTCCCTACAGATTGAATGCCTTAACCAGGGACATGATCAGAGGGAAGACAGCTGGCTTCATTGAATTAACTTCAAGGATATGACTTTTGTGATTTTAAGGTAAGTGGCCCAATGATTTAAACCTTTTACAGGGCAGCCCTTCTACATAAACATTCCTTTCTGATGATGTCTCCTCTGGTACAAAGGTGACTATGGTTCTCAAAGTCTCTGAGTATGAGATCTGGCAAGTCTTCCCATACTGGGAGGGTTTTGTGTTGCTACAGATGCTCTGTGTACTGTCCAAGGACTAACCTAGCTAACATGGAGAGGCTATCACCAAAGTATGTCTTACTTTGACTTCTCTTGAATTTAAAGCCCTTTGCTTTTATCATTGGCCTTGATAGCCATTGATTGCCATGTGAAAAGTTGGGGTGGGGAAAATTCTATTGGAAAAGATGGCTCATGATTAAGAAGTGAAAGAAATGTCTATTCGAAAGTCTCAATGCCTAGATATCAGAGATTCTTTCTTTTAGAAGACAATTGGGAGGAAGTAGACATGGTGAGTATGGAAGGCAGTTCATCATGCTGTGAATATCAGAAAAGGACTAGTTTAGCATATACCAGTTATTTAAGGCTGAGTCCCTTGTGTATAGCTAGAAGGAATATCAGCAGTTATCTAGTCCAATGCCCCCATTTTATAGCTCTTTAACTGATCAGAGCAAAGTCAAAGTAAGTACAAAACAGGTATTGGTTTAAGAACAATTTTGAGTGAACAAGCTAACAAGCTATCTTGTCTATTATAAATATCCAAATTAACTATAAAGGACACATGAAGAAAGACGCTATCTGCTTCCAAAGAAAGAATTGATAAATAGAAGTATATGTAGGATAATTTTACACACACACACACACACACACACACACACACACACACACACAAACACACACACACATACAAACACACACACAAACACACATACACACATACATACAAACACACACACACGCATACACCTGTTTGTGTCTAATGGTAGCCATCCCTAGGATAGAGAGTGGGGGGAGGAAAGGAAAAAAAGAAATTTACATAGTAATTTTGTTGTGTATTTGAAGGAATAGGAAGTTGTACATAGTAGATTGGTGGTTTCATATGCAATCTTTTTTTTTATTGTACTATGTCATGGGAAGGCTTGTTTTATTCCATAAATTAAAAATAAAATTTAAATTAAAGCTAAAGACGTAGGTTAAATCCCAGCTTTGCTACTAACCATCTATGTGTCCTGGGCAGGACTCAAGGTTTCAGCTTCATCATCTATCAAACAAGGCATTTGGGCTAGGTGATCTCTAAGGTTTCTTCCAGATCTAACCAGCTAGTACCCTATTCCATGATCCAAAGGTGAGAAGACACAGAAAGCTATTGCAGCAGCTCTGGCCTGACCCATTTAAATAAGCTTTCAACACCAAAAAAATCGGAAATGAGCAAAAGTAAAAATTTTTACCACATCATCATTTAATATAATTTAACTGATGCAAAACAGTTACCATTTTAAAAAAGGCTAAAAGAGTCCAAAATGACTGAAGTCACAAGCAGTTTCTGGCAAGGGAAGAGATAAGGTAGCCAAAGACAATATAGGCTTAGAAAACAAATTCATTAAAAAAAATGTAAGGAAAAGAATAAGGGAAGATGACAAGTAGAGTCACTTTATGACATAACAAGAAGTCATTAAGGAGAAAAGATGCCTTCAGAGGCTTTGAAATAAAATCTAGGTAAGATCATAGTTATTTTCAGCTGCAAATTGTATGTATCCTCTGTTCACTGATCTGCCTTTCTATTTCTTAGCTAGTACCAGATAGCTTGGATGGTTGCTGCCTTATAATATAGTTTAAGATCTGGTACTACTAAACTCCTTCCTTTACCTTTATTTTTTTCATTAATCCTTTTGATATTCTTGACCTTTTTATTCTTCCAAATGAATTTTATTATTTTTTCCAATTCAGTAAAATGACTTTTTTCGTAATTTAATCGGTATGACATTGAATATATAAATTAGTTTCGGCAAAATTGTCATTTTTATTCTATTGGCCCTGCCTACCCATGAACAATGAATATTTATCCAATCATTTAAGTCTAATCTTATTTGTATAAAAAGGTTTTTAAAATAATTTTGTTTATATAGAGATTTATACACCTGTATGTCCACATGCATGTGTGTTTAGTACTGTAAATGGACAATATATCTTGAATACACCTAGATGTTTTCATGTTTGTTTCTCGTATTAGGATGTAAGCTCCTTGAGGGCAGGAACTATTTTTGCTTTTCTTTGTGTCCCCAGGACTTAATACAGTGTCTGGCACATAGTTGGCACTTAACCAAGCACTTGTTGACTGTCAACCCAAGAGCAATGATATATAAAATCAGAAGGAAAACAGCAAATATTTCTCATAAGGGATGAGATGTGCTGGCATAATTAAAGTGACGAACTTTCATTGGTGATGATGCCACATCAACATGTTTCCTATATTTGGACTCTATTACCTGTATTCAGTGTATTATGTGAGAAAGTTATGAAATAAGATGTTAGTAGGATTGAGAGGCTCTGACAGACACAGTATAATTTTAAAGACACTTGGGGAACAATTCTCAAGGTACTTCAAAAAGGGAAAGATGCCACATAAATGAAAAATTCTGAAGATGGTACCAACTCCCCCCCCCAAAAAAAAACTTTGACTGAGAAGACATCAACAAATTCTGACCCATATGACTACTTGTTCATCTCTGTAAAATCTACATAAAAGCTTCCCATGCATACAATGAAGGAATGCAGGAGTTTGGAGCCAGAGAACACAGGTTCAGATCCCAGCTCCACCATTTAGTGCCATGGGACTCTGGAAAAGCCAACATAGTTTCTCTGAGCCTCAGTTGGTCCTCTCCAGCTCACAATCTGTGATACTATGATGCTTGACGAAAGTCTAAGGGGGAAAAAGGAAGACTTTAATGAGCAATTTTTTATATTGGAGCACATCTTTAAGGTTACACACCAGGCTGGTTTTGTTTGCTTTTAAATTGATTACCTACTGAGGAGTGGAAACACTACAGTGTCTCAAAGGGTCCAGTGCTCTATTTTATAAGGCAGGCAACTCCATAAAACACATAGCCATGAAGGCCCACCTTAAGGAAGGTGTCTGATATATGTTAAAAAAAATATAGAAGGCATGATAATAGATGACTCTACAGAGATAATTTTGCTAATTCTGAGTTTTACTAACTTTTTGCATCAAAGGGGATGTGAAACATCTGGGAGACGTTTGCTCATTTAAGATGTCCAAAAGTCTTGTGGAATAACAGAAAGCTATCTCACTGATGAAGATGTTCTCTGAATGCTCATACTTGAAGAGGACGTTGTGCTAATCTCCTCAGGCCCCAGATCACTCTGTGGACTTCTGGTCACATTTCCCAGGAATGTGAGAGCTGAATCAACACCATTCACACTAGAAAAACATAGTGAATACACAATGCTCCTGAATTCAGCATAGCAGCCCATTCTGTGGCTCCATCAATACTCACACCTGGACATGAGCTACAGAAGGACAGTTAGGTAGGCCCAGAGCTGGACAGGAGGTAGGGATTGAGCTCTATCCAATTTGGGACACTCTACCATGTTTTCCCTGTTCTCCAAACTGCTCTACAATGCCCATCTCTTTGATGTGCCAAGTCTCCCAGCAATGCTCTATGCCTTCCTACCCTGTAACATCACAATGTTGTGAATATTGAGATCACGAATGGCCCAAAGATATACTGAAGTCCATCAGTCAAAACCTTATTAAGTGCCAATTATGTGACAAGCATGACAAGCATTATGTGACATTATTGAAAACAAGAACAGAAGAATCTCTGCCATCAAAGAACTCACATTCTATAGGAGAAGATAGCATCACACATGCAAGTATATCCAAAGCACCTAAAAAGCAGAAAGAAGGCAATCTCAGGGAGGAGGGTACTAGCCTCTGGGCACATTTCTTCTACATGGGGAAAGGACTCATGTAGAAGAAGGTGGTGCTCCAACTTAATGTTCCAAGAGGTGGAAGTGAGGAGGGAAAGTACTCTAGGAGTAGGGTATAGCCAGTGCAAAGATGTGGAGAAAGGAGATGGAGAACCAGCAAGAGTCTACCATAACTGGATAATATGAGTAATGTGTAATAGAGCTGAAAAGATTGGTCAGGACGGGTTTGGAAGAGTTTTAAATGCCAGATAACTTTGGTTCTAAAGGTCATAAGAAAATCACTGGAATTTATTGAGGAAAGGTAGCTAGGGAGTAACAAGGTCAGCCCTACAATTTGAAAAATCTCCTTAGTGGTCGTGAGAAGGAGATATTAGAGAAGAGAGAGATTTGAGACAGGGAGAACACATAGTAGCCCATGGTAATAGTCCAGATGAGAAGTGATGAAGGCCTAAACTAAGTGTTGGCTGTGCAAGGGGAGTGGAGGCTATGTATGGGAGAATTGTCATGCAGTCCAAAAGGACAAAATTTGGAAAGTAATTCATTCCCCATAGTTTGAAGATTAGGAGTGTCTGGTTTCAACATAAGTTGAAAAATTCTAAAATTTTTACTATAATTTTCAGATAATTTTGGACATCCATATTATTTGTGATAATGTTGTGATTCAAGTATAGTTTGTTGTTGAAATTCTTATTTTTTTTAAATGTGTCTATTTGTAGTATAAAGATTGGTCCTCAGCTCATGAAAAATAGCAAACTGCTAAGTGTCTCATTCTGGTCACCTGATTATGATTTTTTAAAAAGCATTTATTAAGCACCTACAACATGTCAGCCATTGTACTAAGAGCTGGAGCTACAACTAATAAAAAGAAAGGCAGTTCCTGTTCTCAATGAGTTTATATTCTAAAGGGGGAGAGAACATACAAAAGTGAGGGAATCAGGGAATGGGAAACCGGGGGTGTCTTTTTTCCATTTAGTTGAAACCAAGCAAGGCAGCAGATGCAAAGTGAAATGATGAGAGTCCAGCTTCTGCGCTCTATAAAGGAAGGCATTAGGAGGAATTTAGTACTCTGTCCTCCAAACAGAGGGAAGAGGTGGCTGAGGAAAGTGGAGTCAATCAAGGCTCAAGTTCAAAACATAGTGGTTAGGTATTCAGCTGGTATTAAATTTTTGTACCCTTCAGTGTGTGTGTGTGTGTGTGTGTGTGTGTGTGTGTGTGTGTGTGTGTGTGTGACAAAATTTCCACTATGTCTCCATAGAAACATTATTATTATTTGTTGTTATTACAAACATTATTATTGTTACTCATCTCATTCTTCTCATTTTTTGATGGGTTTTAAATTGAAACTGTCATGGGTCAAGTCATTATCATGTTGTACTATCCCTTTTTATTCCATGTTTTATGGATTATTGCTCAAGGGGATAGAAATAATTGCTTTTTGTAGCAGAATAAAAGTGGTAGGATGTGAGCTCATCCTCTTTAGACTCTGCAAGCATCCTGGGTACAACTCCAGTTTCAGGCAAGCTGCCTGTTCCAACATGGTTTTGACCTTCCCAGTCAGGTCCCTCTTCTTTGAAAAAATTCCACATAGCCTAGAGATTAGAAATATCGATGATGGTGACATCTATTAAAGACAGTGTTCTTAACGTTCTGTAGATCAGTGTTACAGCCTAGAGGTTCTGGGCAGCAGTTTGGTCTGAAATGTTGCTTTTTTCCCAGAATGACTACTGCTGCTGCTATTTCTGGTATTACTTCATGATGATCGTTGGGTTCAGAAATTAAGATCTAAGATGCAATGAGTCAAAATCCATTGGCCTCTAAAGAGGTCACATGGAAAGGTTTCAGGGTGCTGTGAACTTAGATGGGAAAAGCATTACATCTTTATCTTTACTGACTTCTAATGGAAACCTAGCATTTGCTTCAATTATTTAAAAACATGATTCTGGGAGGGCAGGGATCCATAGGCTTCACCAGATGTAGACTGGTGTGGCTAGAAGGTAGAATGCATAAAAAGGTATAATATATAACCAGCCAGGAAAAATAGCTTGGAGTCACATTCTAAAGGGCTTTAAATGCCAGACAGAAGAGATGCTGTTGTATCTGAGAGCCTGTAAGGAGGCACTGTAGCTTCTTGAGTGGGGGAATGGCATGGTCAGACCTGTGCCTTGGGAAAATCACGTAGGCAGATGTGAGGAGGATGACTTGGAGGTTAGGGAAACCTGAAATAGGGAGACAAGTTTGGAGAGGACTGTAAGATTCTAGAGGATGAGTGATGAAAGACAGAATGAGGGGACAGCTGTGTGAGTAGGGAGAAGATACACGGGAGAGATCATGGAGAGAGAAGCAACCAAACTTGGCAACTCCTGGGGAGGGGGGTGATGGACTGGGACTGGGACTGGGATGGGACAAGTCAAAGATGATACTTGTTCTGTATCTTCTGGAAGGACAACAGAAAGAGAAGAGGGGGCTTTGGGGGAAAGGCAGTGAATTGCACTCTGAGGTCTCCCACTTCTCCCACTCACTCTGTGAGACTTCATCTCCCTATTCCAGGAATCTCTGATCTCATTGATGTTCCTGCTCCCTCTAGGAATGCCTATTACATCCCAATGATGTCTCTCTAGGCTGTGGGTCTCTCCCGAGAGAGCTGCAGGGAGTCCCCAAGAATGTTTTCCTTGTGTTCTCATCACATTGAATGGTCACTAAGAGGCATCTAGGCTGCCCAACAGGCTGTCCATGAGCTGGCTCTCATTACATGTCTTTTTTTTCCAGGTACCCATTTTCCTGATGACATTCTTGATTTGTCATGTGTTCCATCCTGCTTGTGCTCCCCAAGATCTCTCCATGATTCTGAGGACCTCTGTTTACTTTGATCAATGGAGGAAGCACGCCAAGATGATAAAGCATCACCAAAGTCAGAAAACATTAAAGCAGGACAGAAAAAGAAAAGGGAAAAAAAAGAAAAAGCTTGGGATTATCCTGTTTGGCATTTGCCTTTGACAGGAGCTACTAGGGAAGGAGGAATAATTAAGACCCTGAGTACACAAACCTCTGGTGTCATTTAAAACATAAACCCCAACTGTAATGTTAATAGCCGAAGTTTATAAAGTTTTTAAGATTTATAGAACACAGCGTTCCTAGCTTTGGGGATGAGAAAAATCAGCTGCTGTTCAGGAGGAAAGTGGCAAAACACCTGCTTTTTTAAAAAAAATCCATTCTGATTTCTTTCTGAAGGAAACACATGATTCTGGGACCTTTGAGACCCTACATTATCACTCCTGCTCTCTATGGTTACTGTCATTCTGTCATGTAACAGTTGAGCAAACATTTACAGAGCTCCTACTGTGTGCTGGTGCTGAAGGAGAGAAAAGGCTTAGAGGAAAAAATATTCATCATCCTTGTACAGCTGACAGCACAAAATGCCAGGCTCTATTCCTTCAGTAGATGTCGTAGAAGTCCTGATTAAGAAACCTGGTTCCCTGCTGGGGACCATGTGAAATGTCCCTTGCAAAGGGTGATGACAACTTGTTATTTCAGAAGGTCACAGGGAAGGAAAAGTTATAGGATCAAGTCTGGTAGAATTAAAAGTGAAGGGGCAGACATGAGGAATGATGCACAAAACCTGGAGATGTCCTGTCCACAAGTGAATAATTTTTTCCCTGTGGGATTACCCAGGAGGGAACATGAAAGGACAGTGCTAAAGAGGAATATGTGATGTTCTGGGGTCAAATCAAGGGCTAACAATGATGGGAAGTGATCCCTGTGGTCTCATAAAGAGAAAAGCCTATAGGCAGTGGGTGAAGGGGAGGGGCAAAGGAGAGTCCTTGCTTTGTTAGTGAGAGGGGCTTCCACTGATGAATGCTCCTGTGGGTAAGGAGAGATGGTCTGTGAAGGGTTACGGGGACCTTGCACTGGGTGTGACCTGGGGGATTTGGTACTTGAAAAATCTAATCATCCTATCTGGTGGGCGGGTAAGGGGGAAGAGTTGGAACTCTTGGGGGTAACTGGTACTTGGGGGAACAAGAAAGTATGGACTCAGGGAAGAGATTTTGAGGCAAAAGGACAAGGAGATAATAAGAGAAATGTACTGATCTCAGTGGTGGGCTGAAGGAATAAACAAGGAGCTGGTTGGAGAGATGCTCCCTATCATGAGGCAATGTCCTTTCTGATATCCATAATAAATCAGCATTGTGCTGGCAATAAAGCACAGTGGAGAAGAGGAATCCATGGGGCAAGCTCTACAAGACAATGTAGGAGCAGCCTAGAGGGGACAGTGTAGAACAGATACCTTGGAAGCTTTGATTGCATAAGGAATACAGAGAAAAGAGAGATCAGATAATTATAAGGATCATGAATCAGAAAATGAGGATTGGGAGTAGACAGAAAGAGAGAATGGATAATAAACTCCTTTTTGGAAAGGGACACAAAAATGTAATTTAAAAATCTAATGAATAAGACTAGTTCAAGGGGAAGAGAAGGGGGGATTTACTTACCAATTCAGAGGAAAAGAAATGAAGAATTATATAACCAAATAAAAGCAGGAGAGAAAAAAAATAATAAGTAAACCCTTAGTAGAAAAGGACAACAAACAAGAAGAGAGGATCAGGGGTGAAGAAAAGAGAGTCAGTGGGACTAGGACCACCTTTAAAAAAGATTAAGGTAAAGTAATTGAATTAACATAGTACTGTGTTTGAAGCAGGAGAAAAATCATAACTTAAAAAAATATTTTAAAAAACCTAAACCTAACTCTTTTAACTTTAGATGTAAATGGATTAAACCATCTAACAAAACAAAAAAAGAGTGATAGATTGTATAAGAAAAGAAAATCCTAAAATATGTTGCTTAAGAGAAACATATTTTTAAAAGAAAGATATACACAAAATAAAAATGAGGGAATGGGATTTTTTTTTACTATTCATCAAGTGAATCCAAAAATCATGCTAACAAAATAAAAACAAGCATTAAAAAAGGAATAAATGGAAAGCTATATTATGCTAAAAGGAATCATAGACAACAAACTAATATCTATGATAAAACCTGTATTTTCCAAATGTTTTAGCATTCAAATTTATAAAGCAAACATGATCTGAGCTGGAAGAAGACATGGACAGTAACACAATGCTGATAGGAAGCTTCAATATACCTCTGTCAGATTTGGATAAATCTAACAGAAAGATAAACAACAAAGAAAATACGGAACTGAACAAATTGCTGGAGAAATTAGAGTTAAAAGACTTGTATCTTCTAAATGGGACAGCAAAGAAATGTATATAGTTCTCAGTACCACATAGAACTTTTCAAAAATTAACCACGTACTAGGGCACAGAGATATCACAACTAAATGTAAAAAAAAAGCAGAAATAGTTTATATATCATTTACTGATCATAATGAAATAAAAATAATAATCGATTCAGGGACCACAAAGAAAAGATATAATTCTAAATGTGACTCCAACACAAATGGAAACTTAAAAATGAAATTCTTAAAAATTAATGAGTCAAAGAATAAATCACAGAAACATTGAATAAATATATAAAAATTGATAATGATGAAACAACATGCCAACATTTCTGGGAGGCAGCTAAAGCAGTCCTCAATGGAAATCGTCTATCTATCCATCTAGGTAGATAGATTAAAATATTTAATTTTTTTTCAATTATATGTAAACACAAATCTTATACACATAGAATAACAAAAAAGAAAGAGAGAGGCTTAATGAACTGAATATGTATTTAAAAATACAAACAACAAATAAGCAACCCAAAATAAGGCCAGAAGGGATATATTAAAATTTACATAAAAATGCATAAATTAGAGACAAAAATTTAGAAAGAATAAATAAAACTAAAAGCTAGTTCTGTGAAGAGACTAATAAAATTAATAAACCCTTAATCTGATTTTAAACAGGAAAGCAGCACATAAAATCAATAAAATAGCACACGAGCAAGTCAAAATCATAGCAAACCCAGAAGAAATAAAAAAATAATCAGAACATATTACGTATAGTTATATGCTAACAAAACTAAGAATACAAAATAAGGAAATGCTTAAAAAATGCAATATGCCTAAATTACCAGAAGACCAGGTAGAGATCTTAAATAACCCAATCTCAGAAAAGGAAATAGATCCCATTGTAAAAGACCTACCAAAGGAAAAAGCTCCTGGTCCTAATGGATTTACAGGAGATTTCTATCAAACTTTTAAAGAACACTTTGTTCTCACACTTAATGGATTATTCTCCAAAATTGAGAATGAAAGCACCCTACCAGAAATCTTCTATGAGACAAATATAGCCCTAATACTTAAACCAAGGAAAGACAACAGAAAAGCAAGAACAATGTTATGACAATGTTGGCCAGTACCATTAATGACCTGGGAGGACATTGAGTACATCTTCATTTTATAGATAAGAGGACTGTAGCACAAAGAGACACATGGCTACCTAGTAAGCAGATGAGACAAGGTCAAATCTAGGTCTTCCTTGTTCTTTGTCCAGCACTTTCAACTCATATATAGATATGTATGAGTTTCAGTATGCTTACTCTGGCCATGGGACTATGAGAGGAGATTTTACTATATGTCAATAGGTACAAAAGTATTGGCTTCCTTACCTAAGAATCAGTAATGTTTTCCCTGTGGAAGGGGAGGACACAGTACCTGATGAAGGGTTCTTTCTAGGCATCTATAAGGCCTGCAAACAGAGCATTAATATCCCTGGCATCACCAGTAGATGCTTAGTTATATCCAATAGCTAAAAGGCAAACCCAAATTTCTCTACCAGCCAAAGAGAAATCAATCCTACCAATGTGGAGTCACCAAACCATTCCTGGGGAATCTCCAGGTCAAAACAATATCCACAGTAATGAGGACTCCATCTTAATGAAGGACTGCTCATGGGAGCAAGTTGGGTGTGGAACAAGTAGAGGGAAATCAGGCAGCTGACCAAGAAAACAATGACCATGCCAGAAGGAGGGGTATGCTAGTGGTCTCCTCAGGGGAGCATCTCCAACCCACAGGGTCCTCCACTACGAAAAGTCTCTTCATCAAGGGCCTATGATGATGGGGTCACTTGTGGGATACTAGCGGATTTCAAGTGACTGTGATTTGACTACTATAAAATAAAGAAAGTTTGCAATCTTCATTTTCTTTTAATAAAACTTCCTTTTGAAGCAGCCAAGAAGATGATGGTCAAGGAGGGGAAAAAAACACTTCAGTCTGTTTTATTGGAACCTCTGACCTAGACAACTTACCTCACTTGTAGGCTTGTTGAATTAGTCTAGAAAAATAATATAGGGAACCGGCTGCCTTAGGAACCTACAAAGTCTCTTCAAGTCTCTCCTCTTCTCAATTTTACCCTCAGTTCTTGTTCTTGGCTTTCCTCTTGCATTGATCCTGCTTTCCTCCTCTCTTCTATGAATATTTGTGAGAAAACAGATGCAGAAATTCAGTCTTGAGGGATGTGGAAGACAGATAGTGCCAAGCCAATGTGAAATTCATCACCCTGTTCTCCTAGGCAATATTTCAATCCTGTAACATGAGATAGAGCCTCTCTGTCTCCAGTCCCATCCAAGACCTGCCTCAGAGTTTGTTCAGTTTTACATTAACTTGAAAAGCAAAAATTCAATGGCCCACTTAAAAATCTGGAAAAAGCCCTGACATGACACTGACTTACGATGGTTTGGAGGAAGGAATTGGGCATATGCTAGTACAAGCTGGGTAAGCAGTGTCAAGAGCTCTGGGGTTAGCATTGAGACACCTGAAATCTGCTGCTAGGACTCATTTTTGCTGCTCTGGACATTAGCTTCCTTATTTGTATAATGGAGATGATAATACATTTATCAGCTGTCTTAGTGTTGTTGAGAGGCTTAAATGAGACTATGTATTCTTTTAAAAATATTTTAGTTAATTAATATTTAATGTTATTAATGAATAATACTATATTTAACATTATATTGAATATTTAATACATTACTTATTTCATTAAATATTTCTTAATTACATTTAAAAAACCTTTTGAATTCCAAATTCTCTACCTCTCCCTCCCCTCTTCCACCTCTCAAAAAGACAAGACATGTGAAGTCATGCAAAACATATTTTCAAATTAGCCATATTGCAAAAGAAAGTGTGCACATGTACACACACCCAAACGCACACATGTAAAGCAAAATAAAGTGGAAAAAGTATGCTTTGATCTGTACTCAGAGTCTATCAGTTCTCTCACTGGAGGTGGATAGTATTTTTCATCTTGGATTGTTTGGAATTGTCTTGGATCATTGTCTTGATCACAATAGCTAAGTCTTTCATAGATGATCTTCATTCAGTATTGCTCTCACTGTGTACAATGTTCTGGTTCTGCCCACTTCACTTTGCATCAGTTCACATAAGACTTCCCAGGTTTTTCCTAAAATCATCCTGCTCACCATTTCTTAGTGCACAATAATATTCCATCACAATCCTATACCGCAACTTGTTTAGCCATTCCCCAATTGATAGATATCCCCTCAACTTCCAATTCTTTGCCACCACAAAAAAGAGCTGCTATAAATATGTTTGCACAAATAGATTCTTTTCCCTTTCTTTGACCTCTTTGGGATACAGACTTAGAAATGGTATTGCTGGATCAAAGGGTATGCACAGCCCTTTGGCCATAGTTCTGAATTGCCCTCCAGCATGGTTGGTCCAGTTCACAATTCCACTAACAGTGTATTAATAAGACCATATATTCTTAAAATTTTAACAAATGTTAAAGTCTTGTGGGCCATATGATGCCTATGTGACTCAACCTTCTTAGTGTCCTAGGTAATTCTCCAAGGATCTTGATTGCAGAGAAGGTGCCAACCTGTTTTGGTAGAGCAAGTTCCCATCTGAAGCTCCCTACATTATTGAAATCACAGGTCTGGTCCTAATGAATTTATGTTATTAAGTTATTATTATGACAGCAATCAACCTACTATCCTAGGAGTTGAGAAGATTCTTTGTTTTTCTTTTCCAAGTGAATGCTATAAAACCAACATTATCAGATATCAGTTAGGGTATATATTATATTCTTGGGTGAACTGCTTGGCAGCTGCTATTACTGGTCAAGACCTCATCTCTTGCCTGAATTCCCATCCCTTGGATATCCCACTGAAATCTCAAATTCAACAGTCCAAAAGAGAATTATATATATACCCCTCCAAATCCAACCCTCTTTTGAATATCTCCATTTCTTTCTAGGGTACTAGCATCCTCCCAGGTAACCCAGCTCACAATCTTTCAATGTCTTCCTCAACTCTTTGCCCTCCACATCTGATAACATTAATGTCAGTAGTAGTAGTGGTAGTAGTAGTACTAATAGTAGTACTAGTAGTAGTAGTAGTAGTAGTAGTAGCAGTAGTAGCAGTAACAGTAGTAGTAGTAGTAGTAGTAGCAGTAGTAGCAGTAACAGTAGTAACAGTAGTAGGAGTAGGAGTAGTAGTAATAGTGGTAGTAGCAGTAGTAGTAGTAGAACAGTAGTAGTAGTAGTAGTAGTAGTAGCAGCAGCAGCAGTAGTAGTAGTAGTAGTAGTAGTGGTGGTGGGAGTAGTGGTAGTAGTAGTAGTAGTAGCAGTAATAGGAGGAGGAGGAGGAGTAGCAGTAGTAGGAGGAGGAGGAGAGTAGGAGTAGCAGCAGTAGTAGTAAAGTAGTAGTAGTAGTAGCAGTAATAGTAGTAGTAGCAGTAGCAGTAGTAACAGTAGTAGCAGTAGGAGTAGAGTAGTAGTAGCAGCAGTAGTAGTAGTAGTAGTAGAGTAGTAGCAGCAGCAGTAGTAGTAGAGTAGT
>CM053583.1:203543460-203575358 GCA_028627135.1 Pseudochirops cupreus
TGGCACTCACAACAACTCTTTGACAAGGGGCATCCATATTCAGCCAACATCTCTCCTCCCACAGCTGCCATCTACCATGGTTCAGGATCTCGTTATTTCTCGTTTGGACCATGGCCACAGGCATCTAACTGGACTTCCTGCTTCTCCTCACTCCCACTCCCAATTTAGGCAGCTTCTGTTCATGTCTGACCATGACTCCCTTCTCTAAAACCTCAGTGGCTCCCCACTGCCTCTAGAATCAATTCCAGCTCCTCAGTCTGGCATTTAAAGCTTCCTTTGGCTTCCAACACCTTTTGAGATCATCTTTCATATTTTTCCCCTTCCCAATTGTCATTTTCAGACAAACTGGACTGCCAGCTGCCCCCTGTATGTACATAACATTCCATCTCCTGCCCCCTCGTCTGCAAAAGGGTTCCCCACCTGGAAAGCCCTCTCTCCTCACCTCTGCCTCTTAATTCCTGGCTTCTAACCGGCCTCTATGAGAGGCCTTTTCTGACCCCTCTCCCCCTGGATCACAGTACCTTCTCCCTTGAGCTTGGTTTGCGCACATGCATCCCTTGCTCCACATAAGCTCCCCGAGAGCCCAGATTTTTGCTGTTTTTCATTTTTTTTGGCTTTGCTGTCTCTTGAGGACCCAACACAGTATCATGCACAGTGAGGCAGCTAGGTGGCGTAGTAGAGAGACTTCTGGTGTGGAAATGAAGAAGACCCGAGTTTGAATCATATATCTGACACTCGCTAGCAGCGTGACTGTGGATATGTCCCTTAATGTTCCTGAGCCTCAGTTTCCTCATCTGAAAAAGGGGCTAATAATAGTATCTACTTCTCAGGATTGTTGTGAGGCTTAAATGAAACAACGTGAGACTTCAAACCTTTGAGTGCTAAGTCAGGGGTGCTTAGCCTGGGGTCCAATGGATCCCAATTTTAAGGCATCAGTGAACCCGGAGGAAAGAAATGACCACCAACCTTCAGTTTCTTTATGCGTTTTACTTTATGCCTTTCAAAACCTCCTTCTGAGAAGGGTCTTCGGGTTCAGCAGATTGCAGCCCAAAAGGTCCAGGACACACAAAAGAGAAGAACCCCTTAGCCAAGAAGATTCAGGCTAGCCCTCCTGGTTGTCCGGTGCATACAAAAAGCTCCTTCTCTTGAATGTGCTCAATGTTCTGCTTCCCCTCACTAAGAGGCACCAGATGGGCCAAAGCTTCCACTCTGTGCTCCAGACTCACCCAGGAACCCTAAGTCCGGGCCTTGCAGCTTGGGTCCAATCATTGCTAGGGATGGTTTTAGATACTCACTGAGAGGCTGCATGGCAGCAAAGAGTCCCAGCCCATGGCAAACCAGCCCAGCCCAAGGTGGCAGTCATTAGCCAAAGGAATGGCAGTATGAATAGATATCAGATGAAACCTTTGCCGAAACAAGTCCCTTTTCTCTGCCTTCCATTCAGAATAACAAAACCAGAGGGTAAGCAGGCATGAATTGTGGAGAAGGCATTCACAGAATGTGTGCAGGGAGTGGGGGGCCCTAGCAAGGAGCTCTTTGTCCTTCCCCCCTCCTCCAATTTCATTCAGGAAAAGGATGAGTCACTGGGGCACTATGTCCTTTTGCCCTGGTGCCAACAGAGCAGCCCACCTCCCTGGCATAGCTCAAAGCTTTGTGTTTTTTAAGAGTTAAAAGTGGGGGTTTTTGTTGTTTCTTATTTATTTAATTTTTAGCTGCCAGTCAATCAAAGGTCACTGAGCAAATTTCAGAGTGGACCACGGCCAGGAAAACCCACACATGCTTTGCTCAGCTTGTCCAGACAAGATCCAAGCGGACTTCACGACTCTTTTTGTCAGAAATTCTTGCCCCCAAAGGCCCATTTCCTCTAAGAACGTCATTAGTTGGGGTGGGGGCGGGGTTCAGCTGGAAGACCAAGGTTATTCCCTCACTGTTCTTGGATAAAAGGCCTGTAGGCAACTTATTACCTCCCCCGAGTTAAGCAGCTATGCTTGACTTCTCAGGAAAGTGAGCAAGCCAGCCTGGCTCACAATAGTGACAGGTCCAATGCCCAGGGAAATGCGATCTGCCCAAGATCTTCATCTGAATAAAAACAGCTTTAGAAAAATCAAAAGTGCCTCAGTGCTAGGAGGCGGAAGCCTGGGAGCTAGAAAGTCCCAAATGCCCCCAAGGGCACGGAGGCAAACCTTGGCTTCAGCCTCATGGAACTACCCAATATGCAAAGGACCACTGGTTCAGTGAACCAGGCTGGCATTAGCAAGCATTCCCAGCGCGTCATTTGCACCTGTCTCCTGTCCTGGAGCTGACCAATGTTTCCTGTCCTGGAAGGGCCAGCAAGCTGGCTACAAAGGCTGGACTGGACAGACCTCCACTGTCCCAAGTCTAGCCAGAGTTCCCAGGTCTGATGGGAACATGTATGGCCAGAGCTAGAGCTCCAAGATCCTCAGTCCTAGAACTCGCAGATGTCCCAGTCTGGAAAGGTGCTGACATCTCTGAGGTGGTTTCCTCTCTCAGCCTGGAAGGGCAAGGAAAGCCCAGAGTCCATTTAGGGCAGTGAGGCCACCTAAGTTTATCTGGACACTGATCCAGGACCTGAGATGCTGCCCTTTGACCATGTCCCTGGGTAGGCTAGGCTGTTGGGAGATCATTCGCCATTGGCAGAAGCAGTGGAGACCTAGGCTCAGAGGGAGACTCCCTGTGAAGCTATCTACCTATTATGTACACCTCCAGTATCCAAGCAGCCACATCCTCACTGCTTTAACTGACTGTCACCTCTTCTCCTGTCCCTCCTCCCCATTAGGGGGCACTTGGTAGGCACATCTCCTTTAGGAAGCTATCTAGCTGAGTCAGTTCCCAATATCTTGTGGCATGGGCTTATTCTCTGCTCTTCTCCCACTCCTGCTGAAGCAGCATCAGGAGATCATCCCCCAGGTCTTGGTCCTCCCATTTGTAAAGGGAGGGGTCTAGGCACATGTTGTCTGACACTCTTTCCCTCCACAGAGTCTCAGATTGACACATTTTTTGGACTTTTTCAAGTAAATAAATCCTTTCACGTCAAACTAAGGTATTTTTCAGTATCATGGGTCATATCCTGTACAGAGTCCCCTAAGAAATAGTTCTCAGTTCAGTGGGAGGATGCACACATGCTCCTCTCTAGGAAGCACATTGAACTCATTTCTTCCAGACCCATGGTATCTCCAAATTCCCTTGGAATGACAGTCAAGCCTTCTACAGAGATGTAACAAGTACGTGTGTTGGTGGGGAAGGCAATAATCCATCAATCCGAATGGGTCTATTGTGTCCATCCATTGGTTATGTATTCATCTTGGAAAGACATTGAAGAAATACCAGGAGTCAAGCCCAAAACTGGGCAGAGTCAAAGGGCAGGGTTGTGGGGAGTCATAAGGAAGATTTAGGAAGAACAAGGAGGGCTTGAAAAGTTGTGGGACACTTACAATGTTCTCAAGTTGACAATGCCAACAAACCCCACCTTCACTATGACACAGCATGGCTGCAGACCTCAAAACAAATAAACTGAGAAAAACCATAATTTGTGCCCAAAGGGCAATGGAAAGCTGGGAGTTAGCTGGTGGCAGATGGTACCAAGAGAGATTTTCACACAAAACTGTCATAAGATGCATGTCCCAGGACATGGAAGAAGGGAAGGAGTAAACCATTCATGTAGCAGAAGTAAGGGGAAGAGGGTACAATCTGAGGAGCACATTATTTCCCCTTTGGAATTAGAAAAAGACACAGAGGAAGGCATGGGGGGGGGGGGGCGCGGCTCTGCATCATCAAGAATTCTACATGATGTGAAGAACTGTGATCAGCACCAGTGGAGGACTGACACTATAGCACTTATAAATCCATTATTGTGTTGATATTAAAATAGGATACTTTTCTGCTCTCTAGCTTCCCAATGGATTATTCCCATGAGTGCTGATACTCGGGGTACCAGAAGAAAGAGGAGAGCAGCCCATAAAAGTGTGAGAAGAAGTACAAGCGATGGCAGCACTGAAGTCGACCATAGCTCTTGTCTGTCGCTGCCATCATTTCTCTGGGAGGTTAACGGCAATGCTTTTCCTGTCTCTGGGCCTCAGTTTCCACTTCTTTAAATGGATAGTTCCACACTCCTCTCCCTCCTCCCCTAGAAATGACATATTTTGATTGGGCATTTGGTAGTCAATTTTCAACCACTGTTTCACTATGCTATGTGCTTTAGGAAACAGCATCCCAGAGCCAGAGTTGGAAGGAACCTCAAGGGCCATCTAGTCCAGCCCTCCCCTCCTCCTACCTGTCAGGGGAAGAAACTGAGGCCCAAGGATGCTAAGTGACTGAAGATCACAGGATCATAAACCTGGAGGAAGAGTTCTTCAGCTGGGGTCCACAGACCCTCAAGATGGCCATAGATACATTTCAAGTGTGTCTGTGAAATTGGATAGGGGAAAGTCTTTATTTTCACTAAAATTTAGCATTTCCATCAATTACTGAAAAACATGCTCCTGAGAAGGGGTCCCTAGGCTTCACAAGACTGATGTCCAAATGGTCCAGGATCCACAAAAGGCTAAGAATCTCCAATCTAGAACTAGAAGTTTCCTCTGAGGTCATTCACTTGGCATTTCACAGAGGAGGAGAGGGAATCCCAGGATGGTCAACTGACCAGCCCAAGGTCACATGGGTATTTTCAGAAATAATAATAAGCATTTTCAAGAGATTTTAAAGCTTGAAAAATACTTCATGTATTTTTAGCTCATTTGATACTCACAACACCCTTAGAAAGCAGGTACTATTATTACCCTGTACAGATGAGGAAAGGGAGGCTGAGAAAGTTTTTTAAAAACTGTAGCTAGCTGAGGGGATGGCCAGCAGCCATGGCTGTGGCAGAGATGCCCAGGAGTCAGAGGCTGCCAGGGATGAGGACTCCGGGCACCCCATGACTGTGATACTCCCACCACCAGCACTTCCTGGAGTGAGGAAGTCCTCAGATTGCTTTCTATATTGGCTGTCTACTAGCTGAGTGACCCTGGTTCGATCATCTAACCTTTCTGGGCTTTAATTTCCTCCTCTGGGGGGTGAGCTGCAAGGACCCCGCAAGTTCTAAATCCATGATCTTAGTTTCTAAATTTGGATTTAGGGCCAATCCAATGTGGCAA
The DNA here is from genome assembly GCA_028627135.1 of Pseudochirops cupreus. NCBI lineage: Eukaryota > Metazoa > Chordata > Mammalia > Diprotodontia > Pseudocheiridae > Pseudochirops > Pseudochirops cupreus. The sequence continues at coordinate 203,548,611 of CM053583.1, forward strand.
ATTCCCCTTGCACAGCACTGGGCTTTGCACGTGGTAGCCATGCAATATGTCTGACGAAGGACCGCATGAACAAATCCCACATGCTACAGTACACACGTCTAAGGGTTCTTTGGGTTCAGTGCCAGTCAGAGGGCTCAGGCCAATTCATGCTGAAATTCCCAAAAGCTAAAAATGCACTGCCAAGAATGTTTATTTCCATGCACAAAAAAAAGTTGTCCCTTCTCCAAAGACCCCAGCTGACAAGGCAGGAGCTCAGGGACAGGGAGTCCCAGGAAGCCAGAAAGGACATCCTGCAGAGGTCATGGGGCCATCATCTCATTTTCCAAAAGGGAAATTCAGGCCAAGAGAAGGTCCCAAGTCAAGGAGAGAGTCTGAAAGAGGCTGAGTCCGCTTTCAAAGTCAGGTCTCAGATCCAAGTCAACTCTCTTTCCCCTGAACCAACAGTAGATGCACATGGAAAATGCATGGTCTTCTATGCAAGGAGCATATATCCATGAACATTTGTGTGTGTCAGTGCTTCTGAGGAGTTGTCCAGTGGAAAGGATCCCTGGGGATCCCCTTATCACAGATGAGGAGATTGAGAGGGGAAGGGGCTCCTCCATTAGCACTAAGCAGAGCAGCTTGGTGATAGTACTGGGACCCAGCCCCATGACTCCTTCATAGTGGGCTCTTCTTTCCGCTACTCATGAATGGGATCCTCCTAGGGCATTTTCCCCAATCCCACTCAAGGAGGGAGAAGCCCTGGCAGAGGAAAAGTGCCTGCCTGCCTGCAGCAATCTGAGGCCAAGGTGTGGCCGTATGCCTGCTTCTGGATGACTCATGCCCACCTTCTGACTGAACCCATTCCAGGAAAGGCCTGAGGCACTGCTTCCTCTGCTGAACCACCCTTTTTCCTTTGCCTTGCCACATCTGCACCCAGAAGTAAGACAAGGAGGGGCAGGAGCACCCGACTGCCTCTCTGGCCTTTTCTCCTAGGGGAAGCATGTTCTTGTGGAGGAAACCAGTCCAGAGTTGAGACCAGGAAGTCATCAATTCAACTTCCTTTGAAAGCGGATGCTCTCACTGAACACTAGATCTTCTGCTAGGCATTTACCTCAAGAAGGTCAGGGCCAGAAAGAAAGGCCCATATCCACCAAATGGAGCACTTTGTGTGCTAACAAAGGCCTGAAAGCAAAGTGAGTGCCCATTGCCTGGGGACTGACTCAACAAATGATGGAGTTTGGGTCTAAAGGAATATTATACCCCCATAAGACTCAATTAAGATGGAGAACACAACAAAGCAGAGGAAGGCTAATGTGGATTAGTTCTGAGCAAAGTGAGCAGACCCTGGAAGACAATATTCCCAATGATTATAACAACATAAGTGCAAAGTGTTGGTGGGGGGAGTATCAGCCTGGAATCACGGACTAAACGTGAGACCCAGAATCCGAGTCTCAGACACTCACTAATTATGTGAGTCTGGGCAAGCTGCTGCTTAATGTCTCTGGCCTCAGTTTCTTCATCTGTCAAATGAAGGGTTCCTTGCAGCCCTAAATCTGCTCTCTTATGAACCTGTAAAATGGAACATGGTGGGATTCTCATGACCAAGCTTGGTCAAAGGAAGAGAGACAAGCATGCACCACTTCCTTCTCTGTGCTATCTCCCTCATCAGAACACATCGAGATTGTCTATATGCATTACCAGTGCTTAGATCCATGCATTGTACATAGACATTTCTTAATAAAGCCATTTTTAGGGGCAGCTGGGTGGCACAGTGAATATAGCACTGGTCCTGGAGTCAAAAGGACCTGAGTTCAAATCTGATCTCAGACATTTGACACACTTACTTGCTGTGTGACCTTAGGCAAGTCACTTAATTCTAATTGCCTTGCCTTCCCCCCTCCAAAAAAGTGGATCTTTATTAATTATTTAAAGAGGGGGGCCTATGGGTATGGAACACTGTATAGAATATTGAACTTGTTTGATTGTTGGTTGGCTTTGAGGTTCTCCCCCTTCTTTTTCTGTTCTTTGTTAGAAGATATTAGTCTCTAAGTGGCTTTGGGGGAGAGATATGTTGGGAGACAGGGCTAATATAAAAAGAAAAGAAAGGGGGGGTTAGGTGTTCCTCTGTCTGCCTGGAAAACTCTCTTCCTATCTGCCCAAATTGTTCCATTTCCCATCTGTCCTTCATGGCTCTTCTCTGATGCCGCCACCTCTGTGAAGGCTGTTTTGACTCATCGCATCTGGATCTGATCTCTCCCCTTTCTGAACTCTCCCCAGAATTTTGTTCCTGTCACTTGGTGTCCTTATTACAGTATGCCTCAAACTTCCACAGATAGGAAAAGAGGCATTTTAATAAGTGGACCAAGGGAATGGGTGCATTCCAGATGGTTACAACTGCACAACTGCACTGAGGTGGGAGTTGAGAGAAGGGAATGTAGCACATGGAAAGGAGAGAAATTTGCAAAACTTAGAAAGGAAGGACACAGGCAAATCATAGAGATCATGCAGATCCAAATGAGGGGATTTCTATTTCATCTTGTAATCAATAGGAAGCCATTAGGGAAAAAAGGGCAACAGCAAGGCTTTTTTGAGGGAAAAGATGTGTGATAGGAAACAGGATAGACCCTGCCTGCATGAACCTCACAGCTCTACTGGGGAGTGGAGATGGGAGCAAATATCGTATGTACACGGAGGATGGGATACAAAGAAATTGGGCGGAGGGCACTGCCACATGGAGGAGAGGGTAGCAATCTCTATAGTCTTCCAGGAGGTGGCACATGAGCTGAGCCTTGAAGGAAACCAGTGATTCCATGGGGAGAAGGGAGTGCATTCCAGGTATGGGTATCAGCTTGTGAAAAGGCATGGAGACAAGGGACGAAAAGCTGAGCATAGGGCACAGAGAGACCAGTTTGGCTGTAATGCAGAGTTCATGAAATAGAATATTGTGCAATAAGCCTGAAGCTAGATCATTCAGGACTTTAAAAACCAAACAGAGAACTTGGTATTTGATCCTAGAGGCAAGAAAGGGTAACTGGAGTTTATTAAGCAAGGGAGTGACATGATCTGACCTGTGTTTGGGGAATATCTATTTGGCAGTAGTGCAAATGATAGATCGGCAAGGGGGAAGGCTGGGTGCAAGGATACCAATTAGAAATCTATTGCAATAGTCTGGGCAAGGGGTAATGAAGGCTTGAACTCAGGTGGGGCTCTGTGAGTGGGGAGAAGGGGGTAGAATTGAAATACATTGTAGAGGTTGAATCAATAAGACTTGGCAATGCATTCAAAATGAGGGAAGAGTTGAGTTTGTGAAAAATGATGGGGCCCTTAAAATGGAGATGTGAGAAAGAGGGAAGGATCTGGGGAGAAAGATACTGAGTTCTTTTTAAACCTAAGGGCTCTCTAATTGGATGCATCTAAGAGGTGCTTGGTGACGTAGACTGAGTTCAGGAGAAGTAGGCAGGTTGAACATTTTGAATCATCTGAATACGAATTGTAATTGAAATCATATTATTGATGAAATCATGAAGAGCAGGTAGAAAGACAGGGCCAATGGGTACATCCATGCATGGGAGTTGAATAAGAATGGTCACCCAGCAGAGAAGGCTAAAGACCTACCAGTTGGCCAGGAGAGCCAGAAGTGAGTAGTGGAGGAGCAAGTGATCAGGAGAAGGGTCAGCAACACCAGATACTGCCATGAACCTAAGAAGTAGGAATACTGAGAAAAAGCCATTTGACAGTGAAGAGGTCCCAGGCACTCTTGGAGACAAAGTCCTGTCAGTTGACTATTTAGGCAGAATGCCAAGTAAAAAGGGGTTAAGAAGTGGAGGGAAGGGGAGAAAATTGAGCCAATGAGCAGAGGTAGCCTCTGAGTTGCTGATGGTGACCACTAGAGAACAGCTGGGGCTTCTTATGGCTTTGTTATGTTCAGGCAACCAATAAGTGATAATAACAGCCTAACCCGTTGGTCCCTTGGTTCATTGGCGTCTCAAATATGGTTACAATGCCTTTCAAGGAAAAACTGGCACTAACTCCCATGGGGGCAAGGCTACTGTTCACAACATACTACATCCCTCAGTGTAGGTCAAGGTTCTCTATGGGACATTCCACCCACATGGCCCTTCTTTATTCCTCTCCTCTCCCCCCACCCCACCACTTTTAGTAGTCTCTCCCTTTCAAAGATACTTTGTGTAGTGTGAGGAATGATTATTTTCCTCTTGTATTTAATAACTAATCATTGCATTAAGATCAAGGTTTTTGCCCTTTTCTACATCCTCATCCAGAAATAAACTAGTGTGGGAAATCTTTTGAAAAAACATACCCATTTAGGATAGCTGACATCTAAATCAAATATAGTAAAAGGAATTCTAAGTTTAGGTGAATGGTTGCATATCTGCTCATTGTGTTTACAGGACAGATCTGGGAAAATGGTGATTCTCCCTTTTGTCAGACAGCTGACATGGAAATTGACAAGTCTCTTTGACCAAGATTTGGGCGATCCAAATGATGTACTTATATTATACTTATTATGTTATATTATATTATATTATATTACATTACATTATGTTGTTATATTGTGTTATGTTATGTTATATCATATTATATTATATTATAGCCCAATCTCTCACTGTAATATTCCTTTTCTCAATACGTGTTAACCAATCAGAACCACCCTCAGGAACACCCACTCTTGAAAAGGCATATAAACTGGAAGCCAACCACTATGAGGGATCTAGAGTCTAAGAGAGATGGCCAAGTGACTGCCCTTCTATTGACAACCTTGCTGACCTGACTAATAACATGATTGAATTACCCAGAAACTACAAATCTTGGAACTTTTTAAAATGTCACAATAGTGTTGCATTCACTTAGCTACCTATGTGCTACATTTCCCAGTAGAACACAATCTCCTTAAGGAAGGGATTGTGTCATGTTTGTCTTTTTTATTTCATGCTTCTAGCATAAGTCTTGGGATATAGAGCAAAAGATGCTTTATCAGCATTTGTTAAATTGAAATGAAATAAAATTGAGAAAATGTATTGGAGAAAGGAGCAAGGGACAACGGATGGCGAGCCATAATGATCTGCTGGTACCTGGGATTGTTAAGATTCCTAGAGATGGACGGTGAGCCTCCTGAATGGATCCCCCATGGAGAATCTACATGAGCGACTTTCACACTGTAGTGGGTACACATTCTCTGCACCAATAGAGGAAGTTTCTTCACAAGCAAAACCATAAATCCAACAAAGTACTGAAGAATGCTTAATGTCATTTAGACAAAGCTTGAAAGAAGTTCACTTATTGTATGCAAGGAAACATTTTTTTTCAGGAAAACATTTCCACCCTTTGGTATTTGACACATGAAAGAAATGTTGTCCAAATGGACAACACCCCCACTTCCTTACTCACTTCCAAGATCACTCAACTTCTACCTCCCCCTCCAAAGATGGGGTTGAGGTTTTCCAGATATGAATGGAGAGATGGAGTTTACTGTGGAACAAGGAACAAAAGAACTGTGCTGTCTCTGCAATTCCATCTCCTCAGGAAGCCAAGTACATCACTTTTTCAATCCCACATCCCCCTGGCCCACAAAGCAGAGCACTGACCCTATTAATTTTAACATGGCCTTCAGCTCTTATTGTAGCCAGTCTATACCCCAGCTGGTGATGCACTGCAATAGACCAGGCTCAAGAAAGCATTCCTGGTTGATCTAATTAACTGGAATATGTCCTTTGGGTGTCTTCTAATGGTAACAATTAGGGAAATCCTCTCCATGTGTAAGACATTATTATTTTTTCTTCTAAATTAAAATAAAAATCATAAACAAAAAAATTGGATTTGTGCCTTTCTGTTCCAGTATAATGAACATTTCCCAGAACTTGCCCTGAAGTCATCACACTGAGAAGCGTCTGATTGGAGCTCTTCAGGGATTTGCTCCAACACAGGCCCGCAGGTTGGTGCCCTTGGACCACAGACAGTTTCCTCATCTCTATCATATCTTATTTCTCACCATCCAGCACCTCCTTCTTGTAGACAGTGACAGTGCAGAGGGAGCTGATCTGGTTGGGTTGTTTGGAGCCACAGCCAGATCAAAGTGTAACCTTAATTACGTCGGACAAGCCTCATCAGATTCATCCCACAGGATAACAAATGTTATGTTATTGTTTGTTCATAAACAGCTGAACTTTCTGCCAGCACTTCTTCCTCTTCCTCTTCCTTTTCTTCCCCCTCTTCCTCCTTGTCACCATCCTCCTCCTCCTCACCATCTTCCTCCTCCTCCTCCTAAGAGCATTTCCAATCTAGCCTGTCTCTGTCTTTCTTACATATAGTTTTATCCCCAGTCAAAAATCTCATTCCAGCAGCACTAACTTGGAGTTGATAGAAATAATCCCACCGTATCTTAGATCTCCTGAGCATAGGGCACAGGTTGTCCCATTTCACCCGGCATCCAGAATACACACTCTGATCTTTAACTGTGACTTTCTAATAGCAAAGAAATCAAATAGAATAAGGACTAAAGAAATTTCCCAAGATCTGTGATTTGGTCAGACAGAAAGAGACAACAATTTTACATTCTTTTGTATGTGACTATGGGCATATGAAAGGGAGCGGAGAAGTTTTGTGTGCTAGGTCAGACCAGGGCCCTCATTCTAGAGCTGTGCTGCCTCATCACCTGCCTCAAGTTCTGTTGGAGCTGCTCAACTATGCTCAAAGCCTGCAGGCTCTCCTCTATCCAAGGTCAAAAGATGATTGATGCTCTGAACCACCTCTTGTACCCACATAGCCCAAGACATGTAAAGATTGACAATGACTCACAGTAAGCCCCCTCTGTCACTCCCAAGGTCAGGGGGAAATTTCTTAAAGAAAGGGTCGAAGGGAGCACTGGGAGAGGATTGCCCTAAAGCAGGGTATTGCCTTATCAAAAAAGCTAGTGCTACATGAATGTGATTCCCACCTCTATCCACATTAGACTATTAGGAATTTTAAATACACACTACAATCACCTGACAAAAGGCCATGCAGTCTAAGCATGAAGACTTGCATTGAAGGGAAACCAGCCTCCTTCTATGTCAATCCATTCCATTTTTGAAGAGCTTAATTTTAGGATTTTTTTCCCTTAACGGCTCTAACCTAATCTGATCTATTGATGTGGAAAAAAAATGGGAAATGGACAAAGAAGTAGAAATCAGCAAGCATCAAAACCATGAGTTAACAACAAATGAATTGTCTGCCAAAATCCCAGAACAAGCATATTTGTAATGGAGACAAACCAAAAGCCTTTCTAATAAGATCAGGAATGAAGCACGGGTATCCACTGACACCATATTATTCAGCCTTGTACTAGAAATGCTGGTTACAGCAAGAAAATGAGGAAAAGAAATTTTCTCTCTCTTCACATTATCTGTGCTACCAGTTTTCACATGCACACCCCTTCCATCAGAGAGCCATTCAATGACCATGTATAATATTGATTTGTTAGTGAAAGGATGAATTTTTTTCACCTTTGATATTAATTCACTCCCTCAGTTTTCCCTCTTAAAATCCCCTAGTACACCTTTTACTCCTTAACTTCTTTAACCCATTGATGCCTTCTTTGCTCACTCAATGCAGTGTATATTTTTATTTGTTAACCAAACAATACTCGCCTGCCCCACATCCATGTCCTTGCCTTGCCCTAAATGCATAAAAATAAACATTTCATTTCTTAGCGTTTCATGAAAGTATTTACCTTTCTGCTGTTTGTTCGGTTTGCATGCTGAATAATCTGCTCACTTATGGATTCCTTTGAAGGAATGATCCAAGTTCTTCTCTTTTACTGAACAAATGTTCATTTTTTCCTTTGATGTTTAAGCTCAACTTTTCAGGATATGTTATTTCTGAATGTCAGCCAATGTCTTTTGCTTCTCAGAATATCACATTCTAACTTATATTTTGATTTGTTTATAACCACAGACTAGTATTTTGCTGTCCTGACTGGGTTACCATGGAATTTTAAGGGCCTTTTTTCCCCCTTACTGACTGAAAAAAAATTCTTGATGATTTCTAGTTCAGGTTTCTTTCTAATGGTGTTCTGTGGATTCTCTTGACCAAAACTTTACCATCTGCTTCCAATATTTCTGGACAACTTTTCTACATGATTTCCTGGAATATAGTATTTAGGCATCCTTTTTCTTGATTTTTTTTTCCTGGAAGACTTGTAATCCTCAGCCTCTTTACACATTCTGGGTTCAAATTTAATGGTTTGCCTTGTAGAGATTTTACAGGAGGATCACAGATTGCTAGATCAAGAAGGGGCAGGAAACTTGGAGGCCATCCAGTTGAACTTCCTTGTGTTGCAGATGAAGATGCTGAGTGCCAGGGTGTTTAGTGGCACAAATACAGTGACATGGATAGTCCAGTATAAAGAAGATCACAGAGCAGCTGCAGGTAAGAGTTGGATGAGACATCAGTAGCTATTCAGCAAAGTCTGAAAGCTCCTTGTGGCGTGTTTGACCAGAGGCTGTCCAACCTCTACCTGGAGACCCCTATGGAAGGAAACCTCACCACCCTTCAAGGACCTCACTTTATTTTAGGACATTTCTTGTTCTTTGGGAGTTGTTGTCATTGCTGTTTTCTCTGACATCTAGCCTAAATTGGTCTCTACACAAAATTCACTCTAGCAGAATACATCTAACTGTCCTCCACATGACAGCTCTTTAAATACTGGGATTTCCCCTCAACCCCACCATGGAATCTCCTTTTCTCCAGTCTGAACCTGCGTAGGTCCTTCAACCACTGCTCATAAGTCAATGACTCCAGACCTTCACTGTCCTGATTGTCCTTCTCTACCTCAGAGGTAGAATTTTGAACAGAGATCCTGTGCCCCATAACCACTGTTCTTTTCACTGTAACATGTAGCCTGCTTCATGAGCTCTTCCCGTCTGGGGGAGAACTCACTCACTTTTGGTCCATTTTTTTTTCTGCTTGTTTTTTACACTTCTATTCTTTTTCAGAGCATTTGCTGATACGGCGAGGGTCTGTTTTTGTTTCGCCCAATCAACAAGGATTTCTTAAGTGTTTACCAAGTAGCAAGTATCTTGCCAAGCATTCAAGATACAAAGATAAAAAATGAAACTGCTCTCAAAGAAATTACATTCTATCAGAGGAGACCATGTGCAAAGAGATAAGTGTATGTAAACTACACGGGCAAAACTTGGGGGAGACGAAAGGGGAGACATTTGTAGCTGGAGGGAGGTCAGAAAAAAAAACCTCATGTGGAAGGTACTTCTGGAGCAGAATCTTAAAGAGCTAGGCATTCCAAGAGGCAGAAGTGAGGCTTTCTAGATATGTACAAAGACATAGAGATAAGAGGGCAGTGTAGCTTGTATGAGGAACACAGCAAGAAGACTGATGTGGCTGGGTCATAGACCAATGTATAACAAGTCTGCAAAGCTAGGGTTGAGTCTGGTAATGAAGGGCTTCAAATGACAAAAAGACTTTTCATTGGACCCTAAAGGTAATAGAATTTTAGAGAGCGTGTGTGTGTGTGTGTGTGTGTGTGTGTGTGTGTGTGTGTGTGTGTGTTTGAGGGGATGGTAAAAGAATAACATAGTCATGACTGTGCTTTAGCAAAAACTAATTTTCTTCTAAATTCGGTTATTTCTGGTTGGTCTTTCTGGTCTTTTCAAAAGATCTAAGTTTTGTCCTTATTTCTGTTGGATTCTCTCCTAACTGATAACATTAATGTTTATTGTAATAACGGTGTCAAATATTTATACCGTGCCCACTGTGTGCTGGTAGAGAAAGAGTTTTACTGTGCTGAGAGTTTTGCAAATATTTTCTCCTTTGATCTTCACAATAACCACAGAGCTCAGTGCTATTCTATCCTCACTTTAATGGAGAGGAATTTGGAGCAAGCAGCGGTTAAGTGACTTGCCCAAGGCAGCACAGCTAGTAGGTGTCCAAGACTGGACTTGAACTCATCTTCCTGCCTCCAAGGCCAGCCCTCTCCCCACCGTGCCACCATGCCGATCATTCCAGGACCGCTGTTCAACATGATTCTCTCAGTGTATGCATTGCTGCTTTGCTGTTTCAGGGGCCCTTGCTAACTTTTTTGAGCACCTACTCCCTCTTTGGGTTGTTATGGGATGATAAACTTTGTGCACCTTAGAATCTGATCTAACTATGTCAGCTGTTGTTGCTGTGCTGTCTTCATCCTACTCAGGAGGCTTATTGATTCAGAATCTTTGGTGGAGCACCCTTGTGGACTGCTCTGACTTCCCCCCTACTGCCTGCTTATTTCTCCTGCTCAATCAGTTCTTTCCCATCCTTATCAAGCACTGCTGACTTCTCCATACCTCTCCCTCCCCACCAAGCCTCTCCCTTGCACAGCCCTGACTGATGCTGCCAATGTTTCTCTCCTGGCCAGACTTGCCTGTTTCCCTCCGAGACTGAGGTTGGCCAACTGGTACCCTGTAACAGGGAGGCTCTGAGTAGTCATCGAAATAGAATCTGCTTTGCCCAGCCTACTCTTTTGGGTTCCACTGTCCTTTTACAATTGTTTTCTTGAGAAGATTGTTTCAAGAAACTTTCACTCTTGAGTCTCTTCTCCACCTCCTGCTGGTAACCCATTTTCTCCTGTGCCCTATTAATTTATTTCAATCAATGGTACATTTCTGGTCTTCTCCCTCTACTGCTTTCTTGACAAGTTCCACATTCTTTCTGAAATCATCTCCCCCTTGGTGTCAGGCCTCAGCTCTCATTGGATTGACAGGCCTCCACCAGCCTGGAAGGAGGGTTCTCCCTGGAAAACTACAATGTGAATAATTCTCAGTCATCATCTGAAATTGCAGCAGGCACATGGCTTCTGATGCTACCCTTGGCCTCATAGATCTAGAGGAGCAGGGGACAATGGGAGGTCCTAAGCAGAGGGAGAGCCCACAACAGAGATCTGGTCTATGGGGAGGTTTTCCCCAAAAAAATTCCCTTGGGTTGGTTCTTTTACTATCTCCTTGTTTTTAATCACTGACTTTCCTGAATTGGAGGGCTTTGGGGGCTGTATTGTTTGATGAACACCATGTGACAGGGTAGACCTGACCTCAGGATTCAATCTCTCCCTCCTTATGGTAATGCTGAAAAACCTACAGGCTATTTTTTCACTTGGTGATTTCTCCTGCTGATTTTAAGTGGCAGGATAATTGTGGGGTTTCTCTCACAGGTGAAGGAACACACATCACATAAGAACTATTCTTCTTATGGAAGAAACTACCACATCTCACCAGTCATATTGGCTAAGATGACAAAACAGGAAAATGACAAATGCTGGAGAGGATGTGGAAAAACTGGAACACTAATGCATTGTTGGTGGAGTTGTGAACTGGTCCAACCATTCTGGAGAGCAATCTGGAACTATGCCCAAAGGGCTATAAAAAAAAAGTGCATATTCTTTGACCCAGTAATATCACTTCTAGGACTGTATCCCAAAGAAATCATAGAAGTGGGAAAAGGACTCATATGTACAAAAATGTTTATAGCAGCTCTTTTTATGGAGGCAAAGAATTGGAAATCAAAGGAATGCCCATCAGTTGAGGAATGACTGAACAAGTTGTGGTATATGAATGTAATGGAATACTATTGTGCTATAACAGATGAGGAGCAGACAGACTTCAGATTAACCTGGAGAGACTTATATAAACTGATGCTGAGTGAGAAGAGCAGAACCAGGAGAATTTTGTAAACAATTACAGACACATTGTATGTGTGATGATTAACTTGGACAGACTGCGCTCCTCTCAGCAATGCAAGGTCATAAGATAACTCCAAAAGATTCATGATGGAAAGGGCTGTCCACATCCAGAGAAAGAACTACAGAGTCTGAATGCAGAATGAAGCCAACTACTTGCTCTCTCTTTCGTGTTTTGTTTTGTTTTGTCCCTTCTTTCTCATTATTCACCCCATTGATTATAATCCTTCTTTACAACATGACTAATGTTCAACATGAAAGTCTTTGTGGAACCTATATTTGATTACATGCTGCCTGGGGGGAAGGGGGGAGGAGAGCGAGGGGGAGAAAGTTTGGAACTCAAGGGAATGAGGAACTGAATGTTGTAAACTAAAAGTAAATAAATGAATTTAAATTTAAAAAAAAGAAATAAACTAAATCCACTTAGCTGTTGTTAATAGTTTCTCTTTCTCAATATTCTCATGTGGAGTACTGTTATCTATTGGAATTTGTTTTCAAAAATATTCACCCAAGTTAACTGAATGCTTTAATCATATAAACCAACCATCATTTGGTTCACCTTTTGGTCCCAGGCAGTGGGGCAAGCACTCACTAGATCTGGTGTTAAAGACCTAGGTTTCCATGGCAACTCTGCTATTCACTATCTACACAAACCTTGAGAAGCCAGTCCCCTTCTCTGAATCTCAGTTTCACCATCTGCAAACTGAGGGAATTGAGCTTTGTGGTCCCATGTCATCATCTACAAAACAACACTTCCAAGTGAATTGCTACTAGATAGCCTAGAAAAGTAAGAGGAAAGTTTCCTGGGAAGTGAGGGACTGCCTTATAATGAAAAGCATGAAGAACTTGGAATCTGTCAATCTGAGTTTGAATCCAGAAGATAAGGCCCTATAGAAACGGTAGCTAGCTTTAACAGCCCATTAGATTGTAAACTCCTTGAGGGCAGGGACTGTCTCATGTTTCTTTTTTATCCCCAGCTCTTCGCACAGTGCCTGACACACAATAGGCACTTTATGAATGTTGATTGATTGATGATTGAACAAAGTACCAAGGTCATCCTTTTATAGAGATATAAGTGGATGGTATCCTTGGGGTCATGTGTTGTAGCAGTGGTGATGGATTTGAACGAATCCATAAAGACAATGCATCTTCAGATGTGTTGGCCATTGAGATATATCCCATAGGGAAATATGGCCCAATGTCATACAGCTGGCCCCAGGTGGGCACCAAAACCAAGAATTTACCTTCATATTCCTCGAGCTACAATCAATGGCATTAAGCTTCCCAAGGCGGAGGCTTCTTCAGAAGATTTAGGGCTTTTCCTAAGGCTTGGATTCCCTGAATTAGGCCCAGAAGCAGCCAAGAAATGGCACCTCCATTCTCTAGCAGTCACTGGCCTGCGGTTTTGGCCACTTGTCTTTATTGTTGCCCATTCATCAAGCTTTCTGGCATTTTGATTACTGATCACTGATTATATCATACCCCTTCTGGAAAACTCCCCAGTTGATGTTCTTAGATTTCATTAGGAAGTCAACCTGATGTTGTAATGTGTTATTCTGCTTAGGGCACAATGAAAGGAAATTCAACAAAGAAACTTCGACTTTGTCTTACTCAGAAGTCTGAATGGGCTCCCATGACATTTAAGTGGATCAAAAGTTCAAAGGAGCCTTGCAACTTATCTGCTGAAAACACTTCTTTTAAATGAGAGGTGATTCTGAGTTGAATTTGGAAAATTGTTTTCCCCCAATTTAAATTAATCTGAGCTTCTAGGACAGCCTAGAAAATGTTTGAAATAGATGAAAATAAGTGAGTTTGGAAGAAATGGTCACCAATAATAGAACTACCAAGCTGAGTATATTGTGTAACCTTGGGCAAGTTCATGCCTCTCTCTGAGCCTTAGCTGATTTATCTGTTTGTCATTTGCATGCCTTACAACTTGGCTCCTTCCTATTTTTCCAATATTCTATTTCTGACTTTCATTCACTACTCTATGGTCTAGTCATATTGGTTTTCTTACTTCCCTTTCCCAAGATGCCCCATCTTCTATCACTGTGTCTTTGTAATGACTGAGTTCTACACCTGGAATGTCCTCACTCCTTGTCTTTACCTTTTTGAACCATCTTTTCATCAGAACTCTACCTAACACCATCTTTTCTTTTAAGTCTTCCTTGCATCCCCAGCCCCAAGCTATTAGTGCCAAGCCTCTCAGATTTATCTTGTATTCTCTTCACATACGTTCTGTATATACTTAGATATGCAGATGGTGTCTCCTCTCTCCCGTAAGAATGTCACTTTCTTGATGGCTGTTCCACTTTGACTTTTGGTGCAGCTCTAATGCTTAGCACAGTGCCTTACTTAGCACATCATAGTTGCTTAGCAAATGAGTCTTCATTAATACCTTCAATCAATCTTTTATTCATTCTTTGTAGTTTCAGTGGTTAGTGTAGTGTCTGGAACATAGTAGAAGTTTAGTAAATGTTTGTTTCTTAATTGATTAAACACAGGGGACTGCATGAGAGGTTCTTAACTTTCACATATCATGGACCCCTTTGGCAGCCTGGTGAAGTCTATGAACCTTTACTCAGATACTCTGACTCAATGCTATGTTTTTAAATGCATAATATATATAAGATTATAAAGGAAACTGGTTGTATTTAAGTAGAATTATCAAAATATTTGTAAAATTCACAGATTCAACATTGAGACTAACTGGTTCTCTAGACAATCCCTAAGGTACCTTCCATCTCTAAATACTAGGATGCTAAGAAAAATACTATCATTTAATATAAGCACATCCCCTATCAATTGAAGTGTTTAAAAAAACTGACCCTCTATCAGCAAAACTATAAAACGGGATCACTCCATTGGATAGATGACTGGACCAGATGACCTTTCCAACCCAATCATTCTACAATAATTATTCAATGGGCATCTTCTATCATCTCTGGAGTACCATGTTCAGTTATACGCATTCCTATTTTAGGAATACATTGAGAATCTGAATATGCCCAGAGGAGGGTAACACGGAAGAGAAGGGAATGGAAACCTGCACTATGCAAGCATCAGTGAAAGGAATTAGACAGTTTTGCCTGGAGAAGAAAAGTTATCAAGGGAGAAGGGGAAGGTGGCATTGGTTTCTGTCTCTTTGCATTTGAAGGACTATTGGTGGAAAGAAGGATCCAATCTGTTAAGTTTGTCCCCCAAAGGGTAAAACTGTTATAGGAGCTTTCTCATAATCACCCTAATAGAGATTTTTAAAAAGGGAACCTCATAGAGAAATAATGAAGAAATTCCAATAGGAACAACAAAGAGGTCCTCCACTCAGTCTAGGACCTCACCAGGGGGCCATCAGCAGTCTCAGGATGCTCTCAGAGACATATGAGGGAAGGCAGAAGCAAGTGCAAACTGCAGTAAATGGGATCTGAAGCCGGTGAGTCCTCAGTCCTGGTCCTAGAAGCAGTAGCCCCACCATACAGTAGCCATACCCCCACCAATAAATCCCCAGAGCTCAAGGAAATAAGGCCGAGTTGTCAGAGCAACAGCAATGGACAGGGCAGTGCCAAACTAGCTCTCAGGAGCTCAGCAGCCCCTCTCAATCCTCTTGGAGCCACAGCAGGAGGTACATGAGCATGGTAGGCTCCCCACCAAAGGATGCATGGGGAGGCTTACAGGAGGGGTGAGACCAGAGCCTTCTCTGATGTAAAACTGGGGCCTGTCAGCATCATAACAAAAGATGAAGCCACCTCCCTACTGGGGGTAATGCAAAGAGAAAATGTAACTGGTTATTAAAAGTAGGAGCTATTTCTTCTTTAGAAACTACCAAAATAGGCAATCCATTCGGCAAAAGAGACAAATCAAATAACTGTACTCAAGAATGTAAGAGGAGAATGTGCAACAGGTGAAGAAGAGATAAAGGAAATTAATTAAAACTGCTTTGCCAAACTATATGGTAAAAATTGACAAATTCAGTGAAATAAATGACTATAAAATATAAAATGTCTATATGGACAGGATCAGAAATACAGAGTCTGAATAATCCAAGTGAAAAAAAATTAAGAAACCATATATGAACTCCAAAAGAAAAGGAAAAAGCAAATTCAGGTCAAAATAGATTTATAATTGAATTCTATCAACATTTTAAAATAACTGTTTCATAAATAGTTTATAAAAATGAAGAAGGAACTCATCCTACCAGACTCCTTCTATGAGACAACGATGTTCCTGGTAGCTTTAACCCAGGAAAGATAAAGCAAAAGGGCAAAACCTTATGAGCCATTATTTCAAATGAATCAATTGATATGACAATATTCCGTACAATACTAATAAAGAGACAACTGCATGCATTAAAGATGTAGGATGCAGCTTACCAAGACCTGCCTAGGAACAAGTCTAAGATAGTCTTTACAGACTTATATAATTTGATAAATATTCATTGTTTGAGGTTGGGCGATGCCAATGTAGTAAAAATGACAGTATTACTAAAGTAATTTACAAATTCAATGCCAGTATTCATAAAATAACAAAGAATTAGTGTGCTGAAATATACAAAATAATAAACAAATTCATCTGTAGGAATAAAAGGTGAGGAATCACAGGAACAAAAAAAAGTACAGGAAAGGTAAGGGGACCTGGTTATATGCTATGTTATATGCAAAGTATGGTCATCAAAACTACTTGGTATGGATAAGAAATGTACATGTTGCGCACTGGAAAGTTTTAGGTGCATAAGACATAAAAGCAACAAAAACAGTAGCATAGGCTTTGAAAACCCAAGATCTCCGACTACTAATGTTAAGGTTCACCCTTTCATGAAAACTGCTGGGAAAGTTAGAAAGCAGTCTAGGAGAAATGAGGTTTAGACCAATATTTTACACCACCTACCACAGTAATTACGAATGCATACATGGTCTATATATAAAAGATCATATAAACAAATTGGAGGAGGATATGCCTTTCACGATTCCGCTTTCTTGACAAAGATGGGCAAAAATGGGTAAATATAATAAAGAAATCTGATGTTAGAAGCAATTGAGCACACTCACAGCCCATGCAGAGAAGCAAAGAGGAGCTGCTTTACAATGTCTTTCCGTGGCCAAGCTTGTCCTCTCCAAGTCTGCAGCACTTTGCTTCTAGAGCTCTCTAACGAACGGTTCTGCTTCTTTTTCAAGTCATCACACCCATTATGTTCCTGGCTCTGTAGCTACTCTCTATCTAAGTTCATCTAAGTATTTCTATGCTTTTCTGTATTCATCATGCTCATTATTTCTTGTAGCATAGTAATATTCCACCATATCATGCTTATATGAATATGTTCATATTCAAAAATTTTATCCACCCATTCTCCAACTGAAAAACATCTACCTTCCCACTCCCCCCCCTCCAGTTCTTTGCTAGGAGACTAACAATATAAGTACATTGCTATATGTGGGAGTCTGTCACTGATCTTCTTAGAGTACATGACTAACAGTAGAATCTTTAGATAAAGGATATGAACATTTTAGTCACTTTATTTGCCTAATTCCAGAATGGCTGTACCAATTCAGAGTTCCACCAACTATGCATTACACTGGGGCAGGGGGGTGTGTCTAAATATTCCGGGGTCATGGACCCCTTTGGCGAGTCTAATGAAATCTAGTGATCCCTTCTCAGGGGAAAAAAAAATTAGTTTTGAAATGCACAAAACACAGGATTACAAAGGAAAACAATATTCTGAAGGATCTCTCCCTACCCACATGACTCTTTCTCTTCCTCTTTCCCCCCTTTGTTCTCTCTTTCCTTGCTGCCCTCTCTCCTTCTCTCTCTCTACACGCACATGTACACATACACACGTACACACACACACATGAACACATACACACACACACGATCATGGACCCAAGGTTAAGAACGCTTGTATGAAGGTGCCATCTCTGCACACCCTCCACATTTACAATCCTGTTTTCTCCACCTTGGTCAATTTGTTGGGTATGAGGTAAAGCCTTAGAGCTGTTCTGATTTGCATTCCTTTGATTATTATAGGTTTGGAACATCCTTTCATTTGGTGGTTATTTCTTTGTAATTCTCCAAGAATGGCTTGGCCATGTCCTTGACCACACCTCTATCAGAAAATGGCTTTGCTCTATTGGTTGTCCTTGTGTGTTGAATAACAGACCTTTATCAGGCAGTATTAAACACATTTTCCCCAGTCCACTGGACTAATTCTTATCTTGCAGATAGAAGATAGGTAAGATAGGACAGAGAACAGTTTTTTATATTGATTGGTTTACTTTATAATCAGATGCACTTTATTTTGTGCATTTAAGGACATTATTCTGAGAAGGGGTCTATAAGCTTCACCAGACTGCCAAACAAATCCATCAAACAGAAAAGGGTAGGAACCCTTCCTTTAATCATAGTGAATTTCTTTGTTCTCCTTGTTTCTCTCCCTCCCTCCTTTCTTCCCTCCCTCCGTCCCTTCCTGTCTGTCTGTCTGTCTGTCTCTGTGTCTCTGTCTCTCCCCATATGCATATATATGTATACATACACACATATGTGTGTGTTTTATATTTGCTTTGTATGATACCATGATTGCAATTTCTGCTTTTTTTTTAAATTCCCCTGATATGGCACATTTTGTCCCAGCCTCTCACTTTGATTTTATGTATGACTTGCTTTGGGGGGCGGGGGGAGGTAATCTATAGATTGTGGGAATTTGTTATCTTATCAGACCCATCATGTGTTTTCACTTTATTCAACTGCTTAATCCGTTCACACTTAAAGTTATGAAAGTTACATTCATGTTCTCCATTTCTGTCTCTAGTATTCAATTGGAATACTCAGTTTGTTCTTTTTCCAATTTTAATTCAGTGCTTTGTCCCTGTGACTAGTTTTGCTTCATTACCTTGGTGCAACCCTCTTTCCAAAAGCTTTTCCCATCTACTACCAAATCCTCCCTCCATTTGTCAACTCCTTCCCTAGTTTTGGAGTTCAACCTAAGGTATTAATTCTTTTTTCTTTCTTTTTGGGTAATCCATGTCTTTCCTTCTTTTGTTTCTCACTGACATTTTATCAATGACTTGAATAAAGACACAGAAAAAGAACATGCTTGTCAGATGTGGGGATAGCACAAAGCCAGACAGCCAACATTATATGACAGAGTCAGGACTGCAACGGGTCTTGACAGGCTAGAATGTTGGACTGAAACTAATAAGATAAAATGTATTAGGGATGTGTGGAACATTCAGCACTTGGATAAAAAAAAAAAGAGCAGTTCCAGGATGGGGAAGATGTGGTTAGACAACACTTCTTGTAAAAAAGATATGCAGAGATTTGAGTGACTTCCAAGCTCAACATGAGCCAATAATGTGACATGGCAACCAATGGAAATAATACCTCCTTAAGTGGCATTAAGAAAGAGGCCTAGTGTCCAGGCCTAAAGAGGTAATAATCATCCTGTCCACTGTCCCTGTCAGACCAGATCCAGAGCATTTGGGGCAGTCTGTCTGCTACCTTTTAGGAAGGACATGGCATGAGGGCATATGGAGGGCAGAGGCCAAGATGTAACACACACACACACACACACACACACACACACACACACACTCAGGGGTCCCAGACCCACAACCCTGCTGCTGTATCCCTTCCATGATTCCTACATGACTTTTTCAACTGTCTCCACAATAGCAGTGACATATGGGACAGTTAAACATTCACTAAGCATAAAAGCCCAGCTTATTCTAGCTTCCATGTGCTACATATGGGCAGCCCCAGACCTCCCTCACGGAAATCCAATTCACTTGCATGTCATGGCATCACCTCCCTGATGTCATGGTCCTCTTTGAGAACAAAGGACAAGTAGCAACCTCTGGGGTTGCTAGGAGCTAGGAGCTGCCCCACTGGGGACCCAACTAGAACTGGCCAGTCAGGCAACACAGCTTTTCCTTCTTTCCTTCCTTCCTTCCTTCCTTCCTTCCTTCCTTCCTTCCTTCCTCCCTCCCTCCTTCCCTCCTCCTTTCCTTCCTTCCCTCCTTACTTTCTTTCTTTCTTTCTTTCTTTCTTTCTTTCTTTCTTCCTTCCTTCCTTCCTTCCTTCTTTCCTCCCTTCCCTTTCCTTCTCTTTCCTCCCCTTCCCTCTATCCCTTACCTGTAAGGTGCTCTGCCCTTACCCTAATGATAAATGTAAATTTTTATAACTGCAATCTTTTTTTTTTCCGAAGGACCATGTCTTAAATCCAAACCACTCTGTTCTTGTTGTTTGGCCAACCACAGGTCCCAGAACTATGCCGAAAGGCCAATAAAAATGTGCAATACCGCTTCTAGGTCTGTATCCTAAAGAGATCATACAAGTGGAAAAAGGACCCATACGTACAAAAGTATTTACAGCAGCTCTTTTTGTGGTGGCAAAGAATTGGAAATCGAGGGGTTGCCCATCAGTTGGGGAATGGCTGAACAAGGTGTGGTATATGAATGTCATGGAATACTGTTGTGCTATAAGAAATGGGGAGGAGACGGTCTTCGTAATAACCTGGAGAGACTTAATACAAACTGATGCTGAGTGAGGAGAGCAGAACCAGGAGAGCATTGTACCCAATTACAGACACATCGTATCTGTGATAATTGACTTTTTTTTTTATTTTATTTTAGTTTGCATCATTCATTTCCACAAGATTTTGAGTTACAGATTTTCTCCCCATCTTTCCCCTACCCACCGCCCCAAAACAGCCATCCTGGTGCATCCCCCCTCCCCCAGTCTATTCTCTCCTGTGTCTTCCCCCCTCACCCTTCTGACTTTTCGGTAGGGCAGGAGGGATCTCCCAACCACAGTGCCTGTGTATGTGATGATTGACTTTGATAGACTGGGCTCCCCTCAGCAATGCAAGCTTATAAGACAACTCCAAAGCACTCATGATGGAAAAGGCTCCACATCCAGACAAAGAATCATGGAGTCTGAATGCGGACTGAAGCAAGCTACCTACTCTCTCTTTTTCATTGTGTTTTGTTTTGTTTCTTCTTTCTCGTTATTCATTCCACTGGTTATAATTCTTCTTTACAACTTGACTAATGTTTAATGTGAAAGTATATGCAAAACCTATATTAGATTGCATGCTGCCATGGGGCAGGGGGAAAGGCAGGGGGAGAGAAAATTGGGAACTCAAAAACTTGTGGAACTGAATGTTGTAAACTAACAGTAAATAAATTTTTAAAAAATTTACATGTTAAAAAATAGGTCCCAGGCCAAGCCCTACTTAGTCATTGTTTGGGTCCTGATTGGATAAGAATGAATCTAAATATCAATTATTTCTGTTTTGACCAGAGATCCTGAGGGTCTTCCCCTCCCAGATTGATTTTTTTTAAAACTAGGTAAACAGGCCATTCTCTGCCTCATTTCTTACCTACCCTTAATCACTAAATAGGAGTCAAAGTGTCAAATTGAGTCCTCTTAAAGGCCTTACCTTAAAAAGCCCAAGGCATCCAGGGCCATCTGCAGTCGTCTTGATCTATACCTGGCCGCTGAACCCCGATGGCTCCAGAGGAGAAAGTGAGGCTGGTGACTTTGCACAGCCCTCTCTCACTTAAATCCAATTCGCTTGCAGGTCAAACCATCACTTCCCTGATAGCATTCCCCTCCTCCAGAACAAAAGACAAACAAGAAGAACATGGGCAGCCACTGGATAGGAGGTAGACTGATGCCCTGCTGGGGGCTGGCAGCCACAGCTCCTTCGTGGAACACAATAGCCCAGTGGCTCTGCCCTTCCGGGGTGCTAACATAGTGATAAGAACAAGAGAGATGGAAAACCTGATTCACACTCCCCTCAGGAAAAGCTATACAGATGGGGATGCAGATGTAATGATTAGGAGGATTTACTTTAAAATAAAAGGTCTGGTGGTGTTAAAAGAGGAAGACAGTAAATGGAATTTTCCCTCTTTATAAAAGCTAAGTGAAGAGCCGTCCTGGTGCCACCATTTACTACCTCCATGGCTTAGGGCAGTGGTTCTCAACCTGTGGGCCGCGACCCCTTTAGGGTCACAGGGGTCACCTAAGACCATCGGAAAACACATATTTCCGATGGTGAGATACCGTGCTCCTCTATCTGTCTCCAGGCGGGTCCGCCCACATGCAGACATGCCCACATACGAGTATGAAAGGGTTCCAGCATTGGGAAGGTTGAGAACCACTGGCTTAGGGCAAGTCACTGTCCCTCTCTAAGCTACTCAGTCGCTGCATCTATAAAACTGGCAATAATGATACTTGCTCTGCCCTCCTCACAAAGTTGTTGTGAAGACAGAACGATAGACTGTTTTAGACAGCTCTGTGAAAGTACTAAGGCCCCATAGAAATACAAGTCATGTTAAGAACTCTTTTGTTACTGGCTTCGAATTTTCATCATCTGCATGCCAGGTGTTTGCCAGGCTGTTATCCTGTCATTAAGTGCCCTCCTAAACCATATGGAGGAGGGATTTCAGAATTAAGGAACAACCTGGAACATAAGTGTTTTTGTGCAGGAATCGGAGGCACTTGGCCTGGCCCCTTATCTCCAGCATTCATCATTTCCTTTGGCAGATTTTATTTAAAAATAATTTTAATTACTTTTTGCTTTCGGCAATGACCTCAAACACAGAGTGCCAATCTTCCTACCTGTGGTTGACAATACAATGTTTCTTGCTTTGAATCAGAGTGACACTGAATTCCCAGCCAACTGGCTGCCTCTGAGATGCCTCCGTCTTCAGGGTGCTGAGATTCTGGGAAATGGGCACTCAGAGTATTACCATTTGACAACATGTTGAAACCGCTCTTTGCCTTAAAAAGGTTTTCTTTCTACATCACCTTACTCTTGCACTTTTGACTGGAGGTGATATAATTTAGGAATCAGGAAAAAAAGTTCCAACTCAGAAGCATCTGTGACATAATGGGCCTCTGCTTTCTAATCCCAGCTCTTCCACCAACTATCTAGGTGACCTTGGACCCTTCTTCTCTCTGGGATCCAGTTTAATCATTTGTAAAATGAACAGGCCAGACCAGATGATCTCTAAGGTTCATTAAATCACATGCTAACTAAGGAGTCATGAAAAATCCAAGTATCATCTATTGCAAGGTTGTCCTACCAGGCTACTGAACAATGTCTGACAATCCCTTCTTGGTCCCAGCCTGAAGACTGATCCCTGAAAACCAGCAAAGTGGAGGTGGTGATTTTCTTTGAGAATTGGAGTATGATGTTATCTGAGGACGAGTGGAGGCAACAGAAGCCATCCCTCTGGAAGAATACACATAGCGTAAGCTATGCCCATTCTGCTCAGGCCTCCCTGTATGGGCTTGGACTCGGTGTGGCTCTGCCTTCTTCACTCCAGTGAATTTCAAGAGTCACAGTCTCAGTAGCTGCCCACCATTTTTCTTCCTGCATGCAGACAGAGCAATAATCCAGCCCCTTCTTGGCTCACTGTACAATCTCCTTCTATGGAAAGACAACCTGGTTGCAGTATTAAAAAAAAACAAAACAAAACCTCCCACACCTGGTAAAGGGCACACAGCCCTCTGCCTCCAAAATACACATAAACACATGAAATTAAAACCACCAGCCAGCACCCTCCAGCCCAAGACAAAATGAAAATGTAACAGTTATCCCACTTGCCTGCCCTAAAGTCTTCCCAGGGATGTGGTCTACTGGGGCTAAGGACTTTGGTGGGGGAGGGGGGCCCTGGGAGTTTTACATTCTGTTAGTCATTTTGCTATTTGACATTTCAAAGGAGGAGGAGTGGCCATCGATAGAAGAGAGGCAGAGAATAGTGGGTAAAGACCATTGCTTTTAGCTTAAGACACAAACTCTCATCAACAGCCATTCACAGTCCTTCTCCTTTCTCTTTCTCTCCATTACTCCCCTTTACGTCACACACTGTGTGGTGCAAACTGGCCTGTTTGCTGTTCCCCTTCTGAGAGATTCTGTCTTCCACCTCTCTGCCTTTCCCTAGGCTGCCTGTCATTTCAGGAGTGCTCCCCCCTCTCATCTCTGCCTTTCCATGGGCTGCCTGTCATTTCGGGAGTGCTCCCCCCTCTCATCTCTGCCTTTCCATGGGCTGCCAGTCATTTTGGGAGTGCTCCACCCTCTCATCTCTGTCTTTCCATGGGCTATCTGTCATTTTGGGAGTGCTCCCTCTTCTCATCTCTGCCTTTCAGAATTCCTATTTCCCTTCAAGACTCAGTTCAGTTGCTACTACCTCCATGAAGCCTTTCTTAACTGTCCTTCTATTATTTTCCCCTCCTCCCCCCAGTCACTATATTTCTTTCTGCATACGTTTTTGTTGTAGTGAACATGCTATATCTTTTCAGCAGAACATATGCTCCTCGAGGACAGAGACATTCTTGGCTTTGTCTACATATCTTCAGTACCTAGAACAGTCTCTGACATATACTAAATGCTTGTGGATGGTATGATTGTGGATTGAACCAAACATGATCAGGGTCTGAGAACCCCAGTATCATGCCAATGACTCTAGATGTCACCTGTGAAATGGACAGAGTTCAATGATCTCCAGAGTCAGCTGGATTGAACTTGGTATTGCAAAGGTGATCATTATGGGCACAGAATCAATCTGTAGCTATGGGATTGATCCCGCAGAAGGAAAGACTGATTCTTCCTACTATTGACTAGAAGGGGAGTGGTTCTGCGTGTTGCCTTTTCAAATAACTCTTGGCTATTGACCAGGGACAGAATGAGTCTGTCACTTAGTGAGATCCTATCCTACATTAGCCAAAAAAGGCAGTTACTTCCCCAAGGAATGAGGATATCCCTGGGATTTTGCCAGATTTCTGAACAAGAGGAAGAAAGATCACTTCCTGATTAGACCTGTTTGGGACACTGTGACAAACGCAAAAATCAAGTAGCTAAGTTCCTTTTTCACATTTCCTACATAACATTATGGGTTTTTGTGTTGGCTCAGTCTATTCCTTGGGTCACCGATTTAATAACCAATGTCACTGCTTCAGTATGCAAAGGATGGGTGATGTTGTCATTGTGGGCAGCCCTTTCTCTGATGCAAATTGCAATTTCTCTATAACTTGATAGTTATTGAATGCCATAGACCAAAACCTCTTCTGTCTGCAGCCAATCCCATGTTGAGCCTTTCTGAATTTGGCTATATTCTTGTTTAAGAGATAGTCTTGGGGACAGCTAGGTGGCTCAGTGAATAGAGCACCAGCCTTGAAGTCAGGAGGACCTGAGTTCAAATTTGGCCTCAGAAACTTAACGCTTGCTAGCTGTGTGACCTTGGGCAAGTCACTTAACCTCAATTGCCCTGCCCTCCCCCTCCAAAAGGCAAAAAAAAAAAGATAGCCTTACCCTTGAGACCACTTCAGCTTGATGGAGTCAACTTCCCAGTGTTTCCAATGGCATGGCCATTTGGGAACTCAGGGCCATGTCCATTTTAGAATGCAAGAGCAGAGGAACACTTTGGTGAACTGATGATTCTATTCTATTCAGTTAAGGGAAAAGCTTCACTCACTGAGCCCTATGGCACTTTCCAACTCTCTGATTCTATAACTCATATTTCTTTGTACCAGAGATAGAGTGTTTCCATTTCCTACTCAAAAACTACGACAAGGGAGAAGCTTGGTCACTTCACTGACTCTGTTCAGTGGTGTGATACTATGACAAAGGAAGAAAAGGAGATTGGAGAAGGCTCTTAGTTCTACTGGGTTTCTCAAATTAGTAGGAGAAAGCCAAAATGTTCCTGGATTGTCTGTTTCATCCATAGGTCAAGGGATCTATATGTCTGAGTTGGTAAAACATCCTTCCATAGATTGCAAGTGGACTATACCTTACAGAATGTAAATAACAGAAATACAATAATTATGTCCTAGCTCATGATGAGTTTAGAGATGAATGGCATGCATAGAGCAGCCCCCTAACGGAAAAACCAAGGTCTCTTTTAAAGTAGATGTTTTAAGAACTCTGCTCACATCCTATCAAGTCATCCCATCTCATTCCCTGACAAATCCTGCAAAAGAAAGAGATTTATATGTACAGTGTATGGACTGGTCTCAGAATTGGGAAAACATGGGTATAAATCTTGCCTTGGCAAACACTGACTAGGTGACCATGGGTAAATCATTTAGTCTCTCTAAGACTGAATTTCACAGAAGGCACTGACCTGAATTGGTAGAGGGATTTTATTCAGTAGGGATTTCCTTTTTGAGTGAAATCATGGGTCTGGTCTTCCCTCTCCTCTCCACCTCCAAAAAACCCTAAAAAGATTGTGTTAATTTATTTTGGAGGAGGATAAATATGGCATCATCATGATGTATCTATCACTATCATCTTCTTCTACTTCATCATAATAGGCCATACATATGTGTGTATGTGTATAGTTTGAATCTCACAGTAACCCTTTGTAGTACTGCAGATTTTAGTATCCTCATAATATAAATGAAAAAATCTGAGGTTCAGAGAGGTGAAGTGACTTTCTAGTGTTCTCTCTGAGTCCTACCCCTGGCTCCTAGATATCTGTCTCATTTTGGAACTTCTCTCAACATATGCAATCTCCTTGCATAGAACATTGCAGCTTTCTCAGTCTCCTAAGGCTTATCCCTTTCTTCTATTAAGGAATTTCTTCTCCAGCCTCAATTTTGTGGAGGGGCCCAGACTGACCTTCATTCCCTTCCCAGTCATGTTCCTGGCTTCCATATTTCAAAACAATTCTTTTACATTGGGTCCCTTTTCTGCCTTCCTTTTCCTGCTACTTTTCATGTGTCACCTTCCTACATTAGAATGTAAGCTTGAGGAGGGAGGGAAGAGAGGGCAGAGACTTTCTTTTTGCCGTATTTCTATCCCAAGCACAATGCTCAACATGTAGTAAGCACTTAATAAGTCCATCCTTCCTTCCTTCCTTCCTTCCTATTTCCTTTTTTCCTTCCTCCCTCCCTCCTTCACTCTCTCCCTCCTTCCTTCCTTCTTTCCTTCCTTCCTCCCTTCCTTCCTTCCTCCCTCCCTCCCTTCTTCCCTCCCTTCCTTCCTCCCTCCCTTTCTTCCTCCCTCCCTTCCTTCCTTCCTCCCTCCATCCCTCCCTTCCTCACTCTCT
>CM053583.1:203581418-203602968 GCA_028627135.1 Pseudochirops cupreus
ATGGCTTTAATAATAGCAGTCACCCCCCCCACCCCAGACTGTGGTGAGAGCCACAGGAGATAACATACTCAGTGACTTTGCAAGTCTTAAAGAACTAAGTAGGGGAGCTGGGGGCGACCAGAGCCTGGCCAGGGGCCCCTTGCTGGATCCCAGTAATGGCGGGGATGTGCCAAAGCAGGATCTGCTGACTCCCAGACCTCCTCCCTCTTGTATTGGTGGAGTTGTAGATAAAGACAAAAACAGTCCCGGCCCCAAAGGATCTTATGGCAAGGAAAACAAGAGGAACAACAACACATCCCACATACAAAGCCACATGGGGAGAATCAGGGAAGCTTCTTGAAGGAGGCAGCTCTTGAATGAGTCTTGAGAGAGCCACTTGATAGAAGGGAAAGGAGCGCTAGACTTCAGGTCTGGTGAGTCTTGGGTTCAGATCTTGTCTGTGACTCATAAGTGTGACCGCGGCAAATCACATCACCTACTAAACCTCAACTTCCTAATCTGTTAAATGGAAGTAAATAACACCTGTACGGGCAATCTCATAGAGTTGCTGAAATAAAAGCACTTAGACAATCCAAACAAAGGATTTTGTAGACCTTCCCCTGAGGTAGAAATACCCAGGAGCATTAGCCCACATTCATACTTTGCAGATTAGAAAAGCATGAATTGAGACTGGTGGACACCCTGGTTCTCAAGCTATGGTGGGCTTTTCTTCCTGCTTCCATTCTGCCAGCTGCTTTGTTGCTGACCTGCCCCTTAGCCTCTGGATTTGGGTGGGGCTGGGGGCTGGGGGCAGTAGGGAGATGAAGAGGGATGGCATGGACAGCATTGCCTGGGGGATGATGTAGCCAGTAAGAGCTGCTTCCAATAATCCTTGGGTGGAGTTGACAAGTATGGGAAGTGCACTGATGGGGGAGGTGGAGGGAGAGGGAGGGTACTTAGGAGGCAGTCACCTGAGAAGCAAGAGATGGGAGGGAGTGCCAGACACCCCAGGATCAAGAGCAGGGAAAGCATCATCCAATCCAGCCTTCTCCTTTTACAAATGAGGAAACTAAGGAGAGGAAGAGATTTACCTCAGATCATACAGGGAGGAAGGAGCCAGGCTGAACCCTGGGTCCATGTCCTAAAGGAATAATGTTTCTCAAGTGTAGGTCTGCCTCTGTCTCTTGATCCAGGAGTTTCAGTGGTGCCCTATGGCCTCAAGGATAAATTATAAACTCCTATGTCTGGCTTCCCAATCTGGCTCCAATTCATCTTTACATATGGATTTCTCATTCCTTTATATCCAGAGCTCTGTTCCAGGCAAATTGGCTTATGTGATGTTCTGAGAAGATAACATTTCATTTCCAGACACCATGCCTTTGCCCAGGCTGTCCCTTATACCTTGAATGAACTCACTCCTCAACTCTGCCTGACAGAATCTCTAGCTGCAATCAGAGTAGAGCTCAGAATACTTCCTAGAGAAGAAGTCTCCATCTCCCCAGTTTTCAGTGCTCCCCATTCCCCATACAAATATTGCATGCTCTTCTCTGCACATATGTTTCCCCCCAAAAGAAGGTAAGCTCCTGAGAGTTAGGGACTACTCCATCATCAGTGCCCAGCCCAGTGCCTGGCATTACACTGAAGTGAATGCCCTGTGTCCACATCATGAGATGCTGAATGGAGAGTTGGAAAAGAGCTGAGAGCCCCTTTGTTATCACATAAGATTCCATCATTTTACAGAGAAGGCAACGGAGGCCCAGGGAAGCTAGATGACTTAGCCAAGGTCACACGAGTAATATTAATAACTAAGGCTTCAACGTTTATGAAGCTCTTGACATATCTCAGCTGGTCCTCACAATAACCCTACATGGGAGGCGCTGTTATTACCCCCATTTTACAGATGAGGAAAATAAGTCTAGGGAGGTGAAGGGACTGTCCAGGGTCACACAGCCAGGATGTGAGGCAGAATGCGAGGCAGAATGTGAACCCAGGTCTTCCTGACCACAAGTCCAGCCCCTCTCCCTTGGGCCACCTGACCCTCTGTAGCTAGTAAGTGTTAGGATTGAGATTTGAATCCAAGTCCTTTGACCTGAGGACCAGAGCTTTCTGCTGGAGCACAGTGTAAGCACCACCCTCATCGATCCTTGCTCTCATTCAAGGTCTTCAAAGTACTTTTTATATGTCAGCCATCTGATCTTCACAATAACTCTGTAAGAGTGGTGTGCTATCACTATCCCCATATTCAGATTAGAACACCAAAGCTGGGAGCATTCACCAATGTGCCCAGCATCACACAGCTGGTAAGGCAACGTTTGCTGCAGGATTCATACTCAGATCTTTCTGACTCCAGGTCTGGCACTCTATCCAGTGTGCCCCCAAGTTAAAGTCCAAATAGGGAGGCCAAATTGTCAAGTGACCACTAACCACCTGGGGCTTGTTCACTTTAGAGATGAATCTGGATCCCCACGAAATCTAGATGGAGATTCATGGCCCATGCATGGGCCTTGGCTAACTTCCGTTACCGATTCTCCTTTCCAAATGGAATCTAGGTGTGTAGAAGATTTGTCCTCAAGGCTGCCTCACTCCCACAGACACCTCCCCCAGCCTCCTTCTCATTGGTGCACCCATTGAATAAAGCAGTCGCACTGGGGTTACTCTGATGCTGGAGCAAGCCCGTTTCCACTGGAGCAAGTTCAGACAGAGGAGAGGGACACACCCAGATATACACCCAGCCCCCCAGATCACTCATGCGGTCAGGTTGGGGCAGAGCCCTGCACATGGGCATGACCCGGTGGTTACAACATGCTTGGCTCTTGAGAGCAGTTCTCATGACCAAATCCAAGGGGCGATGCACAGCCAAGTCCCAGAACTGGAGAATAAGGGTGGGAGAGGGGAAGAGTGTCCCAACCGAGGTGACTAGAAAGAGGAGAGGCTAGGGGAAGGAGAGGGGCGTGCAGACAAGCCTCTGAAGCAGTCTGCACAAGTTGGGGGGGGGGGGGAGGGTGTGGTTGTGCCAAGAGCCGCACACCTCTTCACTTGATAGGGCTGGGAATTGGAGGTGGTGTGAAGGCTGAATTAAGCTGCCTTGTCTTTTGTATGAAATCCTCGTGACTGGTACTTATATTACGTACAGAGCTTCCCAGGGTTCTTCCATTCACATCTGATCCTACGTAGGCTCGATGAGGTACTGAAGGCACTATACGCCCATTCTACAAATAAGGGCACTGAGGCTCAGAGGTAAAGTGATTGTGCCTTGGTCACACACCTAGGTCCCTCCTGGCTCCAAGTCCAAGACTCTTCCCCGTTCACCACACCATCTCTAAAAAAGCCCTTCTTCCATAAACGCCAGTCTTTTGGTCCCCGCCTCCTAACCTGCGGTTCCTGAATCTTTGTTTTCAATAAAAATTTTGCTAACTCTATTTTAATCTATCTAACCATGTGTTTTCTGTTCTGCACTTGTATACTTAGGACCGCGGCCCTGAGAACAGCTGGAGGCTTTGCCCGCTGTATACAGTGGATAGAGAAGAATGAATGTATGCAGAGTCGGGGAGATCTCACTCTGAAGCAGATTGGAATCTTGCTTCACTTTCCAGCTGCACATTTCCGGGCAAGCCGTTCCACCCTCAGCCTCAGTGTGCTCAGTATCTATAGAATGGAGATAATAAAAGGACTTACCTGTCGGGGCTATTTTGTTTATAAAATGCAATCAGAATTTTTGGAAAAGGCTTTTGCAAAACTGAAAGTGTTTAGAGAAGTGTTTCCTGTTGCCATTACTGTTATTATTATACTTTCTATCATTAATCAGACAACATAGCAAAGGGGTTAAGAAACACTTCTGAGGTGTCCAGGATTATGGAAACCTTCATGGTCTTATTTAGCAATCACAGAGCCCCTCCACCATTGCAAACTCTATGTACGAATCTGTCCAGGGACAGAACACATGTAGGGGGCTTTGACAACCTGAAAGTATTCTATGAGTGCTAGCCGCTGCCATCATCACTGCCACCACCATTGCCACTGCTGCCACCAACTGCCACCACTGTCACTCCCAATGCTACTGCTGCCACCACCACTGCTGCCACCATTGCTACCAACTGCCACCATCAACTGCCACCACCATTGTCACTCCCACTGCCACCACTATTGCCATTACTGCTGCCACCACCACAACCATCATCATCATCTTCATCACTTGTCATTTGTTACTTGTTTCTAGTCACTTCTCCTTAATCCCAAGGGTTAGCTGCAGAGGTACAGCTATAACAATTACCTATGCAAGTGCCAAGAGAAGACACCTGTTAATCAGGGAATCTCAGTGTTGGTCAAGTGGAAATTGGCATTCAAAGCCATTTATAGCCTAGCTACCTCCTCCCTTTCCAATCTTCTTAGGCTTTACTCCCCACCACGTACTCTTCAGGCCGGTGACACTGGATTCCTGCCTATGCCATGAACAAAATCCTCCGTCTCTTAGCCCCGGCCATTTCCTCTGGCTGTCCTCCGCGTCCAGAATACTCCCCCTCCTCACTCCAACTGTTGCCCTCCCTGGCTTCCAGTAAGAATCACCTAAACCCCACCTCTTACAGGAAGCCCTTCCCAAACCTTCTTATTTCCAGGGATTTTCTGCTGCTCATTATCTCCTCTTTATCCTGTATGCACTTGTTTGTATATGGTTGTTTTTGGGTTTTTTTTTTTTTGCATTTAGACTGCATTAGACTGCATTTTCCATTAGACTGCAAGCTCCTTGAGGGCAGAGCCTGGCTTTTGCCTCTTTTTATATCCCTAACACTTAGCACACCACCTGCCTCGTAGAAGGTGCTTCATAAATGTTTTTTGATCAGTTGATTGGAAAGGGAACTGCATTTCCAGTCAGAATACAAGGGTTGGAATCCCATCTCTCCCACTTCTTCACTAAGTGTTTTGGGACAAGACCTTCATTCTTGGAACCTCGGTTTCTACATCTGGAAAATGAGAGTAATAAACCTGGCCTTCTTACTTCAGAAGACTGCTATGAGGATTAAGTAAAGGAATAAATGAAAGTTTTGCTTGCCTTGATGTATGGTGAAGGTCACAGACATCTACATCTCCTCACAGGATCACAGGGATGGCAGAGTTTTTCCATAGAAGAGCCTACCTCTGTATTCAAACTGATCTGCTCTGAACCTCGTTCAATGTGCCTGGTAAAATGTTCAGTCTTATGGGGAAGGGGCAATCTGTGCTGATACTTCATAAAGCAAGAATTCTTAACCATGCTTATATCATGAGCCCTGAGGCGATCTTGTAAAGATTCTGGAACACTATTCTTAAATGCAGAAGTTAAACCAATTGCATCAAAAAGTAGCCATTTTTCAAAAAGTCCATGCATCACAGGTTAAGAACTCTTATCATGAAGGAATAGTCCAAAAAACCATTGGAGAAAAAGGGACAAGCTCTTAGAATCAAGAGGAATCCAAGGTATAACTGATGACACACTGCCATCGCCCAGACTCTACAAATCAGCTATCAGGCTAAGAATAGATGTGCCAATACAGAAATAGCTAACTGCTTTGTTGAGTATTAAGGAAAGTTGAACCAATGTAGGTATTTGACCATGCCCACCTCCCTTCCTTTAATCCCTGCAATTGTCCATTTAGACATGGATGAGACATCATGTCATGCACTGCCTAGCACCAGCCTCTTCTTTGATTTACATGAGAGGAAGCTGAGGTCCAGGGAAGTTCAAACCACTTGCCCAATGTCAGAAAAATCAGATGGTGCAGCATGAGAAGTGAGGTGCTCTGCCTCCACATCCAGGGCTCTGTCAAGCATAACTACTGTTTCAATCAATCAATGGATCAATTCGTTATTATTTAATTAATCCATTAAACAATGATCCCATTATATGCCAGGCACTTTGGAGGAAGGGGGTGCAGAGAATAAATAACCCCTAACTCCAGGCCATGTATTTGATCTTCTGATAAAAGAGAAAAGTTTAGATGGCTGATGGAGTGACTTTTCCCAGTCGCCTGGGATTTCATGGGGAAGTGGAAACTCTTTGATTCATATTTCCCTGATTGTTCTGGGAACTTTAGAGACAAACTCAAAGAGCAGCCTTGGTGAGATTTGTCTACAATGATGAGTCAGATGGTGATCCTGAAGAACGGTGATTGCGCTGGGTCCAGCGCTCAATTCCTCTGCAGACGTTTTCTTCCCGTATTCATTTCTCTGACATAGTAGAGTAAGTGCTGAATCCAGTGCCTCAGGAGGACACAGGATTCTCACAGGCTCTGTCCAGTCCTTAGCACTGTGCCTGGAACAGCAGATCCACTAATACATGCTTGTTGACTGACTGATGAGGGGATTTTAAAGTAGAATTGGATAGACTGGAGTGGGAGATCAGTCACTGATGAATGACTCATCACCAACAGACTGGTCACCAGGTCATGGTTTCCTTTCTTGGTCATAGCAATTTTAAAAAGGACAATGCCCTAATAAACAGAGGAGCTTTCATTTGTCTTGATAGAAAATGCCAGTTTTGACAAATTTATACATTTTCTAAAGAATGAGAGAGGCCTTGAGTTTCCAGAGATACCCTATGTGAAGGAATTGATCCAATGGAAATGGAAATGAATTGCTGTTGGGCACTTGGACTCCAACATCCTGAAGACAGGGCACACCCATAAAGGAGAGGCCCAGGATGAGTCAGCACTGTCTTTTATCAAGACTACCTCGCATTTCCTCTTCGTATAATATAGCTTGTAGGCATGTGGTCATTTGCATGGTGTCTATCCCATTAGACCCAGAGCTTCATGAGAGCGGAGACTGATTCTGTTGCGTTGGTTTTGCCTTTCTCTTTATCCCCAGTAGATGTTTAATTGGTGCATCTTGATGATGGTGGTGAGGACAGGAAGAATGCTTTTTGGGTGGCAATTAGGTGACCCATATCCCAGTTTCAAGTGTGCTGCTAAATAAAAAGAAGAAACAAAATCATAGTTTCTAGATTTCCTCTTTAATTCTCCAAAATGGCCTGGAGAGGAAAGCAAAGACATAATTGTTGGTCTGATGTACTGTATGGGAATATGAGATCCATGCTGGGCAATAGTGTCAAGGCCAAGGTCAGACTGACAGCTGGAAACCACTTCAGACATAAGTCCAACCCCCTTGCTTTTAATATGGGGCAGCTGGAGCTGCTAGAGGAGGAATTGCCCAAGGTCGCCGAGCTACCATCCACGCTCAACTTCTCCGATTTCAAACCCTCTCATCTCTCCACATTCATCACCCCTTTTAAGGGGTCTGTGGAACTTTACCTGGTTAAGCAATGGAGAAGAAAGAGCAGCATTTAAATGGGCCTAAAAAGAGGCAGATGGAAAGAGACACACAAAAATACAGAGGTGGGGAGGGAGAGAGACAGAGAAACAGATGGAAAGTGGGACAGAGATAGGGAGATAGAGAGATAGAGTGAGGGGGAGACAGAGCCAGAGCCAGAGGAAGAGAGTGAAAATGATTAGCGGGAGTTTGTCAGAGAAAGACAGAGACAGAGAGGGATCCTTGAGAGGAGGAACGTATTTTTTTTTCCCATTTTTGTCACGGCTGCTGCTGGATAGCATGCTCTAGCCATTAGACACTTTGGTACATGCTCAGTTCAATCCAACAAATGCCTAATGCCTTGTAGAAACTTGGTGCTGCAGAAGCTTGGGAGGCCACAAGATCATGGCTTGGTGGTCAGCCTTCTTGAAGTCTAGCCACCAAAAGGAGGACTGATGTCAGATGTCAGCTGGTGAGATGGACACATTGCATGAGGGCTCTTTGAGGACAGGAGGGAGGCATGTGTTTGTGGGCAGTAAGGAGGCAGCCAGTAGACAGGGAGAGATTGATGCTCAGTGGGAGAGTGGCTGATGGAAGGTGAGGAC
This sequence comes from Pseudochirops cupreus, assembly GCA_028627135.1. Taxonomy (NCBI): domain Eukaryota; kingdom Metazoa; phylum Chordata; class Mammalia; order Diprotodontia; family Pseudocheiridae; genus Pseudochirops; species Pseudochirops cupreus. Next base: position 203,589,284 of record CM053583.1, read on the forward strand.
TGCTGGAGAATGTGGGAGGAAAGGGAAAGACCCCTGTCCATGCAGAGGGGTCTGCCTTGGTGAGAAGGGCCACCGTTCATGAGAGACACGAGTGAAGGAGATGGTGGGTGGAGGTGTCTGGGTGATGAGATGAGGAGACGAAGATAAAAGGTTCCTGAGGAGTGGCCTTGTTTTTTTCACTGAAGTCTGAGGCAAGGGAGGTTAGAGCCAGGTTAGGAGGGATTTTAGACAGCAGGCTGAAGAGGTTGTGTTTTACCATTGAGGCTTTCGGAGCAGAGAAGTAACATCTCCAGGCCTGTTTTTAAGGAAGGGAATCTCCTGCCTTCCTATAAGATCAGTTCCTGAGGGCAGCTCTCCTATTTTACACACACTTTCTCTCTCTCTCCTGGTGTCAAGCCGAGGCCGCTGCACACAACCCAGGCCTGTATACATATGTCCCAGAGCCCAGGATCTTCCTTCCTCTTTCTTCCTCTTCCCACTCAGGCTCCATTTCTTATCGCACCCCCTTTAGGAAGTCAGCAGGGGAGGGGACAGGTTAAGCATTTTTAAAGGCAAAGGGAAAGCTTTGGTTAAGTGTAGCTACAGAGGACTGGGTCCCATCCATGTAGAGAGGGGCCCCCATGTTAGGAGGGCTTGTTATTCTGTGTGTGGCTCACAGGGAGGGATCCTCTTCTCCCCCACTGGATAGGACTGGGTTCCCTCTAACTTTTGATCACTTGGTCATTTCTCAGAAGATGGACCCAAGCTCCATATCCAAGGTTTGACCCCTTTCCCACCACATACCAATCCATAATAAGCACATGCAGGAAACAGCAAAGAATCCTATTTAGCTAAATCATTTTTGTTCTTCAATTGTGTTCAATTCTTTGTGATACCATCTGAAGTCTTCTTGGCAAAGATCCTAGAGTGGTCTGCCAATTCCTTCTCCAGCTCATTTTACAGATGAGGAAACTGAGGCAAATAGGACCAAGTGACTTGCCCAGGGTCATACAGCTAATAAGGGTCTGAGGTCAGATTTGAACTCAGATCCTCCTGTCTCCAGGGTCAGCTCTCTATCCACTGCACCACCTAGCTTCCCCTATCCAAATCATAGCAAAATAGATATCAGAGAATGTATACGTAAGAGAATATGGGAATAAGGTAACTCAGCTCAGCTAAGAGAGAGGGTCCTGAATCTCACCCCAAGTCTAGGAATAGGGACGTAATAGAGACACTTCCCACTCCTCTCCTGTCTTCTCAGCCTCTTCCTTCAGTGACTTGAAGTGGGCTCATCATTGTCCATCTTCTCTCTTGAAGCTGGAAGCCAGTTATGCCTGGAGTATCTCTATGCTTGAAGAAGACTCAAAGGTTGATGAGTCCCCGGTGAAGGTGCTCCCACATGAGCCCCCAAAGGAGACTGAGGAGTCCGAAAGGGGAATGCAAAGAGATCAACCGAATGAGGGAGGGAGGGAGGGAGGGAGACAGGGAAGGGGAGACAGACAGACAGAGAAACAGAGACAAGAGAGAGAGAATGAATGAGAGAGGGGAGGGAGAGGGAGAGAAAGAGAAAAAGAAAGAGAGGGAGAGAGGGGAAGGGAGGAAGGGAGGGAGACAGAGAGAGAGAGAGATGGATGGATGGATATATGGATAGCTATATAGAGATATGGATGGGGGTGGGGGGATGGGATACATCTGGAAAGAAATGACTGGTTTCTATCACCTAAACAGTTGGGCAACATGGTGAGGTTCGTGGGATATTGTCTTGCTTTACTCAAAGATTACTCCTATGGAATGATGCGTCTTTAGGGAAGGGGGTCTTGGTAGATCTGATATCTGCAATGTTAAAAGGGGGAGAAAAGTAGAGAAGGAGTGAAGAAGCTAGCCTTCCTAATCTGTGTGTCTATGTGTGTGTCTGTGTGTACACACACACACACACATATATATATATATATATATACACATACATATAGTATATATGTATGTGTGTAGGTATACACATGTATGTATGTAAATATGATAATCTCAGAGTGAAAGGTACTTTCTTTCCTTCCTTCCTTCCTTCCTTTTCCTTCCTTCCTTCCTATGTCAAAGTGTATGTGAAATGCTTAGGAAGGTGCAGTGAGATAAGCCTTGCATTTGGACCTCAAGGATCTGGGTTCAGAGTCCTCCTCTGCTGTTTATCAACAGTGAGACCTTGGGTAAATCCATTCTCCAAATCTGGGTTAATTTTTCTTCTCTATAAAATCAAGGAACAGGGTGTGGGAGTGCTGTGATCTCTGGTGCCTCTCATCCCATGGTTTGTAAGTGGGCACCAATTTTGCCCAGCAATTTCCTGGAGAAAAGCCTGAGAGGTCACTGTTCCCACCTCTCCAACCCCACTTATCCCCTCCTTGCCAGGATTGTTGGTAGAAGCCATCTCACACCTGGAGAGCCTCATGGTGTTCCCATGAGCCTCTGCAGGGCACTACCTGGCTGCCAGTAACTGCTCCCCTCCAGCGCTGGCAGCTTCCAGCTGCTCCTGCTGACTGATGATGTTCATGCAAGAGACACCAACTCTCCCATTCTTGGCCTCTCCTGGCCTTGCTGCTTCTTGGCATCCCCTGTTTGCTGAGCCTCCTTGACTCACTCCACTCCCGGCCCCAGAACACCAAATAGGCACTCCTCTCTTTCAATTCTCTTACCTGGTGGTTGCCAAGAGGAAATGTCACCACTCACCTTTCTGGGGCACTCTCTGTCCCCAGATGACATGCTGAGGCCAAAGTGGCAGAAACTTTCCTTTGGGGAAAACAGGCTCTTAAGAAAAGCCAAGTGGAGCCCAGGCGTCCCAAGGGTATTTATGGGAGGTAAATGCTGCTGCTTTCTGAGCTGCCCAAGACCCCATCCGACTGCTTTGTAACATTGGCATTCCAGGTCTCATATCAGCTTCACCACAGTGCCATGAGATGAACAATACAAAGACAAGAGTCCCCATTTCACAGAGGGGGAATCTGCCAAGGGGGCAATACTCAGCCCTTAGAGCCTCCTTCTTCTTTGTCTGGAGAGATAAGAAGGACTCAGGGCGACCTAGTGGGAAAGGCCTCTGTGCTCCCACCGGGCCAGGCCAGGAGCACAGCCTTCCTGTGTCTGAGACATAGCTGCCTTCAGTCAGAGCTTTATTTTCTTTGGTCCAAGCCCTTGTGTGACCTTGAAAGGCAGCTGACATTGTCCCCCTTCCCACACAGCTGGCTATCAGCTACAGGGCAATTGTGGTGGACTGGAAGGGAGGAATCTCCCACATAGAGAGAAAGGAGCCCACCTGGCATTGATCATGATGTGCTCAGGGGAGGCCCAGGGAAAAATAGCCAATGGGCAGCCCTGTGTCCAGCATCCCAAGAGGACTTGAATAGGAGCCTCCCTACTGCTCCTGACATCCCCCTCTATGTGGGAAGAGAGGCTGCTGCTCCGCACCTCATTCTTGTCGGCACTCCTGTGCTGAGGAGATTCCCTTGGACAAGAGCCAAAAGGGGAGTTATGTCTTAGAAATCCAAGGTGGGGATGGAATCAGAACTCTGGGGAACCTAGCTCCCCTAACTGAGGGGATGGACAATTTCAGAGCAGTGAACTCAGGGCAAAGCAGGGAGCAGGCTGAAGACAGGGATTGGTGAGGTCTCCAGCTCCAGTGACCTCAGCTACAAGGAACACACACACACACACACACACACACACACACACATCCAGGAGATGGTCGGGGAGAATATATAGAAAAACATGGGAAAGGACCACATACTGTAAGAAATCATGGAGGGGTGGTCATCTGAACCAGTGGGGGGTGGGCCCACAAAGATGAGCTCAGGAGTCTGGTAGTGGTGCTGGTTCAGTTGTTTCAGTCCTGTCTGATTCTCCATGACCCCACTTGGGGCTTTCATGGCAGAGATACTGGAGAGGTTTGCCATTTCCTTCTCCAGATCATTTTACAGATGAGGAAACTGAAGCAAATAGGATGAAGTGACTTGCCCATGGTCACACAACTAGTAAGTGCCTGAGACTCTATTTTAATGTATAAAGAGTCTCCCTGACTCCAGACTCAGTGCTCTGTCCACTGCACCACCTAGTTGCCCCTGAGTCCAGGATGAGTCCATTGGCATAGAAAAATAGGTGTGTGTGTGTGTGTGTGTGTGTGTGTGTGTGTGTGTGTGCGCGCGCGCCCGCACGCAACACAGGCTGGTGCTGAAGGGAACTTGGAACTTCCTCTCTTCTCTACTACATATGTCAGAGACCTCAGGATAGGGTGGAGTGAGGGGGGATCCTGGAAGTTCTGTTTTTTTGTTTTCATCTTTTTCTCCAGGGGAGCCCTGCTAGGCTGGATACAGCCCAGATCGATCCTCTGCTCATGCCTACTGACCCCCCCCCCCACTCGTGGAATGGGAAGTTTCTGAGGCCATTCAGAGAAGACAGACACCTTCTTCCTGGATCCTTCTGACCCTTGCCTTCCCAAAGAGTGGTGCACTCCATGCTTTGGGACAGTGAGCCTTGGTTTTCCCACATTTGGATGCTATAACTTTCATGAACGTCTCTCAGTCAATGCTACTTCTTGCTCCCAAAGCTGAAATGACAACTTCAGTAATAGTCTCATGGCCAACCTGAACTTTGGGGCTACATAGTCATCAGTAGATACAGTCATCCAAAACCAAGAGCCCCCTCCCCAAACTACAATATGCAAAAACTCAATTTACTCACATCAGTAACAAAGGGCGATCATTGTATTGGAGGTGTAGTTACACCATAAATGAATATCTTAATTTCCACTGAATGGCAGCCAGACCCTGAGCTCGTGCTGAACACTGGGCCTTTTGTTGGGCTTAATTAGTGATAGGAAGCCAAGAGTGGCTTAAGATTATTTGGAAAATGCCAGTGAAGAACTCCTTCGAGTTAAACACATTCTCTGGACTAAACGAGAGCTTGAATAGTGGCCCTTCCTTAAATTTACGGTCAATTGTGTCTCATACACCAATGTGTCTTCCTCCTCATACAAACGGATTTCATCCCCTGGGAAGAGGCAGAGGGAGATGGAGGAAGAACAGGAGCCTTCAGAAAACCTGGCTCTAAATCCTGGCTTGTTCAGTCGGTCCATAAGCTCATCTATTGCTTCCGATGTGCCAGCCACTATGTTAAGCACCATGGGAAAAAGGAGAAAAGCATGGCCTCTGCCCTCCAGGAGCTCTCAGTCATCAGAATTCACCTTGGCACATTTCTTACTCTCCCTGGCACTCCCTTACTCTCCCTGAACATAAGCTCCGTCTTCAGCAAAAGAGAGGAAGTGGATTACATGACATCTTAGGTTCCTTCCAGATCTAACCTCCGAGACCCTGCAGTCCTGACAATCCGTGTTCCATTGGATCCCTTCCTTCTTCATGACAATGATAACAACAGTTAGACAACAACCTATGGTTTACAAAGAGCTTTGCATGTTAACTCATTTAGTCTTCACCATAAACTTAGGATATAGATAGTTATTATCCCCATTTTACAGATGAGGACACTGAGGCAGAGAGCAGCTAAGTGACTTGCCCAGGGTCACACAGCTAAGTGTCTGGACCAAGATTCAGACCCAGGTCATCAGCACTCCATCCACTGTCTCACATAACTGCCTGATATTGCTATATCAGCTCTACCGGCCATCCATTACAGAGTGAGAGGGAGCAAAGCTGTGATGGTCTGGGGGACATCAGAAAGCCATCCTGAGAAATTCCAGGCAGAAATTCAGTGGAAGAGAAAGAGAAAGAGTGAGGATTCTAGAATTGGAAAAAGTCTGGCTTGAGGTCTCTTCCAGTATTTTCTAAAAAGTCTGGCTGTGCTGGTGGCTGTTTCTCAAGTTCTTGTTGGCCCCACTGGCATGGCTGGGTCTGGGCTGACCTGACAAATCTGTCCTTGATTTGTTTTTGCTGCTCCTTGGATCCCACACTTGGTCTAAGTCTTCCTGCATCATGGAAAGCACTTATTTTCCCTTTTTTTGGTCACCTGGAGGCAGGAATGTTGTGGCATTCTTGAGCAACAGTGGACCAGAAACTCGGAAGAGAGCCTTGGCATGTACATGACTGAGGCACTTAGTCACTCTCCAAGGGGAGGGATGTTTGTGATTTAGGGGTCAGCCCGATTGCTACTGATGTGAACAGCATGAACAGAATTGTTTAAGAAATCATCACTTGGGGACCTAATGTCACCATCATCCCCAGAGGCACAGAGAGCTTCCCAGCTTCCTCTAAACTCTCCAGAGAAGAAAACTCCACAGCTGGTTGGGTACAGCAGAAAGGGCACTGAATTGTGTCTATAGAGACACAGGTTCAAGACCTAGCCAGCCCTGTCCCCCCACCTGCCCTTGGGTAAGTGCTTAACCTCTTCTGGTCTGCTTCTGGATCAAGTGGACAACAGAGTGGATTTGAGCAACCCTAGGTTCCCTTCTTATTTTTCTGTTCCATGATTTGTGTTCCCTCTTAGTTGAAACTAACTGCCAATGACTTCATCTTATATTGTTTCACTGCTTTCTGAATAAAGTACACACACTCCTGGAAATCAGTGGGCAAATGAGACATGGTCAATGGTCCCTAAGAGTAAAAATGATCTGACCAGTGAGAGGAGCAATGGAGGCAGAACCTAGACACCTGGGTAGGAGTCCTGGGCTCAGCACTGAGTACCCAGAGGATCTCAGACAAGCCAGGCTAGCTTTCTCAGCCTCAACTTCCTCATTTGTCAAATGGGGGGAATACTATGCACACCATCAACTGCTGTAAATAGCCAGGATTTATGAAGTACTTTAGGCTTGCAAAGTGCTTTCTGATTATCATTTCCTTTGATCTCATGATAACCTTGGGTAGTGGGTGCTATTATTGAGAAAAGGAAGGCTGAGGAAGCTTCTGTGACTTGTCCAGGAGCCTATAGCTGGGAAATGTCTGAGACAAGACCTGAAGCCAGCTCTTCATGACTCCTGGTCTAGAGTTTTATCAACACCTCCTCCACTAGCCCTACTCACCTGGTAGGGCTTTTGTGAGGAAGGAAATAAGATAAAGATACTTTAAGACATTATGCAAATGGAAGAGCTGTAGGTGGTAAGTACTTGCCCAGGCCACAGCTTCCAAATTATTGCTGGTGTAAGGAAGTCATTCACAGACTAGGGCTTCAGAAAGTCTACAGAGGAACTTGGGAAAGTTCCCTGAGACAACCGAAAAAGGTAACAGCTTTGTAGCTAGTAACTCCCATAACCTAGAGGCCCCTAAGACTGGCCGTTGCCCCAAATCCTTAGCCCAAGAGAGTTACTGAGGAAATATAGTCATCGGACTTCTGGGCGCAGATAAGACTGTAGCCTCTCTGATGCAGTCACTCCCTCTGATGAAGCAAATCGTGACAAACCCCCCCCCCCTTTGCCAGGCCATCCTGAGAGATTCTACTTCTTGTCCTTCTACAAACCCTACACAAGAGGAGGTGCCTCCCTCAAATTTCCTTGAAGTCTTGGGCTGTTCAGTAATAACCCTTCTACCCCAAGAGTAGCCATGACTTTACATTATAGACCCCTTCCTCTTGGAAGCACTAAACTAAAGGAATGGAAGAAGATGAATGCCAAGTCCGCTAGACTTCCAGCACCCACCTTGGGGACATGCTGTTGGGATTGGTGTGAGCCCATGTTGAGCCTCACCACCATCTTCCTGTGGAAACCCCTCTCCCCCACACACATCCTCTTTCCAGCTCCTAGTCTAGGAAGAGGAATCAAATCAGCAGTGCTATTGTCCTAGAAAGACTGTGATGACCTACTCCCCAGTGGGTCCACTCAGCATCTCTGTGACTTTCCAGACCACAAACCTCCTCCCTGGCCACCACGCCTCCATCTGTGTTATCTCCCCCTTTAGAATGCTTGTGTTTGTATTTGAAAACCAATACTACTACCACTAAAGCCCTTAATTAATAAATACTCTTTCTTTTGTTCACTCATTCACTTATTTTTCTTTTCTGCCATTACCAATGCATGGTCTAAATGTCCATCTGAGAACTCTGCCCTTTTCTTTACTGTTTTCTCTAACCCTCACCTGCTGGGAAGTTGGGAAGGGGGCAGGGAGGCTAGGAAAGCCCACAGAAGAAAGGAGCTCTTCTTTCCTAATAACAGGGAAGAACAGATTCGCCATTCCCATGTAGCAGTTAAAGGCACTCACTGCATATGCAGAGCAAGCCATCAGAGAATGGCTAGTCCAATGGAAACTATGCAAGTGACCACCCCTGATGCCTGATGGGTTTTTAATCTGTCTAAAGAATGACTTTGGAGGGACAACTAAAGTCCTCATCACCAAGAATCTAACACCAAATGTGTACAAGGTCCATACAAAGGCAAGCCTACCGAGAGCTTATGTTCTACTAGGGGAAATATAACAGAGGAATGGACATCTGTGGATGAGGTAACAGAGGTAGAGAGGGCTCAGTCACATCTCTGGGATTAGGACCTGCTTTCCCCAAAAGGTGCTAGCTCAGAGGTGGGGAACCTGTGGTGTTCTAAGTCCTTGGGTGCAGCCTTTTGATTGAATCCACATTTTACAGAACAAATCCTTAGATGAAGGGGATTTGTTCTGTGAAGTTTGGATTCAGTTAAAGGACCACATTTGAGGAGCTGTAAGGCTTCATAGGGCCTCAAGGCTGCAGGATCCCCAGCCCTGCTAGCTGAACTTTGAAGACAGAAGACCCAAGCACCAACTCCATAGAGTTTAAGGAAGGCATCTGTGGATGCTCTGCATGCTAAGCAGGCCCCTTTAGTACTGCCCGTCTCCATCACCATTTTCCAGTCAGACATTCCCTCCCTACTCCACATCATAAGATTATGGCTGTTTGAAGCCAGAAAGAAAAAAGAGAAGTAGAGAGGAAGGGAGGCAGAGAATTAGATTTTAAAGCTGAAAATGCCCTTTGATGCTTGAACATTTAACCTAAGAGGACACTGAGGGCCAGAGACGTGCCTTCCCAGAACCACACAGCTAGCCCATAGCAGAGCAGAAACTAGAACCTAGGTCTCCGGGCCTTTTTGCCACACTTACACACGACCTCTTACAGATCCCTCACACCAGGGTCCCCCACAGCCCATGCCCTGGGTAACATAAGATGGTTAAGAGCTAACTCCTGGAACCCCTCAGCCTAGCTGCCACCTGGAGGCCTGGCCTGTCTCACCTGTCTGGAATGCAGGGTGGATGGGGTAAAGGAAGGAGTGAACCATTGGGACTGTCAGTTGGCCACCGGCACCCCTTCTCTTTGTGCTTGTAAACATGCCCTTGGGCTATAAAATTCAGGGCACACCCAGGCCAGGAAATAGAACAGCTCAGTCAAAAGGTGGAAGTGCCAGTCAGAGCTTGCAGCTGAGCAGGCAGCTCTGCTCACTTGGCTGAACACACGTCTTACGGAGAGAGGGCACGGGCCAGGGGCATCCAGGGAACGTCAGAACTGAGAGGGACCAGGGATATCTAGGCCATCCAACGCCAGGGAAAGAACTCTCCTAAGGTCACAGTAACTCAGAGCTGTGAGAGCAATCCAATCCCTTCAGCATTTATTAAACATCTGCTGAGGGTAAGGCACTGTACCAGGCACTGCAGATACAATGACAAACACAGAATAAATAGCAGAAGTTGAACCCAGCACTTGTGAGTCCAAAATTGGGCCTCTTTTCATTGCACCATGCTGCCCTCTTGTGGCTAAATGACCCGCTCTTCCTGAAATCCTAAACAAGGACCAAGTACCTAACAAGATGCCCATTCCATTCAAAAGAAGAGAGTCAGAGCCAGAGTCAGACACACAGAAACAGAGACACAGAGAGAGACAGATAGAGACAAAGACAAAAAGAAAGACAGACACACCCAGTCAGAGACAGAGAGACAGATGGAGAGAGAGGGAGAGAGAGCAGGGAGGGAAGGGGAGAAAGAAAAAGACAGAAAGAGGAAGAGAGAAAAGGGAGAGGGACAAAGAGAAAGAGAGATGCAGAGGGACAGAAGGAGAGGGAGGGAGTAGGTGTAGAGAGGGGGAAAAAGACAGAAAGAGACAGACAGAGAGATGGAAAAAGAGAGGGAAGGGCGAGAGACAGAGACAGAGAAAAAGACACAGAGACTAAGATACAGAGACAGAGAGAGAACTCAAAAGCAGAGAAAGCTGGGAATGGGAAAGAGGCTACAGAACAAAAAAGGTAAGTGTTTCTAAAATGACAAGGGTCCAAGGATGTTCTTTCTCTATCACTTAGACTATCAACACTAGAACTGGACCTTAGAGGGCAAGTTCAGCTCACCCATTTCACAGAGGAGGAAACTGAGCCTCGGAGAGGGGGAAGGACTATCCCAAGTTCACAAAGGGAGAAATGACTGAGTCAGGATTCAAACTCACATTCTCTGGCTCAGATGCTGTCTCTCCACCATTCTGAGCTTGTCCTGTCTCAGGCTACCTGGCTCTAGAGGTTCTTTGGAGAAGATAATTCAGCTGGTCATGGATTAAAAATGGCAGGAGCCATCTCCAATGCCAATGGGCAGATGGAGAGCCAAAGCAGAAAGTCTTTCTCAGGCTCCCCCTGCAGTAAGTGACAGGAAGAAGGGCAGGAAGTTCTGCTGCTTCATCCCAGGGCTCTTTACACAGCTCCAGGAAGTTATTAGATATTAATTGGTGGCTTTAGAAAGACATATAGGCTGCCAGGGTACTTGATTAAATGTCACACTAAGAGAATTGAGCCTGGTGCCTGGGGCTTGAGCAGTCACAAGATTTCAGAAAGGAAAGGGATCTTACAGGTCATACCTGAGAAAGCATCTCTTTGTATGAGCCGACACTGAGCAAAGAAAGAAAAACCTCCCTGAAGAAAGATGAACATAATATTGATATAGTATAGTAAATTCATGATGTTATATTCAACATACCATATTCACTGAATATAGTATAATGCCATACAATGATATGATCCAATATTATGTGAAATGATGTGATATAATAAATTATTTGCTATGATACAATATAGTATAACGTAATATGTTAGACCACCATACAAGAAAGACACAAATGAGGCTAAACCCTGGGTAATTCTAGTGAACCTTCCTGGTCCCCAAGAAGAAATGAGTAAACACCACCCTCCTTTAAGAATAGAAGTGGGAGCCTCTGGGTATGGAATGGTGCATACACCATCAGACACAGTGACCCCATTACTTGGTTTTACTTGACTGTCTTTGTGACCAGGAGGGGCCCATTTGATGGTTGTGGTGATGGCATACATTAGGAAATCACTTCAGTATGAAAACAAGGAGTATCAATCACACTTCTGAAAAGGTTGCCTCCTCCCGCCCCCCCCCCACCAATATATTTGACCATATGACCATTCAGCCTTTGCTTTAAGACCTCAGATAAGAGCTGATCTCTGATCCAGAGAAGCAGCCCATTGCAAGGGAGGGGCACAGTAAGCCTTAATCTCCCGGTGATTTCCTCCTAGCTCTGTCCTGGAGAAGCAACAACAATCAAATTCTCTTTCTCTTGAGTCTTTCCAAAACTAGGAGACAGCTGTCCTCCCTACCCCCAAGGTTTCTATTCTCTACTGATTAATAAGCATTTATTAGTAGTTACTCAGCATGCTGGACCTGCTCTAGGTGCTGGGGGTATAAAGGCAAAGACAGAACAGCCTGCACTTTCTGGGAGCTGCCATTCAAATGTGGAAGACAACACACACACATCTCCAGCTATGCCAAGAGTTCCTATGGAGCAGATACAAGGTCAAGTCCTGGGGGAGAGGTCAGCAAGGGAGGGAACGACCTCACGCAGAAGGTAGTGCTGGAGCTCAGTCAGGAAAGGAGCCAGGGATTCCATGAGGCAGAAGCAAGGAGGGGGTGCCTTGTAGACTTGAGTGTCAGTCTGGGCATCACCAGGAATGCCAAGGATGGGAGGTAGACAGTCGGGTAGGAACAAGAGGAAGCCTCTGGCTGGACCCTAGAGTACAAAGACAATGGTAACGTGGAAAAGGGAGGCAGGAGGCAGGATGAAGGCTGGTTTGGGAGAACTTTAAAGGTCAAGCAGAGTGAAGATTTGTTATTTTATCTTAGAAATAATGAAAGTCACTGGAGTTTACTGAGTAGTGGGGATGGGGGGGTACAGTTTAGTAGCATGACTAGATTAACCCTTTAGGAAAAGCACTGAGGTAGTGAACGTTGGGGCAGCTAGGTGACACAGTAGATAAAAACCCTGGGCCTGGAGGCAGGAAGACTCCTCTCCCTCAGTTCAAATCTGGCCTCAGATACTTACTAGTTGTGTGACCCTGGGCAAGTCACTGAACCCTGTTTGTTTTAGTTTCCTCATCTGTAAAAGGAGCTGGAGAAGGAACTGGCAAATCATTCCAGGATCTCTGCCAAGAAAAGCCCAAATGGGGTCATGGAGAGTTGGGCATGACTAAAAATGACTGAACAACAATGCTGAACAACTGAACTAAACAAGCCCAGTTTCTTCAACTTCTCCTCCAATGACATGCCCTTGAGTCCCCTCGCCATCTTGCCCCAGATCAGTCCCAGGACCGCTCTGCACTCTCAGGAATTATTGCGGGACATGCCACCTCCCCAGCTTTTGTTTTTGTGGGTTATATCTACTGATATTTGGTGCATCACATCACAGGAATATGGGATCAGAAGAGCATGGCTCTGGAACCAGAAGGCTGGAGGTCATCTAGCCAACCGTCATCATTGTACAGGTGAGGAGACTGAGGCTTAGCAAAGTAGCCACACAGACAATGAATGTCAGAGTCTAGATTAGAACTCAGGTCTGTGACATCTAGGTGACTGAGCTTTCTACCATACCCCTCTCACCATCTTCCTGAGGTCCTTCATGAAATGTAGAACTCAAAACTGAGCATTTGTTCCATCGCTCCCGAGATTACCAGCCCAGGGCTTAGCTAAACAACAATTTCCTCTACATTATTCCTGATGAGTCACCCTTCATCTTACCCTTGGGACCTTAGAGTGCCAGGTAGGTCTCTCCCCCTCCCCCACTTCATTTGGAAGGTGGAGAAAAGTAGGCCCCTGAGAGCAAAGAGAACTTAACGTGAATTCACTGAGGGAGGTGAGCAAAGTTGGGACCAAGCCTGCTCTCCTGCCTGCTTCCTGGTCCAGTCCTCTCCCCAGGTGTCAGCACATGCCTCCCTGGAGACCCTCTAGACCACTCTCTCTTCCTGAACCTTCTTTCACTTTTCCTGTGTCTTTGTATGTGTCTCCTGCCTCTCCCACCAGGTTTGCTTTCCTCCCTCCCTGCTATGGCCTCTGGCAGCTTCCTCCTTGCCCCTCACACCTGCCTTCCTCAGGGTTTCGAGCCTCCCTAAGTTACTGTCACTAGAGGGCAATATCACCACATAGACTTGCCCATGACCATGAGAGTCGGTCCAGAAGCAGCTGAAGGCCGTGAACCCAACACCAGACACAAGCTAGCGCTGGCTCCGGAAAGGAACCAAGCCTGGACACAATGAATATCCAATGGGGAGGCCAGTCCTCCACGCTTGTACCACCAGAATGAAACAAAAGCTTCCCAGGTCTGGCAAAACATGGCCAAGTTCCATGGTGCAGGCCAATCCCTTCCCTCTGGGATGTCCTCTGGTTCGTTCCACACATTTAGGTGTCTGCTTAACTCCAGGACTTCTCGAGACCCAAGGCAACCCCCCCCCCACCCCCTCCATTAGACCAGAGGAGCTAGACACGGAAGGGGCCAAA
>CM053583.1:203603468-203655588 GCA_028627135.1 Pseudochirops cupreus
TGTCCAATTACTAAAGGCTGGGCTACCTTTGGAGAGCAATGATGCACAGTTTCTTACTGTTATCTTTACAGGGCTGGCAGTAGCTAATTAGGACACTCAGAACAATTGATTTAACTCCAGACCAACTGATGAGATTACATAAAAGGCACATAATAGAAACTGGCTTAAACAAAGGCCAAAGAAAGATTTTTACTTTGTTACTCCTTTAAGATTGTAAAGTTAACCTTGATTGAATTAGAAGAGACAGCTATTATCTGATAAAGAATGGGCCATATCTCCGGTGACCTTTAAATAAGACAGGACACACTTCCTAGAGGAGAAAACAAAGGACAGATGTAACCCTAATAAGAGGGAGTGGGGTGTGGAATCAGCTGTGGATTCAAGAAAGAATTAGGCCTGATCATCAGGAGTTGAGCTGCAGAGAGAACCAGGCCCAGGGAGCCCAGCTGAGTAACCTGACTAACAGAGATACTTGTATATATTGGAAAGGAATATAAGGATACAATGGGGGGGAAAAAAAGATACTGAAACTTTGCGTATGTATGTAACTCAATGCTACTGCATTCAGAGCATGTGCCTACTCTTCCCACTGACACTCCATGGATTTCTGGGAGACTGTGCCCCTAGTTTTAAGAAGGATGATTTGTAATTGTTCTTTTGACTAAGCCACGGCAATAAATGTTTTTTTTTTTTTTTTGCTTTTGACTAATTCTAATTGTGTCTATTGATAGACTGTTAAAGGTAGGTACACTGGTAGGGGCTCTTGAGCTATAATTTCTGGTGTTTGGTCCCACAAAGTGAGTACTTTGAACCCAAGGTATTAATCACCTTCAAAAAACCAACATAAAATCAGTGAGTGCCAAGAAATGGAAGAAGTCCAGAAGGGGCTGCTGTGTGTGTGTGTGTGTGTGTGTGTGTGTGTGTGTATGTGTGTGTTTAGCAGCTTTACCAAGCAAAACAGTTATATGTCACTCTGTTTGATTTTCTCTAGCTACTCTGGTTTTCCAAGGTGATAAACATAGTTAAGAGTCCCCAGTCCAGGGTTTCCCCTGCATATCCTTTTCTCCTTATTGCCTCTCTGACTTTGCTGGGAATGGAAACAGTTCACATTTCTACTTTTTCTGTCTTGGCTACAATCCCAGCAGAATGAGGTATAAAATGAATTTTATTAACTCCCTGCTGGGTTTATGAAAATATCTTACTATTCATCCAAGTAGGTCCTTCCAAGGCTATTACACCTTATCATGGAAGAAAACTAGAAATTGGATTGGTCAAGATACTCAAAGCCTTATAGGGAGATAGAAGATCAAGCAAGTAACATGGTCTAGAAGAGAATATTGGACCGGGCATCCTTCGAATCCTGCCTCAGACATAGCCATGTAAACCTGATCAAGTCAATTAATCTTGCTAATCAAGTCAATTATTCCCATCTTTAGAATGGGAATAAGAACAGCACCTACCTCAAATAATTGTGTGATTAAATGAGGAGTGTGTGTGAAGTGCTTTGCAGACCTTGAAGATTTGCCACAGAATGTGAGCTACTGGTATTATCATTATTATAAAAGTGTGAGATGTGGAGTTTATGAGCAAGATTCTGTCAGCTGGTGAAGAGTATGAAATGCCGAGTGTTCCCTGTTTCAGTGAGTTATCTTTAGAGAAAGATGGCAGTAAGCAAGGTCAGGAACACATTTCATCCTTAGTCACCGAACCCACTCCTCTGAGACAGACTACAAGAAAGGGAGAGGAGAGGAAATTTCTCATACTCTTGTATGAAGCAATACCTCTTCTTGATTGGGACAATTTTATTCATTGAAAGGAGACAGAAGCAAAAAAAAAAATTATATGGGGGAAAAAAGTAGTACCACAGAAAAGAGATTCACTCAAGGCAAAAATGGCAAAAGTATCCTGTTTCACAGCATCTAATTTAGATATGAGTGTTATGAGGAATTGGAGGATAGCTTAGAAATATCAGTACTAGAACCATTCTTTTCTTTACTATGGGACAATTGTATATTGACAACTTGTGGTTTGGCTAACAGAAATGTGGGTGTCAGTTTCTCACTATAAACTAGAGATGAATTATTACACACACAAGATCCTGCCTTGGAGTAGTAGGGTTGGTCACAACTTGACTTCCAAGTGAGTCTGGGATGATTTCTCAGAGCTGGGTCACAAAAAGATCTCAGAGTCATCTTCTGGTTGTCAGAGCTGATTAGAGGGACAAGATATGTTGGTCAGAAGACTTTTTTTGAGGAAAAGAAAAACTTTGATGCTTGGAAGAAAAAAGTGTTCTTCTTGGAAGAGATGACTGGAGAGAAGAGGGCAGATTTTGGTTTTTCCTTTTCCTGCAGCCTGAGAGATAGGAACTCCCCAGAGTCTAACTGAGGGAGCAGACATGGAAAGAGTTTTGCAGATCACATGACAGAGTCAGAGGATATGGGCTCAAATTCCAAGCTGAATAATTGCTAGTTCCGTGACCTCAGGAAAGTCATTTAACAACTATGGCCTTCCATGTTCTCATCTTTAAAATGAGAAGGTTGGCCTAGGTAGCCACTGAATCCCTTCCAGCTCTGAATCTGACCAATTTTGCTGAAAGAACATTAAAGGTGTCACACCTTAGAGAGAAAGGTTTTGCGGATCCAAGGCATTGAGTTTAGACTATGCTAAATGTACTTAATGCTACTTCAGGAGTCCAGAAGAAGAGAAGCCAGTAGGAAACAGGACAAAGAGCTTCTCCAGTAAACTAGAGCACACATTGTATGTGAAGAAGAGAGACAAAGCTTCTCAAGGATCACAGTCCACAATTGTGAGTTTCCCCCTGGCAATATGATTCCCTGCTTGAGTTCTGTTGTATCTCCTTTTCCTCCTCTCCCCTCTCCCCACAGGTAAGTGCACTGGGGGAAGGATGTATTTTGTTTTTTTTGGATGGAATGTTATATTATAGTTGCTGTTATTAATGTTGTCTTGCTTATAGATTTCATCCTGAGTGATTTTGTTAAATAGGAAGCACTCCAATGGGGGCTTAGGACCTACAGGTGTAGGGAGTAGGAGTGTATTATGCTCTCTCCTTCTCTTCCCTGAAACCACAAACACCAGAGTTACTTCAAAGAACCTGAGAGAGTAAGTTGTAGCAATATGGATCCTTCCCCCCCACACACACACACACACCCCACTATCCAAGTGATTAAATTTTGGATGAATGAGCCAACCCAGAAAGAGAAAAGAGGCATGGGGAAGCTAAGATGGTCAAGCAGGGAGCTTTGGCTCCTTTGCCAGCAGAACAACAGCAAATTCTACCTCTAGTCTCCTTGGGATGTCTAAGAAATCCTCAAGGGTTTGCATGACACTCCGTTAGAGGGAAAAATCAATGGTACAAGACAGACTGCCCCAGATGCCCAAATACAGAGGCAAGGGCAGAAGGGAGGAAGCAAGGAGAAAGACAGGGATGGCAGCAGGGAGCGAGGTAGCACAGGATGGATGCAGTGATGGAGGCTGGTATGCACAGGAAGACGTGGCTTAAACAAGGCAGGAATGAATAAAAGGAGGGACAGAGACAAGAATAAAGTGGAAGAGGAGATTGGAAAGGAGGAAGGAGGTGGGGCACAGAGCTCAGTGGTTCTTCAATGACTGCCCTCATCAGAGGCTGCTCTGAGCCAGACTGGGATAGAGGGGAGGACTGTAGGAACCATCCACCACAAGACACTGGGTGACTGAATTTCTTCAGAAAGGATGAATGAATTGGGTCTTTCATCTCCCAGGGAATTTAACATTTCCAGAGCCAGCCTCCTCCTCAGTGTCAGGCCCTAAACATGTGCCAACCCATCAAAGGCACACGAAATTTCTCTTCTTATGCTTTGCTGGGAAGTGTTGGGTAGGCAGGGCAATGGTGCACAACCTTTCTGTAGCTGGCAGCTTAGTTTCAAGAGCTAGGTAGCTATTGGTGCTGTGGATAGAACACTGGGCTTAGAGTCAGAAAGACTTTAGTGCAGATCTTGCCTCAGACACTTAAAAGTTGTGTGACCCTGAGCATATCACTTGATTTCTGCTTGCTGATTTCCTCACCATAAGCTGGGAATAATAACAACCTCTACCTCTGAGGGTTGCTGTGAGGATGCAATGAGATGAATCTGCAAAGTGCTTGGCACAATGGTGCTATATAAACACAGCATCATCATCAACAGCAGCTCCCCTCCCTGCCACAGACAGCTCAGGGTGCTCCTTCACGGCCCCCATTGAGAGCCTGGATCATTCCTCTGAAATCCCTGCCTTCTTGCCTCTGACTCTCTCTGATTGATCCCTTGCATTGGTGGATTTCCCAGTTTGAAGCTCTCCACACAGGGATCTCCCACTGGGAGAGGGGAAACTATGAGGGAGTTATTCCTCTCCCCTGGGAAAGGTCCTGGGAGTGAGGAATCCCACACTCTCACCTGCTGTTCTTGCCCTGCAAACCCCCCAGCTGCCAGCTCCCTTGTCAGGGCCAGGCCCTCCCCCAAGGAGGAGGATCCAAAGGCAGACACTGCCAAGGGAACCAGCTGGCAGGGTTTCCTTCACACTCAGGGATTTCCTTCATCTGCATCCCTTAGCAGATGGCATAGCACCGAGCCATCACAAGGCAACGTGCTCAGAGTGCTAATACACCGGAAGAAAAGAGATCACTCAAGGACATGGTAGGAATTGGCACAGGAAGGGGTCTGCAGGACCAGCATCCTTCCCCTGGACAAATAAGGCTCTGAGACTCTCCTCAAATGAAACCCGGGTTAAGTGGCAAAGCCAGAATTTGAAAAGCAGGTCTTGTGGAAGCAGCTTGGTATGGCAGAGAAAGAACTCTGGACTTGGAGTCAGGGTATCCAGGTTCAAATTCCCCAGCTGATGCTTACAGCAAAACCTATACATAAAAGCTTAGCCAGATCCCTTCCCCTTGTGAGCCTGTTTCCTCACTGCTATCCTTCTGGGCTCTAAGGTCCTTGTTTCACTGATTGCATTCACAGCTCTAATTCTAGCTTGCTTTCTCTTCCTCCTCCTTCCTCTGGTCACAGTCAATGGGACCCAGATTGGGTTCTGTTTCCCATGGAAACATGGAAGACAGGAAGCCACCTTTAATGCCTGAGTCAACCTGCTTCTCTCTTTTTAAAGACACATACATACCCATCTTTCATACGATGCTGGGCTCAGAATGGCGAAGACTTGGGCTTGATTTTTGCCCCAGAAGCTCACTAGTTCTATGACCCAAAGCATATCACTTAACCTTAGCCTTTGGGTCCTCACTGGTAAACTGAGGATCAAAAGGACCTCACAGGGTCCTTGTGCTGTCCAAAGAGATGTACATTGCTTTGAAGACCTTAAATTGCTCCATACATGTGTAGCACCCGAAACACCTTTATCATCATCACATCATCACCATCATCATCGTCAAGCTCAGAGGATGAAAGCTGTGAGGCTGAAGGACCACAACCCCACCTCACCCCCCAAATGTGCTTTCCTGTAGTCCTTTGGGAAATCGGTGGGGTCGGCTGTCTTGTTTTCTTCTCTTACCAGCTAACCATGGGTATATTTGACTGGCCCAGAGACATTTACTGGGAGCTTCAGGTGGGCTCTCTCCTGGCCTTCCATTGCCCCTGTTGACAGGAGCTTGTTGAGGAGACATTTCAGTTGTGTTTGATTCTGCATGGTCCCATTTGGGAGTTTCTGGACAAAAGTACTGGAGTGGTTTGTCACAGATGAAGAAATTGAGGCAAAGATCTGTAATCAGTGCAATCAGTGAAACAATGACTTTTTTATTTGTTCTCCTCACTCCCAGTCGCTCCCCAATCTAATTCATCCTCCAGACAGCACCCAAAGCAGCAAAGGCACAGGACTGCCAATCTCTGCCCACTTCAGTGGCACCCTGCTTCCTCTTGATAAAATGGGGTAAAGGAAAGAGTCAGAAGTCAGAGGCCCTGGGCCCAAGTGTTGCCCTGATACTTCCTGTCCAGGTGCCTTTGGGACAATCAAGTCACTTCCCTGGGCCTTACTTTCCTTGACCAGAAAAGGCCCCCGAGGTTCCTTCTACTTTCAGTCCTAAGAACTGACTCCACTCAGGTTAGTGTTTAAAGCCTTCACAATCTGAATTCAAACTGCCTCTCCACCACACACTCTACAGTAGACAAACTGACCCACTTGCTGTTCCCCAGTCTGAGTATTCCATTTCCCACCTCCATGACTTTGCACAGGCTGTTTCATTATGCCTGGAATGCTCTTCCTCCTTATCTCTGTCTTATTAGAATCCTCAGTTTCCTTTAAGGCTTAACTCAGGCTCCACCTCCTAACTTTCCCTGTTTCCTAAATTGTTAGACACTTTCTCCCTCCTCAACTCATCTTACTTTAATTTACCTATGTAAATATCGTATCTCCACCCTCAATAGAGCATAAGCTCCCTGAGGGCATCCATTGGTTTTCCTGTAGTCTTTGCCATCTCTGGGACTAGCAGGACTTTATGCATGGTAGGCATTAATACAAGCTTGTAGAACAAAGAAATAAATAAGTGTAGAGAGTGGCTGGAATTTAGATGAAACAGAAAAAAACGAAAAATGGCTTTCCCATGTCCAAGAGAGAAAACTCTTTAAAAATCAAGTTTTAAAAATAACATTTCTAATTCTTTTCCAAGAACCTTTGGCTAGTGCCTTGTCATCCTCTCAGGTCCTAAGGTCAAACAAAAAGTTTTCTCAGGGCAGTGGAAAGAAAAGGGCACCAGAAAGCACGACGCTGTGAGAAGCCACACGATGGACCCCAAGGGAAGCTGAGAGGCCCGTTGAGGGCATTGCTTTGTCCCTCAGACTGTATAGGAAGCTAAAAATGAAAATGTTCTGCTGGGGGGCGGGGGCTGGAGTTGTTTTCTCTGGGCTTTGATGAGATCTACCAACCAGTTTCCCCTAGTCACTCATAGACTACCTCATGATTTGAACCTTCAAGCCCATTGGCTTGGACTTGTGGGCACGAATAAGACAGAGGAGGAATTCCATGAAGTTTGTTTGGGCTGTTTGGGTCAGGATGAAATCTGACACTGAACAACAGTCAATTATATGCTACCCTATCCAAACTGGACAGTCTTCAAGGGCTTTTCCTTTGTTCTTTGATAGGCTTGGTGTAGAGTTCTCTGAGAAGCGAAAAGGGTCACAAAATGGATTGACTGAGCAGGTGCTGAATGAACTCAATGGAGGCTGGACATTAGGGGCATGGTCTATCAAAGGATGGGCAAGGGAGATGGAGATGGATGTGACACAAGAAACAAAAGGTGGCCATAAAAGGGGCAGAGTCAACTACCACTTCAGTGTCTGAAACCAGAAATGGGAATCAACTGAGGAAGAACAAGGTTAGATCCTAGGGCTGTGGGAGCACGGCTCTGAAGCTAGGAGGATCCTTAGAGACTGTTTCATCCCATTTCTTCATTTTACAGAAAAGGAAATAGAGGCACAGATATGCCAGGGATCACTCCGTTGGTCCAGAATTCTCAGGTCAGTTTTTGCCAGTAGATAGTATCCATGCCCAGGTTTCATTGTAAGTGCTTGTTTACCCAGAAAGCAATGGTTCTGGAGCACATCATCATCCTTCTCTGTCCTGATTCATCTGACCACCACAACCACCAAAGAGCTGAAAAGCTATTAAAAGTCAATTTGCTGAAATAAATTGCAGGGTGCTGAGTAGGAAACATTGTGAGGAATAGCAAGTTATTTTTTCTTATGCATTTAGTTGCTTTCATAGCACACATTAATCAGGCATTGATGGTTTCTAACTTTTTATATTTAAAAAAAATCCAGATTTTAAAGAGAGGTTCTTGGAATGCCTAGGGAAATACTAAGCAAAGTACAGCTTATATCAAATGGGGATATTTGGCCAAAGTCAGGATATCTAAAGTCACAGTCATGACCAATCATTGTGGAATAAATAGATGAAGAACTAGCACTAGCCACAGCGGGCCCCAAGTGCTAAAAACACAGGAGTACCACCATACCCTGCCAGGGAAACCTCCTAAACTGTGCCATGAGGAGATCAGTGGAGGTAGGGACAAGGACCCTACAATTGGTAGTACCCTGACTTTCTACAATTATCTTTTATCATTTTCTTCTAGATTCTTCACTCTAGACCAGGTGTGCAGAACCTGCTCTAGACAAACTTGGTCATTCTCCATGAGAGACGCTCAGATGCAGGGATCATGCTACCTTACTCACACTTTTCCTGTGTGCCAAGAATGTCTATCTTCCCTACTTCTTTTTCCCTGCCTAATTCTCTGTCCTTGAAAAACCAGGTTCAATGCCACCTCCTGCAGGATGTTTCCTTAGACTTTGTGCTTGGAAATTACTTTCTCCCTCTAATAGCACAAAGCACCTACTCTGCTGCTCTCTAAAGAATTGTTGTAGTATGATGTGTATTATAGCTGAGAGAGGTGGAAGCATTCTCTCACTGACTATGAACTTCAGAAAAGCAGGGAACATATCCAACCTAGCCTCTGAGTCTCCTTCAGGGCATGTCCACAAACCCAAGGGGTTTCATGGATGACTGCCGACGGCCTCCTTCAGCGCTAACACTCACAGATTCCTTTACCCTCATTTTCTGTAGGCTCACTCATTCATTCTTTCTGCTTGCATCCCCAGCGCCTAGCACACAGTAGATGCTTAATAAATATTTGTTTACAGGTGGATGGTGAACTATTAGGGAGCACGGCACCACAGAAAGCATACTGACTCGAGAATCATAGTTGTTGAGTTGTTTCACTCATAGCCAACTCTCTCTGACCCCATTTGAGGTTTTCTCAGCAGAGATACTGGAATGATTTGCCATGTCCTTCTCCAGCTCATTTTACAGATGAGGAACAGGGCAAACAGAGTGAGGTGACTTGCCTAGGGTCACACAGCTAGGAAGTGTGTGAGGCCAAATTTGAACTCAGGAAGATAAGCCTTCCTGATTTCTGGCCCAGCACTCTAATCTACTGTGCCAGAATTAGAATACTGAGGTTCAGTCCTCTCTTTGGCACATTCTACCTGTGTGACCTTGAACACTTAACTTCTCTTGGTCTCAGTTTCTTTCTCTGTAGGATAAAGTGGTTGAAATATATGGATTCTAAGGTCCCTGCAGGGTTTTGATTTATGATCCTATATTCCAGAGGAGTCATTGAGTGCTCAAAGTTCATTGGATCTAGGCACAACTTTGCTATCTCTCTCTTCCTTGCACCATCAACTTGGGATTCATGTGTGTGGATACTTTGTAAGCCCATATCCCAAGGAAACCAAAGACAAAATGGTGCCATATGCACCAAAACATAGCAAAGACTTGGAAACCAAGTAGATGACCATCAAATAGAGGATGCCTGAAAACATCAGGGACAATGACTACAATGAAATGTTACTGGACCAGAAGAAACAATAGCTATGAACAATTGAGAATATTATGGGAAGACATATGAACTGATACAGAGTAAACTGGAAGAAACTGGAAAATGATGTACACAACAATTGTAATTATGTAAATGGAAAAACCCAAACTGAATGGTGTGTAATTATGATGTCTGGGAAGTTCAACCCAGAGAAAAGAAAATGTTCATCTCTTCATTCTTCAAAGAAATGGAGGACCTCAGGGATGGAATATTGCATATTCTGTTAGAAACCAATTAAGTGATACTGGCTTTTTACTGAACTGCTTTTTCCCCCTCTTTCTTTTTAAGTCTTTTTGGGGAGGGTCTTTTTTGGAGAGGGGAAGGCAGGGCAATTGCCCAAGGTCACACAGCTAGTAAGTGTTAAGTGCCTGAGGCTGGATTTGAATCCAGGTCTTCCAGGGCCAGTACTGTATTCACTGTACCACATAGCTGCCCCTTCTTTTTAAATCTTTATGTGATGGGATGACTCTCTGGATAGAAGAAGGAGAAGGGAATAGAAATGAATATGATATGAAAGCAAAAGGTATCAATTACAAATTTTTTTTTTAAAGCAGTGTGGTCCATTTTAAGGAAGCTGTAACATCATTTTTTTTTTGGACCCTTTTGACTAATTTTTAGTCAGGAGGAAAATGAAGGGCAGGAAACACAGACATCTGTAAAGATGTAATCAGATACTTACTGGATTTAGGCATGAGGAAACTTGGCTTCAAACTCTGCCTGTGATTCTTGCTCTATATAACTAAGCAATCATTTTTTCCCTTTTAAACTCTCTATTTCCTCACATCTAAAAAGGTCCATAGGATCATCTATTCAGAGCTGGTAGAGAACGGAGAGTCCAAGTAGGCCAACTCTTTCATTTTGAATCTGAAGAAGTTGACACTCAGAGAAGTTTTGTCACTTGTCAAAAAGGTAGTAGGGATAGAGGAAGGATTAGAACCCATGGCGTTTGATTCCAAAGTCAATACCCTTCCACTATACCATAGTGCCCCTATGGGGACAGTAAGATTTTCACCTTCCAGCTCATAATGTTTTTGTGAGGAAGCACTTTGTAAACCATTCAGAATTATAGACAGATGAGCTGTTGTGACGAATTATTTTAAAGTAAAAACCCCTAAGTGCCTTAGTGTTCCACAAAGTCCTACTCCAATGTCTCATTGTGACATCCTGGGCACTTGAAGGCTATGCCCACAGAATACAAGGTCTGGCAGGTTCTACCATGGTGACGAGGCTTTGAATATGGCTCCATTAACAGATTGAATCCATTTTCCAAGAACCAATTTGGCTAACCATGGAGAGACACATCACCAGTAGCCTGTCCCTTAGGCGATGCCACTGTTTAGATCACAACAACCCATGAAATAAAGAAAAATAAATAATGGTACTCCATCTCATGTGTCCCCTTCTGTTTCTGCAGAGACAGCAGCAGAGAGGTGGGAGAAAAGGCAGAGACAGATAAGAATCACAGAGGTTTTGGATCAATAACTCATTTTGACTGTGAGCAATGGGATCTCCCATTGGCTAGTGGGAGATCATGGTCCAATAACTAATAAGTGAATATGTGTATACACACACATGTGTATGTGTGTGTATGTGTTTGTGTGTGTGCATACATATGTAACTGGAGGAGCTGAATTATGCCATCTTAACATTCTTGCTATCAATAAAACTAGAAAAATGTATTGTTGTTTGTCCTTCATTCTTGAAGAGGACAATGACATCAGGAAGATGATGCCATGACTTGCAAGTGAATGGGATGTAAGTGAGGGAGGCTGTGCAAGGTCACCAGCCTCACTTTCTCCACCAGAGCCATCCTGGTCCAGTGGAAAGATATAGATCAGGATGACTGGAGATGATCCCCAGAAGGATGTACCAGCTAAATGAAAGGAACGGAGGAATGAGAGAAAAGAGGCACCTTTAAAGCACCTCTATGTGCTAGGCTCTGTACTAAGCACTTTACACATATTACCTCATTTAATCTCAGAGAGTTAGGGGCTTTCAGGTACTCTTTGGAGAAGCAAAGAAAGGAATTGGTAGGACAGGTTTTTATCATACAACCAAAGGCAACTCAAAACAGTATTTCATGAGACATTTGGTCATCAAACATTAAAGTAGTAATGTAAAGGGAAAAGAGAAGGAGGAGGAGGAGAAAAAAACAAGAAGAAATAATGAGGAGGGGAAAGGACAATACTTGTCATTTCATTCAAGGAAATTCCCTCTACCAATACAAGTCAGCAGCTTAAAATCTTAGAGAGTTTTCTAAAATAATGAGTAGTTAAATGACTTGTTCACCACCATACAATAGTATATGTCAGCAGTAGGACTTGAACTCAGGTCATCCTAGCTCCAAAGTCACGTCTTTATCTGCTATTCTAAGCTGCTTCTCTAAAGAAAAAGATATTACCTATAATGGAAACAACTTTACCATGAAAAATTTCATACTCATTTTAAAATTACTTTAAATTATTCCATTTAAAATTTCTAAACAATATGAAATGGACAACAGAAATGACATTGATACAGGTTATAATTTATCCAGAAATTTGTGCAATGTGAATTAATTACCAAACAAGGAGCTCGAAAGAACCTTGCAAACACCCCAGCTTACACACAACTGACTTATTTTCCAAAAAGGTGGGGGGGGGAGGGGAGGAAGAGTTTAGACTCATTTGTAAAATCTTGCGATGAAGGATGATGGACAATTAACAGCAATATCGTCTCAGAGGAAAGTGTTCAAGGGAGGAGGGAGCAAAATGTGCTTAAAGAAAGCCATGTCAGATATGCTCCTAAGCCAAGTTGGCATTCAGTTAGAGGTATTCAAGGATGAAAGTGGAAGGAGGTCTACAAACAAAAGAAAAAAGGAAATAATTTTTTAAAAACCATTATGACAAGAATGTTCCACCAAGTGCCATGGAATCACCACCCTTGGACTCTGACCTCACAGTCCCAGAGCACCCATGCATAAAATAAAAATTATACTAAAGGGAGAAAAGGCCAAAAGGGCTGCTAGATTGGGCGCAGAGTAAACAGGGGGACACATACTAGAGGTGACATGATCATGAAGGCATTATTGTACTGATATTCAAGGTATCGGGAGGGGAAGAACCAAAAGCATGGGGAAAAAAAACTCAGGAGAGCTCATTAATATTGAAAAACACGACCAATGAACATGAATAACTACTGACCTCTATGTCAACTCTCCCATCTATATAAAATTTTTATAAGAGCCAGCTAGATGCAGACCAAGGGTGCCCACGATGACAGTATTATCCAAGAAAAAACAGGCTCTCCCAAACAATACTCAGGAAGGAATCATATCTTTGCCATCTCACAATTAAAAGAAAAATTGCAGTCCATTCAATAGTTGTCGACTATTAAAAAAAAATTGATTCCCTTAAACAAAGGGTTATCTTATGGGTGTTTTTTCAACAAGATATCTCCCATCCGTCTATGGATCAAAATCATTCATTACTCCTTCAAAAATGTGACAACAGAAATCATGTTGTTCATTGACCTACTGATAATAAACATCAAACAAAAAATAAAACAGAGGGCTACATTCCCCAACCCACCCCCCTCTGCCATTTGCTGCTCTGGTGGAGGATCGGGCAGCATCCAAGAGAAGGCAGGATTCCATCCCAATGGATGAGATGATTGCCCACATGCCCTGATTTACTAATTGCATCAAGCCCCAGTGCATTGCTGAGCCCCCTGGAAGAGATCTGCAACCACTCAGATGGGTTTTGCCTGTCCATCCACTCCAGAAAGAACAAACAGATAAACAATGTCTATTGCCCAGATTTCAACATGTGCTTAGATGGAAAACCGACAGAGCTTGTCCATCCGTGTGTACATTTGGAACAGACAGATGGGCAAGGAGTTGAAGAGGAGGAGGGGCAGGGATTGTCTGGCTTTCAGAAGATTGCAAAACTCATTCCCTGGCCTCAAGCTTCCCATGAAAACTTCGTTCCATCTTTTCCAATGCTGACATTCAACTGGTGATGCCGCATGGCACAGAGACACGGAAAGCACTAATCTCTGCAGAATTAAAAATGATTTCACACCAAGGGCAATGGAGACGTGCTAGGGGAGGGGGTGGGCTGCAGCTGAGAACCAATAAGAGAAAAGGAAAGGTGTAAAGGCTGCCACCAGGGAATTAGAGAGGAAGACAAGGAGATGGGATGATCATATGGCAATGGTGAGGATGGCCAGTGCTTTCCACCCCCACACTCAGCATGTTGGAAGTGTGGCAGGCCTCCAACACATCAGTGGGGGGGGAACCCCAAGTGACAAAGATAAATGAGAGCCTCACCGGATGGCCAAGCATGGGGGAGGCATGTTCTCCATCTCTAGACAGAAATTCTGAAATGAAGAGATCCCAAATCCATGAGTAATTCTGAGAGGTTTTGAAGAAAATGCCAGGCTAGCCTGGCTGATAGTTCCTTTTCCTTTCTTCTCCAGAAGTTTTTGTCTCTGGTCAAAGTCAAGCCATCTACATCTCATTTCCCACCTCCATACCTTTGCACAAGATGTCTCCTTTTACCGCAATGCTTTCTCTTTTCACCTTTGTGTCTGGAGCCCTCACTTTTTTCAAGACTCAGCTATCAGGGCCTTTCCTATTCCCTTGAGCTTTGAGTGCTCCCTGGCACATCCTACATCACTCAGTATTTACTCATTGGTACATGTGTTGTTTCTTCACAGTAGAACGGAAGCTCCCTGAAGGCAGGAACTGCTTGATTTGTTTTTCTGCTTCCACACAGTTCCTGGAACTTGATAAAATCTTGTTGTGTTGGATGGAGCTGCACTCAAAATCCAGTCTTATCACAGTCTAGACAGGTTCAGACAGTCCTGCCAAGCACTTCTTTTCTCTCTTCCTCTCTAGGTTCCTTGGTCCTTTGGGGTCTGTCTCCTCTATCATAAGGCCCTCCTACCTCACCTGCTCCATCCAAGAACAGGGGCCTCCTCATTAGTCCTACAGACAGTCTGGATGGGGAAGCCATGGAGAAGCCAAGCCAAGTTCCAGAGGCATCCAACCTGGACCTGGCCAGCCTCCCTCTACTGTTCATTGGAGTGAGCCACAGAGAAGCCAAGCCAAGCTCCAGAGGCATGAGAGCTGGACCAGTCGGCTGTCCTGAACTGCCCGTTGGAGTGAATCACAGCAAAGCTGAGCCAAGCTCCAGAGGCATGAGAGTGGGGGCCCAGGCAGCACTCCTGGACTGTCCACTAGTGATCTGGGGCTGATGACAGATGAACAAAGTCCATTATGGGTTTGGAAAAGAGAAGTTAGAGTCACAAATGCCAGACCACTGGAGTCAACCTGGAAAAAGGCTGGACAACCCATCCTTCATAGCATCTAGTGTCTCAGTGATAAGTGCTGATGACCTACAGATAGGCCAGGCCTCTCTCCCCAGCCTTCTCCATACAGCCCTTCCCTGTCCCTTAGTGGAGCACTAGAATTGAGCTGATGCAAAGACAAACAGATGATATCAGCAATGAGACCTTGTTTTCCACAGCAGGGTTGGCAGCCCCGGGTTAAGCCCCCATCTACACTAAAATGGCGCCCGTCTCTAACACCTACCCATTTACTGAGTGACTTCCTCCAAGAATCCCCAGCAGACAATTTCTGAAAGTATGACAAGGTAGCTAAGGCTGAGATGCTACATCTACTGCTGGTTCACTCACATCCACCACCAAGACCATAGGTGGAGAGGCTGTTTTCACCCAGGGACCCCCTGAGAACCCTCTGTGACAGACGTTCCTGGAGGAATCCAGACCTGTCAACATTAAGGTGATTGGAAATTCCTCACCCCTGCTATAGGCAAGGTGACTTCAACTATTCAGTCCTGGGCTCTGGAGAAGAGGGGCTTCCCTCTGGGAGAATGCCCATCTCTGTCACCCCCCTTAATGAGGGGGTCAGTCAGTCCTTTGTGACTCCTCATGACCCCATTTGGGGTTTCCTTGGCAGAGATGTAGGAGTGGTTTGCCATTCCCTTCTCCTGCTCATTTTACAGATGAGGAGACTGAGGCAAACAGGGCAGAGTGACTTATCCAGGTTCATACAGCTAGGAAGTACCTGAGGCTGGATCTCAAGTCCAGTCTTGCTAACTCCTGGCCTGGTGCTCTGGCCACTTTGCCACCTGGCTGCTCTAAATGATACAGAGGTCAAATATATGATGGGCCAAAAAGGAGGAGGAGGAGTCCAGGCCCCTCTGAAACCCTGACTTTGACCTGCCTGAGAGAGGTCAGTCAGTGAGAGATGTCCACTGCACCATTCCTCACAGTGGAGTGGAAAGGGTAAAACATTTAGACTCAAGAGGATGAGACTGGAATCTTGGCCCCACACATGACTGTGCATGGCCAGGTCATTTTAATTTCTAAGTCTCAGTTTCTCAGATTCCACATCTGTGAAATGGGGGCAGTCATGTTCACATATACCACCTTACTTCATGGGGGTCTCAGGACAAGGATTTTGCAAACTTCAAAGTGCTCTGTGGTCTATGGTCAGTCAGTATCATTCATTAAGCACCTAGTACATACCAGGTACTGCACTAGCACTGGGGATTTAAAGGAAGGCAGGGCAGCCCCTTCCCTCGTGGGGCCCACAGTCTAATGGGGGAGACAACAAGCAAACAATGTGTACAAAGAGGCTACAATCGGGATGAATTAATTAATTAACAGATTGAAAGCACTAGCATTAAAAGAGATTTGGAAGGTTTCCCTGCAGAAGGTAAGATTTTGCTAAGTCTTGAGAAAGCCACCAGGGAATCCAGGAGGTAGAAATGAGTGGGGGGAGCATTTCGGGCATGGGGGATGTCCAGAGAAGATGTCAGCAGGCAAGAGATGCATTGTCTTGTGGGAGGAAAAGAAGGAGGCCAGGGTCGCTAGATCACATGACCTGGGGTAGAGTAGGGGAAGAACAGATGAGAAGACTGGAAAGGGCAAGAGGGGCTAGGCAGCTCAGTGGCTAGAATGCTGGGTATTGGGTCAGGAAGGCCTCAGACACTTACTAGCTGTGTGACCCTGGGCAAGTCACTTCACCCTGTTTGCCTCAGTTTCCTCATTTATAAAATGAGCTGGAGAAGGAAATGGCACAAACTGTTCCAGTATTTCTGCCAAGAAAACCCAAAATGGGGTCATAAAAAGTCATACAATGACTGAAAATGACTAATTATTATTATTATTATGACATTTTAAAGGGATTTAAAAACCAAACAAAGGGTTTTATCCTTAATCCTGAAGGCAATAGGAAAGCACTGGAATTTATGGGGGGAGTGTGACATAATAGTATTAATCTTCTCAACTTGAGTTCAGATGGTCAGTCTCCCTAGCACGAAATGGAGGAAACTTTGACTGGATGGGACCTTGTATGAGAAGGATGTTGACATTTAATGGACTCTAAATTAACTTCAGAAGAAGTCAACAGTATGCTATGATAGTCAAGGCAAAGGCAGAATGAGGCTAGGTAAAGAGGGGCGTGGCATCCAGGACTCTGGAGGTGATTATCTCACCACCCTGGTTAGACCGAGTCTTGGAGCATCATCTCAAGATGAGATCCACATTCTGGGAAAGATGTCAATGAGCTGAAAAGCATCCATGACAGGATGGATGGAGCTTGGCATAGAAAGAAACCCAAGATACTGCCATGCAAGGATGGTGAGGGAGTGAGATGGTTAGACTGGAGAAAAGCAGACTGTCTGCAAGGAGCTGAAGGATGCTCCTGTCAAAGAAGGACTAGACCTGACCTGCTGGTCCCCAGAGGACAGAACTAAGATTAGGGAGAGAGGTAGATTTGGGCTATTTAACTGTAAGGGAAAATGTACAGTCGCGTCTAACTCTTTGTGACCCTGTATGGGGTTTTCTTGGCAAAGATACTGGAGGGCTTTGCCACTTCCTTCTCCAACTCATTTTACAGATGAGGAAACTGAGGCAAACAGGGTGAAGTGACTTTTCCAGGGTCACCCAGCTAGTAAGTATCTGAGGCTGGATTTGAACTCAGGTCTTCCTGACTTTAGGAAGACTTCAGCTATTCACTGAGCTATCTAGCTTCCTCATAGTACTATCCAAGTACTGTCCAAGAATAGGAATGGGCTGCTTCTAGAGCTAGTGGGTTCTCCACTGTTGAAAGTCTTTGGTCCGACGCTGGTTGACCATTTGTCAGGGATATTTCTCAGGGATGGGGTGGGCTAGCTTTCTCCAGTCTAAGCTTCTTCCATTCTGAGGTTATCAGGACTTCCCCCTAGCTTTTATGCCCAGGCCAACTTAAGGAAAATCTCTCTTGTTCCCAGAGGACACAGTATTGCTGTGTATTTATTCATTCACATGCTCATATGGAGCTTAATGGAGGAAGGGAAAGCATGGCTGGCTGACAAAAATCCAGAAACCAGACACCGGCCCCTCTCAGGCCCAACCTCAGTCCATCATTTGGTTTTCTTTTTGAAATCTGTAAATCGGAGATAAGTCCCAGATTGCACCTTCATCCCCTCCTCTCTGAGGTCCCCTCCCCCAACTCCTCTACCTTTCCCGGAGCTGGCCCTTCTCAGGCTGGACGTGACAGGCTGATTGAGCCAAATGAGGCCCAGCAAGAAGTGGGAAGAGACCGGCTCACTGCACTGCAGCCTGGCCTCATGCCTGGGAGGGCGGGCTGACAGCTGTCTCTGCACGGCCTCCAGGACACCAGCAGCTTTTTCCAGCTGGGCTGTACAGAAGCAGAAAGCAAACTTGCCCAGCAAACTCAAAGCCTCTCTTCAGCATAGATCTATAGTCTCCTCAAGGTGGGTGCCCCCTCCAATGGTGCTGATAGCAGTGCATCTTTTGCCATTTGACTCTTGTCTAAGACCTAACTTAAGGAGTGAGTCAGGCTGGCATGAAGGCAGCCTTCCTCTGGGCGATGGGCTCTGGGAGCACATGAACCTTCCTGCCCATCAGGCAGCCCCACCCTCACCTGTTCTGATCCCTCCTGAGGGGTTGTGAGTCTCATTGAGAACAGCTGCTAGGCCGGTGATGAGTGATACAGAATATGCAAGGAGAAGAATCTGAAGGCCCTCCCATCTAAAGGATCATGGATTTGGGGATGGAATGGGTTTTAGAAGGCACCTAGTGTAACCCCTCATCTTACATTTGGGGAAACTGAGGCCCAGAGCAGTGGGTCCACTTCAGTGGCCAGCCCAAGGTCCCATCAGCAGTGAGTAACAAAGCCAGGGCTCTGTCCCATGTTCTTCCCTTCTTCCCTGGCCGCCTCCACTGACACCTCTGGACAACATCCATCTTCCTCTTTTATGTTCTGTTCAGGACTGAGTTTTGGCCCAATGGAGAATGGGAATGATTGCTGGCTAGGCAGGCCTCCACTGTCTCCCGAAAGGCAATCGGCAGCCCAGCTCTGCTTCCCATCTGCTCCTCACACGTCGACCTTTCGGCACTCCATGAATCCGTCAGCTGTCCCACAGGCCTCTTCTTCCTAAGTTACGTAAGCTCCCTTCCTCTAGCCTTTCCTGGATTGGTCCATTTCTGAACCCTTCCCTGGCCTGGTTGCTCTCCAGGTGCTCCACTCCAAGTATTTCGTCAGGAGCTCCATCCTTCCCTGACACTTTCTAGACCTATTATGGTCAAACCTGAAGTTGGCCTTGAAGGCTACCTACTCTTTCTCAAAGGGAAATCAGCCTAAGGTTCTCCTGGGTGGGCTGCAACCCTCCCACAGGCCTTGACATGTTCGAGGGGGGGCTAGCCAACTACTTTCCATCTTACCTGAAGCTCTGGAGGCAGGAAAGAGGGGGAGAAAGGCTCAATGAGGAAACATGACCTTTCCAAGCAAGTGTTGTGGAAAATGTTGCCCTCAGGAGAACAGAGTTGGCTTGATTGGGAAATAATCCCTTTGGCTAAGGATGGGAAAATCTAATGATGCCTTTGCCAAGAAGCATGAAATCTCCATGCTATTTGGCCAAACAAAAATACTGCCCAAATATTCCCACTCATTTCTGGAGCACTTCACTCCTCTCCAAATCTCCTTTCTCTCAACAAGGCTGCCAGAGGTAAACATGATCCACATTTTACAGTTGGGGAAACTGAGGCACAAAGGTAGATGAAGCTGCTTGCCCAGTGTTGCATTGCATATAGATAGGAGAGCTGGGATATGAAGCCAAGGTTTCTGCCTATGACCCCAGGATTCCTGCTATCACAGTATTGGCATGAGCAATATTCACTCATCCCTAGAGGGTTTCCAGCAATGCTCTTTGCCAGTGCATGTCCTTTTGGCTCAGCAACTACATGCTGAAGGTCAAGGACACCCAAGGACAATTCAGGGATAGAGCATAGATACAAAATAGTCTGGGAATTTGCAGCATTCAGCACAGAGGCAATACTCAGGGTTCAAAACAGCAGGGGAAGAAAGCAGGAGAAAGCTGGAGGCGACAAGCGGGAGGAAGGTAACCCCTCTTTTGGGACTTCTTGACCCTGTTCCCTAGAGAGCTTCATTCCTGTGGGAGGGCCCAGGTAGCCCAACAAGAAAGAGCCAGGGGTGGCCTGCACACTGTACTGCAGGCACTTGGGAAACCCCCTTCGGAAGAGGTGGCTCCCTCCTCTCTAAGGCGCTGTCCAACTCAAACAGCTGATCAGTGAGGTTGCCTGGTCCTAGATCCAGCGAGACAGATCGAGAAACCCTTCACAGACCTTCAAGCACGACACACGTTCCAGACAGAGATGGTTATTATTGCTGTTACCATTATTCATCCTATTGTTTTTACTCAGTCATGGGAGGAGCTTGAAAGTGAAAATAAGTCACAGCCAAGACAATCCAGGTCAACAAACATCTACCTTTGAGCACTAATTGTGTCCAAGGTGCTGTGCTGTTTGCTAGGGATAAAAAAACGAGTCCTGCCTTCAGGGAGCTTACACTCTGTCCACAAGCCATTTGAGCTTGTGAAATCAGGGTCCTAATGACCTCCAGATCCATCCTTTCCCTCCCTTTCCTCCCACGGGCTCTCTCCTGGTTCAGGTCACCATCACTTCCTGCTTGGATTATCGAAATAACCCCCAAAGGACCTCTCTGCCTCAGGTCTTTTCCCCCTCCAATCTGTCCTGAATTTACAGCCAGATTCTTCTTCCCATAATATTCCTTTCATCATGTCGCTCTTCTTCCTAAAACCTTGAATGATTTCCCATGGTCCTCAGAGTTAATTCTAGACTCCTCAGACTGGGATTCAAGGATTTTGACATGGGGTCACAGCCCACCTCTCCAGATCAATTTTCCAGTGTGGACTCTTCTGGTCTGCTCACTGTTGCAAACACATGCTTTGTGTCTTCCCGGGACCTGGACTTTTATCCACTTTGTTCTGTCTTCTTGAACGCAGCCCCCCAATCCCCAAGAATTCTACCTCTGGATTACAGCCTCACCCACAAGGCTTTCCTCAGCTCAATGGCCCTTCCTTCGGGCTCTCGTTGGCACTTGTCCGAATCACTTAGATGCCATAACTTCTTTGCAATTATCCTTTTTATATACTGAATCCCCGGTAAGATTGTAAGCTCCTTGAGGTGACCTGGGCAGACCCAGGTAGCTTAATGCAGAGAGTGCTCTGTGGCACTGACTGGTGGGTTGGTCCTGGAACCTTCATTTTAAGGGAAGTGCCCAGGCTCACCCTGCTGCTCTCCACCATTAATCTCAAAGCTCCACCATTGGTTTTCTGAACATTTTTCTCTACCGTGAGCCCCCAGGGTATTTCCCCTCTCCCTTCACCTCCACAGCCCCCCACCATCAGCTTTCCAGTTTCCTTTTCAGAATCGCCAGGACACTAGGATGGAAGCTCCTGGAGGTGAGGAACTGTCTTTCTTCATGTCTATATCTGTATTTCCAGCAATTAACAAGTGCTTGGAACCTCCTAAGCACTTCAAAGCATGTTGACTTGCTGACCTTGGAGTCAGCAAATCCTGAGCTCAGCCCTCCTCAGACATTTACCAATTGTCTAACCCTAAGAAAGGCCCCCAATGTATCTCAGCCTCAGTTTCCTCACCTGTAAAATAGGAAAAGAGTATCTACCTCACAGACTTGTTGTGAGCATCAAATGAAATCATCTCCATAAAGAACTTTGCAAACCTTGAAGCACAAGAGAGGCAGTGGCCACTACTGTTTGTCAGCGTTTCTCCCAAAGGCAGGGGCAGAACTCTAGTCCACCCCCAGATTGTCTCAGCTCCACTTTGATGTGTGGAAAAAATGATGCTTTGGGAATCAGAGGTAATGGGTTCAAATCCTAGTTCTGCTGTGACATTTTGCAAGTCAATCCCCCAATCTTGTTTGGTCCCTTCCTCTGAGGGATGAAGTGGGAAGACTCAGTGATTTCTAAGGTCTCCACGACAAATCCTGTTTATTCATAGCATGCTGCAAAACTCACCTGGCTACTTGGAAAGCGGCTGCTCCAGATACTAGGGGCAGTGGTTTCCATCAGCTTCTAAAGCTATTTTCCTGATGGCTTTGCTTTGGAAACCCAGCCCCAAACTCTGCCTACACAACAATTGCTTCTTTCTCTGCGCCCATGGTGTTGTTAGCAGTGCCAAGCTAGCTGTATATTGGCTCCCCACACTTCCCTTTCTATCTCTGTCTCTCTAGCTTTGTTTCTCTCTCACTTTCTCTGTCTCTCTGCCTCCTGTCTCCATCTCTATCTCTGCCATCTGTCTGTCCATCTCTCTCTCTCTCTCTCTCTCTCTCTCTCTCTCTCTCTCTGTGTGTGTGTGTGTATGTGTGTGTGTGTGTGTGTGTGTGTGTGTTTGTGTGTCTGTCTGTCTCTCTGTCTCTGTCTCTTTCTTGCCCTCCCACCCCCACCCCGTCTGACTCTGTCTCTCTTATTTTCTCCATCTTTGTCTCTTGCCTTCTCTGTCTTGGTCACTCTGTCTCTGCTTCCATTTCTGTCTCTCTCTCTTTCCCTCTGTCTGTCCCTGTCTCTCTTGCTTTCTCGGTGTGTTTCTACCTCTGCCCCTCTGTCTGCCTGTCAATAGCTGGAATATCTTATGCTAGGCATGGCTGACCCCCCTCAGCTCCAGCTTTCCTCTGCCACTCCCTCTTCTATAAGTAGACCTGGCCAGGAAGCCACATTGCTCCAAACTGCTTTCCCAAATTCTTGGTCCAGGTCAGTTTCATCAACAATGTATCAGTGTACATTAATGTTCCCACAGCTCCTCTGAGCAGTTGGCATTCACCGTTTTCTTTCATCTCAGCCAATCTAATGGGTGGGAGGTGGTACCTCGGGGTTGTTTTCTTTTGTATTTCCCTGCTGATTAGGGGAAAAAAATATGGCTATTGATAGCTTGGATTTTTTTTTTCCTCTGAAAACTATCTGTTCATATCTCCTGATCATTTATTCATTGGGAAATGACTGTTATTCTTTTAAGTTTGACTCAGTTCCCTATTTATTTAGGAATGAGACCTTTATCAGAGAAACTTTCTGCAAAGATTACTTTTCCCTGTAAGAATATTGCGCTGTGATGGGCTTCTTTCAACAGTAACAGTTTTCCAGGTGACTCGGTGAAGGTCACTTAGACAGCTAAAGGGCACTGCAATGCCTAAAGGTCGGGGCCTGGAGTCAGGAAGACTCAAGTTCAAATCCAGCCCCAGACCCTTCCTGGCTGTTTTGTTTCATTTTCCTCAATGATAAACTGGGAATAATAATAGCACCTACATCGAGGTTTCTTGTGAGGATCAAATGAGATAATATTTGTAAAGCACCTAGCCTGTGCCTGACACATAGTAGGCATTCAAGTAATGTTTATGCCCTGACCCTTCCCTTCAGAGCACCAAGATAATCTGGAGTTCTGACTACTTTGCATTCTAAAATGCACTATTCAATCTCCTGGCCACTGAAATAGAGGGTCAATTAACATCCTAGGGTGGGTGGGAAGAGGCAGCCAAGTGGATTAGGGAGAGGACATGCAGAAGACCCAAGCTCAGCCCCCATAGGTCAGTTTGTGAACTTGTCTCATCATCTGAAAATGGGGGTCAGAAGATCGTGTCCATAAAACATATTTGGAACCTTTGAATGCATATGTGTGGCAGCTACACTGGGTCAAGAAACATCTATTAACTTCCTACTGTGAAGACATAATTAAAATCTTTTTTTTTTAATTTCTAGAAATATTTAGAAATTCTCTTGGTCCAGCCTAAAATCCTATCTAGAATTTTCCCTTGGGAAAGAGAGAACAAAGGTTAGAGTCTTGAGAGTAAGAGGGATAACCAAGTGTAGCTCCTATTACCTTCCCACTCACCTGAATACATTGGTACCATGACCCCCTTGGGGATGGAAGCTTCCCTTTCCAAATAGAAAGGTTAAGATTTCCATCACAGGAAAGAATTCTTAAGGGGAAGGGGTCCAGGAAGGAACTGAATGGTGACTGTTTCTGGAATAGTAATCCCAAAATGCATTGTAACATATTGTAATCATTTCCCTGATCAAGATCCCTATAAATGTCTTCTGAAATTTTCCTAGAACAGTCATGTTGGGAGTCATGAGGGACACTGACAATCTGGACAGGTCTTTCCAAACTAGAAATGGGTTGGATATGGATTAAGGTTGTATTCAATAAAATTATTCCTGGCAGATTTAAGATTAAATCACAGAAGACTATTAATATTAACATTTTTCTTCAATGCTACTATGTGCCTAGCATTGTGCTAAACACTGAGGGATACAAAGAAGTACAAAAACAGTCCTTGCTCTGAAGGAGACTACATTCTAATGAGGAAGACGACATGCAAATAACC
This sequence comes from Pseudochirops cupreus, assembly GCA_028627135.1. Classification (NCBI taxonomy): domain Eukaryota; kingdom Metazoa; phylum Chordata; class Mammalia; order Diprotodontia; family Pseudocheiridae; genus Pseudochirops; species Pseudochirops cupreus. The sequence goes on from CM053583.1 coordinate 203,627,609, forward strand.
ATGTGTTACCTTTCTTTAATGAGCATTAGTCATTATACTGTGCCCGGATTGCAATATACTAAAATAGACTCTAATATTAAACACAATATGGTGTTGTCTGGTATACCATACCAGGTTGTACACCATATTGTATTGCATAGTACTGTATTGAGTCATCAGCTTGTGCCTGCAATGCCTTCTCTCATCTCCCCACCAGTTGAAATCTTTGTTTCTTTAAAGCCCAGCTCAGGGACTGTCTTGTCCATGAAACTCCCCTGATGTGTCCAGCTGGAAATGGTCTCTCTTTCCTCAAATGTTCCTGGAGTAGTTTGTCTGGATCCCTTCTCTGTTTCCTCATACCCTAACTTGTATTGTCTGTACTGGATTGCCTGGATATTCTAAATCCCAGACTCCCTTATTAGACCATGAGGTCCTCCAGAGCAAGCTTTGTGCTGCTGTTGTATCCCAGGTTCCTGCAGTTGTATAGGGCTCAGTCTATAGTAGGTGCTGAGTGAATTAAGAATGAATGAATACACAAATGAATGAATGAATGAATGAATGAATGAATGAGGGCGCCAGCTTTGTTTACCTCTGTCCATGTGAGCTTAGTGGTGATGAGTATGGGTAATGAGGCAGGGATGGAGATTCAGTGGAATCAAACGGGCAATGTTGAACAGCAAGATGCTGAGGACCAAAAGCTTTGTTGTTCCTGTTCTTGGGTCACCATCTGTTTACCAAGTGGAATCTCCCTTGGGCAGACACCATCTAGTAACACAGGGAATGGGGGAGACTAGCCTATGGTGACTTGCCATTCCAGGGGAATCCAATGCAACATACTGCTTGCACCAGGGCTGTCTTATTTTTGTTTCTATTTTTTGAATTTAACATTGGCAAAATTCAACTAATTCCTTCCAACAATGTTACACTCCAGCGTGAATGTGAACCTACAGCTTTGGAAGCTATGCCTGGAATGCACCCACCTTCTCACCCCTCTTTGCTTCCTGGATCATTACCTATCCCTTTACAGCTCAACGCAATTGTCTTCTCCTTCAGGAATCCTTCTAAGATTCCAACCTTAAGCCTTTAATTCTCTTCATTTTAGAGCTGAGGTAACTGAGTCCCAAAGAGAAGAAGGTGGTAGGTAGAAGATCCTGTGATTTGAACTCTGCCCATTGGACTGCCCTATCTTCTTATCTCTCCCAACCCTCCCCAGGAGTGTGATCCACACAATATTGGGCACTAAAGTTTTGAAGTTGTTTTACATAGATTATTTAACATAGATTACATACATGTATATTACATATATTTACATAGACTATTATCTCATCAGATCTCATGTCATATTCCTTTGTATCCTCAGAGCTTAGGGTATTCCTGGAACATAGTAAGCTCTTAATAAATGTTGACTGACAGATTCCCACAACAATCCTGTCCTATTATTATCCCCATTTTGCAGATTAAGAAAGTGGGGCTCAGGAACAAGTGCCTTGCTCAAGGGCACACAGCTAGTAAATGTCAGAGGATGGATTATACCCCAGGGCTCTTATTTCTATTTCCCCTGAAGTATTCTACTCAGTTTTGCTGGGTAAGTTTTTCTTGGTTGTAATCCTAGCTCCTTTGCCTTCCAGAATATTATATTCCAAGCCCCCTGCTTCTTTATCATGGTAGCTATTAAATCTTGTGTGATCCTAACTACAGCTCCATAGACTGCATTCTTTCATGCTCACTGTTTTCAGAATTTTCTCCTTGTCACAGGAGTTCTCAATTTTGGCCACAATATTCCTGGGAGTTTTCATTTTGGGATCTCTTTCAGGAGGTCACTGGTAGATTCTTTCAATTCTACTTTGCCTTCTGGTTCTAAGATATCTGGGCAGTTTTCCTCATAATTTCTTGAAATATTATGAAGTCTAGGCTCCTTATTGATCATGGCTTTCAGGTATTCCAATAATTCTCAAATTATCTCTCTCCAATCTATTTTCCAGGTCAATTATTTTTTGATTGAGATATTTCACATTTCCCCCTATTTTTTTTTTCAGTCTTTTGGCTTTGTTTTATTGTTTCTTGAAGTCTCATGGAGTCATTAGCTTCCACTTGTTCAATTCTAATTTTTAAGGGGCTCTTTTCTTCAGTGAAGTTTTGTACTTCTTTTATCATTTGACCAATTCTGATCTTTAAGGAGTAATTTTCTTCAGTATTTTTTGTTCCTCTTTTACCAAGTTCTTCTGTTTACATAATTTTCCTGAATTGCTCTCATTTCTTTTCCTAAATTTTCCTTTACTACTTTTATCTGATTTTTTTTGCTCCATTTTAATATCTTTAGCTCTTCTAGGAATTCTTGTTGGACTTGTGTCCAATCTGCATTTTTCTTTGAGAAAAATTTGGCTTACAGACATTTTCGAATCACTGTCTTCTTCTGAGTTTCTGTCTTCAGCATCCTTGTAACCATAGCAGTTTTTTTTATTATTATTATCAGCTTCTTTTGTTGTTGTTGTTGCTGTTTACTCATTTTTCCAGCCTATTCCTTGACTTTGGACTTTGTTAGGGTTGGGCTCTGCTTATCTCTGGAGGAGATGACTGGTTTGAGTTTCTATCTTTTAAGTCCTACTACTTTCATGGTTCAGTAAAGGTCTGTAAATTTTTGATGCTTCCAATATAGTGTGATCTGGGGAGAGGTCTATTCACTGCCTTCTTGGTCTGTTTCCTGGTCTTTATATTAGTAGGGGTCCTGCTCCCTCATGACCATGACCACTCTGGAACTATGACCCAGAACTAGGCAAGAGGTAACAGATCTGCCAAATGACAGCCCATCCTGCACCCAGTGCTAGTACAGGGGTTCCCTGGGATCACTTTCTGCCCAGGCTTTCAGTCTCCTTACTATTCCTAGGCACTAGGTTGTTCCCCACCAGTGTTGCCATAGCCATAGACTAATGCTGCCACCACCTATTGCAACTCCTGCCATGCTGCACTCTTGGCCAGCCCCCATTCCAGTGTCCACAGTGCCTTTGTCTTCCTAAGCTACCCTGTGTTGGAAAAATACTCACTGTGACTTTTTCTTGACTTTCTCATTCATAGCTCCTTTTTGTGCCTTTTTTATGCTCATTACAAAAGAGCTGTGGGGGGAGCTCTGGCAGTGGTGACCTCTCATGCCCCCATCTTGACTCCACTTCCAGGTTCTCTCCAAGGGCAGTGCCTCTACCCACTACACCACACCGTTTTTTTGAAGAGAGATCCTATTCCTTCCAGCTACCTGGGCTGTGGGTATTAGTTACAGAGATTGGGCTGTCTGGCCCTCCTTCCAGATAAGAGCTGCTAATATTTATACAGCACTTTAAGTTTTGCAAAAGGCTTTACAGATATTAAACACAGACATACAAATACTCATTTACTATTTGACATGAATGAAGTTGAAAGCTTTAAGTTTTACATCCTCCTAATCCCCCTAGCCAGCTGTTGGGGGAGAGGGGAGAGAGATGAAAAGATGAACTGAGGTCCCACAGCTGTTGTTCTAATTAAATCAAGAAGAAGTGAGTATGGATTTCAGCTCCAAATTGAGTCAGCTGGGACCACATTGGAAGCTAATTAAAATGACCACGTGAACTCAGAAGGGGCTAGATGTGTGCCCAGAGTCCCTGGGCTTCTCCTCAAGCTTCCTCCTGTATCATAATGGGGGCTTGGAAAGGAATCCAAAATGGAACCAGGGGCTCTTTGTATAAGGGCCCAGACACTTGTAAGGCCATCAGCACAGGGAAGTTGCAATCAGATAGTGACCCTAGCCATGCTAAAACTCACCCACCACGCAATGTTCAGTCTTAGAGAGTCACCTGGTGTTCCAAGAGGCCAAAGGACTTGCCCAGGGTCTCAGGTGTCAGTCAGAGGCAGGACCAGAATACAGAGGTCCCTGGCTCAGCCTTCTCCCCCCATCCCCAACAAACATTCCCTACTGGTGAGTACCCTTCACCATCTACAATTATATGCCCCATTACCACAGGGTCATCGGCAATGACTGAACATCTGTGATTGGCACTTGCAGGTAGGCTGGACAATCAATCAACAAGGATTTATTAAGCACCAAGCACTGTGGACACAAAGAAAGGAAACAAGCCCTTGCCCTCAAGGAGCTCCTGACCTAATGGGGGAGATGACATGGAAAGGGCAAGGCACATTCAAGATGGAGAGAACAGAGTGGAAGCCTGGCTCTCTGGAGCCAGGGAGGAACCTCAGCTCTGCCACTCACTCCTTGGGGGCTCCTGCTTCGGGGCACGTGCCAAGCCCCGACTGCCAGAACTGCCCCCCACTGGGGATCTGGCAGGAAGCAAGGCTTGTCAGTGATCCTGGAGGCTGGAATGAACAGGACTGGGTCTCGTTGCCTAGCCCAGATGGAAGAGCATCACGGGAACACTCTGCTAACTCAGAGACTGGAGAGAACTCATTTTAGACAATGTTAGGGTTTCTCATGAAAATACAAAGCAATGTCAGCCAAGAGAATCCTAGCCCTTGGATGCCCCAACCTTGCAGCTGAGAGCAAGTAATATGGGGGGGGAGGCTCTGTGTGGAGGTCCTATCATGTGCAGGATGGATCCTGCCCTAGAGCTAGAAATGGCCTCAGAGGCCAGCTAGTCTAGCTCCCTTCATTTTACAAAAAAAGAAACGGAAGCCCAGGGAGTTGAAGTGACTTGCCCAAGGTCATAGAATCCTAGGTTTATGCCTGGAAGAGACCTCAGAAGGCACAGAGCCCAATATTTCAGAGAGAGGGAAGTGGAAGGCAAGGAAGTTAAGTGACTTTCCCAAGATCACACAGGTAGGAAGCCTCAGAGGTCGGACTTGAATCCAAGACCTTTGATTCTATAGCCAGTGATCCTCACTTTTCCCTCAGCTCCAAATCTACTGTTCAAGACTAGGGAAGCTAGAACTCTGGCAATAGAGTTTGGGTTCTTCATTTTTATATGTCATAGACCCCTTTGGTGCTCTGGTAAAGGGAAGAAAGGAACAAAAGAAGGAAGAGGAAAAGGAGGGGAGGGGAGGAGTGGGGAGAGGAGGGAAGAGAAGGGCATGGGAGTGGAGGGGAGAGGAGGGGGAAGGAAAGAAGGAAGGGTGGGAGGAAAGAAAGAAGGAACAAAGGAAAGCAGGAGAGAGGGAGGGAGGGAGGAAGCATTCCTGAAGCGGCAGCTTTATGACAGGCGGGATGCTAAGTGACTTACACTAGATCCTCACAACAATCCTGGGAGGGAGTAGGTGCTATTATTCCCATTTGACAGTTCAGGAAATCAAGGCAAACAGGTTTAATGTGTCTGAGGACAGATAGGAACTCTGGTCTTCTGGACTTTAGGATCGGAGCTCTGCTGTGTCCCTGTCCCCTGCCCCCCCCCCCAATAATGCTTGAACATGTCTAAAACATAGACAGTTACAAAAGAAAGCATTATATTGAAATACGGCTATCACAATATTAAAAAAAAGTCCAAGAACCTCAGATGAAGAACCCCTGAAATCTTAGAGATGGTGTGTGCCCCGCATATTTGCATATAAACACAGTCTCCCAATGGCAGGGCATGCTCTCCAAGCCTGCAGGCTGTCCGAAAAGAAACCATTCTCACTGAACTTGGCCCTGACTCACACCCATGTCACACCTAGTTGGGACCAGGTGCTGCATAAGGGAGGAACAGATCACACCCTTATTTGCTAGTCTCTATGTCTCTCCTCCTGAATGCATCCAAACATACTTGGACACTTGATTAAGCACACACACACACACACACACACACACACACACACACACACATACACACACACACACACACACACACACATTGCCTCAAATGTTTCCAAAGATAGGGCTCCCTCTGCTCCTCACCCCAGTTCTATGAACAAGTCAGACCCCCCCTGAAGTGATCCAGCTTTTCTGATCATCGTCCTCCTTAAGCCATGGGCAAATCGTGAATTCAGAGGTGACCTGGGTCTCCTGCCTCAGACCTGAGATGGCCCCCTCCCAGGGCTCGTGGATAACCTAGGCATGAGGGGGTCAGTGAAAGATGCCTCTGGGTCAGATCACCAGATTGAGAACAACCAAAGCGCTGTGGGTTTTCCCAGAGCTCCCCAGAGGCTTCCTGAATATACATGTGAGGAGACGACTTGGAGGCTAATGGATTGATCTCACAGTCATTTAGAAAGGTTCCTTAAGCTATTTTCAGAAAATGGAAAACATGCCTGAAGGCCAGCTTCGAGGGGGCTGGCAGAATCAGCTCTGCCAGGGAGGCTAGGGGTGTGTGTGACTCCAGATACGTGACAATGCCCCCTGTGGGTGGATTCTGTGTGCCAGCTGCTGGAGGGGGAGGGTTCACCCCTGTCCAGAGGCGGGCTGCTGAAGGGGAGCTTAAGCACAGGGCAGAGAGTAGGGTCCATCTACATCCCACCAAAGCATCCAGGAGATAATGGGCTGTAGCTGAGAACACCGAGGAAGCCCCCAAGTGGCCAGCCACGCCTGCTCACCTACTCTCCACACCATATTGGTCCAGTAACACATGAGAGAGCCGGGAAGAGGCGGACTGGGGGCTGGGAGGGACCATGGGAGCAGGCTGCCTGTGCAGTAGATATAAGGGGGGAAACGCAGGACTGAATCTGGGGACCTGGGCTGAAGTCCCAGCTCCACTCTTTTGCGCCTGGGCCTTGGTTTCCTCCTTTCTACCATGAGGTGGTTGGCCATTGGTGACCTGTAAGGCCACTTCTAGTTTTTCACCCTATAGTCACCACTTGAGGGAGGAGAAAGGAGGCCCATTTTATCTGCCACCACTTCTAAGAGGCTCCTCAAGGTAGACTGACCAGACAGGAAACTCCACAAGGGCAGGATTACTGCTCATTGAAATTGCTTCTCTCCAGCTCTGTATACAACAGGTACTAAATAAATGTTGACTTAATGAATCAAGTCTCCACCGAGCAAGTTACACAGTTTGTAAAGCTGACAAGGTATTCCAAGTGGACAAGGTCAGGACAGCAGATGTTGGGAAATATCTCCTCTGGCATGAGACAAGAATTGGTCATGGGGAGGAGTATCAAGGGGGATTGAATTCTTTGAGGACTTTTGGTATGTGACCCGGGCCAAGTCCGTTGAGCTCTGTTGCTTAAGAAATGCTTTCATTGGGAGAGCTAGGTGGCCCTGGAGTCAGGAGGACCTGAGTTCAAATCCAACCTCAGACACTTAACATGTATTAGCCGTGTGACCTTGGGCAAGTCACTTAACCCCAATTGCCCTGCCTTCCCCCTCCAAAAAAAAAGGCAAAAAAAAAAAAAGCTTTCATTCATTCAGAAATAAACATGTCCTAATTAGCTCATTAGGTGGGGCAGGGGATAGAGTGCCAGACCTGAAGTCAGTCCTGAGTTCAAATCTAGTCTCAGACACTTACTAGCTATGTGACCCTGGGCAAGTCACTTAACCCTGTTTGCCTCAGTTTCCTCATTTGTAAAATGAACCAGAGAAGGAAATGGCAAACTCCAGTATCTTTGCCAAGAAAACCCCAAACGGGGGCCAAAAAGTGTTGGACATGACTGAAAGGACCGAAAAACAAACAGCAGCATCTCTAGTGACTGGCATACAGTAGGTACTTAATAAATGCTTGTCCAAGCAACCAACCAACACTAATGATGCACCGAGCTCTGTGCTAGGGGCTGTCCTCAAGATGCTCCCACTCTGCGAGGTAAGATATGATTTTTGTTCACAATTTACATTCTGAACTTACCACAAATAAAGCGATACATAGGAAAGAAGAAAATGAAAACCATGTACGAATCTGCAAGTCTTTATGTCCAGCGTGCTTTTCTTCATTGATATGTAATAAATTTAACCTCTTTCTTTCACTTAGTTATTCATATTTTGGACCAATTTCTTTTTTCCCACTTAATAGTATTTTATTTTTTCCAATTGCCTGGGAAAATAGTTTTTAATGTTAGCTTTTATAAGATTTTGAGTTCCAAATTTTTCTCCCTCCTCCCCAAGACAGTGATTTGATGTGGGTCATACATGTGCAATCGTATTAAACATATTTCCACATTAGTCATTCAACCTGTATCTCTCAAAGATGTTCAGGGGAGTCAGACACATAGAAACATATACAAGACATGTGCCAACGACACAACAAGGCCAAGGAGGGGGGAGGAAGAGGAAGGAATATTGAGATTCTAACCACAATGAGATCTGGGTGCGAAGGACACCACTTCCATGGGAGGGCAGCATTTGCGCATGTGCTCTCAGCATGGGGAAGCCGCTGCCGAGATGCCACAGAGACCACAGACACTAACAGAGCAGGAGTAACAAGGGCCACCTGGTCCCCTCATCAGTCCAGGTCTGGGGGTCATCTTGGTGACCATCCTGAACCAGGAAATCCTGGGCTGTTTAAGCCTCCAGGATAAGGCTGAGCCCAGGGCTGCTACAAGAGGGCATATTAACAAGATTTAATGGGGTTCCCAGCATTTTCAGCAATCATGGCAGACCTTGGAGAAAAAGTGGAAAACAGCTCCCACTAAGAACAACAAAGGAGAGGATGGGAAAGGAGAGAAGAGGATGTACCATGAGTGTGCGGAGGCAGCAGCAAGTCCTTTGGCCATATGACTCGTGACCAGAGCCATCACAGACATCTAAATGGAGGTATGCTCTGTGGGGGAACCCGGGGGCCAGAAGTTCCCACCTTGACTCCTAGGCTCAGGAACACTCAGCCCTTGGATCTAATGATCCCCAACTACTCTATACAACATTCTTCTAGTGGGAGCAGGAGTGACTCAGAACATTTCGCCCTGACCCCTCCTTTTATCCTCCTGCCTGGCCTGAAACCAGGCTGGGCAACAATTCCCTCCTAAGGAGAGAGATCCGGGTGAGTGGGTCCGGAGGCATGACAGTTCCCACCAAGGAAGGATGAGAAGATGAGTCACCATGGGGTAGTGCTGAGGATCCCAGCAAAGTAGCACCCTTTACAATTCTCAATCAGAATTTCCTTGTAAGCAAAGGCTGTAAGATATTCTTAATTATTGGAGGGTTCAAAAGAGATGGCTCTGGTTTTTCTTCTATCAGGATTTCAGGCAAACTCCCTGATTTATTCATGTAAGTGAAGGAGGGCCACAAGGTACCAAGGAAATAACCCACTGGGGCAAGAACAGAGAAAAGACACTGGGAACATTGTGGAAAGAAAGAGGGCAGGACTTGGGGTTAGCAGGATCTGGGTTCAGATCCCACTTTGGACCCTGGCTCATTGAGTTATTTGGCCAAGAGCCTTGCCCTCGCTGAGGCACAGAAAGTGCTCAGGGCATTGCCTGGGACAGAGCAGGTGCTAATGAATTCAGGCTGAATGGAAGCCATCCCTCCTCCTGAGAAGTTTCACTGGAGACATTTGCTTGATTCCTACATTGCAGACCACTCCCCTAGACGGAGTTTCCAATTTCATTTTCTCATGTTCTACTCTGGCTGAGAGCAAGGTACAGGAAGAGGCCAGAGCCTGTGCTCTAAGATGCTTTATCCATGCTACAGAAAGCCTCTGCCAGGAGATCTTCACAAGACTGCGTCCAGCTGAAACCTGGCTTTGGCTTTACCATCAATGGGTTTGAGAGGTATCATGGCTTGGGAGTCAAGAGGAGAAATAGAAGAAGGAGATGGGGGAAGGAGGAGGAGGAGGAAGAGAGGGATGGTAGGAAGAAGAAAAGGAAAGGAGGAGGAGGAGGAGAGAAAGGAGGAGACAGAGGTTTTGGGGTGTTTTTTTAGATTTTCAAGGCAAGTGAAGGAAGTGAGACCTAAGGCTTCCATCCACAAGGGCAAAAGTAAACAGATCACAAATTCCCAGCGTGAAAACAGCCAAAAGACTCACTCCATCTTGAATTAAGGGGCCATTTTAAATGAAACATCATGTCCTTTTGTTCCTCACTTGCCGAATGACAGCGTCCCACCTGCTTCCCAAAGCAGGGCCATGTGGTGGAGTCAGACTTGGCCTCCAAACCAACCCTGCTACCTTCCAGCTCTGTAACTCAGCAACGTTTGACCTCTCTGGACCTGGGTTTCCCTCCCTCCTGTAAAATGGGAGATTTGGATCAGATGCTCTCAAAATTCCCTTGCATTTGGACCTACTTTATTCAATCTCAATCAAAGCAGCCCAATCAGCATTTATTAAGCCCTTCCTATGAATCAGGCATTTGGGGGATCGGGATGCAAAAAGAAGACTGTGCCTGCCCTCAAGAGGTGGCGCCATGATTAAGAATATGGAAGTGAGCTGAGAACTTAAGAAAGAGATGACAGAAAGAAGAAAATGTGGCAGGAGGCCCATGGCAGGGAGGGGGAAGCTCTCGGCTGCCAGCAGTGTTACTAGCTAATTCAGACAACTGCCAAGAGAGATTTCTTAGCTAACTAGCTCCCATAACAAAAAAACAACCCTTATTTGGCTGGTTCCTCTCTAGTGCCAGGCTCTGGGCTAGGAGAGGGGTATAAAAGCCAGAAACAAAACAGACTGCACCCTCAGAAAGCTTCCATTCCATAAAGGCCACAAAGAAAATAGGGATAGTTTTCAGAGTGGGGAGAAGGCACCAGGCGTTGCCAACCATTCCTGTGACTTTCCCAACCAAAGTGCCCCTCACTTGGCTTTTTTGATGAGGAGACACTTGCTGGAGGGGCAGCACCTGAACAGAAGCGGGAAGGGAGCTAGAGATTCTACCGAGTGGAGATGAGGAGGTGGTATGTGCCAGGAATGGGGGAGAGAGACAGAGCAGACACAAAGACAGAAGATGCACCATCCTGCTGGAGGAAGAGTGAATAGCCCAGTGTGGTTGGAATGCAGAGTGCTGGACATGGGGGAGAATGAATAATCTGTCTACAAGGAGAAAGTTGCACTGCATGACCCCTAAGGACCCACTGAACTCTACTGTGATCCTATATCTATACCCCAGGGGATATCAGTAAAAGAACAGGGTCCAATTTGGGAAGTTCATGCTCCCCTGCTCTTGCTCCTCCCTATGCCTTCCCCCCACTCACTTTGCTCCCCGCCAAGAATGAAAAACAGTCCATTCAATCAATAAGCATTTATTGAGTGACCACTATGTACAAGACACCGTGCTAGGTTTGAGGACCCTCACCTGGGTTTGAGGAACCACAACTAATATCGTGGTCTTTGCTTGTCCAAATCTTAACCCTTCTGTGCCCATCCTCGGCTCTCTGCTGGTCTTTGCCTCAGTTTCTCCTTTTCTAGACCTGGCTCTATCTTTACTATGATCTCCAACCATGTCTTTGCCACTGTACATGGCATCTCCTGCCAATTCTCACCAGCACCCCTCCTACCTCATTCTGGAACAGTATTCAAGAACAGTATTCTTCTACTGCCCCCTGGAGTCCCCATGGCTCCACTAACCATTCCTGTAACTTTCCAAACCATACCACTCCACCCTGACCACCACTATCCTATACGTGTTGTCTCCTACTAGGATGTAAGCTCTCTAACTTTAAGAACTCTCTGTCATGTTTGTATTCCTGAGATTTAGCACAGGCTTGGGCATATAGTCAGCACTTAACCAAAGCCTTCTTATTCATTCATCCATCCATCCATTAGTTCATTTGTTCATTCATTCATTCATCCATCCATTTGTTCATTCATTCATTCATTCATTATTCAAAGAAAAAAATACAACAGCCCTGCCCTCAAAGATTAGAGATGTCACTGTTGTAATATAGTGTCACAGGTGCTCTTGAGTAGTCAGAAAGGTTAATCAAAGTCTGTCTTGATTTAGACTTTCAACTTCTTGATGACTTCACCCAAACCTCTTCCTTCTCTGCCATTCATTCAGGTCACAAAGTCCATGGGAGCCAGCACTGTTCATATAGTGTCCTCCTACCCCCAAGACATCTGCAAGAAAGCCCTGAAGATCTTGGACCAGAAGCTTAAGACTCTTTCCCCTTCCCATTCTTCTGCTAGAGTTGGGGACACTTTGTAGCCAAAGGGGGCTTCTGGACTCAGACTCTTGGGTCTTTAACCATATGGACAATGGGTTGCTCCCTAGAGACTTACTCTTCTCTCTGTCTTTCTTTTGTTTTCTTTTAGTTAAGTACAATTCTGTCTTACAGATGTGATCTCTACATTTGGAAGCTGCGTGGAAGATGTTGAGTCTTTGTGGAAGAAAAATAATCCAGCAGAGCGGTCCAGCCATACTTCCTCCTCCTCACCCCCTTGCTAGGAGTCATTTGATGTAACATGTAATAAAATCTTTACCCAGCAGGTGGGGGTAATTACCTACAGCTCATATTTCGAGACCATAATATTCTTTCAAGTGATTCTTTCATCATACACAAAGGCAAGGCTTTTTTTTTTGCCAGTATTTCTTTTAACTCTTTTGTGAGACAGATGATAGAAATATTTTGGAACTCTAACATTGCCAATCCTCCTCCTAGCTGCTATGGGGGATTTAATTTATAGCACCCCCAAGAGGTTTCTGAGGACCCATCTATCTCTGATTCTGCAGCGAATGGTTTGGTCCAGTGATGACAAGGTCCATGTTTTTGTTGTTAATTTCTTTGGCCTTGGGAGAGCTTGGATTTTTCCCCATTTCCTTCAGCATCCAGAAGTCATGATATCATCATGAGTTAGAAGAACTTCAAACTTCTAGTAACCTCCACAGCTCTATCTAATGCAATCCAACCAGAAACATCAAAAGAGCACCCCCTATGTGCCAGGGCTTGTGCTGGGCCTGGCACATTCACTCTAAACCCTGCCTTCATTGAGTTTATGTTCTATTCCTTTTCCTCCAGATTTAGCTTAATTCAATTATACAAACATTTAGGAAGCCTGTGTTTGTACAGGATTGCTTCCACTGGATTCATTCCATCAATTGGGTTGCCTTGGCAGTTAGATTATTAACTTAGGTTTTCATTTATCATTCAGATATTCTGACAGTGCTGAGAGCCAGGTTGTGATGAACAGAACAGAAGTCTGTTGTGATGGATTCTTTGGGTGGCTGTTTTCTAATACCCACTATTTCTTCCAAGTGATCCAGTGATTTCTTATATATAACATATATCACGAGTCAGACTTAGCTTCATGATCAATATCCCAATACTGGGCTCCTCTGTGCTACTTAACAGAAATCCTTGCAAAAACATTTTTAAGAACCTTCAAATGGGTTCCTTCCTTCTGAAGCAAGCCAGCTTCAGCTTCTTTGTGCCATAGACCCTCTGGCTGTCTGGTGAAGCCCTTTCCAAAGAATGCATTTAAATGCATGCTGTTGTTACTGTTCAGTCATTTCCATCGTGTCTGCCTCTTCCTGACCCCATTTAGAGTTTTCTTGGCAAAGATACTGAAGTGCTTTGCCATGCCCTTCTCCAGCTCATTTGACAGATGAGGAAACTGGGGTAAACAGGGTGAAGTGACTGGCTCAGGGTCTTACTAAGTGTCCGAGGCCAGATTTGAACTCAAGAAGATGGAGCCTCCTGACTCCAGGCCCAGGACCTGATGCACTGCACCATCTAGCTGCCCCATTTAAGGCCTACATTGTGCTAATTTTATTGTGTTCATCTCTCTGTTTTGTGTCTGCAGCTCCGGCTGATTTCAGCTTCACAGAACAAGATACCTCTCCCATAATAAGCTCCTTGCCTCTAATCTCATCTCCGGGCTGCTAACTTGAGCCTGCCCCCAGTCTCCTGCCCTCTCTGCTCTGACTGGACAGGCAGGAGGGTAGAGGACTGAACTCCTTCCAAAGCCTTCCTTTATAGAAGGCAGAACCCGCCCTTTCAGCTTGCTCCTGCTGTCAACTCCATGGAAAGAGCCACCCAGAGAGAGTCATAGTGTCGGGTAGAGGGAGGGAAAGGAGGGAATGTGGGGCTTCCTTTTTCTTATTTGCATCGCCAACACTTAGCGCAAGCATAAAAGGCATTTAATAAATGTTATTGAGTTGAGCTGATCTGAATGCATAACATAAAACACATAGAATTCCAAAGGAATCCAATTATATTGAAATATTATCAAAATCGTTTTTCAAAAGCAAGGTCATGGAACTGAGATTAAGAATCCTTTCTCATGAGGCCCATTAACCAAATAATTTTTCTTTTCTCTTTCTTTAACTAGACCAGAAGAACTGGGACAACCCTAACTATATGTATTTATGCCAGACCATGGAATCTCGGAGCCAGAAGTTATCCCAGCAGCTTTACAATCCAATCCATACCCAAAAGGAATGTCCAACCAATATAGTTAAGAGAGAATCACAGAGGGCAGAAGTATCTGTGAGCCTGAGGGACTGAGAGAATAGTGTTGCCCTCCACAGTTATAGAGAAGGTAAGAGTGGGGGAAAGATAATGAGCTCTGTTTTGGACTTACTGAATTTAAGATGTCTACTGGACATGTTGAGATTGAATAAATTGGATATCCAAGTGGGAGGGAACTTTGAGAATATCTAATCCAACATGATTAATATCCATTGGGAGGGAGTCCATTGCCCATTCCATTTTCAGACAGCTTGGATGATGGGGAAGTTTTCATGACATCAGGTTTAAAACAGCCTCTTAACTTCTACCCATTGCCCCTTGTTCTACACTCATCTTGTTTGGGGCAGGATGAATCTGTTCCTGTCCCACATGCTAATGTTTCCAAAAGACAATTTACTTGTTCCTCCTGAGATTTCTTTTCCAAGCTAAAGATTCTTGTTCCTTCAACCAATGTGTCATATTTCTTTATGAACCCAAGGTCCCCAAGACTCTTCTTTATATTACATTCAAGAGGAATCCCCAAGGACAGGGCCACCATGCACCATCTCTTCCACTTTCTCCTGGTAGAGGTTTGTGGCCAGTCATCCTAACCCCTGGTTCAAGGGAGGAAGAGCAGATCCTGCCTGGTTCCCATACAGACCTTCAGGAGGTCAGGCTCCAGTCCTTCAGCATTTTCTCTTTTCTTACAGAATTGCTCAGTAAGCTTTTGTCAAAGACTTTCAGATTCCCACTAGGCTTCCTGGTTCTGAATTTGATCAAATGTTCTGTCCATTTTTCATATCACCAATTGCCAAATGGAATGAGCTTCTACAATTCTAAATCCTTTCCTGTTCTTTCACATCCAGGAAAATAAAGCCTGGAAGTACAGTAATGCAGAGGAGAACGTGTGGTGTGGTAAAGATTAATGGGCTGGAAGTCAAGAGGGTCCAGTTTTGAAATGTGGCTCTGGTAGTGACTATCTGTGTGACTGTGAGCAAGGTCTTCCCAGATCTAGGCTAGTTTTTTCTTCTGTAAAATGGGAACAATGCACCTCAGAATCCCCACTCACAAGGCAGCTGCCAGGAAAATGCTATGTAAACCTTTAAGCACTAAGGGAATTGGAGGAGGAAGCCTGTACAAGCTCAGGTGCCTAGCAGCACTGCTCAGATCTAAGGTTCACATCTCTCCTCTCAATACACACTACCTTATTTGAAGTAATCAATGGGTGTTCGATACGGGGAAGGGATATAAAGTAGAAAGATGACTTCCCCTGACTTATCTGTTAAGGAAGTCACAATTTCCCCTAAGTATAATATGGAATTTCCTTTTCTTGCCATTGACTTCTTGGTGATACTATGACGATTAGTGAACTAGAAAGCAGTTGTCATATCAAAAATACAGAAATGAATAGCTTTCACAGATATGACAGTAGAGAAACAAATGGTAGAGGTGATCAACAAAGGAAAATAATTTTTTGATTATCTGAAACTGGAAATCATTTGTACTAACAAAATCAATGCAGCAAGAGTAAGAAGAGAAAGCATTGATTTGTAAGAAATAAAAATCAATCTTGACATTTCTGTTAACAATATGATATCAAAGAAGCAGAGGGAATTAATAGAAATACAGAACATGTCCAGAGTTTTAGTGTAGTTTTAAGGTTTGCCAGATATGAACCTTTTGGGATATCCTTTACATAAGATCAAACCAGTCTCCTCAGACAAGTGGTTAAATGATATGAGCAAATAGTTCTCAAAAGAATGTCACACTATTAAAAGTATTTGAAAACTTGTTCCAAATCACTAATAATAAAAAATTCAAATCAAAACAACTCTGAGGTTTCACTACACACCCAGAAGATTAGTAGATAATGAAAGATGGAAATCATCAATGTCAGAAAGGCTTCAAGAAGACAGGCACATTAATATATGTTGGTTGAGTAACTAACTAGTCCAACCCTTTTGGAAAGCAATGTGGAATTATGATTTAAAAGATCCTGCTTGTGGTTTCATTGCTATAAGTAATTCCCAAATGGGGAAACTCCTTCTACCATTTCAAGTGACACCTTATCTGCAACTAAGTCTTAGAGAGTTGTCTACAACACTGAGAAATTAAGTGATTCACCCACGATTTCATAGCCAGGATGTGTTAAAGGCAGAACCTGAATCCAAGACATTCTGACTGCAAATCTAGCTCTCTAACCAGTAAGCAACAAGTATTAAGAAAATGCTACAATGTCCATACCTTTTGATTCAGTGACCCTATTAGTAGGCAGATACTCCAGATACTCAAAAAAGTTTTTTAAAAAGGTCCTATATGCACCAAAATAGTCATAGCAGTACTTTTTGGGGTTGTAAGGTAGTGGAGAAAAATGATGCTCATCCATTGAGGTGCAGTTAAAATGTTGTGGCACATGAATATATGATGAATATGATGAATCCTTAGCCCCCTCATCATATCACCAGTCATTCCAACCAACTCCTAGCTTCAGATCATTCCCACCATTCACACATATAAACACACTGCTAAAGAAGGTGGAGAAAAATCACGCAACCATTCTGCCTGGGTCCACTACAAATTGATGTCAGCTGGGCTCTTACTGCTGCTAGGCAATTGTACCATACCTCCCTTGTCAAATGACTGTCCCACTCTCCATGCTGGTTCTTCTAAACCTTCTCATCCCTCCTCAAAACTCCTAGGCCTCCACTTCCCCGTACACTCTTAGCTGAGAACCTTGCCTTGTATTTTACAGAAAAAATCTGAGTCCATTTGCCCTGAGCTCCTTTTTCTCCCCTCTTCCTCATCTCCTATCACTTAAATTCTATCCCTCTCTCATCCTTCACCCAGTTTACATGATGAAGTGGCCCATCTCCTTACCAAGACTAACCCCTCTACTTGTTCAAGTGATCTTATTGCATCCCACCTCTTCTAACATCACCTTCATCCTTCCCACCTTTCCTTTTTTCAGTGTCTCTCTACAGACTCCTTCCCTTGTTTGTACAGATATGCTCATGTCTTCCCTACCCTGAAAAAACCCTCATTTGGTTCTTCCATCTTTGCTATCATTCCATTTCTCTTTTGTCCTTCATAACTCAACTTCTCAAAAAGGCCATCCACAATTGGTGCCTCCACTTTCTCTCTTCTCATTCTCTTCTGAACTCCTCACAATCTGATTTCCAACATATCATTCCACTGAAACTGCTCTCTCCAAAGTTATCGATTCTCTCTTACTTGCCAAGTCCAATGGCCTTTTCTCCATCCTCATTCTCCTTGACCTCTCTGCAGCCTTCGATACTGTTAACCACCTTCTCTTCCTTGATACTCTCTAGGTTTGGGGGGCAGCACCCCTGGTTTTCTTCCTACCTCTCCAACTGTTCCTTCTCTGTCTCCTTTTCTGGATCCTCCTCCAGATCATGCCTTCTAATGATTAATGGTCCTCAGGAGTCTGCCTGAGCCCTCTTTTCTTCTCCCTCTAGACTTCTTTGCTTGGAAATCTCATCCCCTGCCATGAATTTAATTGCCATCTCTATACGGATGATTTTCCATTCTACCTACGCTGCCTGAATCTCTCTGCTGACTTCTAGCCTGTCCTCTCCAGCTACATTTCAGAAGTCTCCAGCTGGATGCCCAGTAGATATCTTAAACTCAGTATGTCCCAAACAGAACTCATCTTTTCCCTCCTCCCACCTTCCTTATAACTGTGGAAGGCAAAACTCTCTTCACAGTCCCTAAGGCTCAAACCTACGTAGCATCCTTAACTCCTCACTGTCTCTCACCCACTCCCATAACCAGTCACTTGCCAAGGCTTGTCAGTTTTACCTTCACAACATCTCTTGAATATACCCCTTCTCTCTTCTTCCCCACCATGGAGCAAACCGTCGTCACCTCACACCTGGACTATGGCAATAGCCTTCAGGTAGGCAGCCTGCCTCAAGTCTCTCCCTGCTCCAGTCCATTCTCCATTCAGACATTAAAGTGAACTTTCCTAAAATTCAGGAAGCAAATAAAAAATGAAGCCTTCCTAGCCTGCTCCTCCTATCTTTCCAGGCTCCCTCTTCCCTAATGTGTGCCATTTGATCCAGCAACACTGCTCTCCTGGCTCTCCTGCTAACAAACTATTCCACCTTTCAGCTCCAGGTGTTTTCTCTGGCTGTTCCCCCTGCCTAAAGTGGTCTCTCTTCTCTGCTCCAACTACTGGCCTCTCTGGCATCAATCCCAACTGCAATCCTACCTTCTACAGGAAGCCTTCCCCACCCCCTCTCATTCCAGCGCTTCATTTCTTTAATTGTTTCCGATTTGTTCTGTCTATAGCTCGCTTTGTATATATTTG
Source organism: Pseudochirops cupreus (assembly GCA_028627135.1). Lineage (NCBI taxonomy): Eukaryota > Metazoa > Chordata > Mammalia > Diprotodontia > Pseudocheiridae > Pseudochirops > Pseudochirops cupreus. The sequence goes on from CM053583.1 coordinate 203,646,106, forward strand.
TTTGCATGTTGTATCTCTATTAGGTTGTAAGCTCCTTGAGGGCAGGAACTATCTTTTGCCTTTTCTGTGCATCTCCATTGCTCAGCAATGTGCCCAGCACATAGTAAGTGCTTAACAAATGTTTTTAATTGAATTTAAAATATGAAATGAAGCAGAGGGAGATGCATAGAACCAGAAAATCAACATACAAAATGTAAACAGTTAAATGAGAACCAACACACAGACTCATACATATATACATAGTAACACACACACACACACACACACACACACACACATACACATACTGAATGCTATGTAATTATAATGAACAAAGTTAGTCCTGATTAACAGTTGGAAAAATGCAGTCCTCTTCCTTCTCTAGCTAGATGGGGATTCCACAATGTGGCAAGGTGTACATTCTACAAGCTGCAGCAAGTTGCTTGGTTTTGAATGCTTTGTTTTCTCTTTTTTATTCTTCATTAAGAGGATAGCTCACTGAATAGGAGAGTGGTGAGGGATATATTCAGAAAGTAAGGTGATATAAAAATGAAGGATATCCATATTTCTAAGTAAGTAGAAAAAGCCAGGAACAACAAAGAACAATGAATTCAGTGCTCAGTGCATTAGAAATCCCAAGACTGTATGGAGAGACGATTAGTAGCATGAATGGAGGCAAGTTGGCAGCAATCTTGGCTATATTATAAAGTATTGACAGCTATCTTTTAAAGGAGTGATGCTAGAAAATATCTACCTTCTTACTGTGTGTTTGAAATAATATTATTGCATTCATGTAAAGTTAAATTAATATTAATTTTTTAAAAGAATGACTAAAATTGTATCATCTTATAAAATATGATGTAGTGGAATTGCTGCCACCTTTGGAATAAAAAATGTAAGTTAAAATCTCCATTGTGTGATCCTCTAGTTGTTTGATCCTGGACAAGTACCTTCCCTCTCTGTGCTTCAGTTTCTTCCTTGGGAATGACCTCTAAGGAGCCTTATGACTCCAAATTCAAAAGAAGTTTTTCCTGTCTAAATTAATGACAGAGGCAATGTCTCCAGATTTCCAGAGATCCAAGAATGCACTGTTCAAGTCCATAAGCCAAAAGAAATCTGATAGAATCCAGCCTTGATAGGTTTCAGCTCACCTGTTCACCATCATGTTGTAGGCACTCATGTTGTCCAGTTGTTTGGATATGGGTGTGCTTTGGCTGGGTCTGCTCCAAGATGTGGTGTAGAAAGGGTGCATAGCAAAGAACAGCAGAAAACTTAGAAGGAAGCACAGAGAAGCAGGGTAGCTTTGAAAATGATGAGTAGTATTTATTATATAGGTTTGTTTTTTATTATAAATAAACAGTGTAAAATAGAAATCCATGCTTTTATATAGAATTTTCTTTTTATGTTGTGCTGTATACATGGGAATGTTCTTTGTGTGTGTGTCTTTTTGTATTTAAGCCCAAATAAATTTAAAAAAAATTTTTTTTAAAGAATGTAAGAATCGAAATCAGACTAAGTTCAAGCACTGGCTCTGTCAACTGTGGGAAGTCAAGTAAGTTGCTTCAACCACCAACTTCAGTTTCCTCATCTGTAGAAAGGGGACAGTGACTCATGCCCTACCACCCTCTGAGGGCTATCTTGTAGATCCAAAGCAGCAAACTATAGAAGAGCCTTTTGTAAACTTTCATCAGGTATTATCACTACAAGAGGCACTTGGTGTTATCAAAACTTGATCATCTCCTATCATTGACTTGTAAACAACAAGGGCTCTGGCCATGTGGTAGGACACAGTCCTGAGCAGGGCAGCATTTCCTAAATAGTACCTGTGACCAAGGAAATCATTCTCAACTGGTTCACATTCCTTCCTGATGTTTTCTAAAGGAAAATTCACCTCTCAATCAATCCATGAAGATAATACACTGGAAAAGAACTTGGCTCCAGGTTGACATAACAGAACTCTAACTACTAGGAAGATCTACAAGGGAAAGACAGAATAGGATCATTTCCAAATTCAAGTCCAACATACTGGCTGCAAGTCCCTTGGAGATGTCCAGTCACGTTGCACATAATAGAAACACTGAAGAAAGGGAGAATTGTTTTCCTTTGGAATTGAGAAAACAGCACTCTAATAGTTCCATAAGCTGACATTTTTAATATCTTAAAATGATGTCAAACATATCCTCACATCTTTTCTCCATCTCTGACCCATGTTTTTTCTTTCTTCTTCTTTTTTCGATTTCTTCCATTCTTTCGACCTGCTTGATTGCTTACTTCACAAGCCCAATCCTTGGGCTCTTTATTCTTTCTCTGTGTTTATTTTTATGTATTTTTAATTTATGGAATAAAACAAGCATTTCCATGACATAATATAATTTTTAAAAAGATTATTACACGTGAAACTGCAAATTTATTTGTACAACTTGCTATTCCTCTTAAATATATACTGAAAGTTATCATGTTAATTTCTTTTTCCTCCTGTATTATTTTAACTCTTCCTTTCTCCAGTCTTGTTTTCTCTCTATACTCTATTTCTTTCCCTCTTTTCTTCTTTAACTCCTTTATGGATATCATCTTGCAACTCCTCCTTTGTTCTTCTCTCAATCTGATAGAGTTCTCTGTTTAAGACAATCTTTCACCAAGCACCCAACCCAACATATCCTGAGTTGCCTGTCCATTGCAGACATATGGTTATTTGGGGACCAGGAACATGCTAGCCTGGTCATAAAACAGATACTTGGAGTGAACTTTTTTTTTCACTTTTACCCATATTATCTCATTTAATCTACAAAAATCACTCCTTGAGGGAGGTAAGGCAATTCTCATTGTCCACATTTTAAAGAAGATAAAACTGAAATTCAGAGAGGCTGAACAATTTGTTGATGGCCCCAGAGCCAGTTAGTAACGGACCAAGATCCAGAAATCCTGACTCTAAGTCAGGGGTGGGGAACCTGGGGCCTTAAGGCCACATATGGCAGAAGGCTCCCCACCCCTGCTCTAAGTCCTGGGTTTTTTCCCATTACTTGGAGTGAACTTCTTCAAGCTCATATATTTTTTAGAAAGAATTATGTGACAGAACTAGAATAATTACAATGCATTCTATATAACCAAAAATACAGCCGCACTAAATGTGGTTACAAAGAACTGGAAACAAAAATAGATAGATGTCCATTGATTGGGGAGTGGCTAAAGAGATTGTGGTAATAAGCATAATGCAATATTATTGTTATCTAAGAAATAAAGAATATGATGAGTTCAGAGTAGCATAGAAAACTTTACATAAATTGATGTAATATAAAGTCAGTAGAGCCAAGAAAATAACATATACAATGACTACAATAATGTGAAAAGAAAAAACAAGAAGAAGCAAAAAACAATTCCAAATGAAGAGTGCAAACTTATTAAGAACAAGCTTGGTCCCAAACAAGAAATATGAGAAAACCTTTTGCTCAGACTCCTTTGAGGAAGCGAGGAGTCCACAGATAGGGAACATGGTACATCTTTTTAGAGGTTTTTGATGTGTTGATCAGTTTTACTGCACAGGGTGGGGGGGGGGGTAATATTTTTTATTCTTTCCTTTAAAACAAATGTTTTGTTATGTGAAATAGCTTGGGAGAGATAAAGGAAGACATGTAGGTGATGTGAAAATAAAAGCTATCAATAAAATTTTATTTTAAAAAGATGAAATTGAGAAGCATTCTTGTAAAAAATAGGTGAGAGGATTGTTTGACGTCTGACCTCCCTACCAAATAAGGAGGAAAATAAAGGTAAATTTTGTCCTGCATATAGCTTTGTTTGCTTTTTAAAGAGAAAGACTGGCCTATGAGGTAAAAAAAAAAAAAAGAGCAAACATGAAGAGATTAAAAGAGACAAAGGAATCAAAAGATGAGCTGAGAGAAGTTGGAAGAGCTGAATTGATGTGCTATGTATCAATACGTCCGAGACCTCACAAGTGAATGAGACGTGAATCTTTCTCTAGAGGAGGGAAATGCCTCTGAAGAGAGATCCAATAGGGGAAGAGAAGTGTGCTATTGTTGGAAGCCAAGGACAAAATACTATCTGAAAGGAAGAAGGGAATTCCCATCTGTATCTGTATCTATATCCATATCCGTATCTGTATCCATATCCATATCCGTATCCATATCCATATCTGTATCTATCTAGCAACTAGAGGGCAGAGTAGATAGAGCACTGGGCCTGAAGTCAGGAAGACTAATCTTTCTAAGTTCAAATATGGCTTCAGATGCTTACTAGCTGTGTGACCCTGGATAAGTCACTTAACTTTGTTTGCCTCAGTTTCTTATCTGTAAAAATCAGCTGGAGAAGCAAACAGCAAATAACTTTTGTATCTTTGCTAGGAAAATCCCAAATGAGGTCGCAAAGAGTTGGACATGACTTAAATGATTGAACAATCACAACAAGAGTAACATAATAAATGTAGAAGTCTTTAATTTTACTCTCTCAGAGCTAGATAAATCTAACAGAAGGAAGGAAAATAATTAAAAATTAGAAAATTTACAGCAAAAACATTTATGGTGTCTCTAAATGGCAATAAAACATAAATATTTTTAGCACCATGTGGTATTATCCTCCAAAAGAGTATATGCTAAAGGACAAAGAAATAATTTTAAAACACAGAACTACTAATCATATTGTTTGAGATCATGAAACAATAGAATTAATACAGTAAACATAAGCAGAAGATAGAGTCCTAAATAGAGACTTAATGATGAGATCTTGAGTAGGTCAAAGAATAAATTATAGAAACAATAACTTTGTGAACGAGAGTGATAACCATGACACAGCAGGTCAAGATTTCTAGGATGCAACTAAAGTAGTCCTTAGAAGGAAAATTTACTTTTTGAACATGAAATAAAAAGATATGAATGAACTGGATGTCACAACTAAAAATTTTAAAATAAACCCAAAGAAGCACTAAAAAGTAATTTTAACATTAGAAGACAAATAAACACACTGCAAAAAAAATATATAGGATTGATCAACAAAACAAAAAAAAATGGGTCTTTGAAAAGGCTAAGAAAAAAACAAGTCTTTGGCATCTATAATTTTCTTGAGAGGGAGGAAAGTCCAACTACTAAAATAAAAAATGTACAAGGTGAATTTTTATTAATATCAAAGAAATAATAAGAATTATCCTAATCAGGTATATTTTATTATATTGCAAAATTTAACATTTTAAAATAATTGATGAATATCTAGGAAAATGTAAGACATGCAAATCAATCTAACACAACATAAAGACATCAAACAAACAACTTTCAGAACAAGTTTTGAACAAGTTTTAAAGGAACTACCAAAATAAAAACAAAACCCTAGACCAGACAGGTTTAGAAGTCAATTCTATCTAACATTGAAAGAATAATTAATACCCTTAAACAAATTATTATCAAAAATAGAGAATTAAAATTCTCTACAAAACTCCTTACATCAGACAAATGCAATTCTAACTAACACTGAAATTAGGGAAAGACAAAGCAAATAAAGATAATTATAGACCAACATCACTAATGATTGCATATGTCAAAATTTAAAATATAATCCTAAGGAAAAAAAAGAATGCAGTAAAATATGCAAAACATTATTCATAATGAGTAATATGTATACCAGAAATGTAAGACTGTTCAAAATTAAGGAGAAAATGAACAAAATCATATAAAAAATTAGAAAACCCCATCGATGATTTTTTTAAAAGTCTTTGATAAAGCAAAAAGTATACGTACAAAAGAGTAAATTTTACTGTGATAAATTTCTATGTCTACAACCCTCCAAATATCATTATTTTCATTAAGGAAGACCTAGAACCTTCCCCCAATAAAGCAGGGCATAAAGCAAGGATGTACAAGTCACTTCACCCCACTGACTCTCATTTTCCTCATCTTTTCAATGACAGGAATGGTTTCCTAGGGCTCTCCCATATCAAAGTCTATGATCCTTTCCCCATTGTGAATTGATACAGTTCTAAGTAGTCCTAGCAATGCCAATAAGACAAGACAAAGAAATTGAAGGCATAAACATAGACAAAGAGGAGACAAATCAATCCCCATTTGCTGACATGATCGGTTATTTAGAAAACCTCAGAGATTTAGCAAAGAAACTAATTGAGACAAAGGATAGTTTTAGTACAGTAACATGATACAAAACAAACTCACAAAAATAGGCTGTATTTATATATGCATGCAGGCAGTGATCATGTTACATAAAAGGGCTCTGTAATTTCCTTGAATAACACCATTTCTGGCAGAACTTTCCCAAAGGGGATTAGGGGATTTAGCTATTTCCCAGGTCCTTCTAAAAAGGGGCCAGCCAAGGTGTCAGGAAAGGGGGAAAGGAAGTTGATTTGCTCCCAGTGATTTTTCCTTGGGAAAAAGTCACATGTGGGACATCATAGGCTCAATGCCTTGTTTATCCCTTTAAGCTTTCAATCTATGACATGCTATAATTTCCCTTCTCCAAATGAAAGTCCTAAGACATGCATTTTATAAGTAAAGGCCTGGCTAACATCACCCTACTACAATGAACCTGTACTGAGTTTAGGGTTTCTGTCTTTCTTTGGAGTTCCCACAAATGAATATTTCTTTCCTTGGTAGGCACAGTCTAACAAGGACCAATTCCATTCAACCTGTACATTTACTCAGAAGTCAAAATAGGCCCAATGTCACAAAAAGCTTCTCTAGGGGTCAAGTTCAGCCAACCTAGCCCTTCACAGAATCACAGAATTTTTGAGAGTTTGGAAAGACCTCAGTGACCAGAAAACCAGCCCATGAATGAAAGCAAGCCCAAATATAACCCCCCAACCAAATGACCATCTTGTGTCTCTACTTCAGAGAGATAGCTGTATAAAGCCTTTGCTATCGGCTTGTTCACCCACTATAAAAGGAACCTTATTCCTACCCTGAAGGGGCTTAATGGGGGAGGACAGCACAAAGAAGGGAGGCCTAAAGGGAGAGGGGAGGAAAGTTGCCCATACCAGGGAACTGAGGCAGGTAAAGAGGAGTCTGGTGAGAGGGGCCAGACACGAGTGAGGTGAGGCATGATGGAGAGCCTTCCTAAAATGGTGGTCCTTGAGAGAAAGTCACTAATCAGCTGTGGAGGACCTCAGTGAAAGAGAGGAACTCCTTGGCAACTGCTGCCCATTGGACTTTGGGACAGCTCCTAATGGCAGGAAGGCTTCCCTGATAGGCATCTTCCATTTTCCCTTTGCCATTTCTACCTCTGACTCTTGATTGTGCCTCTGAAACCAAGCAGAATCAGTCTAAGCCTGGTGTTGTGCAGTTGTTTGCAATCATATCTGACTCTTCATGAACCCATTCGGGGTTTTCTTGGCAAAGATATGGGAGTAGTTCACCATTTCCTTCTCCAGCTCATTTTAGACATTTTAAAGATTTTACAGATAAGGAAACTGAGGCAAACAGGGTTACGTGACTTGCCGAGGGTCACACAGTTAGTAAGTGTCTGAAGTCAGATTTGATCTCATGGACATGAGTTTTCATGATCCCCTGTTCTATCCACTGTACCACCCAGCTTTCTCTTCTACCTACCTACCATGTGGCCCCCAAATTTCCTCTTCTCCTAATGGGCTAAACAAATCCCACTCTAGACATGAGGCATGGCACTGAACCTCTCTGGGGGAGGCCCAGTTTCTTCATCTATCAAATGAGGAGGTTGGACTTATGACCTCAATAGTCCCTTCCTGTAGTACGTCTATGATCTTAAGACATGATTCAGAGCAGTCCAAAGGAATGGATTCCCCCAGGATATAGAGAAATACTTAACCGTGATTACGTAAGTATTATTAATAATTGATAACATAAGTATTATTGATAGTCAATAACATTAATAACGCTAAATATTAACAATATGATAAGTAATGATATTAATAATAACAGTTAGCATTTTATAGTATTTAATTAATTAAGGTTTACAAATAACTCTTTTGATACTTACAACCACCCTGTGAGGCAGGCACTTACAGGTAAGGAAATTGAGGCTTGGTGAGATCAGGGTCACACAGTTGCTAAGTATCTTGGGCACAATCTGCTCTGAAGCCTTTGTGGCTCCAGGGCTGCTGCGAGCCTCTCAGTGTCCCGCACTGAGTGTGGTCAGAGATGTGAATGAGAATGAACCAGACCATGTGGGTGGCTCAAGGAAGAACTCCGTGTATTGATTCTTTGAACAAGGTTTTTATAGAGCAATGCTCTTATCACTATTAGAACAGGAGCTTCAGGTAATATAACAAAATCCTGGATGTAACAAAATGTCTCTAAGCAAATAAGGATTTAGCATCCAGGTGACTAAAATCTTAGGGTAGAGCCTTTGATCTCAAAACTCAAATAACATCCTTTTAAATGTAGCACATATTAAAGGAATATTCCAGGAGCAAGCTTTTGAAGCCACATCACAAAGGATTTCCTTTAGAGCTAGCTGTCGAGATTTTATCTGAGTCCTGTATCAGGCATTTTGGCTCTCCACACAGGGCTATCCCTCTATCAGCTTCACCAGGTAGCTGCTGGTAATTACTGCCTTTTCAGGGAAACTGTGGAGGAGATGCCTATTCAGCTGTAGATTGGACCAGATGGCCTCTGAGATCTCTTCCAAGGCTGGAATTCTGTAGTCATGGGAGGAGGACCACCTGGAGAAACGTCAGCCAAACTCTTCAGAGTGATCGCTCCTACCTTCTTTCCCAGAGCCCCAGTTGACATCTCAGCACATCCATCATCACCTTGGGATGCCAGAGCTGGAAAAGATTAGAGATTGCACAGTCCAGGCTCCCTTATTTCACCAAGGCACAGAAAGGGGGAGCAGCTGACCCTGCACACAGACAGTTACAGTGTTCTGTGGGGGTGGACTTGGGGATTTCTGTTTCCTTTTAACACATGAAGAGACTGAGGTAAGGGGAAGTGGAATTCCTCAGTGTCACGCCCCAGATTCAAGGAAGGGCTAAAGGCTCCTGGAAGGTACTTCTTCTGCTCTTCCTCCAGGTGTTAGCTTAAGGCTGTCCCTGCGGCCAGATGTGGCAGAGCATCCTTAGAATGGCCCCCATTGAGAGAGCCCCAAAAGCTTTACAAAGCACTGACTGTTTGCAATTCACCTTCCTCTGGTTGTGTCACTCACTGAGGCAACAAGCTATTGTCTGATCCATGAACTCTCAGGCCACCAAGAAAATTTCCCAGGTTCCCCTGCCTGAGACTGGAGCAGAGCTCAGAGTTGGTCAGCTGGGAATTTGGCTGCATCTCTAGGTCTTTCAAAAGGTGACAGGATCCCACCCTTTGGCCTCTGTTCAGAAGGGAGGATAAAGAGCCATCTTGAAGTGAAAACTAGAAGCTAATCCTCTTTGAAAAAGTCCTCTGGGGGGGCGGAGCCAAGATGGCGGCGTAGCAGCAGCAACATATCGCAGCTCTCACATAGCCACCCCAAAATACCCATAAAATAGGACTCTAAACCAATCCTAGAACTCCAAAACGCACACAAAGATACTTCCCGCTAAAG
>CM053583.1:203656088-203698782 GCA_028627135.1 Pseudochirops cupreus
TCATTTTCATTAATGATGTATTCACTTTTCATTTTTGATTTATTTTTTATTTAATTTTTAAAATATTAACCAAAAGTTTATTTTATTGTTTTTTCATAATAAAAATTCATAGTTTTATTATTAATTCAATGTTTTTTATGTCTAATTTTATTATCTCACCTTTAGTTGTTAGCATTTCTAATTTGGTGCATAATTGGGAGTTTTAAATTTATTCTTTTTCTAGTTTTCTTTTTAAATTGGATACTCAATTTATTGAATTCCTCTTTCACTATTTTCTTGATGTAAACATCTAGAGATAAAAAAATTTTCCTCTGATTTTTGTTTTTGCTGCCTCCTATAAGTTTTGGTATGCTGTTTCATTATTATCATTCTCTTTAATAAAATTCTTTATTGTTTCTATGACTTGTTCTTTAACTCATTCATTCTTTAAGATTAAGTTATTTGGTCTCCAATTAATTTTTAATCTGTGTTTCTATAATCCTTTACTAAATGTAATTTTTATTGCATTATGGTCAGAAAAGAATAAATTTAATATTTCTGCTTTTCTGCATTTAAGTATAAAGCTTTTATGCCTTAATATATGGTTAATTTTTGTAAAGATGCTATGAACTACTGAGAAAAAGATATATTCTTTTCTATTCCCACTCAGTTCTCTACATATATCTATCATAAATAAGACTCTATCACAGAGGTTCTTAACCTGTAGGTTGCATCCCTTTTGGGGGTTGAACAACCTTTTCACAGGGGTCACCTAAGGCCATCCGAAAACACATATTTCCAATGGTCTTGGGACCGAAACACTGCTCCTCTATTGGTCTCCAGGCAGGTCCACCAACATACAGATACACCCAGATATGCCCACATATGAGTATTAAAGGGTCATGGCATTAGGAAGGTTGAGAACCACTGCTCTATCACCTCCCTGACTTCTTTCTTATTTATTTTTTCATTAGATTTATCTAGTTCTGAGAGGGGAAGGTTAAAGCTCCTCTACTATTACACTTTTGCTATTCATTTCCACCTGTAATTCATTTACCTTTTCCTTTAAAAATTTGTATGCTTTGGTATTTGGTGCACATATATTTAGTATTGATATTGCTACACTATATTTTAATATAACACAGTTTCACTGTTTATCTCTTTTAATTAAATGAATCAAGTCAGAATTAAGGTTGCTGGGAGATGTATCAATAATCTCATATATGCAGATGACACTACTCTGATGGCAGAAAGTGAAGAAGAATTAGGAAGCCTCTTGATGAGGATAAAAGAAGTGTAAAAGCTGGCTTGAAGTTTAACATAAAAAATAAAGTTTTGGCAACTGATCCCATCACTTCCTGGCAAATAGAGAGAGAAGAAATGGAAGTAGTGTCAGATTTTATGTTCTTGGGCTCAAAAACTACTGCAGACAGTGACCAGCCATGAAATTACAAGGCTCTTTCTCCTTGGAAAGAAAGCTATGGCAAATCTGGACAAGATACTAAAAAGCAGTGATATCACCCTGCTGACAATGGTTCATAGGGTCAAAGTCATGGTTTTTCCAGCAGCAATGTATGACTATAAGAGTTGGGCTATAAGAAAAGCTGAGTTCTACAGAATCAATGCTCTTAAATCATGATACTGGAGAAGACTTTTGAGAGTCCCTTAGACAGTAAGGAGATCAAGTCAGTAAATGCTTAAAGAAATTAATTCAGGATATTCACTGGAAGGTCAAATACTGAAGCTGAAACTTAAATAATCTGACCATGTAATGAGAAGACTAGACTCATTGGAAAAGATCCTTTGTTGCAAAAGATTGAAAGGAAAAGGAAAAGGGGACAGAAGAGGATGAGATGGATAGATAGTGTCTTGGAAAGAACAAATGTGAACTTGGATAGACTTTGAGAGATAATGGAGAACAGAAGAGCCTATCATGTTATGGTTATGCAGTCACAAAGAGTTGGACATAATTGAACAACTGAACAAAAACAAATTTTCACTTTAACTTTGTCTGGGATCATGAATGATACCCCTGCCTTTTTTTTTTTACATCAGCTGAAGCATAACAAATTCTGTTTCAATCCTTTATTTTTACTCTATGTGTGTCTCATTTTTAAATGTATTTCTTGTAAACAATACATTGTCAGATTTTGGGTTTTGATCCCTTCTGCTATCTATTTCTGTTTTATGGGTGAGTTCATTCCATTCAAATTCAAAGCTATAATTACTATTTCTGTATTTTCCTCCATCTTATTCTCCTTCCCTCCCTCCTCTCCTCCCTCCCTCCCTCTCTCTCTCTTTCTCTCTCTCTCTCTCTTTCTCTCTCTCTCTCTCTCTCTCTCCTTCCCTCTCTTTTTCTCTCCCTCCCTCCCTCCCTCTCCCCCCTCTATCCCTCCTCAGGAGTCCAATTTCTTTTTGACCATTGCCTTCTTAATCCACACCCCCTTCTATGAGTCCCTACCTTATCCTATCCCCTTGTGCTCCTATTTCTATGTAGGTTAAGAAGACTTTTCTACCTTACTAGATGTAGATGTTATTCTCTCTTTAACCCAGTTCTAATGAGACTAAGGTTCCCGTACTACCCACACACCACCTTCTTTCCCCTTCCATTGTAACAGTCCTGCCATTCTCATCTCTTTTTTGCTCGATTTTACCTCTCTCTACCCATTTCTATTTTTAAGAATCATCCCATTATAATCAAATCAACTCTGAGCCTTATATCTATGTATATTCTTTCAAACTACCCTAGCATTGATAATTTAAGAGTTACAAATAACATTTTCCTACATAAGAAGTAAATAATTTAGGCTTATTAAATCCCTTATCAATAATCTTTCATGTTTACCTTCTTGGCAGCTAGGTAGTACATGGATAGAGTGCTGGGCATGCAATGGGGAAGACTTATTTTCCTGAGTTCAAATCTTTCTTATGTTTCTCCTGATTCTTGCAAGTCAAATTTTCTGTTCAGTTCTAGTCTTTTCCTCAAGAATACCCAAAATTCCATTAATTCATTAAATATCCATTTTTTCCTTCATAGGATTATATTCAGCTTTGCTGGTAGGTTATTACTGATTACAAGCCCAACTCATTTGCTCCTCAGAATATTATATGCCTTGCCCTTCAGTCTTTTAATGTAGAAGCGGCTAAATCCTGATTGTAACTACTGATACTTAAATTGTTTCTTTCTAGTTGTTTGTAATATTTTTTCCTTGACCTCGGAGCTTTGAGTTGAGTTTTCATTTTAGGACTTCTTTCAGGAAGTGATGACAGGCAGATTTTTAAAATTTCTACTTTACCCTCTAATTCTAAGACTTCAGAGCAATTTTCCTTGATAATTTCTTGAAGTATAGTGATCAGATTCTTTTTCTGATCATAACTATCAGGTGGTCCAACAATTCAACAAATCTCTTCTTTCAATTTTCCAGGTCAATTGTTTTTCTAATGAGATGTCACATGCTCCTCTATTTTTTCATTCTTTTGATTTTGTCTTAGTATTCCTTGATGTATTATGAGGTCATTAGCTTTCCCTTGCCCAATTCTGATTTTAAGGAGTTTATTTTCTTCTCTAAGTTTTTGGATCTTTTTTTTCTAATTGGTCAATGTTTTTTTTCCTTAATTTTTTTTATTTTCTTGTATTGCTCTTATTTTTTCCTAATTTTTACTCTACCTCTCTGATTTTAACATCCTCTTTAAGCTCTTCTATTTTGGAACTTCTGACTATTTTACATTTTTCTTTGAGACTTTTCAAATAGGAATTTTGACTTCATTGTCTTCTGAATTTGAACACTGATCTACTCTACCACTATAGTAAATATCTGTGGTCAGGTTCTTTCTCTATTCTCATTTTTTCTAAAGCAGCTTATTTCTTGGCTTTTAACTTTAAGTCAGGGTTGGACTCTGCTCCTGGGATGTGGGGGATAATGTCTCAGGCTTTAGGTTTTTTGTGCTGTTGTTTTCTGAGCTCTATGTGAGGAGCCTTTGACTTCTTGGTTCTTCCACAGTTCTATAATCCAATGCTAGGTGTGGTCACTGCTCCTCTACCTGTAGCAGCAGGGCCCCATCCCTGTGTGACCACACTCAGTCCACTGACAGCAGCAACAACCTTGGACCCCATTGGTTCAGCTCTCCTGGGCCTCATGGCTAGTGCCAGTCAAGGGTCCCCAGAAGTCTACTCCTGATCAGTCTCCCAATCCCCACACTTTCCTTGGGGCTAAAGTTCCTGAAGATGAGACTATACTCTACCCAAGGGCTTATTGCTTGTTGTTTCTGAAGAATCTGCCCAGAGGTTTCTGTCCTTCAATGAGTTTAGATCACTGCCCCAGGGATCAGAGCTTTCCTAATGTCATCCCAAGTTATCTTAGACTAGACAACTGTTTTACCCTGACTTTTCATTATTTCTGTACTTTAAGTTGTTGCTTTACATTATTTCTGGGGGAATTGAGAAGAGCCAGTTCATTTCCCACCTTATTCCTTATTCCTGCCTTATCTCCCCACAATTCCCCCTCATCTCTTTTCAAAGGCATTCAGATAGAAACACTCCAGGGCTAAGCTTCCATCATGCTGTATTTAATATTCAGCAGACTACTGCGCAAGTTTATAAAATGGCTGAATCTTGAAATTAAATAAAAGCATTTCAATGTATGGTCCTCTCTGTAGGTTCACTAAATGCATCTCAACTACATCTCTAGCAGCAACATACAGTGTACCAGGACTGCTGTTCTCCCTCAGCTTTTCATTTCCCTTGCTAGATCTCTTCTATATTTAAAAAGCTTTTCATTGTGCATAGCTTAGAGATTAGGAGCATTTGGTTTGGTAACATCAATTAAAACTGGGGTTCTTAAATTTTTATAGGTCAATACTGCTCTCAGAAGGATGGGGAAGCAGTACTTTTTTTTTCTGTGATGATATTCCAATTTCCATACAATTAATTGGCTGACTTCTTAAAGATATTTTGAGGTTTATATTTACAGTATGTAGTTTTGACATCTATAAATTTATAGAAGATACAAGCTTCTGACATGTAATCTAGGCCACCAAGTCACACCTTGCTAGATGTTTGGTAGGTTCTAAGTTTTTGAAAACTACTTTGATATAAGGAATAAATACCATGGATTCCAAGCAAAATCTGCACTGACACAGAAATAATACTTCTGTCATTTTTGGTGGAAATTATGGGGTCTTGAATTGTCATTATAACCCTTTCATTTTTGTAAACAAATGTCATTGTTTGATGGCTCATTTTCAACATATTGTTAGTTGAGTTCAAGTGGTTGTCACTAACAGATGGCCTTTTGATTCTATTCTTGTTTCTAAACTGTTCCATGGGATCCAACAGGAGGTAAACCAGTTTTAATTATTGGATAAATCCAATGGAGTGTTGCTATTGTCAACCTCTGTTATTGTTCTGTGAAATGATGTCTGACCTCAAGCATATGCTTTGAGAACAACAATCATTACTCTTTGTCCTTTATTTTTTTTTAACAAAGAAGTATTATTCTTTCTAGAGCTGCCTTGGGGTGATGGGTCCTGCATTTCACTAATATTGTATGGCTTTTCTTTGGAAACCTGCTAAATCTGTTATCATACGAAAACACTAGCAATGCTGTAAACATACTCTTCCCCTGGGCTTTGACTTCACCATACTGGGAAGTCTTGATGATTTTATGCTTCATCTTTGTTGAGGTTTTGTGCACATGCATGTGTGTGTGCATGTGTATGTGTGTGTTTTCAGCAGTACCATGGTCACTACCCACTAGAAGTCAATTCCACTGGGTACTGGGCTCCTGGTCATATCTATGAGTCCAAGTCATCGATTTAGCATGATTCCTTCAAGACCAGGAAATAAGGCTTCTGTTCAAGGCACTGATGATGACAAGACTGAGTAGACACATTCTCAAGGGAGGGACTGCTTTCTAGATGAGAAATCAGACTTAACCTTTGTTTTTCTTTTTTTCCAATGGTGGAGAGCTGGGGAGTTTGGAAAGGCAATGAAAGGAAAGAGGATCATTAAGGCATATTTTATTTGAATGGAGAGAAGTAAACAGAAGGCTACAAAGAAGACCAGGCAAGAAGACTTCTAATTCTGTCATCTAAACCAAACAATGTACCTAATGTTTCTTCCATTTCAAATACCTGAAGAGAATTATTATTTTCTCTTCTCCCTCTTCAAAAATCAAAAAAATGAATTCGAGACTCTGCACCACCTTGGTTGCTCTCCTTGGGGCACTGGCTAGTTTATAAATGCCATCCCTAAGGATGGCACCTAGAATTGAATACAGTATTCCAGAGGAGGTCTGACCAATACAGAGGACAGATGGATCATCACCATCTGTTTCCTGGAAGATGTAAAGGGCTTGATGAACAGGTAATATGTGATTAGGCAGAGAGGGAACATGAGGATGGAATGGTAAAATAGAACCAGACAACATAGGTAAGGGAAACAATTCCATTGTTGAAGAAAAATGAGATTTACCTGAAGAGACCAATGGGAGCTCACTTACCAACTTTGATTTTAAAGAGAAATTTCCAGAAGATGGAAGCAAGGCCAGATAACAGACAATGAATAAAAAAGAGTACAAGGACAACATAAACACCATGTCAGCAATGCTTGTGCTCAGAAGGCTAGTAGGGGAAACCAAGGACAACAAAAGGCAGTTTTTTAGAGCTAGATTGAAAGAAAATGGATCAAAGAAGGAATACAATCTTTGCTTGCAGCAAATGGAATGACAATAATTGACAGCTGAGAGAAGACAGAGCCATTCCAATTTTGTTTCTATTTTCTCTGTAAAAGAATTACCTTTACACCGGAAAATGACTCACAGAGAGATGCTACCCAAGATAAGGCAGAGAGCACCTCACTGCCCCAATGAATCCCAATGACATGGCCCCAAAGAGTTGTATCCTGGGATTATGAAAGATGCGGCTGATGTCAGTGCTGAACTATCAGCCCACTACAGCTGCAAGAACATGGAAGATGAGATCAGGGAAGGGGAAATGATGTTGTGATTCTCAAAAAAAGTCAGAGGGTAGAGTCAGCAGTCTATAGGCCAGGAAGCTTAACTTCTATTGCTGGGAAAATTCTAGAATACATCATTAAAGAGATGACTGGTCAATGTCCAGAAAGAGAAGCATTGATCACGAAGAGCCAGTCTGGCATCACCAAGCACAGATCATGCCAGACTCTCGTATACCTCTTGATAGAATTATTAAACCAACAGATGAGTGGAATGCTATTGACATTGCTTACCCAGATTTTAGCCAAGCCTTTGACAAAGTATCTTATATGATTTCTGTAGAAATAGATGAATGCATATTGGATAGTAATAAATTTGGGTTACAGATTCAGAGAGATTCAGAACTGGTTGGATGGCCAGATTTGAAGAGTGGATGAGCACATGGGAGGAGGTCTCCAGTGGAGTGCGCAGGGACCTCTGCTTGTCCTAGTGCTACTTAACATTTTCATCCATGGCTTCACTAAAAGCACAGTTAATATTCTTATCAAATATGCAGATGACATGAAGCTCAGAGGAATAGCTCTTGCCAATGTCACAATTTGTCCTGGGTAGGAGATTTTAGGGCTAATGTCAGTTAAAACTTCCTGTCAACTAAAACTGTTCCAAAGTGATATAGGCTGCCTTGAGAAATGATGGGATTCTCCTCCTTGGATATCTTTAAGCAAAGACTGGAAAGCCTATCAGAGTTGTGTTACAAAGGGGAATGGTCTTGTGTATAGATTGGACTCCATGCCGCTGAGATCCCCTCCAATGTTTGCGTTCTAGGAAGCTATGATTGCCAATAACCCATACTTGATGAAAATTAGGACCTGCAGTACCTTGACAGGCAAGAGAATGAGGCTGAATCTAAATAAAATGAAATTCCATAGGGACAGATGTACAGTCTCACATCTGGATGCTTTAAGAATTCAGCTTTACAAGTATTGGATGGAGGAGGCATGGGTAGACAGTTGATCTGAAAAAGATATGGTGCTCTTAGTAGACTGCAAGCTTAATATGAACCTGTGCATGATGTGGCAGCCAAGAAGCATAACTCCAGCTTGGGCTGCATTGAGAGAGACAGAACTTCCCAGTTGTTTTTCAGTCATGTCCAACTCTTTGGGACTCCATTGGAGTTTTCTTGTACTGGAGAGGTTTGCCATTTCTTTCTCCAGCTCATTTTATAGATGAAGAAACAGAGGCAAACCAGCGACGTGACTTGCCCAGGGTCACCCAGCTAGTCAGTGTCTGAGCCTTTATTTGAACTCAGAAGAGGAGCCTGGCCCCTTTATCTACTGCACCACCTGGCTGCCCTCACAGCAACGATCACCCTCCTCTACTCGGGCCTCATCACACTCCTCTGGAATACTGAATCCAGTACTGGGTGCAATGGTTTCCAGAAGAA
Organism: Pseudochirops cupreus; assembly: GCA_028627135.1. Lineage (NCBI taxonomy): Eukaryota > Metazoa > Chordata > Mammalia > Diprotodontia > Pseudocheiridae > Pseudochirops > Pseudochirops cupreus. Next base: position 203,664,465 of record CM053583.1, read on the forward strand.
CACTGAAAAACAAGAGAGTTTCCAAAGCAAAGCAGGTAAAGGCTGGTAAAGGGCCTTGAGTCTGTGATAGATGTGAGCCTGCTGAAGTGACAGGATGTGGTGAGACTGGAGAAGAGGAGATGGAGAGTGGCCCTGACCACAGCCCATAACGGCTGCCTCGGGGAGCTGGGACCCAACTCCTCAGCCCTCTGGATGGATGTTGTGAAGAGGCCACTTAGGCTTGCTATCAGAAAGACCTTCCTACTGTGGGACAGGAGCCGGCCAAAAGCAGGGCCCAGGGCAGCACAGATGGACTTCCCGTTCCTGGGAAGCCTTCTACTGGAAGTTGGCCAGTCAGTTGTTAGGGATAAGACCATGAGGACTGCTTCTGTGTCTTGGTCAGACTGGATGGACATCGAGGGCCCTTCTCCCTCTGAAGTTGTATGATTCTGTGATTGCCAATAGCCTACAATGCCAGATGAGCTTTGGCCAGAAATAACAAGGGCCGGATGTTTTTAGCAGGCACATATGAGCTTTGCGTGGTTGTTTTCTGGCCCAGACAGCTCAGACTCATGGAGGGCAGTGTTATTCTGTTCTTTTCAATTTCTGAAAATAATTTTCCTTGATGAAGATTCGCTACAATGGAAAACACACTGGCTCGTCGTTGGAAAGCCCGCCTCATCTTAGCATGTCACAGCATCTCTCCTGGTCTCATTGTCTTCCTGTGTAGAATAAGCCCAGGACAGCTGGGAGGCACAGTGGATATAGGGCTGGGCCTAGAGGCAGGAAGACTCATCTTCATGAGTTCAAATCTGGCCTCAGACACTGACTAGCGGTGTGACCCTGGGTGAATCACTTAACTTTTTGCCTCGGTTTCCTCATCTGTAAAACAAGCTGGAAAAAGAGATGGTTTGCCATTTTAATTAGTTGGTTTGCCAAACATCTCCAGTATCTTTGCTGAGAAAACCCCAAAGTAGGGTCACAAAGGGTCACTAAAACACAACAAAAATGCCCCAGTGGAGCAGCTGGCCTCTAAGGCTCCTTCCCACACTAGGCCTGGGTGCCACATTCCCTTCCATCTCTCAGTCCGTGGTGGTGTCATGATATGCCATCCACCCAAAGCAGCCAGGCTGAGCCTTCCCTTGTCTCCTCTCATGGCAGCACAGCTACATCAAAGCCCCTTCTGGCCCTGGGCATTCCTCCTGAGCTCCAGGCACGCTTTTGTGTCCCTCTTCATCTGCAGGAACAGTAAGGGGTATGGTGGAGAGAGGGCTGGGTGTGGAGCCAGGAGGGCTTGAGTGTGAATCCTACCCCAGATACTTAGTACTTAACTGAATTCTCCAAGCCTCAGTTTTCTCATCCTCATGATGGGAATAACAGTAACTGCTTCACAGGGCTGCTATAAGGCTCACATGAGGTCACATTTCCATACTGCCATATACACCCCCCGGTAGAAGTGATCACTCACATCCACTTTTGTTGTTTTTCAGCCATTTTCAGTCCTGTCTGACTCTTCATGCCCCATCTGGGGTTTCCTTGACAGAGATGGTGGAGTGGTTTGCTGTTTCCTTCTCCAGCTCATTTTACAGACAAGGAAACTGAGGCAAATAGCATTAAGTGACTTGATCAGGGTCACACAGCTAGTGAGTGTCTGGGGTTGGATTTGAATTTGGAAAGATGAGTCTTCCTGACTCCCTGCCCCCAGACTCTATCCACTGCACCACCTAGCTGATTCATGCTCACTAGAGCTCCATAAACTCCAAGCACCTGGCTTGGAACAAACATTTATTTCTGCCATACTCTATTTATAATCATCTTGCCTGGTGTTGCTAGCCAGGACCAGAAGAGAAGCTCTCTGACTTTGTGCTTTACTTAATTGAAAACATTGTCTGGTATGGGATTTTCCTACAAGGGGAATGAGTGTAATATATGAAAACCGCTAACCACACAAAGAATTATTTTAATATTAAATGCCCCTCCAACCCCAAACACCTCTATTGAGAGAGGGAGGAAAATTCTGGACGTGAAGTCCCTGGAGATCTCATTCAAACCTCAGAAAGGTGAAAAAACATTGGTTTTTGTTTTAGACAGGAGAGAGAGCAGGTAACGGGTAAAGGGTGGAGAAGGAAACATTTATGGTCCTGTCGACTTAATTTAGGGAAACAGTGACTTGAGAAACTTCCTTACTCAGAGAAATTCAAACCCATCTGTCTGGCTGCTTCTGGTACGAGCCTTTCTTAAGAAAGAAGAATGGATGGAACTATGTAGCATAGGTCATTGGTCATTGAATTCCCCACTGCCAACCTCCCAAGTCACACTGGCCCATCACTTGGGAGTTGTCATCCACTCTTCCATCCACCTCACAGCATCCAATCAGCTCTCAAGTATTTGACAATGGGCATCTTTCATATCTGTCCCCTTCTCTCCACTCACCTGGACACCATCCTAGGTCCTGCCTTCATCACCTCTCACCTACGGAACTGCAACAGTCTCCAAACTGGATCTCCTCATTTTCAGACTCTTCCCTCTCTGATCCACCCTCCACACTACCACCCAAATAATCATCTTCAAGTACAAATTCACTATGTCATTTTCTCTTGGCTGCCCATTGCCTCCAGCACAAGCTCCCTTGCCTTTGCGTCAATGAATTTTAATTTTTAAAAACATTTTGATAATTGCATTTCAACGTAATTGCTATGTTTGGTAATTCTATGTACTGTATTTTATTTTATTCATTTAAAAGCATTATTCTGAGGAGTCATCAATTTCACCAGATTGAACCATGAATTGCTGGTTTATGAGAGAGAGGGGAGGAGAAGAAGAAGAAAGGAGAGACAAAGAAAGAAGGACAAAGAGCAACAGAGGAAGAAGAGAGAGAGAAGGGAGAGAGAGAGAGAGGGAGAGAGGGAGTGAGAGAGACAGAGACAGAGAGAGAAACAGAGAGAGAGAGAAGGAGGGAGGGAGAGAAGGAGAGAGAGAGGGAGAGACAGAGACAGAGAGAGACAGAGACAGAGACAGAAAGAGAGGGGAGGAGGGAGGGAGAGAGAGAGAAAAGGGAGAGAGGGAGGGAGACAGAGACAGAGACAGAGAGAGAGAGAGTGAGTGAGAGAGAGAGAGAGAGAGATTCCCAGATGTAGTCTCCCCTAAGACCATGGCCTCCACCGCCTCCCCTTTCATAACCTGGACACTGCACTGGGTCCCTCAGCTCTGAAAGATCAGCTGTTGCCTTATCTTGTTGGGGCCTGAACATTTTTTTGTTCATTTTGAGTGAATGAATGGTTGTCACTTTCCTTATTCTCAATACTGTGAACCTATTAATCTGCCCCAAGATTGTGCAACCTTTTGGGAGTGAGGAAGGACGAGAAACTATTTCTTTTTTTCTTGCTTTTAAACATTTTAATTTAGGTGTTTTTTTCAGCACCCACATTCCCCAATGCCTGCAAGTTTCACCCCACTCTACTTCATAGCATGGAAAAGTCCACTGGATTTGGAGTCAGGAGGACAGAGTTCAAGATCTCGCTCAGCACTTTACTTCCCATACTACTGTGGGTTCATAGGCCCTCTCTCAAAGCCTCAGTTTCCTCCTCTGTAGAATGAGTACAGTCCTGCTGGTCCTGGCTTGCTCAGAAGGCCATTCAGAAGAAAGTGCTCCACGGTCCTCAGAAGGCAGCATGAAGAGGAGAGGCTGCTATTAATTCTCATCATTGTTCTAGTCATTAGAATCTAGTCATTAGAATGACATTGTGCTACTGACTCATGGCAAAAGAAGAGAAAGCTGCCCTGGAAGGCTGACGCTACCCCAACTCTTTCCCAGAACCATGCTCACCCGTCTTGATAGGGTTTGGGGAAGTATGAATGACTTTGGGGGCTTCTAAGCTTGGCAGATCATTATTCCATAGATCCAGGTCTATCACCATCATCAGAGCATGTCTGCTAAGCCACCACAAACATGTGGGTTAGGAGGCAGCCTTGAATAGTCCCACATGCCATAGATTCATACTGTGGAGATTCCCCAAGCTCGAATATCTCAGTAGAGCTCTCTGAGAACTGGGGAGTCTACACTGACTTAGACACTGAACAAGAAACTAGGCCGCAGTTCTCAACCTGTGGGTTATGTTCAATTTGTAACAATGAAAATACATCCTGCATATCAGATAGATTCATAACAGTAGCAGAATTACAGTTATGAAGTAGCAATGAAAACAATTTTATGGTTGGGGGTCACCACAACATGAGGAACTGTATTAAAGGGTCGTGGCATTAGGAAGGTTGAGAACCACTGAACTAGAGTGATATCCTCCCCCTATCACTCCCAGCCTGAGAAATGACAGAATCACAGAATTGGAGTCAGAAAGGACCTTAGGAGCCATGTAGCCCAACACATACCAAGGAATCCTACCATACCACACTCTACAAGTGGGTCACCTATCCTCAGTCTAAAGACCTCTACTGAGTAGGAACCCACCTCTTGAGGTGGTGGGTTATACTTTTGGGCAACATCAACTGGTAGGAAGCTTGTTTTCATTTGGGATTTTTTTTCCTGACATCAAGCTCTTCTTTTCCACATGAAACATGCCCATTTGTTTCAACTAGTCCCCATATGGCATGGACTCAAGACCTTTCACCATCATGGTCACTCTTCTCTACATACTTTCTGGCTTATCAATGCCCTTCCTAAACTGTTCAGAACAGAATCGTAGGGTGTGTCAGGCCCTGTGCTCGGTATTGGGGAATTAAAAAAACCAGCACCTGTCTTCTAGGAGCAAACATTCTAATGGGGGAGACATAAAGACCCAAGGACCTCACAGTTTCTTCCTCCACTCAACTTCTGTTGCCTCATTGCAACATAAGCAGTTCTCAGGGGCTGTACAAGCATAGAACAAGTTTGTGACGCATCATATCTAGCTGGAAAACACTTAATTAGCAGCCTGCTCATGGGCTATGATCCTAAGACCTTCTGGGCTAAGTTCAGGGACTCTGTTGTTGCTCATCCTGTGTTTTCAAGGAGAGCCAATGACATCATGGGTGATATCTTGATTTGCACATGAATTGGATTCAAATGAGGCTTAGGTGCACAAAGTTGTTAGTCTCACTTTCTCATGCAGAGTCATTGGGGTCTAGTGGCAGGAAAGACAACTGATGATGGCCTAGGATGTAGTGGGTGACCTTGGCATCTTCAACGTCTGACCAAGTTCTAAGCACCCCACAGAGCCTGCTTTGGCCACCTTCATGGCCATTGGAACAAATTGTTCTCATCCACCCATTCTGCTGGGGGAAGTCTTCCCGTGCTTGGAGTAGACACTCCCTAACTCACCAATGGGTGTGAGGCCTGTTGGTTACTCTCAATCTGGTTTAGCTCATCTGCCACGATGGTTCTGCCAGAGAATAGCCGCTGAGTGTGTTGCATCTTCTTGGAGCCACAGGTGGGACTCTACTTTTCAGGGAGCTGGTGATGCTTCTCATAGCTCTTTTAGAAGAGCAGCCACCCTCTAAGAAGAGAAAAATCCTTCCTAGGAGGAAACAAGGTAAAATGTTGTTGTTCAGTCATTTCAGTCACATCCAACTCTCTTGACCCTATTTGGGGTTGTCTTGGCAGAGACACTGAAGTGGTTTGCCATTTTCTTCTCCAACACATTTTACAGATAAGGAAACAGGTAAACAGGGATAAGTGACTTGTCCAAGATCATAAGGCTAGTAAGTTTCTGAGGCCATATTTGAACTCGAGAACAAAGTTTCCCAGTTTATCCCCCCTTGAGGAAAGGCTTTTCTATAGCTTCAAAGTCTAGGCTAGAATGTTTCTCATATCCAAGTGATTATTTTCCTCAAACAAAAAGCTCTCTAAAAACTGGAGCAGGGTCATTGCTGTTGTTGTTCAGTCATGTCCAACTCTTCATTTCCCCAGGGACCATAGAATGTCAGGCCCTTCTATCTTCCACTACCTCTCAAAGTCTGCCAAGTCCACGTTTGTTGTTTTCATGATAACATCAACCCATCTCATCCTCTTCCATCTCCTTCTCCTTTTGCCTTCAGTCTTTCCCAGCATCAGGGTATTTTCCAATGAGTCCTGTCTTCTCATTATGTGGCCAAAGTATTTCAACTTCAGCTTTAGTATTTAACCTTCCAGCGACTAACCTGAATTAAGTATTAACTGATATGATCTCCTTGTTGTCCAAGGGACTCTTGAGAGTCTTCTCCAGCATGACAATTAGGAAGCATCGATTCTGCAGTGCCTAGCTTTCCTTCTAGTCCAGCTCTTACAACCATACATTGCTACTGGAAAAATCATAGCTTTGACTAGATGGACTTTTGCCAGCAAGGTGGTGCCTCTGCTTTTTAGTCTGCTGTTCAGACTTGCCATAGCTTTCCTTCTGTGAGCAAGCATCTTAGAATTTCATGGCTGCAGTCACCATCTACAGTGATCTTTGGGCCCAAGGACACTGTTTCCATTTCTTATCTCTCCATTTGCCAGGAAGTTATGGGACCAATGCTGGCTTATTGTCCTTCAGAGTCCTAGTCTTGAGGAATGAGGAGTACACTCGTCTCCTTTGTCTTCCCTTTGTATCTCTCTCAAGGACCCACAGTAAGTACTTAACAAATGCTTCTTGACTGACTAACCCCCATAGATTATCCAGAATATATTGAATAGACCAGGCAGGAAGAATGGCCAGCAGGAGAATCCTTTCCCCTTGACTGAGCTTCTCCTGTTGATGACCCAGACTTCAAGGAAGTACTTCCAAGAGTGGGAAGAAGGGCATGACTGTTCATACCACTTGGATGAGTTGAGAGCCATCAGCTACAACTTCCAATGAATGGAAGACCACCAAGCCTTACTATATGCCCTGGCACTGAATCCTATAGTCTTCCAAATCTTACCAGTTGTCTTGCTACTCCATTCTCCATCCTCCTTGGGCACTGTCATCTGAAATGCTGATGGAGCCCCTAATGACATCTGGGCATTGCCATCTGTTCCTCCCCTTTCTCCTACACCCTTTAAACTTCTGGCTCTTTCTGTCCACCCTTCAGTGTAAGTCATGTGTTGTCTTTGCTGATTAGAGAATAAGTTTCTTGAAAGCAGGGACTTTCTGGTTCCTCTACTTCTCAAATTGAACCAAAGGACCCATGAAAGATTAGAAGTGCTCCCAGTAACAATCCTTGGGAGCACATGAAAGAATATTTTCAGACTCTTGGCCTGAATTTCAATAAAAGAGAATGAGTTCACTCCTTTCTGCCAGAGGAAAGAGATTGGAGCTCTTACCTCTATAGCCTTCTCTGGGTTCTTCCTTGTTCTGTCAAGAATCATATAAGTTCCCTGAAGGCAGGGGCACTTCCCTGGTTTTTAATTTGATCCCTAGCACCTGGCAGAGGGCCAACATACAGTTGGAGCTCCCCTTAATAAATGTCTATGGAATCAGACTGAAGAGGAGGTGTGGATCTAGGGGCAGCAGAGAGGATGGTGGGAGCATTGATGGGTTTCCTTCCCTCCTCTTCCCCCTCTTCAAGATGACAAGCAATCTGATATAGACTATACATGTACAATCATAGTAAAAATATTTCCACATAAGTCATGTTGTGAAAGAAGAATCAGAACAAAAGGGAAAAACCATGAGAAAGAAAAAACAAGAACAAAAAAGAGAAAATAGTCTGCTTCATCTGCATCCAGACTCCACAGTTCTTTCTGTGGATGGGGGTAGCATTTTCCATCACTAGTCTTTGGGAACTGTCTTAGAGCATCGTATTTCTGAGAAGAGCTAAGTGTATCAGAGCAAGAGTTCTTAACTTGGAATCCGCACATGCTCATTTAGTTTGTAGATAGCTCCCAGGATATCCATGAATTTAGATGGGAAAAAAATCATGCCATTGTTTTCACTGATCTCTAACTAAAATTTGTCACTTCCTTCCATTATGAATGCAGTCAACAAACTACTGAAGTATTATGGTCCATAGACATCACCAGACAGTTAAAAGGGTCCATTTCACACACAAAAAAAGAGTTAATAATCTCTGCCTCAGAGAATATTGAATCTATTCCTCATTTTAAAAGAGGAAACATACCCAGAGAGGAGAATGGACTTGTCCCTCAAATCACATCAAGAAGGCACCTGATTCCTCCACCTGTAGTAGGTGGGCTCCTAAGTCATGCTCCGTAGCTGACTCCATTGGCTACAGACTCCCTAAATCATCCCAAATGCATTTTTTGGCCAATTCCAGTTGCTGCCTGTTGACCACGGGGCTCCAGAACTGATGTTTATAGACGATCTTGAATATAGAACAGTGAGTTGGTGTTTTCTTTATTCTGTACCCTGACGTAGTAAGATAAAAGCACTATTTAAGATGTGGCCCTTCAGTAATGGCTATCTTGTCTAATAGGTCATGCTGCCTGCCAAGGTCATTTTCAGGTTGCCTTGAATCCTGCCTTGGAAATCATAGAATGTAAACGAAATTAAAAAGCTATAGGCAGTGTGGTGGTCCTGGAAGCAGTGTACTATCGCGTCTGGAATGCTGGCCTGGGGTCAGGAAAACTGGGATTTGGATTCTGCTTCAGATACTTACGACTTTTTATTGGGTACGCTATGGTTGGGCTGCTGTTTGGGATTTGGCTGGAACTAGAAAGCTCCCAGGATCTCTTCCTATTCTGAGATTCTATAATTCTTCTTATTTCTGTGGTGTCACCCTGGGCAAGTCAATTAACCCTCTGAATCTCAGTTTTCACATCTATAACGAGGATAACAACAATATCAACCTTCTACGGTTGGGAATTAGGAACAAATGAAATGATGTCTGTAAAGTCCTCAGCAAAACTTATAGAGCTATGGGAATGTCAGTGGCTGTTCTTACAGGGAAACCACTTAGTACAAAACACTCACCTGGAACAAGAGACTTTCATGCCCCAAAGTTAGAATGACACAGAGGTAGAGGCATAAGGATATTTTCCTTCCATATTTAAATCAGTCTATTTGATCAGGAAACTCTTCAGAAAACAAGGCTTTACAGACATGACACTAACAAGTTTTACTTCCTGAAAGGAGCCATGGGCACACTCCTCCAAGATGGAGAATTTACCACATCCCAAAGACCACGGGTGAAATATGCGGATACACACATGAAGCGCCCATTCCATTTAACAGTCACTAAAGAGCACTTTAATAAACAACCCCCTGGCGCTGCTCCATGTCGGAGCACCAGTCGAGCTAAGTCGTATTTATGTTATCCTCCATGATGAATAGGGAGCTGACTGCCAATACAAAATCAAGAATAATTAACTCTGGCTCTTAATGTCTTTAGAACAGCTGGAGCCTCAAATTGATCCATTAAGACTGCCAATAAACAACTGTTTCCTTTTCCAATGAAAATACACCTGGATTCAAATCAGACTCTCTGCATTTGTCTAATCTTTTCTCCCTTACTGTCAATCAGCTCAGAGGAAATGTCAACATGGGAAACAAATATTTCAGAGTCCCAAGAAGCTGGTAATAGACATTGTTTTACGGACTCAAAGAATTTCATTGTGTGCTACATGCTGGGGATGCAAATGCCCAGTGAGACCCACCATCATCTCAAGAAATTTACATTCTAATGGTGCATCTACTCCTGCATCTCCATTCTACAGATGAGGAAATTTAGATCCAGCAGAGGAAGGGACTTGTCCAACATCACAGAAGCAAGATAAACCTTAGAAATTAGTTATTGTTTTGATTCTGTTATTTCCACCAAGGAAAATGAACTTTAGAGCAGAAACAAATATGGCTCATCAAGAACCAATATAAATCAGTAGCACCTGACCACCATTGGTGACTTTAATCACCACACCTAGATGGTGATAATGATAATAACAATGGCTAAGATTTATGGGGCACTTTAAAGGTTGTAAGTCACTTTACATGTATTATCTAATTGGATTCTCACAATAATCCTGTGACAAAGCTGCTAGTGTTAGACCAACTTGCTACCAAGGTGCTGGGAGAAATGAGGCTGCAGGATCACTTGGCAATGACCATTGCAAGACAGTGAAGATGAAGAAATAAAATGTGTAGTATTGATGTAAGAAGGGAAGTGGTGTGAATTGGGAGGGAACCTATTAAATATCTCTGATATGCAAGATCACCAGGGAACTGACAAAAATATATGAGAACAGAAGTCATTCCCCCATGAATAAGTTGTCAAATGAAATGAATAAATGATGCTCCACAGATGGATTGAAAACTATATAAAAGATTAACTCTAACTGAACAAAAGATCAACTATATGAAAGATTGCTCCAAATAACTGATAATAAAAGAAATGCAAATAAAAGAAGACCAATAGTGAAACATGCTGCCCTACTCCAGACAGACCAAAGATGCAGCATGAGACTTTTCTGCACATGGCTAATATGGGACTTCGTTTTGCTTGATTATGCATATTTGTTATAAGGGGTTTGTTTTTACTTTTTTCCCAATGGGACTGGTGAGTAGGAGAGAGAGTAAATTGGTGTCTGTTGATTTTTTTAATATACTTTTTTTAAAAAACCACCTCTCAGATTTTACCTCACAGTCAGCAATTTGGCAAAGATGGCAAAATTTGGGGGAAACCAATGTTAGAATGATTGTGGAAAGAAATGTTCATAGCTTGTTCGCAGAGTTGTAAATTGGAAAGAAACTTAAAATTCCAAAAAGAAATTTAGAACTATCATAAGAAAGTGACTAGGAAAGCTAGGTGAATAGGGCACTGGCCCTAGAGTCAGGGGGACCTGAGTTCAAATCCAGCCTCAGACACTTAACTAGTTGTGTGACCTTGGGCAAGTCACTTAACTCCAATTGCCCTCCAAAAAGCAAAAAAAAAAAAAAAAAGTGATTAAAATAGCCATACTCTCTAACTCAGAGATTTCAATGTTAGGTACACCCAGGGAGGCACAAGTCAGAAAGGCCCTATAATTGCCTAAATATTTAGAGTAGCAAATTTTTTTAATAGCAAAGAATTAGAAACAAAATTCATTGACTGGAAAATAGCCAAAGAAATGGTAGGACGTGAACATAGTGGAATATTACTGTACTGCAAGAATTGATATTACAAAAACTACTGAGAAACATGGGAAGGCTTGGATGAACTATTACAAAGGAAAATAGAGTCAGGAAAACAATATTACAGAATGACTATGACAAGCACAAAGAACAGCAATAAAAAAATCAAAACTGAACGCTATGAGATGATAATAACCAAAGTTGAGCCCAAAGCACCAAAATGAACTTGCACCTTCTTCCACTCATTGTGGGGGTGGGATACTATTGACACAGAGCATCACATGTAATACTGCACATGGCTGATATATTGACTAGTTTCAATAAAGAGTTCTTTCTCTTTCTTTCTAATTTTTTTGTTAGCAGGGATGGTTCTTTGTGAAGGCAGAGAAGGGATCTATCTGGAAATGAAGACAATTTAAAAATAAAAGATACGAATCATTTTTTCAAAGAAAGTTCCTGATGAAAGGGAGAAGTGCAATAGGAATATAAGAGGACAAAAGGTGAGTGATATAAAAAAGGGCTAAGAACAGAATCAATCATTTATAGGTCAATGAGTACAACTTATTCCTGAGGGGAAAAAATTTAGAAAATATTATTAGAAGGACTTTTAGTGAGGAGACAGAGAGCAGCAGCAAGAGTTCATTCAGAACAGGTCGTGCCAAACCAACCTTCCTTCTTTTCTTTCACAAGATTAGTAGATGGGCAGATCAGGTAGAGCGTTTACCTACAGAATGTCTGATCTAGTCTCTCCTGCTATTCCTCTGGGTTAGTAGGAGAAATGTGCTCTAGAGAGTAATGAAGGACCCTGATGTGGTTGGATGGTCAGAGATACAAAGGAATCCTGAGTTATTCTGGCTAGCAATTAGAACTATCCAAAAATGGAATAGGCTGTCTTAGGAGGTTACTCTTGGTTTCTCCCTCACCAGAGGTCTTGAAGTGAAGTATGACCACTTGCTTAGTGGGTTGTAAATAGACTCTTGTTCGGGTACGTCTGGGAGGGACAACACGGTCCCTTCCAACTCTAAAATTCTTAGATTTTATGGGCATAAGAATTGGGGCTTGAATCTAGGGTCCAACAATTTCTAGCTGTGGAACTATAGTCAAGTTAGTACATCTCACTAGCCTCAGATCCTTCATCTCTAAAACAGGACTAATAAAACTAGTATTGCCAACATAGGGTTGTTGTGAGGAAAACATACTTGATGTACTGCAGAAATACAAAAGGAGTGAATAACAACTCTCCTAATTTGAGAGAAGTTAGAATTACGCACTCTGGGGCAGCTAGGTGGTACAGTGAATAGGTCTGGAGTTAAGAGGACCTCCATTCAAATCCAACCTCAGACACCTGACACTTACTAACTGTGTGACCCTGGGCAAGTCACTTAACCCTGATTGCCAGTGCGGGGGGGGGGGGTGAGGACCAATATCTGAAAGACACCTTAGATATCATAGAGGCCATCCCCCTCATGTCACAGTTGAAAAAACCAGGCCAGGTAGATGGAAGCTAGTTTCCCAGGACCTGGTGGGGAGTAGATGACAGAACAGGGGTTTTCCTGGTGCTCTGATTCTCAGTTCAGAGCTCTTTCTACTGCTGCCCCTCCACAAGTACACCTACATGTATGAACAGACTGGATTAAATCTAAGATCCTATGAAAATTCATTTGATGGGACCATCATGGAACAACCATTTGGGGACAGGAGCTCACTAGCTAGAAATGAAGGTCGATAGACATGCACTGTGAACTCTAGCTATGGAAAAGCACATGACCAGCAAAATCAAATCAATATCATCACCAGCCCCATAGATCCAATGAAACATCCCAAGAGTGTGAAGGATGAAGAGAGGCTCTTCTAATTTTCCCACCAGTGCTTCGAGATCCCACCCTGGACCAGAGGGTTACGTTCCTTCATGCCCCTCCCCCCCCAAAAATCACTCTTGTACATATCATTGCTTCTTAACATATTCTCCTTTAGAGTAACCTTGTCTCCTGCAAGAGTGATCAGTTCAGGCACTGTCTGAACTAAAACATCCAAAGTCCAGGAGCCTCCATGAGAGGTGAAGGGGGTGTCTCCAGATGAGTTTCTAGTTTTTTAAACAGTAAAACAAAACAAAGGCTTCCTGGAAAATGAGAAATGAGAATCTTGCATGACTTGGTACAAAAGTGAGTCCTTCCTACATTGGGAAATAGCCCTGGTTTGGGAGGTCCATTGCAAGTGTCAACCCCACTTCTCACTAGCTGGGGGTGAAAAGAATTGGCTTCATTGAAGGAAGGAACCCTTGTGAGATGAGGAAACTCCCTCTACCGATGCAGATCAGCATCTCCTTGATAACTTAGAGTCTTCAAGAGCTGTCTAGACCAAGGATAGTTACATTTCCTTGTTTCTATGTGCCAAATTGCCTGAATGGATTTGATCTTTTAAAAAAAAAGGCAGTTAGCTGGGTGGCACTGTGGCTACAGCATGAGACCTGGAGTCAGGAATATCTGAGTCCAAAATTAAGCTCTCTAACAACTGTGTGACCCTAGGCAAATCACTCAGCTTCCTCATCTGTAAAATGGCAATAGCTCTTAGTGTCATTGTCATGCTAAAATGAGATCATGTTTGTAAACCACCTTAATATTTACTATAATAAGCCTTAACATAGATATCAATGCTAGCTATTATTATTAAAAAGTTCTATGGGGAGAAAGAAGAATTGTCTAGAGCACAGAGAAGTGGCTTGCCAAGAAAGAAACACACAGCCACTATTTTACAGAGGTGAAACTTGAACTCAGGTCTTTTGGGTCCCTTAGCTGGTTCTTTATCTGCTCCACCTGTGGGGTGGTGAGAAAAAGCTCCTAACTTCTCAACCAGTTAGTTCCTCAAGTTCCTGCACTGTAGACTGGGGCTAAGAGGCAATAGAGTATAAGCAACAGTCCTTAACCAGGGGGCTCTCTGGGTTTGTTCTGTGAATGATTTTGATAACTGTTTTAGTATTATTGGCTTCCTTTGTAATCCTTCATATTCAAGGGGCCACAATCTTCACCAGGCTGTCATAGGCTTCCATGACACACCCCTAAAAAGGGTAAGATCCCTTGGTGGAGTGGCTAGTTGAACCTTGAGTCAAGGCCACCTGGGTCCATTCCCTCTACCGCTGGCTCAAGGTCACACAGCTTCCCAGTCCTCTTTTCACTACAGCTTAGAGCCTGCCTCCATAAAGTGGAAACTATTTTCATCTCCACCAGTCACAGCTAAGCTGCCATTGGGTCTCATTTTATCTGAATGAGTTATATCAATAAGACAAGAACAAGAAAAGGGGGAAAGGACAAAGACTGAGCAGTGTACGTACCAATCCTTCTGCCAAAACATGAACTAAATGTCCTAAGGGCATTAAAGATATTAAACAGTCACAGTTAAATGGAGCCATAATTCACTCAATAAGCGTCAAGGCCTGGAACTCTTTAATAATATGTTCACTAACAGTGAGCTCAGTCTACTGAGTGCACAGGGATTGTTCCAGCATTGTTAGAATCCTAATTCTCCTCTTCTAATTTCTGATGAGTCATTCTTGGCACTAGCTGCAACATAAACCCAAAGCAGGGGATACTAGAAGGATGAAACACAACCCACCAATGATAAACAACCATCAACAATACCCATCATCCTCAGTAGCAACCATGGACAAGGGCAGCTGACCCCCGACAACCACCACCAATCACCCACCACCAATACTGCCACTAGTAATAACGATGACAGCATCCTGTGCTCTAGGGTTCTAAAGCCACTCCCTAGCCAATCCTCTTCTTTTGGGCAATCACAGAACACAGGCCCTCACCTTTCCTCCAGAATACACGGCTTCCTTGTTTCCACCTACTGAAAGTCATCTCTTTTTTCAAAGCCTCCCTTTGACTCTTCCTCTCCCTGAGACTTCTTTGATTCCTCAGATAAAAGTGATCCCTTCCTTCTGGATTTTTTTTCTACATCACTTCATCTTTAGGCTGTTTGTCCTCTGCCACTATCATATTCTGCTCTGCATTATTCTTATTGGCATATAAATCTTACCCTTTCTCCCAAATGAATTCAAATTCCTCGAGGTCAGGGCTATGTTTTTCAGCTTTTAATCTCCAGTGTGTAGCACAAGACCTTGGTGCCCTTTGGATTAGACTGAAAATTGGATAATAATTATTCAGTGATTTGCAGCCACCAGAATGTTCTGGGAAGTCAGAGGGCAACACAGTATGTGGTGACTCTGAGCCCCCCTCACCCCCCCCACCCCCATGAAGAACCATATATCTGTCTAGGCAGCAAACGAAAGCTTCTTAGGCACTGAATTACCCATTGTAATCTCCAATACAGATTTACCAGGAAACTACCCAGCTTCATTTGGCAAATGTGAGCAGGTCTCTGACAGAGCAATGGCTCAGGAAGCTGTTGAAGAATATTTCCTTTATAAGAAGTTCCAGACATGAAGACTACACACATAGGAAAGAGGTACCAGGCAGGAGGAGAGAGCAGATCTAGAGCAGTGACAATGCGTAACAAGAAAGGCCTAACCTTTGGAATGGAGGGTGTGGACATTCTCCAGAAATGGAAGATGGATGGCAAAAGAGAAAATTCCAGCCTGGGGTAATATTCTTGGTTTTTTGTTTGTTTGTTTTGTGAAGCAGTTGGGGTAAAGTGACTTGCCCAGGGCCACATAGCTAGTCCACCTAACTTCCCCCTGGTGTAATGTTCTTATAAATTGGCCTGGTGAATTCCTCATCTACATCAGAGGCACCAGAGTGACAGACAACCATCTGGGAAGACTACTCACAAATGCTCTAGCAAGATCTCATGAATCAGAATAACCACTGAATTGGGGGTTCTTTTTCCTTCCCAATTTCCTTCATAAAAATCACAGCCAGTCTGGCAGAAACTGGGGACAGATCAACATCTCACATTATATGCCAACATAAGCATGAAATAGGTACATGGTTTACTCAAAGGGAGATATCATAATCAAATTAATGAAGCACAGAAAAAATTACCTGTCAGATCTATGAATAGGGGAAGAATTCATGACCAAACAAGAGATGGATAGGTTCATAAGAGCTAAAATTTATCATTTTGATTACATAACATTGAAAGGTTTTGCACAAAAAAAGCAGCTAAAACTAGAAAAAAAGCAGAGTTGGGGAAAAAAAAGATTGCAGCCAATTTTTCTGATAAGGGTCTCTTTCTCAAATATATTAGGAAACTAAGCCAAATTATAAGAATAAGAGTCATTTCCCAATTGACAGGTGGACAAGGGATATAAACAGGCAGTTTTCAGAGGAAGACATCAAAATGATTTCATTATAAAAATGCTCTAAATCACTAGTAATGAAAGAAATCAACAGTAAAACAACTCTGAGGCACCATCTCACTTCCATCTGACTAGCCAAGATGGCAAGAAAGCAAAATTACAAATGCTGGAGGGGCTGTGAGAAAATAAGGACAATAATGTGTTGTTGGTGGCGTTGTGAACTAGTTCAACCACTCTGGAAAGAAATTGGAACTATGTCCCAAAAGCTATTAAAATGTGCATACCCTTTGACCCAGCAATACTGGTATGAGGGTCTATACCTCAAAGAGATCAAAGAAAGAGGATAAGAACCCATGAGTACAAAAATGTGTATAGCAGCTCTTCTCGTGGTAATAACGAATTGGAAATTGAGGGGGTGCTCATCAGTTAAGGAATGAATGAACAAGTTTTTGACATACAATTGTGATGAAATACTATTGTGCCACAAAAATAATAAAGGGCATAGTTTCAGGGAAACTTGAGAAGACTTTAATGAACTGATGCAAAGTGAAGTGAGCAGAAACAGGAGAAACCCAGTAACAGCAATATTGTAAAGATAACCAACTGTGGAAGACACAGTAACTCTGATCAACATAACTACCCTCTACATTTCCAAAGACTCATGATGGAACATACTATCCTCCTCCAGATAGAGAACTGATCTTGTTCTTCCTTTTTCTGTGGGGGGTGGAGTGGGTAAGGAGGAACACGGCTAATGAAGAAATGTGTTTTGCATGATTTCATACTTGTAATGAGTTTTGTATTTCTTGCCTTCTCAATGGGGAGGGAGAAGATAGGGAGGGAGAAAACCTGGAACTGTAAATAAAAGAAAATTCAGTGGAAAAAAAAAAGTAATAGTCACAGGCAATCCAGACTGAGTAGGAAGTATTTGTAGTGTCTCTGTTAGGACAAAGTATTCTCTCTAAGAACACAACATAGGATTTCTGCCATGGCAATCCCTAGGCAATGACTAACATCCAAGTTGATCAGGTTAGTAGATGTAAGCTCCTTGAGGGCAAAGGTGGTTTTCTTTCTGTCCCTGTATCTTTAGCACAGGCAGCTTGGCACACTGCTGGCATTTAGAAAAATGCTTGCTGGGTTGGATAGATTGAAAGTATCAAAGCCTGAAGTTGGAAAGAAACTCAACTGAATGTTCTTGTAACCGTGGACATTCTCTCTTCTCATGCAGAGAATGGCAGTGGGAATGAGACTGTTCTTACACTACAGCTTAGGCCCTGGATGAAAGGTGGGAAAATTCCATTCCTACACCGTGCCATGTAAATACTTGGATTTATGTCACCAGTGGATTGAATGAACCAACCAGATGTTTTGGCATCAGGCTCTAAAAAATGTCCATGATACTAATTGAAATTTTCAACTTAGTAGTTTGGCCACACTGGTGGACCACACTCAGTGGCATGCTCAAACACCTGGATGTTCAGAGTCATTTAGACAAAACATCCTGGTCACTCACTTTCCTCCTTTCTGTCCAGCTCTTTGGAAATCCTACAAGTACAAAGACAGAAAAATGTAAATAAGTTTAGCAGCATTCACACCCACTTAGAATGCAGTGTGTGAACTCTTGATTCCCCCCCCCCCCCACTTTTGTTCCTGTTCCTCACATAGGAAGCCGTCAATCAGCTAATTTGGGGTGGCTGAAGTAAGTAACCCATTGTAATTGAGAAGATGTGTTTACATGAAAAATTAAGGCCAGACTGATTTCTTTTTTTTTTAAATAATGGCAGCCCATCTCTATTTGTGAAAAAGTCCTGTATTCTCTATGTGATGATGGGGTTGAGAGATGGTGGAGGAAGGCTAATCCAGAATCCCTTTGTTTTTTGGAGTTGACTGCTCTGCTCATACTCTCCAGCCACAGTCAGCAGGCTGTAGACCTTCCCACAATGAATGCCAATGTGCCAAGGCAAGACCACAGGATTGGAGAAGCAGAGCTGGCAGGAAGATCAGCTATTCCAGTCCTTTCATTTCGTAGAAGAAGAAACAGGCCAAAAGGGCTTGAGTCATCTTCCCAGAGGAGGAGCCAGGATTCAACCCAAGTCTCTTGCCTCCAACCCAGTACTCTTTCCACTGTATAACACTGCTTTTCATGACCTGGACAGACCTGAATTGTGGGGCTAAGAAGGACAGAGATTGAAGGCAGAGTCTAAAACAGAAACTTGATCAAAACCAAGAACCTAGTATTCTGACCAGGAGTCCCAAGGGGAGAAGCTGTTTGAGCACTAGGTAAAGAGAAGAGTGACAGAATAAAGAATGTTCTTTTTTTGCAGCTCGTAGTTGTAGTTGATCTATGTCGTGTGTGTGTGTGTGTGTGTGTGTGTGTGTGTGTCTGTGTCTGTGTGGTATACCTGTGAAAGGCAGACCCACCTTCAAGATTCCAACAAACTGCTTTAGCTGGACAGTTCCAGCTACTGCCCTCAGTTTTCCATGGTGTTGCACAAGTCCAGTTGTGGCCACGAAGAATTTCTGGACCAGCTCCTTAGAAAGAGGAAACTGCTCATCATCTTCTTCCTCTTTGTAAAACATTGACACATGCAGTCAAGCCATATTACTGGCAAAATCCATTCCTTGGCAGGAATAAACAGGGGACATGAGAAGATGAATTGTTTGGAAGCCAACATTCTCAGTAGGATTCATAATGGAGCCCACCAAACTGAAGAATCAGGCTTTCCCCATTCAAATTATACTTTGTGTTGGTTTTTTCCTCAAGAGGTACAGGAGCTGGGGTTATAGCAGGAGGAGGAAAGGGAAGGGCTCATGTTCAAGGTAAGTGGGTTTTGGAAAGTAAGAACTTTTTTTTAAGTAAGAAAAGTTTCACAGGCCAATAGCCATCTGCCAGAGAGCAGTGTTTGAAAATGGCCTGGCAGGGGGGAACAGCCCCCCAGGACTCACCTCTGCACTCACCAGCTGTTACAGGTCCCTCCCACCCACCTGCTCAGCCATCCAATGACAATGCCTCTTTGCTCTGAAGGGTGAGATCCTTCACGGCCTCACTCTGGGGCATTTTCCCCTGCTGTCCATTCACTTCTCATCTCCATCTCCTGGCTTCCTCCAATTCCCACCTAAATTTCAACTTTCCACACAAAGCCTTTCTGGATCCCCCTTAATGCCTTGTGTCTTCCCACTGTGATTACATCCTTCCTCTGTGTGTGTACATGTATATATATACATATCTATTTGTTATACTATGCATATGTATTTTATACAAAGTCATTTGAGTGCTGTCTCCTTCATTAGACTATGAGCCCCCTGAGGCCAGGGACTGGTTTCCGTCCCTTTCTTTGGCTTCCTGGTACTTAGTATGGTGCCTGGGATAATGCCTGATAAATATTTGAGTTAAATTGAAAGAACTTCTAAAAGAGAAAGGGAACAAGTATGTATTAAGCTCCTCCTTTGTGCCAGGCATTGGGCTAAGAGTTCTGCAAATTTACCTCATGTGATCCTCACAACAGCTCTGGGAGGTAGGCGCGATTACTCACTAGCTAGCAGACCGTGAACAAGTCATTAACTCTCAGGGCCCCCAACTTTTCTCATCTGTAAAATGGGAACCCTGCTACCTGTGGCACTCACGTCCCAGGGTGGTTATAAAATTCAAGTGAGATTATGAGCATAAAGAGTTTTGTAAGTGTTAAAGCATATTGAAATGTCAGCTCTGATTTTTCAGTAAGAGATGGGAATAGGCACTGTTGTGTCTTCTCCATACACTATCCCCATGGTCCCTCCACACAATTCGGTAGCATTCATTTAGAAACTTCTCTCCTGCTTGACAAATAAAACACATGAGCCTGGCTCCAATAGACTGTAAGCTACCTGAATCCTAGGATGTTTTGTTTTTGTCTCTGGATCGCCGGCTCCAGCACAGTGCCTACTGTAGAGGAGGTCCTTAATGAACACTTATTGAATGAATGAATGAATGACTTTTAGGGAAGTCACATCGACCATGGCACACAGGCAATGGGACCAATGTTCACTTCACTTCAGAATCCAGAAGAGATGTTCCTTATCTACTCCTCCCTTGCCAGCCTCTGTGGATGGAAAATGCAGGCTCTAAGGGCTTTTTAAAAATTATTAAGGGAGTGGTAGGAAAGGGATTTGGAGAGGAGAGGGTGAAGTAAGGAGAGAAGAAGCTATGATATATAGCAAAAGACAGATGGATTTTGGAAGGTTTCAAAAATGTCTACAGTCACTTATTGTACCCAACTGACACATTCCACAGAACACAGAAAGACACATCAGCAGAGAAGTTGCTAA
The DNA here is from genome assembly GCA_028627135.1 of Pseudochirops cupreus. Classification (NCBI taxonomy): domain Eukaryota; kingdom Metazoa; phylum Chordata; class Mammalia; order Diprotodontia; family Pseudocheiridae; genus Pseudochirops; species Pseudochirops cupreus. The sequence continues at coordinate 203,685,009 of CM053583.1, forward strand.
TGAGAAAGGACTTGGATCTCCAGGAAGGTAAGCTACTGCTACTCTTCCATCACTCCCTCTCCAATTTCAAGACCATAAAGAACTTATTTAAGCTATAAAGTAAGAATTGGGCCTCTGTGTGCTTGTGTGTCTGTGTCTGTGATTTGTTGGATGTATCAGTCATAGGATTTTGACCTGGAAAAGGTTTTAGAAATCATCTAACTCAAATCTCTTATACAGAGATGGGGAAACTGAGGTTGAAAGGAGAGGGACTTTCCCAAGGTCACACAAGTAGGGTCATACATTAAGAGCTGGAAGAGACCTTAGAGTTCAACCTATTCATTTTACAGATGAGGAAACTGAGGCTTGTTAGTGATTTACCTGGGATTGCACAGCTTCTAAATGCCTAAGGTAGGATTTGAACCCGGATAGCAGTTCTTGGAACCAAACTCAAATCCAATATTCTTTGCATGATACCATCTCTCCCACATCCCTGTTGTACCTCTGTATACACATATGTTTATGAAGTGCCTCCTCCAGACAGAGACCTGGGCTGGGTGCTGAGGAAGACCTAAAGTTTAGAAAAGGCAGAGTCTGCCTTCAAGGAGCTCACAGTCTAGGAGGCCAGCTTGTGATCAGACACAACCTTCCAAGTGTTAAACTGTCTTCAGCTCATCTCAATGCTCACTCTGTCCATTCCCACACATCAGTGCTAGAGCAATCAGCTCCCCTTGTCCCATGTTGGAAAAATATACGTTGCCCTGAAGCTTCTGTACCCATTTTGAGAGAATACGACTACGTGTGCCAATTAATCACCCCAGATGTGAGTAACAGCTGGATTGGCTTCATTTACAGTCACTCATCTCCTCAGGTAAACACAGGGATTTGGGCAGAAAGCATGTGGGTGGATTTTCATCATTCTATCTTTCATCCTGATTCATAGGTTTATAGAATTTTGAGCTGAAGGGACCGAAGGTCTTTGAGTTCAACACTGTCATTTTACAGAGGAGAAAAGTCAAGTCCAGAGTGGAAGTGATCTGCTGAAGGTCACACAAGGAATTAATAGCAGGGTGGAGCACCACCTGGGGTCTGAGAGAGACTTCCATTCATAGACTCCTGCAAGTTCTTATTTCTGTTAAAGGGCAAGGACCTGGTTGGCAATAGGAGACTAGCATGATTCCTGTTCCTTAACACATTTATTCCTTCTTGCTATCTCTAAAGCCAATGGCAGTTTTACATCAAAAAGCTAACCCAAGAGTGGGGAACCTGCAGTCTCGAAACCACATATGGCCTTCTAGGTTCGAAAGGATGGCCTTTTAACTGAGTCCAAGTTTTACAAAACAGATCCTTTTATTGAGGGGATTTGTTCTCTGAAGTCTGGATTCAGTCAAAGAGCTGCGCTTGAGGACCTAGCGGGTCACTCATAGCCTTGAGGCCACAGGTCCTCCACCCCTGGGCCAAATCAATAACACCCCAAATGGTGTTGTGAACCCAAGTTGTGCACAAGAGCAATGGTCCAGAGAGAAAAGCATAAGATTCTCATAATTCATTTCTCAGAGTGTTGGATTCCCGCAAATATTATTTGCTTGAGTGGAAACCCAACCTCATTAAGCAGAGTTCATAAAAGACTGATTGGGGACCTTAGAGGCCACCAAATCCAATGCTTTCAATTTGCAGAGAAGGAAACTGAGACCCAGAGGGAAGTGATTTTCTCATGTCCATAGGTGGTGCCTCTCCTCCTCCTCCTCTTCCTCCTCCTCCTTCTTCTTCTCCTTCTCATTCTTCTCCTCTTCCTTTCCTTCTCCTCCTCCTCGTCCTCATTCTTCTCCTCCTCCTCCTTCTCCTCCTCCTCCTCCTCCTTCTCCTTCTCCTCCTCCTTCTCCTTCTCCTCCTCCTCCTCTTCCTTCTCCTCCTCCTCCTCCTTCTTCTCCTTCTCATTCTTCTCCTCTTCCTTTCCTTCTCCTCCTCCTCCTCGTCCTCGTTCTTCTCCTCCTCCTTCTTTCATTTCAGTCATATCAGTTATATCTGACTCTTCATTGCTCCATTTGGAGTTTTCTTGGCAAAGATACTGGAGGGGTTGGCCATTTCCTTGCCTGGCACACGTCCAATGAGTTCGGTATATATCTTGTTGTACGCAATTGTTTCCATGAGCTCCCTGGAAGCAGGAGATGTGTTCTGCCTTGATGTTCCTAGTGTTTAGCAAAATGCCTGGTAAACAGTAGACATTTCTTGCCTTGACTTACAATCTTGTTAAATTTCATGTTGTGCTCACTGGGTCTGCTCTGCTGGGCACATGGCTCTATCAGTTGGTAATAGACTCAATAGAAGATACACCTAGCTCAGCTGAAGTTTTGGGCTGAGGCACAGCCAGGCTACCTCAGGGGCCAGCTCACTCTTTAAAGACCATCTGGCATATGACTGATCCTCAGCCAGTCAATCACTAGAAATTCCCTGTGTTCCATCAAATGTCTTCATCCCATAGTCAAAGTCTTATATAAGGCTGTTTATAGCCCATTATTGAGTGGTTTGGAAAAAGGCCCCAAATCTGACAAGGGACTCCCCCAATCAACCTCCTTTATGTTCATGTGTATTTTAATTTTAAGCATTGTACCCTACCAAAGTGCACTGCTCTTCCAGGTAGTTGGTGAGACGCCATTTAAAGTGGATGGAATACTGGATTCGGAATTTGAAAGGACCTGTGATCAGTTCCAGTTTTGCCACTGATTCATATGACTTTGGTCTTGTACTCTCTATACGATGAGTGGTTAAACTAGATGGTCCCAGAAGGCCCTTTCAGCTTTGAAAGTGTGACCCGATGTACCTCCCTTTTATTCTTTGTGTGTTGGAACGTGGGTGATTGCTGCTCATTGTGAAGTTCACAATCACAAGAAAGGGTAGGAAATGGACCTGAGATGTCATTGGCATAGGGAACTCCCAAGTGAGAAAACTCCCTCTCCCAATGAAGGCCAGCATCTTCTCTGCAATTCAGAGGTTAAGTGACTTGACCAGGGTCACTCAGCAAAGATGTGTCAAAAGTGGCTCTTGGACCCAAGTTTTTCTAGTTGAAGGCTGACTCTCCTAAGTCTCTCCGTAATAAGGAAACAAAAAATTGAAATCAAATTAAATTTAAAAATTAAGAGGTACTGATTAGAGTCTTTGAAAGTAAATAGAGGGAAATCTTTCCACGTACAGAGAACGTAAAAAGGGAGGGCATATGAATCTCCGAGTGTTACGCATCACATGGGATTGTTTTGATTATAATCTTTGTAGGTTGAACGCTTCTTCCAATAAGTTCTATCTGTTCACAGGCAGATTTGGGGGCTCCATTCCACCCGTAACAAGTGCTTTCTGACTACTTAACACTGTGCCAAGCACTAGGGATCCAAAGAGTGCCTGCCTTCAGGGAGTTGCCATTCTAACAGCCAGAGCAAAACAAACAGAGTGAACAACAATGGTTTGGGGATTTATAATGTTTTAAATAAGCTTTACTGGTTCCTTTTGTTTTTCATCCATCACAGCCCTTTGCAGATGCACCTTCTCCCAATAAATCTCACCTTGTAAAAAATAAAAGTCAAACCAGCCCACACAGCGACAGCAGCTGACACGCAGCGGCTGCACAAGGGATGGAGGCAGGGCCAGCAGAGAGGGTGGAATTGACAGGCTCCCCCGCGTACCCCCACGCAACGCAGTGTGTGTCTTTGCATCCGCAGCACAGGGTCCAGGACCTGGTATATAGTAGGTGTTCAGTAAATGCTTCTGCCTTGACTCATTGGCTGGTTGATTCCTCCGAGGCCTAAGTGAAACATCATCTCCTCCACGAAACCTTCCCTATGCCCCAGCCTGAAGAGATGACCTCCCTCTGGGCTCCCAGAGCACTTTATTTCAACTAGTCTGAGAGAACATTCAGATACTTCCTCCAACCACAGTCGCTGCCAGCCCAGTGCCTTTCCCAGTCGAGGCACGCAGTTAGCTGTGGCTGACAGATGGTTGAGCATCCTCCAACACACACTGACCACGCTCTGGCCCCTTGGGCCTCTGTCACTAGAACACTGAGCACCGACTTAGCAAAGCACGACTTACCTGCTGCATCAAGAGCTACTGGTCTCCCAGGAATCTCATTTCATGGGTCCGTCCCTCTTTGTCTAACAAAGCCATACATTGAGTTGAGACAGAAGTACAGAAATGAGAAAAAGGAAGTAAGCCCAACTCTCTGTGCATCAGCTTCCTCCTGTATAACTAAAGTCCCATGTAATTTGGGGGTCTTCTGATGCACCAAGCAGAAAACATGTGACGGGAGGGAAAAGGTGTACTTCAAGGGTGTTTCAGAAAATCTCATAGAATACTATGGGCCCTACTACTCCCAGCAGCCCCTTCTTTCTTTTTTTTGGAGGGCAGTTGGGGTTAAGTGACTTGCTCAAAGTCACCCAGCTAGTAAGTATGTCAAGCATCTGAGGTCATATTTGAACTCAGGTCCTCCTGACTCCAGGACCAGTGCTCTATTTACTGAGCCACCTAGCCATCCCAAAGCAGTGCCTTATTTCAATGCAAAAACCCTTCCATGTCTTATCCCTCCTTGACTATAAGGCTCTGGTGGGCAGAGGCCAAGACCTGGCTAAACCGGTTTAAAATAGCTGGACTAACCATGATAACATACATAAAGTGCCTTGCAAACCTTGACACCCCACAGACGCCCACAGAGCTGTCACTGTTGTCACTGATCACAGCAGCCAACGTCCTTCGTTCATTTGTTTTTCATCCATCACAGTCCTTTGCAGATATACCACAAGTATTTAATACACATATTTTATAAATGCTAATAATAAATACTGGCTCTAGTGAGTTTTATCCGTGTCACTGGAGATTGTGGGGCACCATGGAAAGAAAACCTGATTTGAAGTTAGAGAAGCCACGTTCACAGGCTGACCCTCTCTGCCCCTTCCTGCCCAGGTGACTGTAGGTAAATCCCTCATCACCTGGGATAGCCTTTTCTGTCAAAGAAGCAGATTAGACCTGGTGATCTCTAGGTGACCTTTCCATATTTAAAGTAGAGGTCAATGATTCTATAAAAGGACACGATTGTCCTTGCACGATTTCATCTCAGCCCGACATTTACAGCTTCTTTCTTACATACCTGGCGTCTGCCAAGAGACCCCAGGCCAGAGCAGGGACTCTTCCTGAAGCATTCCAAAGAAATCTTGGCTTTTCTCCTGGGTCCATTCATTATTTTACAAATCCTCCAAGATCACTTTTCTATAGGCTCAAGGGTACTTTGTGAATTTCTAAAGTCTTCTGGTAAGTACCATAACCCCAAACACAAACACACTTGGGCAGAAGGAATTCTGGGCTTCCTTTTGTCAGCTGTGTTTGTGCTGAGCATGAAGGGAGAAAAGGTTCCCATTTCAAGGACCCCAGTCAAAAATTGGGACTAGGGCTATTGTCCAGGCTCAGGGAAGATGCAAACCCTGCTGAGAGGAAGTTCACTACAGAACAAAGCAATCCTTTAGAGGAGTCTGCGTGCCAAACTACACCCTGAATGTGGAATGCAGCCTCTGACAGTGCATCCACAGAGGCCACTGATTTATGGGAAAATGACCAGTCTCAGAGCGGGAAGGGACCTCAGAGGTCAGGGAGGCCAAACCATACCTGACTGCCATTTTCTCTCCCACATCGCCACCAAGTGGCCATCCAGGGTTAGAATTAAGACCTCCAGCAAGGGGTCATCACGACTCCAGGGGCAAGCAGCGCCTGCAACTTTGGGACAGCTGCAATTATCAGGAATTGTTTCCTTACAGCAAATCGAAATCTGCCTTTCTGCTGCTTCCCACCACTGCAAAATGAGACATATTTCTGGACTTGGTCATTGTGGGAATTTACTTTTTTAGACTATTCATATTAGTTATGAAAGTTTGGGGGTTTCTCTGTCTTTTCCAAAGGGAAGAGGGTGAAAAGGTGAGAAAAACAGATTTTTTGTTCAGTGAAAAAAAGTAATTAAGAACCAATTTTGATATGTGACTGTAATAAGATTTTACTATGCCATGAGCAATAATTAATACAACAGACTTGTGTGAACTGATATAAAGTGAAATGAGCAGACCCAGGAGAACCATTTAAGTGAAAATGATCATAATAAAATGAAATGAAACAACTTTGAAAGACGTCATCCTACTGAGCAAAGTAGTGACCAGCCAGAAGATCCACAATACCAACAGAAGAGACAGGGGGAAGGCAGAACTGTTTGGGGCTGTTGATTTCTGTGTCCTCAACAAACCCAGAGCCAAGCTTATCTTCTCTCCCACAAGATCTGAGCTTCTCATTTTGGATAATGGCATCATCATTCTCCCAGTCCTTTGGCAAACCATTCTTTTCTCCTCAAACACCCCTCCACTAACCTCTTATTCCATCCAACTCCTACCCTTCAATTTCCTCATCTGGTCTCCTTTATCCCCACTGCATCTTTCCTGTTTCCCTAGACCTGTTCATCTCACCCTTTGCTGATTTCCCATTCATGCAATCAACATTTATTAAGTGCCTTGAATGCACCAAGCCCTTTTCCTAGATTGTGGGTGGAGGGGGGGTCGATGCAGAGCTTGTTAATGCCATTTGAGTGGTCAGCATCTTGGGAATAAAAGGATACTAGAACAGATAACCAGAGTACGCAGCAGAATGTAGAACAGAGGCCATCTTTTTCTGTCTTCCGTTCTCAACATCTAGAATAATGAGGGCCGTGTAGTTTGTGCTTCAAGAAGGTTCTCTCAGTCGAGTGACTAAAGGACACATTGCATGACTAGTACCAGTGAGGCAGAGGAGAGAGCCCTTTGCAAGGTGGTCCCGTCTCCCCATGTCGGGGAGTCAGGGACAGCTTCCTAGAGCTGAGTGAAAGGGCAGGAATTCAATGGAAAAGAAAAATAATGGGAGCTTGCCAGGCCCAGACTTGCCCAGGGAGCAAGTGGCAGTGATGACTCTAAGCTGCACAATTTAGAACTTTACAACTGAATTTCAGAGTTGAAAGTTACTCTAAAAGTGAGTCGGTCAGGATCACAATGTTAGTTAACAAATATGCACCAGATGCCCGGCGTCTAGACAAAAAGCCGACCCCGCTCTCAGAGAGCACACTTTCTGATGGGTGAGTCTATGTGGTTCATAGTTTTCACACGGGAAGAGACATGAGAGACATCTGACCCAATACTTCCATTTTACAGATGAGAAAACTAAGTCTGACAAAGCTGAAGCTACTGTCCAAAGCCACATAGTTTGATAGGGGAAGGTCCTAGCTCCTAGAGTTCCTAAAGACCTTTCTAAGTCATCTCAGTCTCCTCAGTTTCTTTGGGAGCAGGATTGGTTTAGAAATTTTTTCTTGGAAGGCACAATTTGACCTGGAGTTTGAGTAATGCACATTTAGCGTGACCTGGAGGCGGCGTGGCTCCCAGACCTTTCTGAAGTCAGCTCCTTTTGCTGGAGCCTCTCCCTCCACAAAGCGGCAAAGGAATCCAGGCATTCACCTGTGGCACAAGGCAACAGAGATGCAGACAGCAAGTGTTTGCTCTTGGGTAAATGGTGGCAGAGGGGCAAAGGGACGCCATCATTAGGATACAGCAGCCTCGGAGAGTCCTGCTCTGGGTGAAGGACGCACTCACTCAGGGCAGCTGCTTTCCTTCTCATCCCGGCCACCTTTGTTTGATTTGTACAAAACACCTTGATTTAATGTAGTCGAAATTATCCATTTTGCACCTAACTTTGCTTTCTGTCTCTTGTTTATGGATAAATTGTTGACCTGTCCCTAAGCCTGATGAGTGATATGTTCCACATTCTTCTCATTTTCTTGTAAAACCTCTCTTTATAGCTAGGTAACCCTAGGGTAGCCCTGGGGTGGGGGTGGGGGGAAAAGGGAAAGAAAAAAACAAACGTATGTGATAATTCTGTTGTATATTTGAAGTCGTGCCTAGCAGATTTGCAATTCTGCATGCAATCATCTTTTTGTTGTACTATGTTATGGAAATTCTTGTTTTATTCCATAAATTAAAAATAAAATATTTTTTTAAAAGGAGTACGCTGAAGTCCACTCATCCTGACTTGTTGGATCCTTATCAAATTTTCAGTGTGAGCATTTATACCTCAGAAATCAGCAAAGGCTCCAAGTCAGGCCTTGGTTTATTGTGGGGGGTTTGGTATTGTTTGGACGTAAGGAAAATTATGGAGAAATATATTAATAATGTCGATTAAACATCAAAAGGTGTGTCTTCAGAGAGCCAGTTGTTAGGCTTTACCAGCACACCCCTGCACTCACTCCGACCCCCACAAATGGGTAGGGGATATGAGTGGCAATTATTGCATAAGAGGAACTAAGCCCGCAAACCCCAGGGACAGAGTCACAGAGGCCAGGCGCCCCCCTGTCTCCTGAGGGTCTCACTCTGACTTCAGCACAAAAGGACAGATGGCCCACATCACTCTGCAGGCCAACCCAGGGCAAGGATTAGCATCTCTGATGGCTGACTGGAGGAAGAGTCAAGCTTCCTCCATTCCCTGCAGTTAGCTATGGAGCTCAGGGGAGCGGTGGAGGGGGAAGAGAGGGAGAGGCTAATGGGTATGAAAACCTGAGCTCTAATAAGAGTGGCCTAGGGAGCCTCCCCAGAGACCCCGGATTCCTAAGACAAAAACACTGCAGGCAAGAAAGATGGCCAAACTCTTGGCTCCTGTCCACAGATTTGACACTCCAGGGGTCAGACAGGTAGGAGAAATCAGAGCTGGGGTGGAAGGCACAGGATACTGGGACAAGAAGAATCAATTCAAAGGGATTATAGAATTATCTAGCCCAGGAATTCTTCACCTACGACCCAAGGGCTCTTTGGATAGGTTTCTTTATTGTTCAGTCTTTCCAGTTGTGTCTGACTCTTCATGATCCGGTTTAGGGTTTTCTTGGCAAAGATACCAGAGTGGTTTGCCATTTTCTTCTCCAACTCATTTTACAGAGGAGGAAACTGAGGCAAACTGGGTGAAGTGACTTACCCAGGGTCACACAGCTAGTGTCTGAGGACAAACATGAACTCAGGTCTTCCTGACTCCAAGCCTAGCACTCTATCCATGGCACCACCTGGCCACCCTGCATCAGTTTCAGGGGGGCATAAATTTGGCACGGGATCAAAATTACATCTTTCTTTTCACTTTCATCTAAAGGAAATTTATCTATTCCTTCTTTTATTTAAAATCATGATTGTGAGGAGTCCCTAAGGTTTACAAACCTGATTGTCCAGGGAGTCTGAACAGAAGGAGGGGCTCAGAAGCCCTGAGCTAGTCCAATTGATGAGAGTTACAGAGGCAGTGGAAGAGTTGGGACACAAGGCAAGCCCTCTCCTAAGTCCACCTCTAGAGAGGAGTCAAGGGGACTGCCTGGTGGCTGGGTTGCCCGTTGCCTGGAGTTTACAGCTTTGAATACAGTAGGCAGTAAAACTTCTGTGGGGGAGGTTGTCAGTGAAAAGTGGCTGCCAGGAGAGGCGAGCAAGGTGGTGAACTGTGCAAATTAGCAACTGCCGGCTTTGACTAGAGTGCAAAAGACTAGTGAAAATGTTGCTGTTGGCTAGTGCTGCATTTGTATAAAGTAGAGGGCTTTTCAGGAAGTCTGACTGTCAGTTAACTCCATTCTTAAGAGATCGGCAGGTAGGCTGCAGTAGACAGAATGACCCGGGTTCAGATACCACCTCATGTACTGCAGTGTGACCCTGGGCAAATCACTTGACCTCTCTCAGACTCAGTTTCACCATCTATGGAATGGGGATAATAGTGGTACCTACCTCTCATGGCTCCTGGGAGGCTCCATGAGATGGGCTTTAAATACCCAGCTGGTCTCTCCTCCCCTGTTCGCCATGGGCTCTTGGGATTCTCATCTCACTAAACCTTCAACCAGCACAGCTGCTAATTCCACTGGACAGAGCAGTCATCGCCTCCTTTCCAGACCTGCCTCCTGGCGGAGGTGTGAAGAACAGCAATGTGGCTCAACCCATTGGTTAAGTGGCTAATCGGCCCTGAATAATAGAGGCTTGCCTGCAGGGCACAGACTAAAGGCTGAAGTTACACCTGCAAAGAAACCTCAAGGCATTAACTCACTCAGCATATATCTACATGTATATACACATATACACATATATCCAATACTTACATATATATTTACAAACATATACAGAAAATACATACATACATATATGTGTATATTCAAATGTGTGTGCATACATATACATACATACATACAGATATATAGATATATATACACATACACCTCACCTATGAGCCCAGCACTGATTTTGCTTAAACAGGATACAAGATAAAGGAAATCTATAGCATACTGAGATCAAAGGATTTTAGTGCTCAGCGTCGATGAGGGGCTTTTAACCTAGGGTCTGTGGATAGATTTTAGGGGATGGGTAAACTTGGATGGGAGAAAAAAAAATCTATTTTATGTTTGCCAGCTTTAAAGGGAAAGGTAGCAGTACCGGCAATTACACACAAGTGTTATTCTGAGAAGGGCTCCAAAGGTTTCTTTGTTAGGCTGCCGAAGCGACCCAGAACAGAAGGGCTGAGGATCCCTGTTTCAGAGGATCTCTCTCTCATTTTACAGAAAAACAAAACAAAACCGAAACGCATAGAGGGGAAAGGAACATAGGCCATTAAAATTATATTGTTGTTTTTCCAAAGAGTCTGAGAGAGGTCAAGTGATTTGCCCAGGGTCACACTGCAATACATGAGGCAGTATTTGAACCCGGGTCATTCTGTCTACTGCAGCCTACCTGCCGATCTCTCAGGAATGGAGTCAACTGACAGTCAGACTTCCTAAAAAGCCCTCTAGTTTATACAAATGCAGCACTAGCCAACAGCAACATTTTCACTAATCTTTTTCACTAGTTTTTCTTCAAAAAACCTGACTCATCAGATGTGTCTTGATCCTCTCTCCCACCATGTAGAAAATTTTTTGGGGTTCCAAGTTTGTAAAGGCACAACATGCAGCCACATAATTAATTCTGCCGGCTCTGAAGGCTCCCTGGGGTGCCCTCCAGCTCTCAGGCTCTGTCTCTGGGTGGTCTGGAGGACTGCATTCCAGCTGTCTTTTTATGAGGTGGCATTTATCTCCCTGATCTGCTCCTTGGTGATGCTAAGCCCGCTCCAGCATGGGCTGAGCTGGGAAGATCACTGTAGGATCACTGTGGTTCATATTCCCAGCCTCATTCCATCCATCTCACACATAGCATCAGTTTGGCAGAGGGGATGGCTTAGGAATGACCCTCCCTGTCACTGCTGAGGCAGAATGGAATGCAGGAGCCCAAAGGAGCCCTGGAGGAGACCTAGACTAACCATAAAGAGCTCCAAAGACCAATGGGAGCGATCAATTATTCTTATCCTAGAAAATCATTCTCTCATCTTGTATGACAGGTTCCAAAAGACACAGTCCTGGCAGGTCATTTTCCTGGGATTATCCTTTCATATCAATGTTCTACAAACTCTTCCATAAGTAGAGCACATGTTTGGTTTTTGTAATTATAAAAAAGTATTAGAATGTAAATTCACCCTCTGTAGGCTCCCTGAAATCATCTTTAGGACAAATCCAGATGACAGATGTGATACACACCTCATGCCATTACTTGGTTTTGATTTATTAGGACAAGAGTAACAACAATATTATCCATATAGCACTTTAAGGTTTACAAAGTGTCTTACAAATATCTCATTCGAGCCTCAGCAACTCTGTGAGGGAGGAAATATTATCCTCTACCTTTTACAGATGAGGGAACTGAGGCTGGAGGAGGTTAAGTGACCTTAGCTTGAAAAGACTAAAGGCTCCACTGTATCCTGGGGTCATCCCCAGTAGTCCTGATCTATGTCTGGCCACTGGACCTAGCTGGCTCCAGAGGAGAAGTGAGGCTGGAGACCTCGCACAGCCCTGCCTCACTGAAATCCCATTCACTTGCTTGTCAAGGCATCACCTCCCTGATGTCATGGCTCTCTTTGAGAAGGACAAACACCAACAATCTTCTGTTAAGTATCTCTGTTTTGAGAGCTTCCCCCACCCCCAGCACTGGGAAACTAAGAGCACTCATGAGGGCACTAGCTGGTGGTTGGTTTTTTAATCCTTGTTCTGAAGTCTCCACGGTGCATTGTTATGTCTGGGCGATTGTGACAGCATTCGGTTTATGACAGGGCTCCCCTTCCAGTACTGGGGGCTGATTGAGTTCTGCAGGGCTTGTTACGGTCTGCATGGGCATTGTCGTCTGTCAGGCTCGAAAGGCAGTGTATCTGATGTCTAATTCTGATGGGATCTTATCATTGGATTTGCTGTAACAAATATTTTTGTCTGACGTTGGTGGAGTTCACTTAGAAGAGGTCGTGGGACAAGGAGCTGCTCTGGTCTGTCTAATGCTCAGCAAACTATAAGGAAGGAAGGAAAAATGATGCTTATTATAATTGAATATTATTGTCTATTATGACTTGATTAGAGATAGCAGAACAGTGAGGTAGTATACTAAATAGAACATTGGGCTTGGAGTCAGGAAGACTCATCTTCCTGAGTTCAAATCCAGTCTCAGACACTTAATAGCTGTGTGACTCTGGGTAAGTCACTCAACTCTGTTGGCCTCAGTTTCCTCATCTGTAAAATGAGCTGGAGAAGGAAATGACAAACTCCTCCAATATCTCTGCCAAGAAAACCCCAAAGAGGTCATGAAGAGCCAGACTCGACCTCGATAGTGGAATGGCAGCAAACATGAGAGAGCCTGGTGTAATGGAAGGCAGCTGTGCTAAGTCCCTGAGGATCCTGCCTCAGCCTTTTCTTGCTGTGTGACCTTGAGCAAGGGAGCCCCCTCCTCTGGGCCTCCTATCACCTCTCCTGTCGCCAGCTGCTTGGTTCGATCCATCCCAATTCCTCAATGTAAAACGGCAGACTTGCTCTAGACTAGAAGAAGGCTTCCTCACCTAGGTCCATGACGTTGTTCATGTTTTGATAACTATCTCAACAGCAGCAGCTCCTTTGTAATTTTATTTTCTGCACTTAGGAAGAGGATGGAGATGCCCACAAGCTTCACCAGACTGCTCCTGAGGAGGCCCTAGGCACAACAAAGGGGAGGGGCCTGGCTCCAGATTATCTCTAAACTCCCTCCCTGATTAACATCAAAGCATGATAATCACACAACACAATCTAGGGGGTGGGGAAGAAGAGGGGTATTCACCCAAGAAAGACTGCTTATACTAAGGAGAAAAAGATAAACTCAGGCCTGCCTGCTCAACCCAGGCTTCTGGACACGGTCACCTCCAACTGCCTGCCCTAAATAGGGAAAGACTCGATTCAAAAGCCAACCAGATCAAGGCCATGGCGGACCTTGCTGGATGTGTGCCAGTTCTCCAAACCTTCCCATAGGAGAAGCGCTGTGGCCTTCTACCCAAAGGGCAGGGCCCTGCAGTGCCCATGCCAGCCCAGGACAACCAGCTGAGAGAAAGATGAAGACCAAGTGTGACTGAAGAGAAACAAACCACCTCCCTCCCTCCCTCTGTAAGGGAAGAGGCCTCAAGCCTGACTGAGGGAAGATTTGATCATTTGGGTTGAAGGGTCAAGGTCAGCCCACATTCCTGCTGGATGTGGACATCTTTAGCCTGAAGGAGATGACTTCCCTGGAGACCAAGGGGGTGTAACGCCATGCACCAGCAGATTCCCAAAGGAATGCTACTGTGAACAGCTTTTAGAGTTCAGATTACAAAATAGAGTGAACACTCTGTTTATTCCATTACAAATCAAGACAAACATTCAAAACATTATAATATT
>CM053583.1:203699282-203738632 GCA_028627135.1 Pseudochirops cupreus
CAGCCAATCCCCTTCTTCCACATCAACAGGGGAGTTCATGCCTTCTCAATAGTGGGACAGAGTTTGCACCTTCCACACTTAGCACTTAGCACTACTAAGTGCTAAGTATCCTGATAAACTAATTACTATTACAGGGGGATACATTGGGTCAGTCACCTTTGGCCTTTGAGTGTGTGATCTAGAGGAGGCAATTTATCTGTGACCACATCAACAGCTTTTGTTATCAACAGACTGGATTTATGTTTCAGCAGGCTCAGTAAAAATTGGTGTTTTATCCCAAACCACCTGCCTAGGAAAGAGAAAAATCATCCCAGGATGCCTAGCTAACCCTCCTTCCTTGAGGCTGAAGCTACTGGAAAAAACCAAATCCTGCTTTTGGGCGGCCACAACAACCCACCCCAGAGAAGGTGTCGAGAGCCTTGGAAAGACTGCTCTTGGGGAGGCTGCCTCTGAGTTGAGAATGGAGTGTGAGTCTCTGTGATATCATCTGGGGTGAAGAGGGGAAGGATTGGCAAGGGAAGTCCAAGCTCTCCTAGTGCCAGGCTGGGAAAGATTTCTCATTGTCCAGCTCCCTCCATTCATTGTGGCCAAGTGCAGAGACCCACATGCAGCCCTCAAACTCCACCCACCTCCACCCCTACCCCCATCTCAGGAGACTGAAAACGCAGGGCAAAAGCCAGGTCAGCGTTTATCCCCACAATCCCAAGTATATCTCAATCAGAAAGCTTGAAGAACACCCACTCACTCTTGAGTCCTTGGACAGTGTTGATGGAGATGACTCCAGCCCACCAAATCAAGCCCCTTCTCTAGCTCCAGAATGCCTTATTGTACATTCACCATAGAATCCATCTGTCCTGAGAGGTGGGGAGCCCCTGGCCTTCCATGTCTTCAGGTAGAGTCTGGGAGGCCCCTCTTAAGGTGTGCCATAGTCGTGACTCCCTTAGGTAAATACCACACACATGGCCATTAAGATCCCCGCCCTCCTCTCCTCCTGACTTCTCTGGAACAACCCCACCTGTAATCTTCTAAGCTTAAAAGGGAAAAACAAAGCCTTCTAGTTTCCTAGATGACTAGCAGCCCACTGATTGTGACATCAGAAATTGGCAAATAATCTGATGCCTCTCCTTATCCCAGCTGGGAACACCCTATTGTTTGGGAAAGCATAGGTCCTATGGTGAAGAAGGAGAGGATGACTGAGAGCCTGGCATGAGCTGGGTGCCAAGGCCGAGGGCCTTCCTCTGCTGGGCCTGACAATCCCCACACCCAAGCGGGGTCCTTGTGTAAGCTGCTCTGGCCAGAGACCCAGTGCTATGGGTATCCTTGGGTCTCTATGACTCAGCTCCCATGCCCTGGTAACTACAGTTAAGTGTCTTCCCTTGGATTAGGCTACACACTCACCCGAATTAAAGGCCATTAACTTGCTTCTTCTGTGGGAGCCTGTAAGGCCCAGAAGGGCAGCTGCCATGGCCTGTGACCATGGATACCAAAGAAGCTACCATTGCTTAGCCGGAGTACTGATGCTCAGCTAGCATTTATAAAGCGCTCATTCTCACAACAGCCCTAGGAGGTAAATGTTTTCATTACCCCCATTCCACAAATGAGAAGACTAAGACAGAAAGAGGTTAAGTGATTAGTCTAGGGTCACATCTGGGGTCAGCTTTGAACTTGGGTCTTCCAGACTCCAGGGTAACTGTTTTCTTGCCGCACCACCCAGAGGCCTACCATATCATGATTGGCTGGTCCTACCTGGTTCATGAGGCATTTCACATGTGCAGCTGCCCAAAGACACTGAGCTTTTGAGACCACAGCCAGACCTGTGACTGTGACTTCTACGGCCTGTATCCCCCTCCTAAAACTGGAGCTCCTTGAGAGCAGAGCTGTTTTCCTGGCTTGTATTTGGATCCCTCCTGCTTAGCAAATGTTGAACACATGGACCTTAATAAAAGCCTTTTTCATTCATTCATTTACTCACAGAGCTGAGTAAAGCACCATCTTGAAAGGTGAAAATTATTTAATAAATATCTGGTAGTTAAGGGTTAAGAGTTCACCAAGTCTGAATGATGTCTAGAAATGGATTTGGAAAGCTCACTCTCTTAGTAAGTGCCATAGGCCCCCAAAGAGCATGAATGCTGCAGTAATTCCATCATTGACTGTCAACTGAGCTCATTGGGAGAATGATGCCTGAGGAGCCCGGGGAATACTTGCCCTGCTCCCGAGGCTTCCTCATAAGACCCCATGCTTCCACATCCCATTTACAAGAGACTCTTAGAACAACAGAAAGTCCAGGAAAACCCTCAGCCCATAACCTCTGACCCTTGTTACGTTTGTCACTTGCAATGCCTGTGGTCTCTCTCCATAGTATCAGTCACCATCATTGATGGCCAAACATGATGTGCCAAGGGCCACCCAGGAGCTGTCATGATGAAAAAAAAAAAGGCTTGTTCCTCAGGGCACAATCTCACTGCTTACTTGTGTGGTTCCACTTCAGGGCTTGCTCACATAGAGCAGAGAGGCCTGAGGCCTCGTGGGCAAGGCCCAAGCATCAGGAGGGCTCTCTTCCTCTACTATTCCCTGCACTACTCTGACCCTTCTTACTCAGACCATTCCTATATGGGAAATATCTTTGAGATCCATCTGGGAGTCCTGGGTTTGGAACCCTGATCCATCAGCTCCCTCACTATCTGAACCTAGGCAAGTCACTTTTCCAGTTAGAACTGTAGGCTCTTCCTTCCCATGTAATACAGGGATAATTATCAAAGTATCGTGAGATCATGGATTTAGAGCTGGAAGGAATTGCAGGGTTTATATCATCTAGGCCCTTTTATTCTACAGATAGGGAAACTGAGGCCCAGGAAACTAAGTGACTCAACTAAGGTCAGCAGTAAACTTGAGAGATTTGAAGCCAGATCTTCAGACTCCAGAGTTAGGGGGCTTTCCATGTCATTACACTGCCTAGTAGTGGTAGTGGTGGTGATAGTGATGATGATGATGGTGGTGGTGGTGATGGTGATGGTGGTGGTGATGGTGATGGTGATGGTGATGATGGTGATGATGGTGATGGTGATGGTGATGGTGATGATGGTGATGGTGATGGTGAGGATGATGATGATGGTGATGATGGTGATGAAGATGGTGATGGTGATGATGATGATGATGGTGATGAAGATGGTGATAGTGATGATGGTGATGGTGATGATGGTAATGATGAGGATGATGATGATGGTGGTGAGGGTGGTGATGGTGATGATGGTGATGATGGTGATGAAGATGGTGATGGTGATGATGATGATGGTGATGATGGTGGTGATGGTGATGATGATGATGGTGATGGTGATGGTGATGATGATGATAGTGGTGATGGTGATAATGGTGATGGTGATGATAGTGGTGGTGGTGATGATGATGATGGTGGTGATGGTGATGATGGTGATGGTGATGATGGTGGTGATGGTGATGATGATGATGATGATAGAACACTTTACATATATTGTCTACACCATATTATTACCCCAAGATTTACCCCGTATGTATTCTATCTGCATGTTATCTCCCCCTTTTGAATGTGAGCTCCTTGAGGACAGAGACCATGCTTTTGTCTTTCTCTGTATCACCAGAGCTTAGCATTTACTAGGGGCTTGTTGACTTGACTTAACTCCTTTGATCCCCATATAACCCTTCAAGCTAGGTGCAATGACTGTCCTTATTTTTACATAGAAAGACACTTAGGCTAAGAGGGATAAGTAACTTGCTCAGGAGCACAGAGCATGTAATTGTCTGGAGCAGGATTTAAACTCAGGTCTTCTTGACTCCGAGGTCAGCCTCCTAGTCACTGCCCACTTAACCTCAGTACCTATCTCACAGCATTACTGGGAGAAAGTAAAATAAGTTACTCTAGAAGGGTGAGCTATGGTTTATTCTTATTTTTAAAGTAGTATTAATGTTAATAAAAATCATAAGCAAGGAGAGGCTTGCAAAGTGAGTATTTCTGTGAACTCTGTGCTAAGTTTACTATCATGAACTTTCTCCACAGATCAGGAACTTTTTGGATGATCAGCTCGGCAGGCTAAGGCCTCCACAATCTACTCAGGGGGTCATTTTCAAATGTGGAATTTGAACTTAGCTTCCCTTTATAAAACCACAAGCCCCTTGTTCCTATCCAAACACACAGGAACATTAAATGATCCCAAAATCATAGTGGAGGAGAAAGCTAGGGAGAGCATGGGGCTGGGGGGGTTTAGGAAATATGGATCCACTACCAGCTGGTTTATTTATGTCATATAGGACACTCTGCAGTGTAGAAGAAGGGAATTTCCCAACTCATTCATTTTGGCCCTACAGGATTCAATGAAGTAAGGTCACATGGTAACTGTAAAGAGAAATCATATGAGGTGGATTCTGGGGATTTCTGAAGCCACAATGGAATCCCTGTTTCCTGTGGCTACTGTCTCTTTGGCTTTTTTAGGAATCCACGAAGTGATTGGGCAAAGAGCGAGTGACTTGTCTTCTTCAAGTCTCACCCTCTACGTAACCTAGAAAAATGACCAGAAATCTGCCAAAGTGAAAATGGAAGCAAATGAAAGACAAAATAAAAGGTCTTGAAGAAGGTTTCTTCTGGCTGCCATGACTAGTCCAATCACATCCTCAAAGGATCTCCCTGACGTACATTGCAGCACTTGGGAAAGGCCTACATGTTGATGCTGTACCCAAGGCAGACAATGACTAAAATGACTCTCTGCCAAGCCAGGGATGTCAATCTTTCCTCTGAGCCTGTCAAGCCTGGGAGCACCCCTGAAGAGTACCATACCTTTTGAGATTCATCTGCCGTTACTGACAGACACAGTGCTCAATGCACAGCATTTGTGGCAGATAATGGCCATCTCCAGCAAAGAAATGCCACAGACTTTAAGTAGGTTTTGTAATTGGGGGCACCAGATAGATGCAGGCCAAGCTTATTAAAGCTAGAATGCCAGAAGTGAGCACCAGAGCTGTGAAACCATACATTGTAGAGCTGGAAAGGACCCCCAAGACCATCAGAACTTTAAACCTTAAGAAATGTTCTGCATACTGTTTCTCCGGAGTCTCACAGGGATCTGACCCACTCCTGAGGGCAGTAGAACTTGTGGTCATGGTATATGACACAGTGCCCGATCCTTCATCTTCCACTCTTTGGGCCAGGTGACTCCTTCGATATTACTTCATACTGGCAGATATTGGGAGAGATTTCTAAGGGAAGGGTATGGTCACAACTGCTCAGCTATAACTGACTTTCATAGTATTAGGAGTAGTCAAAGAAAATTATGTGGTGAGGGGAAGGGGAGATATAATATCCCCCAAAATATACTCCCACTACTCACCATTGTCACTTCTGGGCCCCCACCGGTGTACTGACCATTTAAAGAAATTGGCTACTGAGGACATGATTAACTTCAAATATAAAATAATTACTAAAAGAGAAGATGAAAGCAATAATAATTGCATGAACAAGAAGAAAATATAAAATTTACTCAACAGAAACAGGAATAATCAAAATATAACAGTACATCCATTAACCTGGGTCACACTTTCCCACCAATACATACAGTATCCATAAGAGAGAGTGAGCACATCTTTACAGAAGCCTAGCAGAGAGACACCTAAGTAGGAAACCCACAACAATGGAATATAGGCTTTGTATCAGTGGTCTCTTATAGGAAACAGTCTATGGTACGGATTCGCTACTCATCTTTTAAGTGTCCTTGCTCTCCCACTGGCTGAAGCTGCTTTTCTGCTACTCTTGGGTCCCTAAAGCCACAAAGTAGCAGCGTTGAACCTTTTCAGCAAAACAGCAGGTCTAAGGCTAAGGCCTTCAGCTTTCCAGATCTTTCCTCTTGACTGGGTGCTAGAGCAATGTTAGACTATTTCAGTAGCATGCAGTTCTCTTAAGCCAGCGAGCTGCAAAGCTCCCCAGATCTGCACTTCTTGTGATAACTTCCTCCCTTTCAGGCAGAGATCTTAGTAAAGTGCAACATTGTTAAGTTCCTATTGGGTTTCTCATCTTGCAGGCTATAGATGGCCCTAACTTGTAATAAGTCCAGTTAACTGGTCATACCAAAACAGAATTCCACTTTCCTCCAACCAGCTCCTGGAGCACACACAACCTTCTAGTTTCAGTCAGTTCTCAAGCTCTAGGTGGCACTAGAGAGCAGTGAGCCCAGTCAGCTCTTCACACAGCAGTTGGACGCTGCCTCCAGAGAGAGCTCTTCCCCCTGAGCTTCAGCAGTAATAGAGCCTACAAAGGCTACAGCCAGGCTTCTCAGTTGACTCAGCCCAAAGCATCTGCTCTGCTCTTCTGATTCTACTCCCCTCTGCATCCTTCAAGCAGTGAGGGCAGTCTCCACCATCAGCTTCTTTCTCCACATGGCTGCTCTGCTCTATCTCCTCATTCTGATTTCTGTCTTCCCATTTTCCCATCTCTCTCTTCTCTTATCACTTCTAACACCTCAAATCAGGACCTCCACACAAGTACTGACCCATGTTTCAGACCAGAACAAACCAAACCACCACACCAGGTCCACATCTCAATGACATAAAACAATGCGCAGTTCTTTTCATTGTCTCTTAGCAATTCTGTGATCTACAGTTTCCCAGCTACATCCTGCAAAACCTTGAAAACAGTTGTATGCAAATGATCTGATGGGAAATAATGCAGTGCAGCCATTCCCACCTCCATGTAGTGTTTGTGCCTTTGAGCTGCTTTCAGGCAGGTTCTGTGAAGGCTTTTATTTGAGAAGCAATTTTCACTCAGGTCATCAGAACTACCTCAAGCTGGTTTTCTCACATCAATGTCCTTTATTTCTGCCCTTTTCAGCAAACAAAATGTCCACATATGATTGAGACAGTTCCTTCTATTCTCTCATTAAAGCCTCATGACAGCTTTGTCAAGGATTAGCTCCATTTTGCAAATAGGGAAATTGAGGATTCCCACAGCTTAAGTCACTTGCCCAAGGTGATACAGGTAGTGAGAGATAAACCTGAGATTTGAACCCAGGTCCTCCCACTAAATCTTTATGACGTTTTTGACATCTTGTATACCTTTCGCCTCCTAGCACCACTGTCTACAGTTCTATTCAGTCCCATAAATCCTTATGAGGTGCCCACCTTGTGCCCAGAACTACTCTAGGCAAAGAACATAAAGAGGAAAAACAGCAGAGTCCTGGCCCTCAAGGTGTTTCCATTATACTACAGGGATCCATACACATATAAAAGTATATTACAAGGTAGATTGTGAAACACCATAGGAGAGATCCATACGCAGTGCTTGGAGATATTGGAAATCCATTTCCAGAATGAAGGCGAGGGGTGGGAGTGGGATGGTACATAAGGAAAGGTTTCATGAAAGACATAAAGCTTGAATTGGGCCTTGAAAAAATATTTTAAAATGCCAACAGGTAGGGACATGGATAGAGCACTGCAGACACTGGGGGCAGTCTGTAAGAATGCCCATAGGCAGCAGGGGAAAGTAAAGAGAGAGGAACTTGTCTGGACAGTGGAAGTAGCAAGTTTAAGAGCAGGGGAGAAATGTGGATGCCCTTAACAGCCAGTTCAAGGGGTTTGTATTTATTCATCTCAGACAGTGCAGCATCAACCTTCTCCCGAAGGAAGGATGGTCATCCTCACAAAGGAAACAGTGAAGTTAGGAGGATGGGTTTGGGGAGAAAGATAATAGGTTCAGTGTTGAATATGTGGAGGTAGAGATGCCAACAGGACATCAGGGCAGAAACGTCCAGAACACAATAGGAGTGCAAGAGCTCAGGAGAAAGATGAGAGTTGGATATGTGGGCCCAGGAGGCTTCTGCACCTCGGGTATCCATGACTAGTCTGAGGCCCTCACTTGCAAAGTAGGTACCCAGCTATAATTCTCATCACTTTGTCTAATGAATGCGGACAGGAAAAGGCTTATACTCTTCTTCTGGGATTCTGCCGAGGAAGTTTCCCCACTGGAATAAATCCCATTACATGAAATTAAAAGACTTTTGGATAGGCAAAATTAGTGCAACAGGAGCAAGGAGAGAAATAGTCAATGGAGTCTTTAAATGAAATGTTCAAGCCGGAGAGAGAACTAACAAATACAGAAAACCAAAGCCTTCCCCCAATAGATAAATGGTTAAAGAATGGGATGAGGATGACTGGAGATGGCCCTGGATGCAATGGGAGACCTTGGCCTTTTTAAGATGAGGTCTTTCCCAGGTCTCAATTTGAATGAGGCAACACTGTCAATCAACAGCCCACTAAACCCCTGCTTCACCCAGATCCTCCTCAAAGCCACCTAACCATGCTCCCTTGCCTTGCACTTAGCATCATAGAACCAGATTTAGAGATGGAAGGCAGCTTAGACAAAAGTCTAGTCCAACCTTTCATCTTACAGATGAGGACATTGAGACTGTGAGAGACTAAGTGCCTTACTCAGGGTCACCCAGCTTGTCAGAGGCAAGATTCGAACTCAGATCTGATTCCAAATCCAGTATTCTATCCACTGTGGCATCTAGCTGCCATTCAGCATTATAATAAAGCAACAAATGTTTACTTAAGATAGAATGCCAGGTAAACAACAAGCAGTGGGCATTCTTGGCACCCATACTACTGATTTCACCCTTCAAATGTCTCCAGTAGGACTAATCTGCTTTCCAATGAATCCCGGGGCCCCCAGTTTGATCTCCCAGTCTAACCTATGATACTGTTTTTTCTAATCAGCTATCTGGCTTCTTAGCTTTTGTCGTATTGCCTCTCCTACTGAAATGCTACCATGTCATCCACCCCACTAGACATTTTCTCCCCTTTCTAGCCCCAGCCTCTAATTTCCAAGTGTATTTCTGCTTTTAATGCTACTTATTGACTTCCCTCAAAAAAAAATGTGCTCTACCAAGTATTCTAATCATTTGACTTTGACTTCAAGAACACTCAACCTCAACCTAACTCGCCCTCCCCTTCCTAAAGCAATGGGGAAGAAAGGAGATGAGATCTTGGACACCAACAGAATTCTCTATTTTAATAAGCTTGAAAAAAACCAGAAACACAGATTCCATTTTCCCCCCAAAGAAATGACAGGATAAATGAGTGCTTAGAAAAGAAGGTGGCTTCTGCCCAACCAAATCTGGGAAAAGAGCTTCAAGCACTGGGTCAACACAAAGCGCCATAGAAGAGAGTAACAGAATCGGGCGGGATTCATCTTAAACTTTAACGCCTTCAAGGTGCAGGCTAGCTGAGCCAGATCAATTTTTTTGTTATGTTTGTTGTTTAGTTGTTTTTCCATCATATACGATTCTTCACGATGCCATTGGGGGCTTTCTTGGCAAAGATACTGGTGTGGTTTGCCATTTCCTTTTCTAGCTCATTTTACAGATGAGGAAACTGAGGCAAATAGAGTGAAGTGATTTTCCCAGGGTCACACAGCTAGTAAGTGCCTGGGACTGGATTTGAACTCATGAAGAGGAGTCTTCCTGACTCCAGGTCTGGTATTCTATCCACTGGCCATCTAGCTGCCCATTCTCCGGGGGAAGGTAAATCATAGGGCAGGGAAAAAGACATCATGGATTTGTATGACAAGAAGTCATTTTAACTCAAGGTTCCACTAGATTTCAAAGAACTTGGGTGTCAGAAACAAAGACTTACATACACACACACACACACACACACGCATGCACACACGCGCGCGCGCACACACACACACACACACACACACACACACATCCCAATTCTCAACTCTTTCCTCATTCAAATCCCTAGGAAAGCATTCCATGAACCAAGACAGAATAACAAAGGTGTTTAACATCTGAGGCAAAGAACAAAAGAGAAAGCCTTGGGAGTCTTTAATAACTAGAGAGAAGAAGTCTTGCAGAGACTTGGGTGTGTGCAGGTTACACACTCTGAGCACCACATTCGTGATAAGAGGTGGACTTCTTAAATATGAGCCGTCCATCTCTGCTTTGCAGCTCCTACTTGTGGAGTATTTTTAGGCACAGCAAACTTCCCACACACTATTTACTCTCCTAGCCAAGGTGATCATAGTAGCTCCCATTTATACAGAGCCTTACAATTTCCAAAGTGCTTTCATTCAATCATTTAATCTGCCATGGAAGGAGGGAAGAACTTACATTCCTATTTCACAGATGAGTAAACCCAGGCCAGGAGAAAGTAAGTGACCAGCCCAGGATCACACGCCTCCTAAGAGCAGGGACTGAGGGCCCCTCATTTCCAGGTCCGCAGCACGTGGCTTTTTTTGCAGAGCCGTCCAACAAGCAGAAAAATAAAACAGTATGCTTTTTGCTGATCAAAAGGAAAAAAAGACCCTTTCTAGGTCAGTCAGTTCCATTTACTTCATTTGGCTCTTAATTCTCTTTCAAACACAGCATTCTGTCCTTGAATGTCATTAAAGGCGGTATGATGTGTATTTTAAACATAGGATCTTAAAGATTCATCTAAGGATCATTCACTGATTGTCCTTCATTTTCTTTTCTTTTCTTGCTTTTTGGAGGGTGAAGGCAGGGCAATTGGAGTTAAGTGACTTGCCCAAGGTCACACGGGTAGTTAAGTGTTAAGTGTCTGAGGCTGGATTTGAACTCAGGTCCTCCTGACTCCAGGGCCGGTGCTCTATTCACTACACCACCTAGCCACCCCCATGTGCTTCATTTTCTAAGAGGAGCATGACATCAGGGAGATAGTGTCATGACTTGCAAATGAATTGGGTTTAAGTGAAGCAGGGCTGAGCAAAGTCACCAGCCTCACTTTGTCCTCCAGAGCCATCTGGATCCAATGGCCAGATATAGATCAGGACGGCTGGAGACAGCCCAGGATGCAGCAGGAGACCTTGGCCTTTTTAAGCTAAGGTCTATGGCATTACAAAAGGAAGGACAGACCTATCTACAAAGGCACAGATAGGACAGCATTTTCTAAAGCTGCCCAAAACGCAATCTGTGGAGACTTAGCACCTTTGTTCTCCATCCCTTTCATTGCTCAAACCTCTGAGAGCATTCAAAGAGGCTGGACACCCCCATTCCATGTTGGTAAAATTGCCCCATACATTTGTAATATTGCTGTGGGTGAAGGTTTCTAATCTCTGTTTTGAAACATTAACCATGTTGGCGCCATTTTTAGTTGGCTGCTAACGCCATGGAGTGGCATCGTTCTGTTACAGCCTTTAAATAGTCAATACATTTTACCCAAAAGAAAATGGCCTCAGGGCATGAAATGTGTTCATTTGCAATTTCCATATTAGTCACCAGAATCAAAATGAGGATCTCGTCACCCAAGTCAAACAGGGCATCATTAACTACACAATACTTGCTGAACTCTTATTGCACGTGCTGGGGCTGGCAATACAAAGAGGCAGAAGAGATGGGGTTTTTTTCCTCAAGAAGGCTACAGTTTAACTGACAAGATATATAACTTTACATATTTCTCAATCTCTCTCTCCACATAAGATATGTGTATATATATATATATATATGTATATATATATATATATATTCATATTGATAATATGGTTATTTCAAATTGGATACATACCATGCTTTCTAATAATTAGTCAATGCATTAATTACCCTTCTGTTTACACAAGAGCTAAATGTTAGTTTTAATCAGGCTTTTAGTAACGGGGTTTCCATATGAAGGTATTGAGGACACTCCCAGGTGGCAAATGTAAAGTTCATGATACTCAACATATTCGTGAAATACAGATGCACGGTCATTTAGTAACACTCAGCGCAAACGTGAAAGAGAATTATTACCTTGTTTGAAGTGTAAACAGGAGAAAATTGATGAATTTTCTAATTGTTCTCTATTACCATTACCCAGCGGTTCCCTCCAGAAGATGCACACATGTATGAATGCATGTGTGTCCGTGTATACATATAGACATGCATACACATGTATGAGCACACACAACACACATATGCACACATGCATGCTCATACACTCTTGTGCAAAAATTCAGATAAAACCATTGTATAAAATCAGGGTGGGGTGCACAAACATCATACATCACTCATGTCCATACACTTCCGCCCCTGCTGCTGCCCCTACAAGCCCACCTTCCCTCACATCTGGACTATTGCAATAGCCTTGCTGTCGGCCTCACTTCCAGTCTCTCCCCGTTCCAATCGGTCCTCCATTCAGCTTTCACAAGGATCCTTCCACAAAGCTCATGTCTGAACATGTCATACCCTTTCAGCAAACTCCTTTGGCTTCCTATCAGCAGCTTCTTGGACCCTTCAATCCAGGAATCAAATATAAAATCCTCTTTGGCATTTAAAGCCCTGACCCCCTGAGTCTTTACAAACCTTACTATCCTGTATCTTTTCTGCAATCCAGTGACACAGCTTACCTACTATGTGTCAGGCCCCTTGTAAAGCACAAAGGAAACTCAAAGACAGTCTGTGCTCAAAGACTTTAGACTTTAGGGGGGAGACAACATGCAAACAACTACTTAAAGCAAGTTGAACAGGGGCAGCTGGGTGGTGTAGTGAATAGAGCACCAGCCCTGAAGTCAGGACCTGAGTTCAAATGTGACCTCAGTCATTTAACACTTACTAGCTGTGTGACCTTGGGCAAGTCACTTAACCCCAATTGCCCTCACTTCTCCCCTCAAAAAAGAAAAAAAAAAACCAAGTCAAATACAGGATCAGTTAGAAATAATACTCTCACTAGTCATTAGTTCTCTCCTTTTCAACATAAAGAGGCCTGAGTATATGATCTCTAATTTCCTTCTGAGTCTAACATTCTGTGTTCAAAGGTCCCTTCCATCTTCAGCATTCTGAAGAAGTGCAGTATGCTAGATAGGATGCTGGATTTTAGAAAGAAGAGAGTTCAAATCCTGCTTCAGATACTTAGTAGCTGCGTAACATTGGGCAAGGGGCTTAAGTGCTCTGTGCCTCAGTTTCCTCGTTATAAAATGGGGAGAATATTATCTGTAGTCTTTACTTCTCAAATTTATCATGAGGATTGAATAAGATAAAATACATAAAGCAATTCCTAAGTGTTACTAATGTCAGTATTAATTGCTCGTGTGTAGGTTGAGTTAATATAATAAAAATGACAATTCTACCTAAGTTAATTTTCTTATTAAGTTCCTTACTAATCAAACTACCAAAGAATTATTTTATAGAACTAGAAAAAAAACTGGTAATAAAATTCATCTGAAAAACAATAGGTCAAGAATAATTGAGGGAATCAATGAAGAAAAGATGTGAAGGATGGCAGCCTAGCAGTTTCAGATTTCAAATTATATTAGAAAGCAGAAATTATCAAAACAACATGCTATTGGCCAAGAAATAGAGTGGTGGGAAGGCGGGATGGATTAGGTATACAGTACACAGTAGTAAATGGCCATAGTAATCTAACATTTGATTAACCTAAAGATCGAAGCTTTTGGAGTAAGAACTCAACATTTGACAAAAATTGCTGGGAAAACTGGAAAGCAGTTTGGCAGTAACTAGATATAGACCAACATCTTTCACCAAATACTAAGATAAGGTCAAAACTGATAAATGATTTACACATAAAAATCTAAAATCATAAAAGACTAAAATCATGCCCTGCAGAATGTCCACCCAGGAACCATAGGACAGAGGAGATAGGTATGGGGGTGGGCCAAGTTCAAGAAAGGCAGAGGAAGGGAGAACAGGAACCCTTCTCAGGCATTAGAGGGAGGGAAATTCAGAAAGAAAGAGCCCTATTAATGGTGTTTGCCATAAGAAGATCCCCAAGGACCCATTTTTAACATTTTGTCATCCAAGTAGTATAAAAGATATTATCAAAGATGTGTATGACTAGAAAAAGAAGCTGGTCATGTCATGGGTCCAATGGACAGCCCAATACTGAATTAGTACATACTGAATTCAATATTTGAACAGTCCAATACTAAACTGATAGAAAATGTATCAGAGAACTACAAAGCATTGAGCAAAGAGTAAGGTAGGAAGAATTTGGAAATATTCCTTGAAGACAATAAACAGAAAAAGACCAGCATTTTTGTGGGACCCAGATTCACCTCTCAGCTTTCTCCATTGATGGAATTTAATGAACAGTCCTTAAGCCCCATTCATTTGGACAGCCAAGATATAGCCAATGTGTGAATCAGAAATACACCCTTGACCCAGTTCGATGTTGAGGTTTTCCTTCTGGTAGAAGCATACTAGAGTTCCTGAGCTTCTGGAACATAGCAGTACCCAGGAACCAAGTCAGTGGAGGAAGGGAGAGGTGAAGGGAATATATAGGGGGAAAGGGAAAAGCAAAAAGTGAGAAGCATGGGGCATTTGAATTCTGAGTTAAAGTTCCAAAGATAAAATCTGAAAGTGACTTTCAATCCAAAAAGGAGCCAGGTCAGGCAGGACTCCAGCAGACAAAACCAGGCTCAGAAGGGAAGACTGAGAAAGACGCAGGAATAGTTGGGGAGGGGCAATGGAGTCAAGAGATGTTACAACTTCCCACCCTAACTAGCAAAAACTGCAGCACTGACCCAGTTCACTAATTAGTATCATTCAGCCAATTTATATTCAACTCCAGAGAAGCTTGCTAAAATTCCTAAGAGGAAACTGCACTTCTAAAATGCCATGGCAAGTGGGAAAAGCTTGGGTTGACCCAATGAGGGAGCCTTTCCCACAGTGGTGGAGCTGAGGATGGAATGACAGGTATCTCCTTTCAGAGTAATTACTTCCAAAGATCCCACTGCCTGGATTTCCCAAGTCTCTAGCCCAGGAGAACAAACCTTATTTGCATCACAGGACCCCTTGGCAGGCTGGTAAAACCTGGGACCTCCTCAGAATGTGGTTTTTAAATGCATAATATAAATAAATAAATCATATAAATAAAATAAAATACATAGGACTAAATAGCAAACGTATTGCTGGAAAACGGTTATCAAAATACAATTTTTTTTTTAAGTTCACAGATCTCAAGTTAAAGAACCAGTTCTGGCCTATGGTGTGCTAACATGCTGATGGAACAGAGTCAAAGAAAAAGTGACCATTAGGAGATAAGAGTCCTCTAGCAATATATGCCCAGTATATGGGCAAGGTACCTGGGTTGGGGAGCTCTCCAGGGTCCTGACATCACTTACTTGATCTGAATCTTGGAGCTGTCATTTTTCACATAAAGAAACATTGAACCTTTTACCTACAGTGACACATGGACACACAACCTAACCCTGACAATTTCCAAAAGGACGTAATTTAGTGTAGTCTGCCTCTCTCCCACTGCCCCCCAAAAATAATTGTCTGTGCCTCATCAAAGACATCCAAAAGGACTATAAGGTTTAACTCCCTTTCTTATCCACAGACAGCTCTGTAATAAACACAGGGCCATTAAGCCCCAAGTGCAGAGCGGAGTTGTTAGCCAAGCAACAGACCAGTCTAAAACAGCCTCATTGAAGTCAGCTGCTGAGATCTGTCTGGGAGCTCTCAGAGCTTGGGAGCAACATGCCCATTACCAGTGACAGGCTGGCCACCACTCACAATGGGAAGTCTAATACAAGCACAAACTATTTCATTTTTATTGCATTTGCTGATGGGGAAGTAAGATTACAAGGCATTATTGTATTACCAAGTTGAATGGAGCCAAGTATAACAGTTCTGAACAGGAAATAGCAGGTTTCTTTGACAATACACAGAGAGGTGATACAGAGTTGTCTTTCATCAGCAAATACTGACTCTGCTCCCCACATTCCAAATTGAGAAAATGGCCCTAACTTTGGGAGTTTTGCTATGCTGTTGTATGATGCAGATTCGTTTAGATTGCAAAACTATCTATTTCTTTGACTCACAAGCTTTGGCTAGCTTACCAATGTTCAGAGCTTGGGGCAGAGAATCCAAGCCTACCTAAGTCTGAAAGCATTGTTATTAAACTCCCACACCTGGGGGGGGGGGGGTTACACATAAGCTCTTGTGATTTCTTAGCGTAGGAAGGAAGCTCAAAGGTTCAACCTCCATTTAATAGAGAAGGAAATTGATTACCAAAGACAGGAAATGATTTGCCAAAGGTCATACACTAGTCATGCATACATAGTTAGCAAAGACTCACTTGCAAGCCCTGTGATGCCATAACCAGTGATCTTGCCCAAACATCAGGATGGTTTCCCAAAATGAAACAAAATCTTCTTGTAATAAGGACACCAGTTATGGCAAACCCTTACAGGCTGATTGCATTGGTCAGGGCACTTGCTAATGAAGTACAGGTCATGGATTTAATTTAGAAGGAGACAGCTTAATGTCATGGCTCCCATCTACACCATTAACCTTGACTACCCATCTGGGAAGACTCCACTCCCAAAGGGTGCTTAGTGAAAAAGAGCAGAAGCCAAGTCAAGAAAAATTGTTCAGAAGGCACATGGGTAACAAGGACATTATTTCCATGAACTAAAAGCATGCCCCCAAATGAATGTCACCACCAGCCTTGGAATTCTGTGACATGAAAACTGAATCACAGGAACATCTCCCATTTATGTGACACTTGGAGGTTTGTAAAGCACTTTGCTCACATGGAGGAGGATGAGGAGGAGGAGCCCTGTGAAAATTATGACGGTCATTATACAGTTAAGGAAACTGAGGCCAGGAAAGGTGGCATGATTCATTCAAGGCCACGCAACTAGAAAGCCTCAAGACCAGGATTCCAAGTCTCCTGACTCTGTTCATTCTCTTTTCTACCGTACTAAGCCATCTCTCAGAAGCTAATCTCTCACCATTCCTCATGTAATAACTGTGATTATGTCTGATCCTGCTTCGACGACTTTTCTTTTCATTTGACTGAAATACTTCTCTATTCCACTTGGATGACTCTCTAGGGAAAGGCCAGGGATTGGTGAGCCATCTCACCTCTCACTTTGGGGGAGCATATAGATACTTCATTCATTCATACATACACACACACACACACACACACACACACACACACATGCCTGCGCGCACACAGAGGCAGTGATTTCTTCCTAAGATATCTCTAATGCTTCAAAAGAAGCACAGACAACTCCAGCCTTGGAGGCAACAGCCCTTGGATAAAATCAGTTCTAAGTAAACTAAGGATTTAGATATGTTTGTTGTTGTTTTTTGTTTGTTGGTTTTGGGGGGCGGATAAAAGAGGTGTTTGTTTCTAATCTCTTTTAAATGGAACTGCCTCCTCATATAGGGATTAGCCTTGGATTATTAAATTAGTAATAAATAGATTCTTTAGCATGTCAATTTAGCACTAGGATTAGGATTTAAAAGGAAGGGATAGGTAGAATTTTCATTTATTTCCAATGTGTTTTGGCCCATCTTCCCTTAGCCACATCCATCATGGTGGGAAAAGTGGCTAGTTTTCAAAGTATACCTAGTGGATCTCATCACTTTAATAGTAGACAATGTAGACAGATATACAACCTCAGGTTAGCTCTGAGACCTTTCCACCCTATTCACTGTCTGCCTCAGATGCTCCAAAGATACACAACATTAGGACCTGACCTTCAAATCATGAATGATCAGAGCTCCTTCCTCAGGATGACAGTGAATAACAATCAGCAACATCAACGCTAAGTACCATAGAATATCTACTTTGCGACCCTCAGAACTCTGAAAACATGGAGTACTCTTTCTATGGGGGGTGGGCTGTTGGGAAGACTCATAAAGACACAGCCCTGGCCAAAGAGAAGGAAGCCTGCATGGCCCAAGGCAGGTTGAGTCTTGGGAATGCCAACTTTTATCTTGCTATCCCCTCCTACTTGCCCTGTGTAGCCCACTGTGTAGCTGAGGTGAGACAAAAGTACATACACACATCCTGACTGAACCAAATGTCTTCCATTTTGATCAGAGCTAACTGGCCTAAAGATTCCAACCACAGTTGGTCTCTATCTTTCCTGATGCCCCGGGTGTGTATCCCACCCTGAGCATCACCTTGCCCCAATGGCTTATAAGCCTCATATCCCCTGATTTTAATAACCTCCTCAAATCTAAAGAGCACTTTCCTAACTTTGGGAGCTGCGTGGCATGTTACCACCTCCATTTTACAAAGGACTTAAACCAATGTTCAGAGAGATGGTGATGTCCTCACAGCTGTAAGTGTTCAAGGGAGGAATGGAACTGGGGACTCTCCTGGCTCCAACTGCACCTTTTCCTAACATACAACACTGCCTCTCACATACATGTGCTTTGTTGCCACTAGACACACCATGGAAAAAATCAAGAGCTTGTTCAAGGCAGAAGGGAAACTTGTGGATACAAAAGATGAACTCTGAATCTTCCCTAGCCTTAAGGAGCATATAATCTGTAGGAAAAGTGACCCAGGATGGCAGGCGTGGATAAGTGGAGATCTGCACTAAAAGAAGAATTATTCCACTGACAAGTTCATAAATACTTTCAAGCATGGGAGAACTGACGGACTGATGGCTGTTCATTTCACTTACTGTTGTGCATTTGCTTCAGTTGTGTCTGACTCTCCTTGACCCCATTTGGGGTTGTCTTGGCAAAAATACTAAAGTAGTTTGCCATTCCTTTCTGCAGCTCATTTCACAGGTGAGGAAACTGAGACAAACAGGGCTAAGTGACTTGGCCAGGGTCTAGGATCAAATACAAAATCTTCTGCTTGGCAATCCAAGCCCTTCTTCACCACCCCTTACCTTTGGAGTCTTCTCCTACCTTACTCCCCAACACATACTCTTCAAGCCAGTGACACTGGCCTCTTGGCTGTTCCACAAACAAGATACTCCATTTCTCAACACCTGGCACGTTCTCTGGCCGTCCCTCCACCCCCATTCCTGGAACACTCTCCCTCCTAAGTCCACCTACTGTCTTCTCTGGCTTCTTTTAAATCCCACCATCTACAAGAAGTCTTCTTTATCCTGTGTATAGCTTGTTTGCACATGTTCACTTGCTTCTTGTCTCCCCCATTAGATTGTAAACTCCCTGACATCAGGGACTGTCTTTTGCCTCTCTTTGTATCCTCTGCAATTATCACAGTGTCTGGCACACAGTAGGTGCTTTATACATGTTTGGATTGATTTCTGTAGCTTGTGAGTGTCAAGGCCAGAACTCACACCCTACCTCTTCTGTCCCAGGTCCAAACCCCAAACTCCTTCTGCTACACCATGACTCCTCTCCTCTCAAATTCTCTTCTTTCTTTTCTCTGTCAGGTACCTGATTTGGGGGGATTTAAAAAAAAGAGGGACCTGTTTTCTTTTGCACCAAAGCATTGAAACTATGATGAACCAGGATTCAAAAAACCCAGCTTCTAGTCCTCATCTGGTCAATAACCAATAATGTGACTTCCATGACGGGGTCGGATCTAACAGGCAGCTGCATCAGCCGCCTACTTTAGCTGTGGCTTTCTTGGCAGCTGAGGGGAGACGGAAATAAAATCCACACACATCTGGTGGCAATCTGAAGCCCTTCACAATCTGCCCCCAGTCTGACTTTCTCAGTTTATTGCCTGTCACTCTCCCATGTACCCTCCGTTATAATCAAAATGGCGCAGTTGCCACTTGATATTCATCTCCTGACCCTGTGTCTTTGCACAGGCTTTGTCACAGCTGCAAAGCTCTCCCATCTCACCTCTACCTTTTAAAAATACCTAGTTTCCTTTAAGGATCAACTCAGATTCCACCTCATAGCAGATGCTTTTCCTGACCACCTCCTCCTCAAATTCTCTTGTATGCAACTAGTTGTGTACATGTTGGATCCTCACCCCCAAAAGAATGTAAGCACCTTGCAGTACAAGACTAGTCTTCACCAGACCATGTGAGTCTCCTATTCAACTGATTCCAGTGGCATCCTCTTGCCTCTAGGATGAAACAGAAAGTCCTCCGTTTACTTGTTAAATCCCTGCACATGCCAGCCCTAACCCATCTTTCCTACCTCTTTGGACATCACTCCCCATCCTGCACTCTCATCCCAGCAAGGTGGCCTTCTCTCTGTTTCTTACACATCACCCCCATTGCCATCTCATGGCTTTGCAGCAGCCATCCCCAGTCCCAGAATGCCCTCCTCCTTACCTTTCCCTCAAAGCCCTGTTCTTTTAAGATTCACTGTTTTCATGTTCTACATGAAGCTTTTCCTGATTCCCCCCCCCACTTCAGAATAACAGTAAGTGCCCTTCCTCACCAAACTACATGACATTGACCTATTTCATATGTATATATACATATACATATATATATTTGTGTTTACTTATTTTATATTTCTTTTGAATATATTTGCATATGTTCTTGTTGTCTCTCTCATTAGGATGAGAGTTCTTTGTAAGGAGGGACATTTCCTTCTTTGTACTTGTCTCCCCAGGGCCTAATAAATATTTATTGAACTGAGTTGAGCTGGAAGTCCTGTTTTTGCTGGCCCCATATATGACTACTTGTTATATCCCCTCATGTGAACCCAATATAGGGATCATATGCCTATAATGAACAAAACACCCAAAGCAAACTAAGCTCATTTACCTGAGTTGGAGCTAGTAAGTGTCTGAGAACAGATTTGAGTTCAAGTCTTCCTGATACTCCATCCAGCACTCTATGCCCTGAACTACCAGCTGCCTCCAGAGAGGTCCAGTAACTTACTCAGGGTCACCCAGGTAGTTAAGTGTCAAACTCAGGTCTTCCTGACTCCAAGTACACCATTCTACCCACTGAACCACTTAGCTTCTTTAAGAACTGGTTATTATTGTCAGCAGCCTTTTATCTCTTGCCCTAAGGCAGTTGTAAACAAGGAAGGGATGGCTCCCCTCTGATGTTACTCTGACATGGCTGAGAAGTCATTCAATTAAAGAGACAGCCTCCTTCTGCTGCTCCATATATGGTCCCCAATTCTCATAAGATCTAACTACATCAGTGGTGCCTTTTACCAGCTTCTCAATAGAATAATACCAAAGAAATTCCAAAAGGGAACTGGCGTCTGGTTTTGAAGACATGGCCATCATGCCCCTTCCTCCTTCCCTCTCCCCATTCTGAGCTGCATTCAGTCTGCTGGACAATGAATCCTCAACTTCCAAATTACATGCAAGTACTCCTCAGCTACTAACATCTTGAATGAAAATAGGTCTCAGGAAATTACTGGCAGAATCAGCAACATTCCCTACCCCAAGCTGTCTTAATGGTAATTCTTGTGGTACACTTTTCATCTGATTTGTTCTCTGCCTCCCTCCATTCCTCCCTCTTTCTCTCTCTTTCTCTGTCTTTATCTCTGTCTCTCCTCTCTGTCTCTGTCTCTCTCTGTCTCTCTCTCTCTGTGTCTCTCTCTTCCTCTTTTCTTTTGTGACATTGCTATTGACAAAACCTCAGAGATTTTACAAAGTGGATCATTTCTGTAAGTCCTGTTGAAGCCATCAGCCCATCTCCTCCAGCTCCCAAACCCGTACCCTCTGGTGCTGTCACTTCACACTGCTAGGGCTCCCTTGAGTCTCCTTCACACTGGACCGATGACACCCATATCTCTATGCCAGGCTCACGTCTACATTCATCAACAGAACATCACTATCTGGCTTTGCCATTGTCACCTCAGACTCAACCCATGGAAAACTGGATTTGTTGCCTTACTTATGTCAACTCAACACTGCATGCTAAGATCCTGTCCGACACTGAGACTCAGTTCAGATTCCTTCTGTTTCCTGATGCCTTCCATGATGGCACCAGGTGATAACGACCTTTCCATCTTCAAATACTTTGCATTTCTTTGGTACATTTCTCAGGAATTATTATGCATTTAGGTCATTTGTGGCTACATCAGAACCTCCTGGAGACTGTAAGCATGACATATCTGTGACATTCTAGAAGAGAAATGAGGTTAATCTGGGTCCATTTGTTCTTAATGAAGCCATCCTGGTATGAAAGTATAACCATTTCCTTTTCTAAGTATTCACAGACTGTTTTCTTTAACAATCATTCTGTATTCCTGCCAGAAAGCAAAGTCAAATTCAAAGAATCTACTTTCTTTTTTGAAATGTGGGAAATCCTTTGCCTGCCATGAGCATAGATAACTATTTTCAAGATCCAGAGAGGCCATAAAGCAATTCACTGAGTGTGGTTCTTGCTACAAGAACACTAAGAAGAGGTAAGGCTAGGAACTCCAATAAGATCTGTTGTTTGATAACAAGTAGGAATTTAATCCATACCCTTTGACCCAACAGAGCAAACCACCAACACCCAGGAAGTTAAAGACAGAAAGAAACATTCAATATGAATCAAAATATTAAAAATAGCACCATTTGTGGTACAAAAGAACTGGAAGAAAATTGTGTGTCCTTTGATTGGGGAAGGGCTAGAAAAACTATGGTGTGTGTATAAAGGTAGTGGAATAGTATTGTGCAGTTTAATATTATGAATATGAAGAATTTAGAGAATTTTAGGAAGATTGGTGTGAACTGATACTAATCCAAATGCATAGAATTCAATGCAAATTGAAAAAGCATTAAAGGGAAATTGAATTCTGAGTTTTGGACAAGTTAGTAAACGTTGCAGAGAAGAGATAATAAAATATACAATGGCCAAAAGGCAGAGTGTTTGCTAGAAAATAGTGATGTACTCACTACTAAAAGCCCCAGAGGAAGATCTCCATTATGTTGGAAGGATCCCTTATAAAGGATTTAGAGAAGGATGTGAACAAGAGTCCAAATGGATATGAAGGCATGCACGGGCTCTAATCTTCACTGAGGAAGGGAGTTTTCACACTATTGACATCACGGATGCATCAGGGTATTGATGTGTATGGTTTTTAAAAATTCACTTTTCGGAAAAAAATATTGAGAAGCTATGAGATGAGGAACCATCTTTTCGTGTAAAGCATTATTTTCTTCTTAATCCATTGCTTCCTGACTTTCTCTCAGGTTATGAAGAAATGTTTGGATAGTGTGACAAAGCATCTCTTTCCTAGGCATCCCAAAGGAGAGAGTTTGATTGGACCATGCCAACTCCAGTGATTCCTCTTTCTCATCAATCTGTCAAAGTAGGTCTCTGAGCACTGAGCTCACACTGTTTGCTTTTCCCCAGCAAATCCATCAGTGACTGTCATTATAATCCTGAAAGGGAGTATTTTGGGTCAGACTCTAAAGAGACTTGTAGTCAACATTTCCATATGAAGCATCCCAAAAGTTTGGTGACTAAGAGCTGTCTTCCTGGAGAGGTTGCATATCTTCCCAAAGATGGGCCCATCTCTCTCGGTTTCCTTCCAAATATCTTCCATCAGCTCATGCTCTCGAGACTCTCCTCTTGCTGGGGCTATGCACAACACAGCTGCACCATCCCACTGACATTCATCTAACTGATGACTGCTTGGGTGAGGAGGAAACCTTGGGACAGAAAGTAGATGAGACTTCAAGTGTGAGAGATGGATAAGAGAACATGAGGCAACTGAAAATAGTTTCCCAAGAGGAAATCCAGTGCCAGAAACTAGACTTCATCTTACTGTTCTTTCCTGCATTCAATTTCGCTACCATTCCCAATTAACCAGGTTCTTGCATTATCCGTCCAACTTGACAAGCAAATGGTAGATCAACATGAAGTGGAAAAGGAGATAAATCCTCCAAGTAGGCAGTGGACCAAAAGATGGTGATCCCCATTATTCTGCCTGCCTGAGGCCTGACTCATATCAGGCAGGAAGATTCAGCATCCTTTCTTATCTTCACTGCCTCCCATTATCATGACACCCAAACACACTTATGAGGCTGGGGTGGTCCCAGCTGCCAGAAGGCCAGCTTCTTAAAGGAGCCAATCCAGCTTCAAGTGGGCTTCTCCAGAACCTCCCATGATCCCAAAGACACAGACCACATAGATTCGAAGGCTGTCAAGGATGGAAAGAGGAAAACAAACCCTGACAGTCTGACTCCGAGCACACAAAGAAAGCAAATGCTGTTCAATGAAGAACAACCAAATCTCCAAGTCTCTATTCAAACTTCCTTGATTCAAAATAGAAATGTTGATGAAGTCACTACTGAACAATGTCAAAAGGTCCCTGTCTTTGCCAAACAGTGTGGCAAATGCTCCTCCATGGGGAGGCTTCAGGAATCACAGAATCCTACAGTTTCTGAGTCGTTATTCTAAAATGTAGCCAGGTTATGTAATTCTCCTCAATAAAATCCAACGCTTCCTTATCAACTCTAGGCTCAAATATAAGCTTCTCTGTTTTGTCACCTAAAGGCTTTCACAAGTTGGGCCTCACCTACCTTTCCAACTTTCTTACACATTATTGTCCATTATGCATCTAACAATCCATTTACCTTGGCCTTCTGACCAATTATCTACCTTTAGATGTGTGTATCCCTTTCATGCTTTGACAATTTTGCCAACTGAAAGAGACAAAGAAAAATACAGGTGTGAGATGTGTCTGTGAAAGGCACTGAGAAAGCAGCTCACAGATTTAATTCCCTCTTAATGTACCTCTTCATGGAGGTATTGCAGATGGGACACATTGTACACATGTTCAGACTTTGTCAAGGTGCCCATCAATTATGCTGACTTTTTTCTTCCTTTCTTAAAAAAATACTATTTGTCATAGGGGATGACACTTTGGGAGGGGGCATACCTGGGATATTATAGTAATATAAGAAACATAAAACATCAATTAATATTTTTTATTAAAAAGGGAAGAAAGAGACTAGCCACAGAAACAATGTGCTTGCCCAAAGCAAAGACTGGTCTCAGCTCTGGTCTTCCAGCTGCTTATTTGACAAACCAGATATTTTTGAAGTTAATGACTTCAGACTTTAACTTTTGTTATTATTGAGTAAGTGTACATTTCCTGTTTGTGCTTTTGCCCACAGAGATGAAGATTTAGTTAATCACCATAAGCCACCTTAAGTGTTCTTGCAAAGAGGACACATCTCTGAGGCAGGAAGAGGAGGTCAAAAGGACTGCAAGGCTTCTCTGCCTTGTACATAGTGCCCATGAGGAGAAGAGCAAGTTCAAAGCCCACCTGGGGATATGGAATTAGGTAGGGAGCCTTCTAGAAATCCTTGGCTAAATATCTCTGCCTTTTCTGGAAGAGCATACCACTTAGTACCTCGACTGCTTCCATGGAGAATCAAGTCCAGTCAAGTGGAAGAAGAGCCTATCCCAGCTGGATTGACCCAGCTAGCTGAGATAATGGACCCCGTAAGAAACAAACCTCATCCAACCAAGAGCAGCTCATCTTAGCAATATGTTGGCTCCTTACCCTTCAGTGGACTTTTGTGAGGACATCCTCCAGGAAAATGAAAGGTCATGAAGGCCCACAGAACCAGAGTTAGGAGTTGGCTTGGCCATGGGCACTCCCTACACATGTGCCTCTCTCCCAGGGTCCTTTCATGCTCACCCCCCTCCCTCACACACTGTATGCGATGGTGGGAGAGAGCTCCCCAGGTTTACGGGTAGACTGTAATGTAATTATGTTCTTTCTTCATTTTTCAAATGAATACCTTTTAAGAGTTAAGTAAGTCTGGCAGATTTGTTGGTGAGAATCACATCAGTAGGGGCTCATGATTACTGTAGCAGAATAGCCACCCGCCATGGTTACTCCTAGCCTAAGAGGAGGAGTAGCAGCTGTCTCCATCCTGGGGATCCCTGTTCTGTCAGTGGGGATAAAAGCTGAGAGGAAAAGGGAGTGAACAAGCATGTATTAAGTACTTACTGTATGCTAACTGTGCTAAACAATGAAAATATCATCTCATTCAGTCTACATACACAATAATCCTGAGAGTTAAGCATTAATATTACTCCCATTTTATAGTTAAAAAAACCGAGACAGATAGAGGTTAATTTGCCCAAGACCACACAGCTAATATGCGTCTGAGGCCACATTTGACCTATATACCAAGGGCTT
Source organism: Pseudochirops cupreus (assembly GCA_028627135.1). Taxonomy (NCBI): domain Eukaryota; kingdom Metazoa; phylum Chordata; class Mammalia; order Diprotodontia; family Pseudocheiridae; genus Pseudochirops; species Pseudochirops cupreus. The sequence goes on from CM053583.1 coordinate 203,725,058, forward strand.
TATCAACTAGGAAAGCAGACCAGGAAGAGTGAGGCTGGGGGCTGGGAAGAGGGGAACAGGCTCCAGCACTACACATGAGCTCCATTTCTGATCTCCATTACTCTGTACTGGTTGTGTCTCACATACCTAGAATGCATGCCCTTCTCACCTCCACTTCTACCAATCCAGGCTCCTGCCATACTTGGTTCAAGTTATATCTTCAAAGTCTTTGCTAACCCTCCAGCTCCTAGAGCCCTTCACTCACCAACTCACCTTCTGGCTGTTTTGTTTATATCTTTTATATACCTACACATTCCATAATGGTTATAAGTTAAGTCTTCCCTTCCTGGCTAAGAAAGTCAGGGATCTTCTGGGACCTTCTAGGGCCTGCATGAGAGAAGATATCCATAAAATGGAGGCCACCATCTAGCAATGAAAAGTGAGTTCACTTGTATTAGGGAGTTTTCCAATTAGGGACGTTTGAGTCTGATGAAAATTCAGCATAGTCCCCTATCAACATGAAAGATACTCAGATATAGGGTCTGGTGACATCACTCTGAAATCAGTCACCTTTTCCATTATCACTGTCCAATCAATGACAAACAGGTATTGAGTACGTCCTGATGGTAAGAAAGAAACAGAGTTTTGAGGTTGGTACTCTGAGGGAATTTATGGTCTAACAGGAGGGCAAGGCACACATACATGGAAATGAAGACCACAATGTGACATTATCAGTATACGTGAAAGGTACAAAGTGCTTTGTGAAATGCCTATTACTAACAGGGAAATCAAAGAAAACTTCCTGAGGAAGAGGACATGGCAGTTGCCTTTTAAAGTTAAGACAAGAATTCATCAGATGGGGGTGGGGGGTAGAGGCTCAACAGAGGGAGGGGACATTTCATGTCTGGGGAAGAATTGACAACCAACCATGACTTAGGGAGTTCTGCTAAAAATGGTCTAGAGATACAGACAGGAGTCAGTGCCAATACCAACCAATCCTATTCTGAATAAACAAACATTATCACGACACCAGGTAGGAATGTCAGTTCTGAGAAAACAAAGACAACACAGAAAAGTCTCCAAACTCAAGTTGCTTATAGGAAAGAATTCACATAGGAAGCAATATCTGAGGCTTGAAGGAATGAGAAGTGCATTTTAGGCACAGGAAACAGAGAAACAGCCCATACAAACAATGGAGATAGGAGTCAGGACAGCAGAGGGTAGAACAGTTAGCCAATAAAGCTGAGTAACTGCAGAAGAATAGTAGCTAATAAGCCTAGAATCCAAAATGGAGAGTGCTATTGATTTACTTAAATGTTTGCTTTTTTCCAATTACATATAAAACTCAATTTTAACATTCTTCTTTTTTTAATTTTGAGTTCCCAATTCTCTCCCTTCCTTCTTCCACTCCTTCCTCCCAGGGATAGCAAGCAATTTGATGTAGGTTATACATGTGCAGTCATGCAAAACATATTTCCATATGAGTCATGTTGTGAAAGGAAAGACAGACCAAAAGAAAAGATCAAGATATTTTTTTTAAAAAGTCTACTTCTATCTGTATTCAGACTTCATCAGTTCTTTCTCTGGAGGTGTATGACATTTTTTCATCATGAGTCCTTTGGAATTGTCATGGATCATTGTGTTGTTGAGAGTAGCTAAGTCATTCACAGTTGATCATCATACAGTATTGTTGTTACTGTGTACAATGGTCTCCTGGTTCTGCTCACTTCACTCTGCATCAGTTCATGTCAGTCTTTCCAGGTTTTTCTGAAAGTATCTTGGTGATCATTTCTTATAGCATGATAGTATTCCATCACAATCATATACCATAACTTGTTCAGCCATTCCCCAATTGATGAACATCCCCCCAATTTCCAATTCTTTGCCACCATGAAGAGAAATGCTATAAATATTTTTGTACATTTAGATCTTTTTCCTTTTTTATGATCTCTCTGACATACAGACTTGGTAATGCTATTGCTGGGTCAAAGGGTATGCCCAGTTTTATAACCCTTTGGGCATAGTTCCAAATTGCTCTCCAGAATAGTTGGAACAGTTCACAACTCCACCAATAGTGCATTGATGTCCCAATTTTCCCACATCTCCTCCAATATTTATCATTTTTGTGTCATATTAGTAAATCTGATATGTGTGAGGTGGTACCTCAGAGATGTTTAATTTGCATTTCTCTAATTAGTAGAGATTTAGAGCATTTTTTTCATATGATATAGATAGCTTTGATTTCTTCATCTGAAAAGTTTCTGTTCATATCCTTGACCACTTAGCAATTGGGGAATGGCTTGTATTCTTATAAATTTGATTCAGTTCTCTGTCTATCAGAGAAACTTGTCATAAATTTTTCCCCAGTCTCCTGTTCACCTTCTAATCTTGGTTGCATTGCTTATGCTGTACAAAGCCCTTTTTAATTTCTGTAATTGAAATTATCCATTTTATATCCTATAGCGCTATGTCTTGCTTGGTCATAAATTCTTCCCTTAATAATAGATCTGATTGGTAAACTATTCTTTGTTCCCCTAATTTGCTTATGGTATCACCTGAGGGTACCCCTTTTGACTTTATCTTGGTAAATGGTGTGAGAATTTGGTCTCTCTATGCCTAGTTTCTTCCAAACTGCTTGACCATTTTCCAAACAGTTTTTGTCAAGAGTTGTATCCCTAAAATTTGGATCTTTGCATTTAGCAAACACTAGATTATAATGGTCCTTTGCTACTATGCATTGTATACCTAGTCTACTCCACTGATCCATCACTCTATTTCTCAAGCAGCACTAGACTATTTTAATGATTACTGCTTGATAAGACAATTGGAGGTCTGGTACCACTAGATCACCTTCGCTTTTTTTTTTCATTAATTCTCTGGGTATTGTTGATCTTTTGTTCTTCCAGATGAATTTTGTTATTATTTTTTCTAGTTCTTTGAAATAATTTTTGGTAGTTTATTAGTATGATGCAGGAAGTGGTCTTCAAAAAAAAGTCAGAGGAGGTTTGATTTTGATCATAAAGGCAATAAGAAGTGATTGACAATTTTCGAGGAGAGGGTTGATATGATCAGATCCCAACTTGAAGAAGATTATTTTGGAATCTATGAGAAGGAAGGACACTGGCACTCCTTGCTGCTCCTCATAAACAACTCTCCATCCCCTGACTCCATGCCTTGGTACTGAATACCCCCCATGGTGGGATGTTCTCCCTCCTCTCTTGTCTTCTAACTTTCTGGAACTCAGATTACCTCAACACACAGCTCCAACCTAGCTTTCTGCAGATCTTTTCTAGTCTCCCCCACTGCTATGCCCTTCTCTCTGATCACCATCCATCTTACATATGTATGTATGTGTATATATGTATACACATATACCTATATATATATGAATGAAACAACATGCAAACAATTCCATACGAGCAAGACATAAACATTCACATATACATACGTGTGTGTGTGTGTCTTCTTTGTATGGAGTTGTTTGCATTGTTTCCCCCATGTACATCACACACACACATACACACACACACACACACACACACACACACACACACACACACAGTCTAGACTGCAAGGTCCTAGAGCAGGAACCATGTAAATGGCTCTCTTTGTATCCTCAGTGCTTATCACAGTGCCCAGCACATAGTAGGTGTTTTATAAATGTGTGCTGACTTGGCTTGTTGACCTACCATTGCTACTGTAATAGTTCAGGGGAATTTGTGTGAACTGAGTGATAAAAAGTGAAGTCAGTAGAATCAGAAAAACGATAAAATGACAAAACCATGAGAACGGAGTACTATGAAATATTGATGAGCCAGCTCAGTCCCAAAAAGGGATATCAAAAGGCCTATCACCCCACTTATTTAAGAGGTGAGGGCTATGATTGGGGAACATTGCATGGTTTTTTTCAGTCTTGTCCGACTCTTCATGACCCCATTTGGGGTTTTCTTGGCAAAGATCCTGGAGTGGTTTGCCATTTCCTTCTCCAGCTCATTTTACAGATGAGGAAACTGAAGCAAACAGGGTTAAATGACCTGTCCAAGGTCACACAACTAGTAAGTGTTTGAGGTCAGATTTGAACTCAGGAAGAAGAGTCTTCCTGACTGCAGACCTGGTACTCTATCTACTGCATCACCTGCCCTCTTTATACTACATATAACACCCACTTTTCTATATGTTGAGTAGCTGTGTTGACCCACTCTCTCCTCTCTTTTTTATTCTTTTAGAGGATGGCTCACTGAGACTGGAATTGTGAGGATTACTTTGGGAAATATAGGTGATACAAGAACAAAAGATAGCTGTGAATATTTATCTTGAAAAAAGAGTACAGGTCAAAGGTGACGTGAGCCTTTATTAGAATGGTGGACTTTTGTATAGAAAGGGACAGATGCAAAAGGTAGGAAACAAGGAGCAAAAACATGTTAGAAATTGTTGCAGGAAGTCAGCTCTAACCCTACACAGTTGGAAAAGAAGCGAAGCATCTGAGGACTATTTAGAAACTGAACAGCTGAGCATTGGTAGCGGCTTGGCAATGAAGGAGTTAAGGGCAATAAAAGCATGGAGGAGGGGAAGGGAAAGAAGAGTAGTTTTTTTGGGGGGCGGGCACTGTCCCCTCTTCCTCTCTGTTCTTGCTTGCTTTGACACTAGCCATTTCTGATGGAATAGGCTGGTTCTCCCATGTTGGGGGGGCTTAAAACAATGTCCAATGGAAATGGATTTGTCTTTCCTCTTTAGAAAGGACAAGTTGTTCTGCCATGGAATCAGATTTATAACTGGAAGAGACCAGTCGACAAAACCATTAATGAGTCTCTCCTTCTGTGTTCTGGGAAGGTCTGTGTCTGTGTTGGAAGGGGTGGAATGCATTCCCTTTTGGATTTTGCTCCAGAATCAACTTTAACCAAACACCAGTGATTATAAGACTCAGAAGAAAATTCCATACATTTTAGCATCTCTTTTTTTGTTTTTTAAATCTAGAATAAATATAAGCTCTTAGGTCTAGTGGTGGGAGGGGCTATCTTTCCCCCATTTTTGAAGATGAAGACACTGAGGCAAAGTGATTTGTTAAAGGTCACACAAAGCTGAGTTATGACTTGAACCCAAGGACTGACATCAAACCCAGCTGTCTAAGACTGTCTACATGTTACACCTAATTCAGATAACTTTAATGGAGCTTTCTACTTTTCTCAGACATCATGGAAACCACTGCATTGCAGTATAGACCAGGCAAAAAAGGGAGGGTCCATCCTGGCCACACATACACCTCCAGCTAATCCCAATTTACCTTCATATCCATGACTTAGGACCCTGGGGTTCTAGATTGAGATCTGGGGAAGGAAACAGCAAACCACTCCAATCTCTTTGCCAAGAAAACCCCCAAAATGCGGACGTGGAGAGTCAGAGAAGACTAGAATGACAGAACAACAAAGCTCTAGGTCTCAAAGGGATCCCAGAGGCCATCAAGCCCAGCTTCCTCACTGTATAGGTGATGAAACTGAGACTCAGAGATGAGAAGCAACTTTCCTGAGGTTCCACTGGTAACAACTGGCAGTGGCAGGATCTGATCAGGTCCTTTGTCTCCAAAGTAATTATTATGTCTACCATTCCTACCATAATGCACTGTCTCCAGGACAACCACATCCGCTCTCCACAGATGTCCTCTCCACCCAGTGAAGTTTAAAATGGATAACCTGAAAGGGAAGGAAAGGACCTGGCTTTGTTCTGTCCACAGAGCCATCCCAAAGCCCAAGGGCTGGGAAAATCAGCAAAGACAATCAGCTGAAGAGCCACCGTTTAGGAGAACCTCCGTGGCCAGCTGAGATAATTGGGAAGATGGTAAAGAAAGAGAACATGACATTATGTAAGGGCAGGGAGATGAGCCCAGGTCCTGCACGTGTCAGAGACTGAGATAGAAAGGCAAGCCTAGAACAAAACAGCAGTAATAAATGGGAATTCCATCGAAGGGGCAGCCAGGAGAAGGCCAAGGAGGCCTGCATTCACTCAGATTTCTTCTTTATTAAGTATCTCTAAAAGGCAATAAAGAGCCCACTGATGAAATCTGCAGGCAAGAGCAGGCTCCATGCACCAGCAAGGACAGGAAGGCCTACAGATAGTCTGAAAAAGCTCAGAAATCAGGGGATCAGATAACAAAAGGAGAGGGGGCTTGGGAAAGAGCCAGTCCATCCACCAGGGGGCTGTGAATAGAAATGCAGAGATCTATGGGGAGGGAGAAACCTGGAAAAGGGATGCTGAAAGGCCCTTGGAGGGGATGCTGGACAACAGTTGCACTGGTGTGAGCTCACGCTTGCCCAGATAGCTCTAGAAGCCCTATTATGTGGAAATATCCATGGAAGGCCATGGCAGAGCACAGAGAGCCCCAGGGGCTGCACCTGGGCTCCTGCTTGAGGGGAAGGGACTGAGAAGTGATGGATGACGGGCTGTATGTTGCAGATGGAGAGCAGGAGGCCTGACAAAGCCGGGCACAGATAAGCGATATACATTCTGGAGCCCCACAGCAGAGATGGAAGCAGCAGAAGGCTCGTCTCCTAAAGACCGAGGGATGAGGGACAGACTGGGCTGAGAGGCCAACAGGAAAGAGCCCAGGGATCTGCCCTTCACTTGTGAGACTCCACTGTCCCTCTGGAGACCTTGGGCCACATCTAAAGAGTTTTTGCCGACGGTATGCTTCAGGAAGGTGAGGATGTCGGGCAATATCTAAAGAGCTAGTACTTAACAGGGATGAATTGAGTCCTAGGGTCTACAGATAACAGAAGAGGAAGACAAAATCAGACAGCCGATCTTTGAGGAAGACCGGAGGCATAAACACTGATCTGGGGGTCTTAGTGGGCCACAAGCTCAGTAGGCAGCAATGATAATGAGAGCTAGTATTTATATAATTTACATAACCCTTTAAGCTTTGGGATGCATTTGAAACATAGAGTGGCCAGATCTTAGACTCACCCTCAGAAATGGCCAAGTGAACGGGGTGAGGATGGCCCCATGGCCTTTGGCTCTGGTCAAATCGAGGGAGTGGATTTTGTTCAGTTCTGAGCAGTGCATGCTGCAAAGGACAAGAGCAATACGGGCCCCACTCAGAAAGGGAAATCAGGCTGGTAGAGTACCTGGAGCAGAGCTGGGTGAGTGCAGTGGGTAGAGAGCCAGGCCTGGAGTAAGGGAGACTCATCTTCCTGAGTTCAAATCCCGCCTCAGACACTTACAAGTTGTGTGATCCTGGGCAAGTCACACAACCCTGTTTGCCTCAGTTTCCTCATCTGTAAACTGATCTAGAGAAGGAAATGGCAAACTGCTCCAGTATCTTTGCCAAGAAAACCCCAAGTGAGATCGGGAAGAGTAGGCCATGACTGAAATGCACCTGAAGAAACATGGCAGCAGGGGGAGGTTTGAAGAAATGACTCTAAAAGCCCAGACCAGGAGGATGCTGCTTTTTTTCTCACTCTGAAGTCACCTCCCTGATTCTCAGTTTCCCCATCTGTAAAAAGAGGAAGGTCAGACTAGACCAGGGACCTGCACCAGGTCGTTGGCAGCGCCTCCAGTCAGGCCACCAAGCCCTTTGTCCCACTGCACTCACAATTGGATTAATATCTTTCTGAAGAGAAACAAAGCCTGCCCATGGAGAAATCAGTGCAACAATGGAACCGGGTCCTGGGTCCTGGTCTAGGCCCTGCCCTCACCCTGGTGAAAAACCAAACCCACCCACACAGAAACCCTCAGATGATCAAGCAGCCACTTCTGGGGATGCTGGCTGAGTCAGAGAAGCCTTCTGGAAGGCGGGCCCCGAGGTCCACACAAACCAAGGGTTCTTACCTTGAGATACAGGAATTTGGTTGTTATTCAAAATTTATGTCTCTGGGTAAAGAACTGTAATTCAGTATAATGGCTTTCCTGAACAATCATACGGATTTGATTTTATACATTTAAAATATCGTTCTGGGCAGGGGTCCCTGGGCTTCAGCAGATGAATAAAGGAGTTATGACACAGACAAGATTAGGAAGCCCTGATGAAGACAGAGAGCAGGACAGGGAAGGACACAGACAGAGAAGGATGCAAGGGGGTTGCCTTTTCCTCAGCAGTTCTCATTCAATATTAGAGACAGGTGGAGAATGAAAACTATGCTCTCAGACTCAAGAACCCAGAAGAAGCCTGGGTTCATGTACATTAGCATCTTTGGCTTTAGTAACACAAACTTCTGGGACCAGTCCCCCATCTTCCTCCAGTTACCCCAAGGCACCCAGTCCCCCACCCAGTGGGGACTCTGCCCTGCCTCTCCAGCACAGAAAATAAAACCCACTTCCCTTCATCCAACTTGGCGGTGAACACACCTGGGCACATCATACACACGCAGGGTTTGTAGGCACCCTGGGTATGGGGCCCCAGCCAAACACGAGCCCTGTTGCTCTGCAGTTGTTGCTCCCCAGCAGCTCTCCAGGAAGGCTAGAAAGGAGAAGGGCTTCCCAGACCACTGGCACTGGAAGAAGGTGGCTTTCCTTAGTTGTAGCCCCGTGTCTTCCAGGCAAGAAAGGAGTGGTCTAAAGGTGTGAACCATGTGCCCAATATCCAAGCCTGGTCCCAGAGCCTCACGCTCACCATCCACTGATTCTCAGCCATAGAGAGCATGGGCCAAAAGATGGAAGTGGAATCAATGCCCTCTTGGGGAACAGGAAATTCAACTCAATGAACGTTTATTAATCACTCCTGGGTGTTGGCCACTGTACTAAGGATTGGGAACACAAATAAGGAAAGGAAAGATGGTCCCTGCCCTCAAGGAGCTTCCAGTCTAATGAAAAAGCAAAGAAATCGGAAGGATGGGAGAATAGGGGACATGGTGAGAGGTGGTGAGGGACGGGGTTGAGAACAAAGGATGCGAACATTTGCTGCAAAGGTCACCGGATCTGGAGTCCGAGGAGCAGGGCTGAGATCCTAGCTCTGCTTCCTTGTTAGGTGACTTTGGGCTTACTGACTTAGTCATCTTCATTTTCTGGGCTTTCTTTTCCTCCTCTGTACAATGAGGGGCTGGACTAAAGCTTGTCTAAGGTCCCTTCTCCCTCCAGAGAAGGGAGAGGAGGGAAGGGGAGGGGAGGGGAGGGGAGAGGAAGTGGAGGACCCGCTCCCAGAGTCCGAGCAGCAAGGGAGCCAGAGGGCCAAGGTGTGGAGCCCGTTTCTGCTCCTAATGACCAGGGGACCGGGGGCAAGTGCCTTCGGCTCTCTACACGTCTATCTCTTCCTCTCTAAAATAAAGGCTTCAGATGAGGATCCATTCCGGGTTTGAAATACTATGATGTTACACTTACCGTAACTTAAAGGGAAGGAGAACAGATGCCGATACTTGTCTTCACTGTCCAGCCTACAGAAGCCTGAGGCACACAGGACCACTGCCCTGCAGCCCTGGAAAAGAGCTGAGGTTGAGCGGCTAGGTGGCGCAGTGGATAGAGCCATGGCCCTGGAGTCAGGAGGACCTGAGTTCAAATTCGACCTCAGACACTTGACACACTTAATAGCCGTGTGATTTTGGGCAAGTCACTTAATCCCAATTGCCTTCCAAAAAGCAAAAGAAAGAAGGAAAGAAAGAACTTTAGAAAGGAGCTCAGATCACCCAGTCCACTTTCCAAAGTGAGCAGTGGAGGAAAATGAGAGCCAGAGAGATTGACTGACCCGGCAGTGAGTGCCAGAGGCAGAATTCGAATTCATGTCTCCATGACTCACCACCTACTGTGTGCCAGCTGGGACTGGGCTGGAGGGAGGATCTTTCTTCTGTTTCCTCATCTCCCTGGAGAGGAAATCACTTTTTCTACCCTGTATCGACTTAGAAACAAGAACCAAAGGGCACTTTTTTAGTCTGTCCTGAATACTCTAGACCCTCTCCCCCATCCCCTCCCCATTCCATCTGTATGTCCAGAACCCAGCATGGTGCTCTGTACACACTTGGTGTATAATAAATGCTGACTCACTCATTCATTCAGTGCTCTTCTGGACCTGATTTTTCTCTCTTTCCTTCTTTTCTGTCTTATCTGACCAGCTCCTCCATCCCCATGCTGTCTCCCTCTTTGGTTCTCAAGCTTTACTGTTTTTGAATTGGATCTCCTCTCTGTCCTCAGTGGTCCTGTATGGGACAGACAGTCAGGTAGCAGGCAAGAGAACCAGGGGCTGCCAAGCAAAACACTGCCTGAACATCTAGAAGCCGTAGCCCCAGGAGCTCTGGCCTTCTATTTCCCCAACTGGGGTAGAGAGATCCAAGAGAGAAAGGGGGGTGGAGAGAGAGACAGAGACAGGGAGGGAAACAGACAGAAAGACAGAGAGAGAGAGACACACATACACAGAGACACAGACAGAAAATCAGACAGGGTGGGGGGTAGGGGGGGCACAAACTGTCTCAGAGTATGCTCAGCATCCTTGACTCTGGACCAGGTCAGAGGTGCTCCTGTCCTGAAGGCTCCCAGCCGGCACTCCCTTCTTAATGGCTCCCAGCTCACAAAGCCCCAGTATCTCCATCAATGACCACAGGGCAGAGCAGGTGACAAGGAGGCTTTGGGCAGTGCTAAGCTCTCTATTGGTGGGAAGACTAATGGCCTGAGAACTCAAGGTCAGGATTCATGACAGACAGCCTGAAACAGAAGACAGAGTGGTCCAGCAACAAGCAGGAAAAACTGGGTTCAAGTCCTACTGGGCAACCGTGAGCAAAATGTGCAACCACTCAGCCTTAGTCTTCTCAATGGTAATAGTGAGGAGATCACAATAGTACCAGCTCCACAGGGCTGTTGTGAAGATTAAATGAACAAACGTTAAATAGGTAAGTGGTTGTCGTTATTAATCATGGTGACAATCCTCTTAAAAGAGAATGTTAATGTCCAAGTCACCAGCTATGCATGAACCACCCGCTGCGTGTATACAACAATATGCGCTAACCACTGGGCTGCAAGCGGGTAAGAACAGGTGCACAAATATGACGCCTGGTAGAATGGGAGGCGGGCACAGGAGAGGCCCAGACAAACACGACAGGGTTTCCAAATAGGAAGGTGTTGGACAGCTCCCCGGGAGAGAAGCAAGCTTTTGCGTCTCCTCGGGGGCAAGGTTGGCTGTTATAATCACAACTTTATCAGGCTCCTTTCACTGCCCTTCATTGCACCCACTGCTGTGGTCACTGTCTATGTGCTGGTTCTGGCTCCTTCCAGCTGCTTCTGTTCAGACACATCTTCTCAGGCTTCCTTGAATTCACCATCTTCATTTTTGCTTCTGGTGCAGATATAGCCCATTATATTCTTGTGCCACCATGTGTTTAGCTATTCCCCAGGTCTTTGCTATTGCAAAAATCACTGCTGCAGTGTACATGGAAATTTCTCTGTCTTTGATCTCCTTGGGATGCGAGTTTAGCCATGGAAACTCTGGGTTAAAGTGGATGAGTATTGTCATCCCTTTCTCTGCATAATCCCAGAAGGGCTGGACTATTTCCCATCTCCTGTAAGAGTGTGCCAACATAGCTGTCTTCGGGAGGCTCCTGGAGGTCAGGGATCATCTTTCACCATTCTTGGTTTCTCCAGATTTTACCAGCGCCTGGGAAGCAGCAGGTGCCTAATGAATGTTTCCTGGCTGATGAACCGCAGGACCCTCTAACAGCCTCCTCTGCCAGTCTGCTGGATGTGAGATGAAGTCACAGAGACCCCTTCATCTGCACTCATCTTATTATTACTGCTTTTCCTCTTAGTCAATAGTGGGACATTTTTGTCATGCTGTTTGTCCAGATCCTTTGAACACTGACCTCATTGAGCCGATAGAGAGTTTTAGAAGCAGTGCTGCCCAGTACCAGCCCCTGGGGCCCTGAACTCCAGGGCTGTGCTCCATCACATAGTCACATTGTCAAGCTGGCAAATCCTTTTGCTTCCCTGGGCCTCAGTTTCTCCTAAAATCAATAAACTGAGAATTAGGATGGATGAGGTTTAAGGTCCCTTCCAACTGAAAATCCTATGATCCTAGAGGTTCTGAATATGCTGGTTTGGCAAGGCCAGGGAAGAAGGTGTTGCTGCCCAGGGCATCAGAGAAGGCATCCTGGCGCAGGTGGTATTTCAGCTGCACTTCTAAGGATGAGTCAGAATTCAACTGGAGAAAGGGTGAGAAGGCCCAACAGGCCAAAGTCAGGGAAGCAAGAAGCCTGTTTGATGGGTGAAGGAGACCAGTTTAAGCTGTGGGTAGAGTGTGAAAAGAGAAGTCAGATTTTAACCAGGGCATCAGAAGGGGGAAGGTTTGGAGAGACACCAGAGACATACATTTCAGAGCAGACAAGAAGGGAAAAGAAAAACCCAGGATCTAATAACAGCCAGTGTTAGTGCAGGATGGCCTCAAATCTCTGTGCAGTTTAAAGCCTGGTAGTTTAGAATTGCACCAAGAGTTTTTGGGACGTGCAGTACAGCATTTTAGGGTTTGCAAAACACTCTCCAAATATCTCATTTGCTTCTGGGCGGTAGATGCTATTATGATTCCCTTCCAACAGATGGGAAACCAAGGCAAGCAGAGGTGAAATGACTTGTTCAAGGTCATACAGCTAGTGTCTGATGCAGGAATTGAACTCAGGTCTTTCTGACTGCAGGCCTAACACTGTATCCACTGTGGCATGGAGCTGCCTCCTCAGCTTTCTTCTCTCTCCATATCATCGAAATGGATTCTCCCATTTTGGACCACATTTTTATGTAGCAGTCTCTGGAAAATGCCAAAACCTCCTGAAAAGGCCACATTGCCCTTTTCTCTGTCCTACAGAAGCAGACAGCACAAAGGAGCGGCTGCTTTGGAGCCTCAAAGAATCCCAGCTCTGTTGGTTTGGGCCCATTGCCTCGCCTCCCCAGCACAGGCTGGCGGCTTCCATAGCACAGTCAGCACATTTCTGCTGCTGAAAGGCTTCCTCACCCGGCACCCAGGCTGCTGGCAGGAAAAGTGGCCAGTGTTGGTCCTCCAGGGGACCCCCCCGCAGGCTGGATCGGGGGCCATGTTTAAAGCTGGCCACAGCAGGTCGGACCTTGACCTCCACAGATACAGCCCCGCAGGGGCCCTGGGTCACCTAGATATAGGAAGGTGATGCCATGGTGAGGGCACAGGACCCAAATCTAGCCTCAGACACTTACTAGTAGGTGACCCTGGGAGAGTCACTTTCTCTCCTCCAGCCTCATTTTCCTGATCTCTAAAATGGACATAACCAAGGGACCCACATTATTGCATTTTAAGAACAAGATTATGTGGTGTTTGCAAAATGTTTTGCAAACCTTTAAATGATGGCTGCTGATTAGAAGTAGTAGTAGTAGTGGTAGTAGTGGTAGTAGTAGTGGTAGTAGTGGTAGTAGTAGTGGTGGTAGTAGTAGTAGTGGTGGTGGTAGTAGTAGTAGTAGTAGTAGTGGTAGTAGTGGTGGTGGTGGTGGTAGTAGTAGTAGTAGTGGTAGTAGTGGTGGTGGTGGTAGTAGTAGTGGTAGTAGTAGTAGTGGTGGTAGTAGTAGTAGTAATAGTAGTGGTAGTAGTGGTAGTAGTGGTGGTGGTGGTGGAAGTAGTAGTAGCAGTGGTTGTGGCAGTGGTAGTAGTAGTGGTGGTGGTAGTAGTAGTAGTAG
>CM053583.1:203739132-203817101 GCA_028627135.1 Pseudochirops cupreus
GTTGTGGCAGTGGTAGTAGTAGTAGTAGTAGTAGTGGTAGTAGTAGTGGTGGTGGTAGTAGTAGTAGTAGTAGTGGTAGTAGTGGTGGTGGTGGTAGTAGTAGTAGTAGTGGTAGTGGCAGTGGTAGTAGTAGTAGTAGTAGTGGTAGTAGTAGTGGTGGTGGTAGTAGTAGAAGTAGTGGTAGTGGTAGTAGTAGTGGTGGTGGTGGCAGTAGTAGTGGTGGTAGTAGTAGTAGTGGTAGTAGTGGTGGTGGTAGTAGTGGTAGTAGTAGTAGTAGTAGTGGTAGTAGTAGTAGTAGTGGTGGTAGTAGTGGTAGTAGTGGTAGTAGTAGTAGTAGTAGTAGTGGTGGTAGTAGTAGAAGTAGCGGTAGTGGTGGTAGTAGTAGTAGTGGTGGTGGTGGTGGTAGTAGTAGTAGTAGAAGTAGTGGTAGTAGTAGTAGTGGTAGTGGTAGTAGTGTTGGTGGTGGTGGTAGTAGTAGTAGTAGTAGAAGTAGTGGTAGTAGTAGTAGTGGTAGTAGTGGTAGTAGTGGTGGTGGTAGTAGTCATAGTAGTAGTAGTAGTAGTAGTGGTAGTAGTAGTAGTAGTAGTAGTAGTAGTGGCGGTAGTAGTAGAAGTAGTGGTAGTGGTAGTAGTAGTAGTGGTGGTGGTGGTGGTGGTGGTGCCAGTAGTGCCACAATTATTATGACCTACACCACAATTAGTCATTGCAGGATGTCTTCAGATGGCCAACGGCGTTGGGGAATTCCGGTTATTAGGGAGACGTTTCATGAACCAAACATCCCAGCTTGCTGCCCATTACAGGCGATACCTCCAAGTTCCTGTGAGTCCCAGAAGTGTGTTGGCGGCCCAGGCACTGTCGCCGTGACCGGCTGTTCTGAGTCAACGCTCACCAAGCGCTGACGGGCTGCTCTGCATCTTGCCAACAATAAGCAATAATGATTGTAGAACGCCTTAGAGTTTGCAAAGCAGTTGGCCCATTCTCTCATTCGAACCTCCCAAGAACCCTGGGAGGTCAGTGCTGTGATTATCCTCACCTTCTAGATGAGGAAACTGATGCTGGAGAGATTAAGTTACCTCCCCAGGGTCACACAGTAGGTGACCGCATTTGAACTCAGGCCATCATAGCCACAAATCTTCAGTCTATCCACTGCACCAGCTAGTGCCTCATCAGCATCATGGCACAATGAGCCATGGTTAATAACTCTCTGACTCTGCAGGTGACTGGACTGTTCACATTTATCCAGATTCTAGAGAATGACAGCTCTGCCAGCCACTCACCACTTTCCCTCGAGTCTCTCTTTGTCCAACCCACTTCAGGTGAAATGTTGGCAGGTGGGTCATGAAGAATCAGACCCCATCAGAGCACAGCCTGAAACGCCTTTCACAGGCGTAACTGAGACGACGACCCGACGGTCCCTGCTCTAGAAGCCCTCGGGTGTAAGATGCACCAGAGCACCAAATGTGCCAAGAACAAGGTTGTACGCAATGGCATGCATGGGGGATATGTGGGGATTTGGGAGGAGGCTAGAGGTTGTTCTTTCATGAGACTTTAAAGGAGAGAGAACAAACTTTTCTGCTCTTTTGGGAGAAAGAAGAGTAGAGGGTTGTTGAGATTGCCAACGAATCCAAATTCAAACACCTTTGGCATTCTGACAAGCCATAGTGTGGACAGATAAATGACCTGAATCCAGAAAAACATGGGCAGAAAGCAACAATCGGCTTTCTCCGAAAGAAATGTGAGCTAATACATCTGGGGAAATACAGACTGAAATTTAGAAAAGGCATTCAGAGGGAGGCAATCGTTACAATGATGCTTCAAACATAACCCTGGATCTTCCAATATCTTGTCAGGACATAGTCCTCAAAAGGGAAGCATATGGAGCTGTAGTCAGCCCCATTTCAGTGTGGTGCGTTAAAAGAAGTCTGGATGAAGAGTAAGACCTGGATATAATTCCCAGTTCTGCTTCCCTAGGAAATGCATCCCTCGTCTTTTCTCAGACTCACTTTTCTCAACCACAAAATGGATGGTACTACTTCAAAAGCCACCTCTAGCTCTAAACTACAAATCCATGTAGAGTAATAATTAAACAAGGATTTTTAAAAAGGCTTTGCCCTCCAGAAACTGACACCCAGGCAGGGTACTTCCAGCGCAGGGGACAAGTGACCTTGTAGCTTATCTCCAGGTCCACTCACCGCATATACCACAAGCACCCTTGCTGCCATCTTCATGATGCTATTGCAAAGATATCGCTCCCCTAGGGGCCACCTCACAGCCTGATGAGCGGAAGGGATGGACTCTCTTCAGGACAGGTCTCTTAGGTCTGCAGAGATCACTTCAAGGCTTGCTTCAGTGATCAGGTTCTTATGGCTGTTCCCCAACATTTATCATTAAATGCTCTCTAAATGTGGTAAATGTTATTCCCACCCCACTAAAAGACAAAGAATCAATGTAAAACACACATGTACATAGAGGCCAGCAAGGTTTATTTGCTGATATATGACAGTAGGCCAGATTTTAAATGGATACAGAGAATGTGAAAGTGGCTTAGATACTTTGAGGTGAGCATACTGTTGTGAGGAAGACCTACAGACTTCCTACCTGTCTGGAGAATTAATTGCCTAAGACAGTCACGGCTCTGACATCATGTGCAGTGATTGCTCTTTCAGCCAAGTTAACCTTGGCACAGCCACAGACTCTGACCAGCCTTGGATGCAGATGGCTACTATCTGGGGTCAAACCTACGGTCAGCAAATTTCCCATACTTTGCCTAAGGATGGCATGTCATGAATGACCCTGGGAGGTGGAAGATCTGTCAAGATGGATGGCTTGATGAGCCCAGGTACTCATAAGGTGCTGCAGTGGATAAAATGCTGGACCTGCATCAGGAAGACTCAATTTCAAATCCAGATTTAGTTCCTAACTGTATGACCCTGGGCAAGTCACTTAAAACTCTGCCTGCCTCAGTTTCCTCATCTGTAAAATGGGAATAATAATACCACCTAACTACGAGGGTTATTGTGAGGACAAAGTAAGACAGTATTTGTAAAGTGCTTTGTAAACCTTAAAGTGCCATGTAAATGTTAGTTATATCATTGTTAATCATTATTCTTCTGAGAATTATCCCACTGACCTTGAAAGGTAACTCCATACCTGTTCAATTCAACGCCCTTTTGAAAAGGAATTCCACTACAGCCTACCTAACATACCTAACACAGTTATCAGTCTCTGTTTGAAGAACTGTAGGAAGGATAAATCCACTGCTTCTTCTGGCAACTCATTCTACTTTCGAATAACCACTCTAATGGTTAGGAAATATTTTCCTGACCTTGATATGAAATTTGCTTCTTTATAAATTAAGAAACTCCCAGTTGCATTCTTTAGAAAGTAACAAAAAAAATGGAATCTTTCTTTACATGATAGCCCTTCAAATATTAAGGCAGCTTTCATGTCCCACCAAGTCTCCCCAATTCCTTCAACCAAGGGCATCAAGGCCTTTCACCATCTGGCTTGCCCTCTTCTGGGCACTCTAAAACTTACCTACTGCTTCCTACTGGGAAAACATAACCTCCTTGAGGGCAGGAATACTTTCAGTTCTGTCTTTCCATCCCTAGTTCCCATCATAGAGTAGGTGCTTAATAAATGCTCACTGATTAACTGATCAGTCTCTGTGTGTGTGTATGTGTGTGTAAGTATATGAGGTTGAGCCTTTTGCCGAAAATTGCAAAGAAAAAAATTTCAAAAACCAACAAACTTTTTGCATAAGAATTATACATTTATAAGCAGCTATGTCTCAAAGAAAGCTTGTTTGTATCACACATGCCACAAGGGTTACTGCAAACCACAAACATCTCTTCTATTTGGAAAGAAGTCTGAGAATGAGGGTTGCTGCATTTATAGTTATGATGCACAATAAGTCATAATAATAATATTGGCTTGGTCCATTATTTAGCTTCCCTTCTTTCCATAGGCAGAAATTCATACATTGGTAGCCCCCAAATCATGAGGTGATCTCAGTAGTCAAAAATAGACACTGCCCAATTAATTGACATTCTAGAACCAAAGGTCTCTTGTTCTCCACATGCTTAGAGCTGCTATGAGCAGCACACAAATCCCCATTGGAATTGGTCAGGCACAATGAAAGCACGTTAGGGCTCAGAGCCTCTGATTCCATGACTGAGGGAAAGGATAGCCGACAGCCATGTTGATTCTTCCTCAATCCAAGAGGGTCCCATGAATTCCCAGCAGGGTCTAGCATGGAGACACAATCTCCTGAGCTGATAGCCCTCACCAGTCTAAGTACAAGTCCTGAATATCCCTGGATGCACTGAGCAACAGCTAACAGTTGTAAGAGACATGACAAATTAATTACCTATCTCACCGAATTACCTAAACATTGGATTAGAATCCTTTTGGTTTCCACATCTTAAAGCTCCAGCTAAAATCAATTCCCATCCCCTTGTCAGCACCTCCACAGCCACAGCCACTGGACCAGTAATAACCCCCTTTTCAGGCTCCCCAGGCACCACTGAGCTCTCTCTTTCCTGACTCTCTCACCAATTAGGTTACTGGTGGATTTCCAGAACTATGAAACAAGAGGAAGCGGAAAGCACTCCATTCATAAGTGGCTCCTGAATTGTGTCTAGAAGGAAACCAGGGAGGCAGAGGGGAGGGGGATGGCATTCCAGATAAAGGGGAGTCCTGTGGTAAGTTACCAAGGGAGGAGACAAAGTGACCTAGGGAGCACTTAGTTGTCAAGCCAGGTCGATTAGAATGGGGATTTCATGAAGGGAACTCGTAGGAAACAAGATTGTAAAAGGGAAATAGAAACAAGTGCGGAGAGGACTGTAAGTGCATGAGAGATGGCTTTGGGGTGAAAACATGGGGCCAAGGAAGACTTCAAGATATTCTCTGGGGAAAGTAACAGCTTTTTCATGCCTCAGGATAAAAGGATTTGATCAGAATTTTTTTTTTCCTTAAAACAAAAAGAAACTATATCTCATCATAAATATCAGGGAACTGGAAGTCATGGAGAAGGAGGACAGGATAACAGAAAGAAGGGGCGAAGGAGAAAAGAAGAAAGAAAATAAACAAGTTAAAGAAGAAAATTCAAGGAGCTTGGGATATGGCAAGTAGGAACTATGCTTAGCACAGTCCCTGCCAAATAGTAGGCGCTTCATGAGTAGTAGGTGCTGAAATAAATTAGGTGCTTAAATTGTTTACTGACTTGGTGATGGCTTGAGAAAGGTAGAGAGTCTGTGGGAAGAGACGAGCATCAGAGCAGTAAGCAAAGCTAATCAAAAGAACAAAGTACTGACTTCAAAGAAGGCGATAAAAATTCATAAAAATACAAGTCTAACAAATAATTTAACAAAAAGAGAGTGACAGAAAGTATAGTTAACACAAGAACCACTTGTATATAATAATCACATCTAAAATAAGGAAGCACACAGAAGGAAAAGGAGAGACTGAAAGGAAATTTATTACACTTCAGATGATAACCCCCCCCCCCGCCAAAAGTAAGAGATACAGTAATGCTTTCAGATGAAGAAAAAATAGAAATATACAGCATCATGAAAGGCATCCAGGTGATCTACACTATGCATACAGAAACAATAGAAAATGAAGCAGTGCTAATACTGGCCATGCACCAAATGGTTTGAAATCAAAATACTAATGAAAATGATAAGTGAAAGATGACACTGCTTGCAGCCATAAAATAAAGGATACTTCAAAAGTGCTCTCTCTGCGCTAGAAAAATTTAACAGATGACAAAACAAAAATGAAATGTAAAACAGAACAAACTTTTGGAAATGATAAATCTGAGAAACGTGCATTATCTTCTGCTTGGGAATATAAAATATATATATACATACAACTCAGCATATAGTACTTTTATGAAAAGAGACCATGTTCTAGGACACAGAGAAAATACCAATAAATGTAATAAAAAAATCAGGTGAGTAAGACATGTCCTTTACAGAGCATACTGTAATAAAAAGAGCTACTAATACAGTAACAGCAATAACAAATTTTTATTTTGTTTTGGACTGGATCTGTGATTCCATGGGCACAGGGAACTCCTAGGGAGGAATCTCTAACCACATACATATTCTGTAGCTTATAGTCTTAGAACATTGTCTAGAACTGAGAAGTTAAGTGAACTGGCTAGGGTCACAGAACAACCAGTGTCAATGGCAGGACTTAAACCTATGTCTTCTTGACTCCAAGTTTAATAGTAATAGTAGTAACCAATACATAAGCAAAAGATAGAGACCTAAAAGGATACTTCACAACAGCATCTTGAACAATGACAGAGTCAAAGAACAAGCTATGGAAACAATTAAATAACCATTGATGATGATGAGACAACACCTTACAATTTCTGAGACACAGCTTCAGAGATCCTCAAAGGTGGGAAAATGGTTGAAATAACAGCTTAGCAAAATAAAAGAGAGGTTAAATTAATTGAATGTGTGATGTAAAAATTAGAAATCAACAAACAAACCCCAGAAAGCAAAAAGGAGGAAATAATGAAAATCAGAGGAAAATAGATAGAGGGGAAATAAGCCTATGGGATGAATGGATGGATGGATAGATGGATGAATTAATGTCTAAAAACATTTATTGAAGACTTCCTATGTGACCAGTGCTGTACTAAGTGTCAAGGATACAAATACAAAAAAGCAAGGCAATTCCTTCCTCAAGAACTGATATTCTAATTGGAAAGAGAAAACACATAAAGGGAAATTAGAGTTGGAAAAGGAGGAGGCAAGAGTACACGGAGCAGCAGATGTAGAAATGGCCAGGAAGTGATGTGACGGCCTCCAGTTAGATGAGATAAAGTGGAAATCTATGAGAATCCAGGAGCCCAGGATAGAGTATAAGTTGCAGCAGGAAGGAAAGAAAAGCCAGAGTGAAAGTGGCATGATTTGGAAGTAGTCCTGAACTAGCATGACAGCTTATTTCTGGGCAGGAGTTTTTAAATGGCAAAGAAGTGACCAAAGGCCATTTCTCTGAAAGGGCTAACTAAGTGGATAACCCCTTTGCTATCCAGCTTGAAAAAATAGAAAAGAATCAAATTAGCACAAGGCCAACAAGGCAAAATCATGATGGAGAAGATGGGCTGTTTTTGTTTTGTTTTAAAATATCAGAACCTACAATATACAACTCTATGCCAACCAAATTGTGTTGTTGTTGTTTTTTAATTCTGGTTTGTTTATAAAAATATAAAATACTCAAATCCACAAAAACAGGAAATCTTAAACACTTTCATCTTAGAAAATGAAATTGCACAAGCTGAAAAGAAATGATCAAAGGAAAAAACTCTAGCCCCCATGCATTTACTATTGAATGAACATTTAAAAAGCAATTGATTATTATGCCACAGAAATTATTCTCAAAAACTGAGAAAATATGATGTCTAACTCCTTTTAGAAGACAAAAAAGACCAGGAAAGATAAAGAGAACTGTAGATCAAAATCACAATGAATATTGACACAAAAATATTTAAATAAAATCCTAGCAAAAAGACAATAGCAATATATTTTAAAATAATTCACTATGACCAGGTTAGGTTTATATCACAGATGGAAGAATGATTCAATGTTAGAAAAATAACTAACATAATTATATTAAAGAGAGACAGTATGGCATAGTGGATAGAGATCCAGCCTTGAAACTAAGAAGACCTGAGCTTATATCCTGCCTCTGAAAAACTCTGGCTGTGGGACCCTGGGGAAGTCATTTAAGCACTCAATGCCCTTAAAGAACTCTCCAAGATTACAAACTACAGAGAAAGTATGAATGTATTTTGATAAGGGGAATGGTAGCTGGTAGCTCCTTAAATCAATGAAATCACAGGTCCAGTCTCTATCTTTAATCACGTTAAAGACAAAAACACCTCAAATCACATTATTTTATCAATTGATAAAGAAGAAAACTTTTAACAAATTACAATATGACTTTTGCAACAAAACATAGGTATAGGGAGACTTCTTTTAATATGATTAAATATATATTTAAAACAAAAAGTTAATATTATTTGCAATAAATAAATACTAGAAGATTTCCCAGTAAATACAGGGGTAAAACAAGGATGCTTTCTCTCCCTGCTTTTACCTAATGTACTTCTAAAACTATTAGAGAAAACAATAAGAGAAAGAAATTGAAGGGATAGAGATGGGCAAAAAGGACAAAATTATTCCTACCCACTGTTGACATGATTCTTTACTTAGAAAATGCAAAAGGATCAATAAAGTCAGTAATTGAGATAATGTCTTCAGTAAAGGATACAAAATAAATCTACAAAATCCAGAAACATTTCTGTATAGCACTGACATAACATCTAGGAGGAAATAATGGAGAGGGAAATCTCATTCAAAATAAATACAAGATGAACAAAATGGATAGGAGTTGATCTACTAAGACATATTTAAGACAAATAAATCCAAAATACTCTTTAAAGAAACCAAAAGAACCCTGATAGTTGGAAGAGATATTCCTTCTTCATTGCTGGGCTGCAGCTATATAATACAAATGAGCATATAATCTAAATTAATTTATACATTTAATGCCATATCAATAAAACTGTGAAGGGAGTACTTTATGCAGATACTCAAAGTATTAACAAAATTCAATGTAACACCATGAGAAAGGCCTACTATTTCAAGAGAAATAATGAAAACAAGTAGAATTCAATGAATATAAGGAAAATAAGGCAGGAAATAAGCATTTATATAGCATCTATTATGGGCCAAGCACTGTGCTAAACAGTTTTCAAATATCTCACGTAGTCCTCATAACTACCAAGTGTTTATTAGCGTTGCCATGATGCATGAAAATGATAAGTGAAAAATGACACTGCTTGCAGCCATAAAATAAAGGAGACTTCAAAAGTGCTGTCTCTGTGCTAGAAAAATTTAACAGATGACAAAACAAAAATGAAATGTAAAACAGAACAAACTTTTGGAAATGATAAATCTGAGAAACGTGCATTATCTTCTGATTGGGAATATAAAATATATACATACATACAACTCAGCATATAGTACTTTCATGAAAAGAGACCATGTTCTAGGACACAGAGAAAATACAACTAAATGGAGTCAAGAAGACCTAGGCCATATTATTGCCATTTTAGAGTTAAGGAAACTGCGGTAGTCAGAGGCTAAGTAGTCACTTAAATGTCCAGGTCACATAGTCATTATACATCTGAAGTAAGCTTCTGGTCAGGACGTCCTGACCCAAATGTTCTATCCACCGTGCCACCTAAAGCCTCTGGCAGCATAACCCTTTGTTATTGCTCAATCAGCTCAGTGGTGTCCAACTCCTTGTGACCACTTTTGGGGTTTTCTTGGCAAAGATACTGATTTACTTTGTCATTTATTTCTCCAGCTTATTTTATAGATGAGAAACTGAGGCAAACAGGGTAAGTGACTTGCCCAGGGCCACACAGTAAGTGTCTGAGGCCAGATTTGAACTCAGGAGAATGAGTCTTCCTGACTCCAGGCCTGGGTACCACCTATTGGCTAAAGGTAAGTCAGTGAAAGAATTAGATAAAGAAGAATAAGTAACTGAACTCAGTAGCCCAATAAATATGAAAACAAACATTACTTGAGCAAGTATTCTATTTGCTAAGAACTTGGAAAACTAGAAAGCAGTTCAGCAGAAATGAAATTTAGACCAATGTTTTATACTACATACAAAATGAGTTAATGTTCAAACATAAAAATGAGAGAGGATGAGGTCAATTTCCTTTCACAGATATGGCATGGGATAGAGTTAATCCTCAAAGACAGAAAAGATCATTTAATTATATAAAATTGAATTGCTTCTGTGAACAAAATCAATTCAACAAAAATTGAAGAGAAGCTGTCAAATAAGAGAAAAGGATCTGGGCATCAAATGTCTTTGGTGATGTGGTAAATGGAAAGCTGAGCCCCCAGCACCAGTGGCTTGTTCCAACCATGTAATCCTGGGCAAGCTGCTTAAGCTCTCAGCCTCTAGGCAACTCTCTAAGGCTCTAAGTTGCAAGGAAAGTGTTAACCTGCATTGGAGCTTCCCAGTCTAATAGCCATGAAATTACAAGTCCAGTCCAGTCCATATCCCTATGTTATCCCAGGTAACGGTCTGATATCTAAAATATTTAGGGAATTAAAATAAATACATGACTAAGAACCATTTATCAGGTGATCAAAGGAGATAAACAAATAGTTCTCAAAAGAATTGCATTCCCAGTAGATTAATGGTAATAATGTATGAAGAGTCAGTCCTCAAAAAATAAAAATGCATATGAAACACTAGACTCTGGTTCCATCTCAGATACATACTAGCTGTGTGTCCATGTAGAAGTCACTATGCCTCAGTTTACTCCTCTGTTAAAATAAGAGAGTTGGATTTGATAGCCTCCAAAAATGGTTTCAATGATCTTATGAAATGGAAACAAATTCATGGAACGAAAGCACTGAGAAAACCTCCAATTTATCCCCTTTCCAGCTGCATGACAGATGAAAAACTGGGGGGAGGAGGGGAGGATGGGTAAAGTCAAAGAAAATGAACCGTATCTATTATTCAGTTTTTTAAGTGAATAGATTCTAGTTGCTATGGCGACATTCCCACTTTCCCCACCACCACCACCACCACCACCACCCCCACCTCTAGTGCTCTAGTCTTGTGATTGAGTTTCTGTTTTAGGGAAGCTCAGAAATGATTAGAACTAGTGAATTTTCAGTGACCACCATACTCCTTCTGGGACATTTCCCATCACTGACCTGAAGGTTATCAACCAAAAAAAAAAGAATCAGAAACATCCATTTAGGGACTTCCTCTGCAAACACCAATGTGATCCAGTGACTCATTTGAAATAAATGATCAATAATCACAAAAAAAATGGGAAATATCATGATGTTATCTTAAATGACATCGGTGTACTCTTCTAAGGTTTGTGGACATACATCATCTCATTGAGCCCCCAAAAAACTTACAAATTAGAGATTACTGGTATTATTGTCCCCATTTCACAGATGAACAAACAGACCTGGAGAGGTCCCCATGCTTGCAAAGTTAGTAAGTCTGAGAGGTAGAATTGAATCATAGGATTATGGGATTCTCCAGTGGGTGCTAGAAGGGACATGGAGGCCATCTGATCCCCTCTCCTCCTTTTATAGGAGAGGTAAAGAAGCAGTTTGCCTCTCAGGGGTGACAAACCTGTGGCCTCAAGGTCACATGTGGCCTTCTAGGTCTTTGGGTGCAGCCTTTTGACTGAGTCTAGGTTTTACAGAACAAATTCTTTTATTAAGGGGATTTGTTCTGTGAAGTTTGAATTTAATCAAACGGCCACACTTAAAGACTTAGAGGCCACATGTGGCCTACAGGCCACAGGTTCCCCACCCCTGGGCCCTAATCTCAGACAAATTGAAAGTAAAAAAAGCAGGATTTGAACCTACCTCATTCAAGCTCAAAAATTACTGTCATCTTCCTGATGCAGAGTCCATCACTCCCTCTACTACAATCAAATCTTGACACTGCCATCTGAAATGCTAGAAGTAAATTGATCTCTAAAAATTCTTCTCATTGGTCTTTCCCTAGTGACTTTAGTGATCTTGAACATGGCATCTGTTGGAATGAAGAACCTTAAACATTCCCTATTTATTTCAAAATGTTCCAAATAAGGGGTTTGGGAACAGTCAAACATGGAAGGAGTGGGAACTTTCACTAATGTTTCGGTCCTGATCTCACTACAATGTACAGGGGACCATGGCAAGTAGAGGTAAGAACCCAGCAGGTCTTCCTAGCAGGAAAGGCTTTAAGTCCAGGCCAAGTGATGCATAGTTGAGGACCAGTCAAGCTAAGCTCAGTTTCAGACAGTTTGTCACCAGGTGGATGGTCTTGGCCACAGTAATTCCCAAAGTCCTTTCTCTAAGGTATACATGGAGTCCCACCCTATGTGAATGGCAGGAGATGGGTAATGATGAAATCACAGATTCTTGGAATCTCCCTGGAAAGTGGGGGACCCATTAATCACATTATTGCAATAACTGTAAAAGCAGCAAATAATCATAAAGGAAAAACTTTGTCAGCCAAGGAGCTCAGTGAATTATTTAAAAAGTCCAGCCCAATCATTCCTTCCATCTTTAGTCACCCTGATGTCCTGTGATGAGCAGTAAACACCAAGCCACGGGAACTTCTCTCTCAGGAGACCTGGCATTCCAAAGAACTACCCAGAAAAAGGAAGGCCAGCTCAGCTTTGGAGGAATTAAGGAAGTAGGGAAGCCTGGATCAGTTTCTTCTAGTTTCAACAAGGTAAACCTACCTAATAAGCCTGATCTCCTAAGAAAATAAATCAGTGCAACTCTAATGAAGGCCATGTTTGTATTGGCTCCATAAAACACTTCTCAAATGTCCTGGAAAACCACTAGAGTTTGCCAAAGGCCTGTATACACAGTAGTATCATCTGGTCTACAACAAATGAGCCATGAACTGGACTCAAAATCCAATGGGTGGAGGGCATACTGGATAATTTGTTAGAGACTCCATGAAGCTTCCCACAGTCCCCTGGGCCTTGCTGCCTTCACTCCATCTCTCTAACTCTATTACTTTTCCAGTGCTGCTTTATGGCTGGGAATCTGAAATGCCACTAGATCCAAATACCTATAAATCAAGATACTCAGAAGACAATGTGAAATTACATGAGGGTTATAAGCAAGTGGTAGCATAGTATCTACAATGATTTGTTCAGAAGGATTTTCATGAAAGACGTTATCAGCGCTATGGATAACTTGAAGAGGAAACGTGTTGGTCATCTTGGGAGACATTAGCTAAGCAGCTGACCAGCTTGAGGCTGCAGTGGTATTCACAAATTATTAGAAGAATCTCCAGCCTGGTGGACAGGTGTTTGGAGGAGGGTTCATGAATTGCTGTGGGAAAGTATCACATAGGGTGAGATGGTACAAATGGGCTGCTACTTACATTGGGGAAGGGAGCATCCGCCAATCAATTGGCAAGCATGGATTAAATGCCTTTTTTGTGTCAGTCTTTGAATTTGTGCATTTGTCCCTAAAAAATAGCAATTTTTAGAAGCCACTATGGGTAGAGAGTCTAATTCTGAAGAATAGGGACATTGAATTTCCCCTACCCTAAGAACCAAAATATCTCATGTACATTCAAATCCAGTGACTCCCTCCCTTGACTGGGAAGGCAGCAAATAGAGGCTGAAGAATAACTTACTAAAGATGTCGGAAAGGAATCCTTGTTGAGGCATGAGGTGGACTAGCTGGCCACTGAGCTCTCTTCCCACTCTGAGGTGTGAGCTATGACTCCGTGATCATCACCTTAGAGCTGGAAAGAACCTTAGAGACCATAAAGCTGTGTGCATTTCCCTTGTTCCAGGTCCACTACTCAACCATAGGCCACCAGCAAGAAGTATTCTGCCAAATATCAGGTGATTCCCTCGAGCTTATCCTTGTCTCTCTCTTTTTCATTGATCAAGTCATTCCTCAATCTTGCCTTCCTGCTACTCTGGGGCATTCATGGCTGAAAGAGAAGAGAGAGACATCTCAGAAAGGCACCTATTTGTATGGTGCTAGCCAAATCCAGATCCCCCAAGAAACACTCCCAAATAAGATGGAGGATAGAACCAAATGAAGCAATGACCAAAATGCAAGGCAAATTTCTAAGACTTTAATTATGACTAAGACACCAATCTGCACTAGTAGAGAAAATTCTTCACAAGAAGTTCCTCTTGGGTCCTGTCCATATTCTACCATAAAGAAGTAATCATGACAATGATTAAGTACTACTTCTAAAATGGAAAAAACCATTAATTCCTCCCCATGCTCCAGGTACTCCAGACTTTATCTGCCTTGCTTCCCCACCTCCCCCACCCCCACATCTTCCTCATATGTGCTGTACTCCTTCATTAGAATATAGACTCCTTGAGGGCAGAGTTAGTCTTTCTTCCTCCTTGTATTTGCATTTTCAATTTTTAGCACAGTATTCAGCACTAGAAGCACTTAGTAAGTGCTTGTTAATAACATTAGGTAAAACAGAATGCAGAAGCAACTTCAACAAAGCTGTATAGAGCACAACATTAGACCAAAGGAGACCAAGTACTTGAATAAGAAAAACAGCTAGAAAAACTGGAAAGCAGTCTGGCAGAAAGTATTTAGACCAGCACTTTATACCATATATCATGATAAACTCTAAATGGATACATAACCTCAATATAAAAAGATTCATTTTTTTTAATAGAAGAGAATGGAAGTAGTCCCCTTTCACAACCATTTCTAGGAACATTCTTAAGTAAGCAAAGAATAAAAGTAAACAAAGAAGATAAAATGGGCAATTTTTATTACTTAAAATTTAAAAAACTTTTGCACAAAAAAAATCAATGCAGTTAGAATTCAATCAGAAGCAGTTAATTGGAAACAAATATTTGTAGGAAGCATCTCAGAAAAAGGTCTGATATCTAAGTTATATAAGAATTAATATGAATAAATTAGAATAAGACCCTAATAGATAAGTGATCAAAGTATATGAATGGGCTTAGAATCCCCAGTGCTTTCATATTGAGAAATATAAGCTATCATCATTCATAGGAAAGGATACTTCAAATAACTAATAAAAAATAAAGTGAAAATTAAAACAGTTCAGAATTTCATTTTATATCCAACAAATTGACAAGTTGAAAAAGACAATTGATGAAGAGGTTTGGGGAAGCACACAAATGCTCCATAAGAATCAATCCATACATTCTGGAAAATAATTTGAAACTGTATCCAAAAAAACATTCAGCTGTAAATACCCTTTGACCTAGAAATATCACAATTAACCTCAAGGAGACCAAAGATAAGAGGACCATAGGACTCTCTCTTATGCACATATTTCTATTGGCACTTTTCATGGTAGCAAAGAATTAGAAAGTAGAAATCTACAAATTTGGGGTAAAGGAACAAATTGTGGTATATGACTATAATGGAATATTATTGTACCGCAAGAAATGCTCAATATGAAGAATTCAGAGAAGCTTTGGAAGCTGATATGAAACGATAAAGAACCAACAAATCAGACCCAGGAGAATAATTTATAGTGGCCATAACAATGTCAGGATAACACTTTGAAAAGTCTTCAGAACTATAATCAATGCAGTGACAGACCAATCATGGCTTCAGACCTCCTGTCCCATGTCAGAAAGTTAATGGGCTGGAGGTGTTGAATGAGACATGCGTTTTTCTAACTCAGCCAATGTGCTAATTCATTTTGCATAATGATACAGAATAGTTACAAAGTCAGTTTTCTGATGGGGTGGAAGGATGAGTTACTGGAAAATGACATACAAAAAAAGTGGAAAAGAGCGTTCATAAAGCAAAACATTATAGTGGGAAAAACTTCAGAAGCAGAAACAACAGGGTAATTTTGTAACAACCTTTTAAATTTAACAAACATTAAGAAAAAACTAGTACTTCATGGAAGATCAGAGTTTCTTATGGAAACCCTTCTCTTTGTTCTGTCTTATGGTATACTTGTTGATGGTTACTAAGATCCTAATAATGAAGTTGTTTGTTTTTAAGTGGAGCAAACAATGCAATGGCTCCATTTTTGGAGGCACCATGTGACAGTCTCTCCTAGAAAGAGTACTGGATTTGAAATCAAGGGTCTTGTTTTACTGTCTCTACTGCTAGTGTGCTTTAAACTCAGCTGATTTCACCTCTCTGGACCTCAGTTTCCTCACCTATTAAAATCAAGTAAATGACTGAGATGGTCCTTTCACTCTAAATCCTGAAATCTGCAGTTGCAATAATAACTAGCTAGACCTGTCTGTCCTCCATAATCCTTTCTAGTCCCTGTAAATGGGATTCCTGGCTACTACTGCATCTCTATCCAAAGCAAAGCTGAGGTAATTCATGTCAGTTGTCTCATTGAGAGACATCCTCTCACTGGAGAGCAACAGTCAGGAAGAGCAAGGTTGCTATGACCTAATCATTTTCCAAGGGAGGAGGAACATTTTCTTTGGAAAAACTTCAGTTGTGATAGATAGTACAGGAAGCTAAAAACCAAGAAAAGGAAAAAAGAAAAAAAAAAAGAGCCTGCATGATCTGGTGGGGATTAAAACCCTGGCCAGTAGAAAAGAATATGGATGTAGAAATCAAATCACTCTTCTAAGGGAGGCCAGTTTGAATTTGGATATATCCAGAGGCATTTCTGCTTGCTATATGGCTGGAAAAATACTGGCAGGCTGAGGCCCCACTGGTTCCCACTGTAGGTCAGATTTGGCTCCCTTCCCTTCCCTTTCCTTCCCCAGCCTCCTGGACTCCAAAGGTAGAGCCCTTCCCACTCCCTGGCCACCACTCCATCCTAGGGCTTTCCTCCCCATCAGAAGTACACGCTCCTAGAGGACAGGGACTGCCACACTTTTTCATTTGTATCACCAGTACATACAGTGAGCATTTAGTGAGGGTTTCTTCAATCAGCTGGGTTGTGGCCATCCTGGCAGGAACCGGTCAGTCAAAGAGCATTTGTGCATACACAGTAATGGACATCAGCTCGGAGGAGGACCTCCTCATCTTGGGTTTTGTAACAACAATAACATTTGTATGGCATTTCGAGGTTTGCAAAGTACTTTACAAAAGTTATCTCATTTGACCCTCACAACAGCCTTGAGAGGTAGATGCTATTGATGTTCTAATCTTGCAGATGAGGAAACCAAAGCTGAGAGAAGTAGAGTGATTTGCCCAGGGTCACAGAGTTAGCAAGAGTCTGAGGCAGGATTTGAATTCAGGGCTCCTTGACACCAAGTCCAATATTATCCATTGTGCCCTCTAACAGCCAAGGTTGAATCCAATCCAGATTCAATGGGCAGCCTTTTGATTCTGTTGAGGACAATGGCTGGGAAAGTGTCATTCCCTTCCCTCCCCACCCAAAGGGATTACATTGGTGTCTAATTTGAGTCCTTCTATCTGATTATCTTGTGCCTCAATACCTTCCATTCCCATCCTTTGAACTGGGCTGTGAAGCAAAGGGATTGAGAACTTTGGAAGGATCTGATCATCTGCCTGGACCCCAGAGTCTCACCCAAGCTCACCCTCAACCTAAGGGTGTATGGGGTATAGTGTATGATGTATGGCTACCCTCAAGTCTCCTGAAGGATTTCTCCCTCACTGGTTATAATGTTAATGGGATATAAGATCTTTTCCCCCATTGATAGGCTTCACCTAGAGCCCATTAAGGGAAGCTTGCTTAGGGGAGGCTTGCTTGTAGAAAGGCTTTTACACCTTTTGCTAATTTCTCATCAGTTCCTGAGTCACAAGGGTTGGCATTCCCTCTGACTCTGAGGGGTGTGTGTGTGTGTGTGTGTGTGTGTGTGTGTGTGTGTGTGTGTGCGCACGTGTGTGTGTGTGTGTGCGTGCGTGGGTCCTGAGTTGGTATTTTGAGAAGGATCTTGGGATTCCCTGGTCGAGATTCCAAGTGGCCACATGTTCAGAGCTCCCCAATGGCTCACATGGAGAGGATCTCTCCATCCAGGGATGTATGTAAAGTATATAGCCATATTGCTTTGATTCAGGCAGTCTGTTGGCCTTTATTCGTCTGCTTGTATCTTCTCTGTTCATATTTTCTCTGAAGTTCAGGGGGCTGACTTTTCCCTGAACTAGTGAATGTGATTAAAAAAGATTGTTGACCCCTTCGACAACTATCTTTTGGCTAAATAGCAGGTCCCAGGCAAGGGGTCTGGGGGATTTGTTGGACATTTAAAATCTCAATGAGTCAATGACATGACATGATAGTCAAATGAGCCAGTGAAACCTTAAGTCCCATTAGGAGAGTCCTCTTGTGTACAATGAGGGAAGTGAGAGTTCTGCTCTCCTCTGCTCTTACCTAATCACATCTGGAGGATTGTGTATGGTTCTGCCATCATATTTCAAGAATGACAAGAGAATCTGGAGAGAGAATCCAGAGGAGGGAAAACATGGTGACTATGTGACTCAAAACCATGTTATATGAAGAACCTCCAAAAACACTGGAGACATTCAGCCTGAAGGCAAGAAGACTTAATAAGAGACAAGAGGATCATAAGTATTAGAGGAGAACAAGTCCAGTTCTGTAGTTTTTTTAAGTGAGTAAACTGAGGCCATAGAGGTGATGCCTCAAATCACACGGGTAGTGATTCAGAGAGCTAGGACTTGAACTCGGGCCCCCTAGCCCCAAATCTATTGTCCTCATGTTTTCAAGGGATCTGCATGTAGGCAGAGGATTTGCTCTGCCTGTCTACATGTTAAATAAATAAAAGCAATATGTACATATTGCAGGAAACTCATTATATCCCAATACAAGGAAAAACTTACAAATCATAAGAGCAGGACCCCAAAAGGAAAGGGCGGTTGACCACTGGCCAGGGAGGCTGCTGACGGGATTCTCTTGGACGTTGAGTGTTACCCTGCATACTCTCTGGGGTCCTTTCCAACACCACATTCTGTAATTCTCAAAAAATGCAGGGACATCAGTATGTCTTGCTTCCCCACTGGTATCATTTCAAACTCTGCCATGCATTTTATCCTCCTCTGATTCTCATTACTGCCTGAAAGACCACATTTTAAAAGAATCAATTATTTCAATCATGCTGTTTGGACCTCACTCTCTCTGTCCTGGAGCTGGTTTTTCTCGTGCCTTTTTTCTCTTTTGCATCTGATTCTGAGTCAAGTTCATTGGACAGATTGGGTGTAAAAGGCATTTGTTGCCTTTAGGAAGCCACAAGTGCTGAGTTCCCCCAAGAAAATACCATTCTAAGCAAGTAAAGCATTAAAATTGTACTGCGTGTCACAGGCCAGTGGAAGATGGGTTTCTTTCACAACTAATTATTGATTTGAAGACTAGTTTCTCATGAAAGTTGAGGCACAAAGAGCTGATCCCAGTCTGGAAAATCAATGAAAATTCAGGAAATGACTATCCACAAGGGTCCCTTGCTGATCACTGCTCAAAGGCACGGAGATTAGCTGCATAAGAAGCCTGGGACCTGTCACAGAGTTTCTTAGGGGAGAGAATTAGAGGGAATATTAGAGGTCATTTCTCATCCAAGTCCTCATTAAAGCCCAGGAAAGTCAAGAGACTTGCCCAAGGCCATAAAGCAATTTAGTAGCAGAGCCAAGACACAGATTCTGGTATTGGGAGTATTCATCTGATGTTGTGAGGTGTTGTGTTGAGAGTACTCATCTGCTGTTATGAAGATGTTGTGTTGGGAGTACTCATCTGCTGTTGTGAAGGTGTTGTGTTGGTAGTACTCATCTGCTGTTGTGAGGGTGTGTTGGGAGTACTCTGCCATCGTAAGGGTGTTGTGTTGGGAGTACTTATCTGCTGTTGTGAAGATATTGTGTTGGGAGTACTCATCTGCTGTTGTGAGGGTGTTGTGTTGGGAGTACTCATCTGCTGTTGTGAGGGTGTGTTGGGAGTACTCTGCCGTTGTAAGGGTGTTGTATTGGGAGTACTTATCTGCTGTTGTGAGGTGTTGTGTTGGGAGTACTTATCTGCTGTTGTGAGGGTGTTGTGTTGGGAGTACTCATCTGCTCTTGTGAGGGTATTCTGCTGGGAGTACTCATCTGCTGCTGTGAGGGTGTTTGTTCGGGAATACTCATCTGCTATTCTTTCCAAAGGATCAGAGGGGCTGGAGGGGATCTCACAGGTCATCCAATAAAACTCCCTCATTGAACAGGACTTGGAATCAGAAGAACTGGATTGGAGTCCTAACTCTGCCACTATGCGTCCTAGTGGAGTGTCTCCCCCTCTCTGGGTCTGTTTCCCAAGTCCATTGATCTCTCCACCGAAGTACTTTTACCTTCTGAGAAGGGTGCCCCTGGATGAAGTCCTCTTGTGGAATACATGATGCTGTCTGCTTCTCAGAAATGGGCCAGCTCTTAGTTTACTCTCCTTGGAGCTTGAGCTCAGCACTCCTCTTGCTACAGCTGGTGTGCCAGGTCACTTCTGAGGAAGCTCCAGAACCTGAGGCCTGGTTTCCCTACCACTCTTCATGGGTAGGGGCAGCTTCAGAGGGAGGGGCATTTCACGATGTAGCTGTGAGGAGAGGAGAGCTGATCATCCTTTCTCATGGCCTGGCCAGTAGCAGCTTTGCACCAGTGTCTCAGGTATCTGCCACTCTCTCTCAAGTCAAATGAGGAACCTCTCTGAGTACTGAGGTGGGGATGGATGGTTTTAAGAAAGATATGGGAGGTGAGCTCATGATCACTGACATAGTCAACAAAGTTCCCCCAACCTCTGAATCCCCATCCTAGCTTTAGCAAATCAAGCTCTGAAACTGAGACACTCTAATTGTTATTCTTTTCCTTTCTTCTTTTGTTTCAAATAAGTTTTTAAAATTTTCCATTTGGGGGCTTCAAATGATTTTTTATAATTTCTTCTTAACAACTTAAAACAACCCAATCCATATCACCAGCCCCATGCTTTCACTAATCCAAGCATGAGTCCCTTCTACATCGGCGTTATTGAGGAAGAAAAGATAGCATCTACACCATGTACAATCAAGGTGTTTTAATCATAGCTATTGTATAGTTATTATATCACGGTAAAGTTCATAGAACACTGAATTGGGACTCAGAAAGACTTGGGTTCCAATCCTACCTCAGATAATTATTAGCTGTATGATCCTGGGAAAGTAATTTAACATTTTTGTAACTTGGTTTCCTCATCTGTAAAATGAAGGGAGAGGATTGAATGGCCTCTGAAATCCCTTCCAGCTCTTATCTATGATCTTATAAACCTATATATTTATCAAGGAGCAAGCAGATTTCAGTATATAATATTATACAACAGACCACATCTTCACAATCACATACCTGTTGGAAAGGTACAAAGACTACAAACTCCCATTTGTTCTTGCTTGTTGATTACACGGAAAGGATTTGATTGAGCAAAGTGCAGCTTCTCTAATAAGCCACTTCCCAGGCGTATGCTAAGACATTGAGATCACTCAAGATTATTCAACAGATATAGTTAGGAAGATAACTGTTTAATGATACCCTGACAATTAGTGTCAAGCACGTCATAAAGCAAGGAAACATATTCCTAAGGTATCTGCCCCTCCCAGGAAAGTTCTTGAAGAGGATACAAAGAGAAGAATTCCTGATAAAATGTGTTCTTCTGGTGTTGCTGTTTGCAGACAACATTATGCTTTCGGCATGAAGTTCCTGAAGGCCATAAGGATTCCTTGATGAGAGCTACAGTTACTGAAAAATAGATTAGTCTAAGAAACCACACAGGAACAAACAAATGGGTGAAAATGCCTGTGACACACATTTGCATGGTTAATTCATTGAGCCAGACCATGAGTACAACTATCTGCTGTAGGAAAGGCACTGATGATGTACAGTGAGTGGGCCCAGAACTGACTAGAAGGAAGTGAGCATGGCTAGATTATTTTGGGGAATTGGGACTGTGCTCCTAATGGTTCCAAGCTGCTTCTGAATGCAAACATCCCTGTTTGTTTCACATGAATGTTCCCCTAGTGGTGCTTTATAATGGAAAGCTTTGGATAACCATGTGGAAGCAAAGAGAGCACCCCCTTCCCATCTGTTCTCTAGTGACATAAGTGACTCCATCTTTAGATTAGCCCTCACATCACTACACAGTGAGCATCCTCTTCCCACCCTCATCTAGCCTCTCACCAAGACTTTAATATACTCTTGGCATCACCAGCAACTCCCTCGTCACAGTGATGAACAAGGGTAGTGAGATGGTTCCAACCCGTATCTGAGAATGGTATACTCAAACTTTGGGTTTCATTTTGCAAAACTCACCTGCTTTATTCTTAATAATAGCTTATGATCCAGCATGACAGCCCCTGTTTTTTGTTTTGTTTGATTTTTTACTTCTTCATATTTTATAATATATGGTGGTTGAAAAGCCTAAAGGGAATTGACTTGATCCAGAGATTTTTCTCTATGACTCAACTGGTACTTCTCCATGTCACAGCTTGTAGTAACCACTGAATAAAGTATCTACCTCAATTACACCCTAGAATTGTGGGCTGTGACATTCTCTAAGGCAAACTGTGACCTTCAAATTATCAGAGTTATGAGTTAACCTTTTTTCATATCCTAGATCTCTCTGGTAGTCTGGTGAAGCCATGAGCCCCCCTCTGGTGATATCAATTCTAAATGTTTACAATAAACAGTACTACAAAGGGAACCAATTATATTGAAATATAGTTACACAAATATTAAAAGAAAATCAAGTTCACAGACCCCAGGTTAAGAACTTCAGACTTAGAGGAAAGAAACCATGTACACAAAGTTGATATTGGATTCCATGGAACAACTAGAGGAAAATAGAAAAGACCAAAGAGGGGTCGCAATCTGCACAATGGGAAGAAAAAAACCACTGAGGTAAAGTCACAAATCCATTGATGACCCCAAAGCATTATTACACAATGCACTGGAAATCTGATAAAAACAAGTCAACTGGATTCTTTAAAATGCTAAGATGCAGGAGTTAAAGGCACTTCAGGGAATCATCTTCCCCTGGAATGTTCTCTTCATCTGAGAGGGTAGGCTAAAGAGTAGACCCACAGCATGTTCCAGTGGCCTCCCCTTTTTAGAACCATTCTGGAACATGGCAGTTTGATTCACTTAACCAAGATCATTTCACCTTATTTCTTCTTTGAATGAAGGCAGACAGGATGGAAAATTCCAGGCAATCATCTTCTCAACTGCCTTACCAAAATCAGTTGTTTTCATTTTTGCTACTGTCAGCCCAGAGTCTTAAATTCTCACCACAGGAGGCTTTTTTCTTATTCTAGCCCATTCCCCTTCTCTCCTTCAGTTTTAGAGAGTGATTTCTGGGGGTGATTCTTAACATAAAGAATCCATGAGGCTCATTCACACCAAATAGCATTAAGTCAACTTCAGTTTTGGTATTTCAAATGCGACTATTCAAGCCTGACCACCAGGAAAACTGAACCCATCCAGCTGGGGCCTTTGCTTTATTTCCCACCCAGAAGTCTAAATGGAAGATGGGGACCAGCCAATCTTTGAGTCTTCTCCATTCAACCTTTATCTGTGTCTTTAGCAATGTGTCCCAGGGCATCGATATCATAGCCCACTTAAGTTTAGGAAAGAAAGAACTACGTCATTCCTTCTGGACTGTTGAACACAATTCTCCAACTGTATTTTCCTTTACTCATGATCTGGGTTCACCAAGGCAAAGGTTGGCACCCTGTATGGCACCTATGGCTCCACAGGGCTTGCCTTATCTAAGAGCATCCTTTCAGAAATGCTCCAAGTACCCTCTCTGATCATTTACAAGGAGCCACCACCACCACCACCCTTCCCCAACCTTGCAACCACATAGACCCTGGGACAAATCCATCTGAAGCATCAGTGAAAAGGTTCATATTTCAGATTTTTCATTATTATAAGGGTTACTGAACTTTTAGAAAAATGGTTCTCCAAAGCCTTGCAAAGATATGGAAAGTTACTTTGATTCTCCAGGAAGAGAAACATTGATAAAAACAAATATCAGACAGAACTAGAACTAGGATGAGGCTACCAGGGCTCTGTCCTAGGACATTAAACTCTAAAGGGGAATGGTAGTGGATGCATTCCTTCAACAGCATAGAAACAACTAAACTAATTATCTTGTTAGCAAGAATAAGTAGTTGAAAGAAGCTAGCACCTCCTCCCTCATCCCAGGTGAGCTACTTTGAAAGGCCTTCCCCTCCTTGACATCCACCCCCATTTTCCCAACCTTACCTTCCTTTCCAGAGGCAGATTCACATATCTCAGTATCTCCACTATCTCAACTCTTCCCTGAAAATGAATTGAGGGCAAATTTTGTGCCAGAGGTTAAACAAATATCTGTTTACTATTGTGGGAGAATACAGGTTTATCTAGTCTTTTCTTGCCCAACATATTGGTGCATTTGGACAGATTTAGCCTCCAGTTAGAAGATCTTAGGCAAATTCATCATTAGGCCTGTTTGCCAGTTACAAACACCTTTCTGTAGGTCCTTACTCTTTAGGCCAGGTTTCCTTTCATTTAAGGTTCCAGTCTACCCATAGCCATGTTCTAACATTGCTCATCCTTCCAGGGTAGATTCTGACTTGATCATTCAACCCAAATGGCTCTCTCCAAAGCTACCAGTGACCTCTTCATTGCCAAATCCAATAGCCTTTTCTCAATCCCTGTCCTTTGTGACCTTGCTGCAGTTTCTGCCACTGTCATTAACACTCTTCTCAATGCCATGCTCTTCTCTCTAGATCTTCATCCCACTTCTTTGCCCTTGTTCTCTTCCCACTTGTTTGATTGCTCTTTCTTGGTCTCCTTTGCTGGACCCTTATCCAGATCACCCCCTCTAACTGCAGGTACTCCACAGGGCTTTGTCCTGGACCCTCTGCTCTACCATCTCTGTACTATTTCAATTGATCTTACCAGATCCTGTGGATTTAATTATCATCATTATGCAAATGATTCATAGGTTTAATCGTGCAGCTCTAACCCTCTCCCCCCACCTCCAGTCTCATGTTTCCAAATGCCTATTGGACATCTAAAAATGGATGTCCCATAGACATCTTGAACTCAACATGTCCAAAGCTGAATACATCATCTTTCCATGCCAAACCCTCCTCTATTACCCCCTAAGGGAATGCAATTCTCCAAGTCACCCAAGTTCAAAACCTAGGTGTCATCCAATCAATTATGAAGTACTATCATTTCTACCTTTGTAATATCTCTCATGAGGGCCATCTCCAGTTGTCCTGATCTATATCTGGCCATTGGACCCAGATGGCTCTGGAGGAGAAAGTAAGACTGGTGACTTTGCACAGTCCTCCCTCACTTAAATCCAATTCACTTGCAAATCATGGCATTAGCTTCCTAATGCCATGGTCCTCTTGAAGAATGAAGGACAAACAACATCTCTCATATACACCCCCTTCTCTCCTCTTACCCTGGCACCACCCTGGTGTAGACCTTCACATTTGGATTATTCCATTGATCTCCTGGTTGATCTCCCTACCACAAATCTTGCCCCACTGTGGTTCATCCTCCAGTCAGTTATCAGAGTGATCTTCTTAAAGGATGGTGTTGACCACGTCACCCCCAAAACTTGATCAATTCCAGTTGCTCCATATCATCTCAAGAATCAAATAGGAAATCCTCTGGTTGGCATTCACACCCTTTTTAATCAAGCCCCTGCCTTCCTTTCCAGTCTTCTATTACCTTCCTATAGCTCCTACTTCTACTGTTATACTATAGGATTCAGTGACACTGTCCCCCTGGCTGTGCCTGGCACAAGGAACATGTCTAGATGCCAGATATTGAGAGGCTGTCCCTCTCAACTGGAATGTTCTCTGTTTTCATCTTGGCCTCCTGGCCTCTTGGGTTTCCTTCAAGTTTGGAACAAAATTCCACCTACTACAGGGAGCCTTTGCAAATTCAATCAATCCATAAACATTTATTAAGTACCTTCTATGTGCCAAGTACTGTGCTAAGTACTAGGGATACAAAAAAAAAAAAGGCAAAGGACAGCCCCTACCTTCAAAGAGCTTTCTATCTAATGGGGGAGATACGTGTAAACAAACATAGATAGACAAAGCAAGCTTTATGTAGGATGAATAGGACGTACTTAGCAGAGGGAATACACTAGAATTGAGAGGTTTAGGAAGGTTTGGCAAAAGGAACTTTAGTTGGGAGTTAAAGGAAGCAGGCAGGTCTAAAGTCAGGCGCAGGGGAGGGAGGGCTTTCCCATTTAATACTAAGGCATTAACCTCAATAATGGTGTTTACCCCCAATTTATCCTGGCTTATTTGCATATAGCTGAGTTCCTTGAGAGCAGGGCCTATCTCTTACCTTCTTTTTATCACAGTGCTTGGCACACAGTAGGCACTTAATAAATGTTTATCAACTGACTGACTTCAAAGAAAAATCATTCCAAATGTGCTGAAATGATTAAAGAAGGAATATATTGATTTTGGGACTTGAATACAATTAATATGTCAAATGCTTTCTGATAACGGAAGAAAAGCAGCAGAAAAAGTGATTGATGCTGTTATTTAATTGGTATAAGGAAACTCCCTCTGCTAATGCAGGTACCACTTTCTTTGCAATTTATAGTTTGGCACATTACAAGGTTAAGTGACTTGCCCAGGGTCAAACAACCAATGTGGTTGAGAAACAGAATTTGAACCTGTTTCTTGACTTTGGAGCTAACTTTCTTTTCACTATAACATATGGAAGCTCTTTGATACAAAAATACTTTCTCCCGTTTTCCCATTTCCCCCTTGTTGCATTGATTTTGTTCATAAAGAACCTTTTGCTATACCATGACTGTGTGGTTTGTAATACTATGTAGTAGAAGCTGATACTGAAGGGAAGCCCAGTCCCTCAGAGGACCACCCCTGGGCCATGCCTTTATGCCCTTGGTCATGAAAGATTGGATGAGTCCCAAGCATTCTGCTCCTAGACTGAGAGATTGGAAAACCTTCTAAAAATTTTCACGGGTCTCCAGTAAAAAAAGTTTCTTGTCCCATATGCCTAAGTCAAGTCAACAATAATTTATTAAGTACCTATGTGCCAAGTACTGCGCTAAGAGCTGAATACAATTAGACAGAATTCTGTCCTTAGTAAACCCAAAAGAAAGAAGACATATAAAAGTCAATATCTAAGGAATAGAATTTTCCTTCTTCTCCAGGCAAAAGGCCAGGGATGTTGGCCAAAGGAATGGGACTCCAGACAATAACAAGGAAAAGGAGAAACTACAGGCATTTTATACACTGTCAATAAGTAGTGAGTGGCACAAGACTGGTTGCTTTGGGGACCATGCTGTATCCATAAACCTCTAACCACAAACCAAAGATGCAGGGTGCCAAACCTATTTGAACCTGCCAGGTTCAAAGGCCTAACTGCTCTGCCCCTACTCTTGGCTTCCCAAGCACTTGTTGCCTTGGGTGGATATTGCCATGAAGCAAGCAGATAACAGCAGAGTTGGATGGATGAGGACCAAAGCTAAGCCATGATCCACATCGTTGGGGGCCTCATTCATGGTATTCACTTCACTCTTGGCTCAAATTCACGCTGAGCACTTCCATCATATGCCAACTGCCTTGCCCACCATAAGATGACTGTCCTAGGGTCTGCTGCACTGATTTGGAGTTCCTGGTGGGATCCTCGGGTTGTGAGGGGCCCCAGCCATTTTACTCACTTTAATCCCTGCTCAATTCATTCTGGAGACTGCATGACCTACCCCAACAACTACCTTATCCTCCCCCACACAAGCCCATATACAATGTTCCAACTCCCTTTTATGTTTTGTCTTCCCTTATTAGAACAGAAACCCTTTGAAAATGGGGGTTGTCTTATTTCCTTGTGTTTTGTATCCCAGTGCATGGCACAGAGCAGTGCTTAATAAATGTTCTGCCATCCACCTGGCCATCCCTCTATCTGTCATCTAGTTGTCTCAGCTATCTTTCTATGCAGTCATCCATCCAAAGAAGGGAGCCATGGACAGAGTGAAGTAAGGGTTAACATAACATCTCCCAAAGGTTTCTGTAAACTTCTAGGAAAAGACCAAAAGAAATAGATGGCACTTTCAACATTAGCACTTCCTCATGCTATTTCATAAAGAGATAATACATTTTCAAAATGTTTCATAGAAATAATTTACTTCAATCTCCACAATAACACTAGGAAGTAGATATGACAGGTATTTTCTTTACAGACAAAAAGACTGAATCAGAGATAGAGTAAGTGACTTTTCCAGGGTCACACAGCTCCTGAGTGTCAGAGGTAGCATTGGAACCTAGATTTTCCTGACTCTAAAGTCCACCATTTAGTCCACTGAGCCATCCTCAAAAATCTAGCTTTAGCAAAATTCTGGTTATCCAGATAAGAAAGAGTAAAAATAATGAGAAAAATACACAGATCAGCTACATAATTGAGTTACTAGTGTTTAACTCCCTTCATGGAATCAGATTCAAAACTAATAGATTTAGAGCTAGAAGAAACCTCAGAGGCCACGTAGTCCAACCAGCCCCCTCATTTGACAGATGGAGAAAGTAAAGTCCAGTAGGACTTTGTTCTAGGGTACCAGCATGGGAGTGGGGAGTGTAGTTCTCTTCCCTTGGCTTTCCTCAGGACCCTCGAACTCCCACCAGTGGGAGCATCCCACCATTCTCCTACAGTCCTGCTTGTCTCTTTTCAGCTTTATTATGCGCCCACTGCTTCTGGGAAGGGGGGAGGATTTGTGATGTCAGAGTAATGACAGATATCCCTCCCATTCCCACCACCACTGAATGTATCCTGGGTACAAGAATCCTTGATCAGGCTCAGACTTTACCTCCTTTTTCTTTCCATATTCAATTTCCCAAGGCAGTAAGAAAGCCCCTAAGCACCCAGCTGGACAGTCAGAGAAGCAGGAAAGAAAAAGCCTCCATGAATTGGAAAATCATAGCTCTGGAGCTGGCAGTGACCCTAGAGACATCCAGTCCTCCCTGTTTTACAGAAAAAGAAACTGAGGCCCAGCATCTTTGACTTCAAATCCCAAACCCTTTGTCTTCATCAAGTTACCAGAGAAAGCCTAGAAGGGGGCTTTAAGTTTCCTGAGCGGCTGGCAAGCAAGGCTCCTGCTGCTAACTCATTTCTGTTCTTAGATTCAGCCCTGGGATTAGCTCAAACTGTGCCTTCTCCTCATGGTAACCCAGTTCCTAGGGAACTGAATGTGTGGAAAGAGTACACAGTTTTTTTCAGATATCAAATGACTTACGCATAATTTGGGGTTAGCCCCAGAGTGACCCTCAGAGATCTGGCCCTGCCAAGCAGCTGTCTTTTTTCTAGAAGACTAAATGATTACTTACTCTAAAAAGAAAGGCCTAGATTTAAAAGCCGGGGTGGGGGGAAGAGAAGTAGCTGGAAGTGGCAATGAAAATAATGTTTGAGAAGTTGGCAGAATTCGTGATATTTTAAAGATTCTTCAAATAGCCACTCTCAAAGAGAACAGCTTAACCCAATTATCAAAGCAAGGCCAGTCCTGGATGGACATCAGGTTAAGTAAACAATGATAACTTATGCCAGGTGGCAGATTACAATTCTGGAAGCAAGAGAGCAAACACCTGCTTGTCATGGCCCTGTCCCAAAGGGCAGTGCTGAACCCTGGAGAGATTGATTGCATTCTGGGATCTGTAGAATGAGAAGAGACAATCGGCTTCCTTGTTAGGGTATGACACACCATTGCAATGGGCACTTATGTCATTTCCAGTCAACACAAAGAGTGTTGACATAAAAATATTTGTATATGCCTGATCTTAATTTCTATCATTGACCTTTAGTAGCAAGATTGCCAGGTCAAAGAACTTGAAGGGTGTAGGCAGCTGTGTGGCACAGCGGCTAGACTGTTAGACTAGGAATCAAGAAGACCTGAGTTCAAAACCTGCCTCAGACACTTACTAGCTATGTTATTCTGAGGAACCCACTTAAATTCTCCCGCCTTAGTTTCCAAAGATGTACAACAGGGATAATAAACGCACCTACTTCACAGAGTTGTTATAGGGATTAAATGAGGATGATATATGTATAGCATTTGGAAACTGTACAGTACTGTATAAATGCTAATCATAGTTATTATTAATTATTATTAGTATCTAATTCCACACTAAAATACTGAATGATCAGACCAATTCATAGAATGATGCAATCAATTCCACCAACAGTGTCTTAGTGTTCCTGTCTTCCTGCAGTCTCTCCAACACTGACTTTTCCTATATTTTTTCATCCAATTTGCATGGAGCGTGGTATAATTCAATTCATTTAAATCTGCATTTCTCTGATGGTAATATTGGTGATTTGTAACATTTTCCCCATATCCAAGTAAAGAGTGTAAATCTTTCAAAAACTACTTGTTTGTATCTTTTACCACTTATCTACAGGACAATAGCTTTTAGTGTTATACATTTATTGCTTCCAATGGAATTCTCAAAGCCACATCCCTCTCAGTTATAGATGTTCATTCTTATTTCCTGCCTTTCCTGAAACTCCAAAAAAGATGCATTTCCGCTGTCATTCAGAGCAAATCTAGCTCTTTTAAAGAGTCCTGGAACATCCCTCTGGAGAATCTAGCCTTTGCTACCCTTCACTACCCCTGGAGATAGGTGAAACAAGAAAAATTAAACCTGAATGGCTGAACATCATGGCATGTGAATGTGCTGTAAGAAATGATGCAGACGCTGGTTTTAGAAATACCTGGGAAGATTTGTATGAACTGAGCAAAGTGAAGTGAGTAGAACCAGAAGAACAATTTACAAAGTAACAGCAATATTATAAAGGTAATCAACTGTGAAAGACTTCATAGCACCGATCAACACAATGACCCACCACAACTCCAGAGAATTCATGGTGAAAAATAC
Organism: Pseudochirops cupreus; assembly: GCA_028627135.1. Taxonomy (NCBI): domain Eukaryota; kingdom Metazoa; phylum Chordata; class Mammalia; order Diprotodontia; family Pseudocheiridae; genus Pseudochirops; species Pseudochirops cupreus. The sequence continues at coordinate 203,769,524 of CM053583.1, forward strand.
TATCCACCTTCAGATGGAGAACTGATGGATAGAGTGCAGATTGAAGCATATTTTTGTCTTCTGGGGTTTTTTAAAAAAACATGTCTAATGAAGAAACACATTTAGCCTGACTACATATTTGTAAAGGGTTTTGTATTTTTTGGCTTTTCATTGGGGAGAAGATGTGGGGGAGGACGAGAATCTAGAACTGAAAACAAAATAAAATAGAATCTTTCAAAAATTATTAAACCTGTTTTACAGGAGAGGAAAACCTCTACCCTAGGACCCTTGGCAGCTCTTTAAGGCAGATTTGGGCATCAGTAAAACCCATCCTTTCATTCCCTCTATTCACCTCCAAGTTTCAACTCCTGGATGGCCAATTCAGAAAAGAACCAGAATGTGAATGCCACCATGCAAAACCCTATAGCCCTCCCTACTCCCAGAACTTCATCAAGGAGTCAAATTAAAAGAAGAAACCCTGGAAGAATACAGGTTCCCCAAAACTATGCAGCTGGCATTTAAGTAGCTCATTATTTACTGTATTCCTTCCTCCACAAAACAAGGGTAAAACATTTATTTTTAACAACCTCTTCCCTTCATTTTTATTCTGAGTGCTCTTCTCTAGGTTCCATTGATATTGCTTTATTAGGAGTCTTTTAATAAAACCTTTTGACATTAGGACCCTCTTGAGCTATGATAATAAGGAATCACTGAATATAAACCCTGATGGGACCTAGAAGGGCATCTAAACCAACCCCTCTTTCTATAGGAGGTAAACTGAGGCTCGCCCAGAAGCACTTAGCTATAAAAAGATAAAGCTGAGAACACAACCTAGTTCTCCAGTACATACTTTTCCTGGTAATTATTTTTTAAGAGGGAGGAAGGTGCTAGAACTGTGATTTCATCAGAACAGGGAAAGCAGAGGGTGAAAACTCCATTCACTCATGAGTATTCTGATCAGGAGCTCCTCTATAACTTATAGGCTCAGAAGAGGACTTTTTAATCTCCATTCCTTTGTCATTCCGTCTCATTCTATACATTTAGAAACATTTTTCTGAAAAGAAGTCTGTAGGCTTCAGCAGACTCCCAAAGGGGTCCCACAGAAACAGAGGCTGAAAAAACTGAGAAAAAGGAGGCTGCAGAAAACATGGAGGTCAAGGCTGAAAACCAGATAGCAGCTGAGCCGATAGCTGCTGCATGAGCTTCCCAGAGGGAGGCAGGAGGGAGGACCTTCTGCACTCAAAGGAAGATGCTTCGGCATTTAATGCATTTTTTTCACTTTGGGGAAACTCTTTTTGTATAACTTTGATAAAGATTGTATGAAAAAAATGTTCATTCCTGTCTTTGAGAGTTTCTTGGGTCACTGAGAGGTTAATGACTGCTTGTTTATGTCCAAGGTGGAACTTGAACCCAGGTTTCTATGATTCCAGCCCTTTGCTGTCTGTCTGTGTCATTTCCTATTTCAATCTTATAATTCTTTGATGTGATCTGATTTGCCCTGACTCCATTTGACTACTTTTCCCACTGCCAACAGCCTTCCTATCTTTTCTCCTTTCCTTTGGCTGTCCTGGGCAGGAAGGCAGATAAGCTATGGTTCTCTTTGTTACACTGAGCAGCCTCACCTCTCCCTGGCTTTTTTTTTTTTTTGATGAGGGAATTGGGGTTAAGTGACTTGCCCAGGGTCACATAGGCAGTAAGTGTCAAATGTCTGAGACTGTACTTAAACTCAAGTCTCTATCCACTGTACCACCTAGCTGGCCATCTGTTGGTTTTTTTTTTAGACAGAGTTACAGTTCCACCTCCTACCTGTGATTTCACCCCTTTAGCCATTCTGCCCAATGGCCCTCTTCCTTTAGGATAGCTATGTCTCCTGTGGGTTCCAATGGAAGTTGGTCAAGCAGGTATATACCAGGGCCCCTCAGAAATGTGCGTAACATGAAGCAAAATGATGGAACCCCCACCCACCCAAAAAAAGACAGCAGTGCTGCCTCCTGAGATCTTATGCAGCTGCTTTGGAAAGGACTGCTCAGCCTATAAGATCCCTTCCATCTCAGGGATTCTGGGATGTGGGCAGCAGATTTTGTCACTGCCCTGGCCTTTCTTTCAGGGTGAGGTAACCCAGTCTGCCTTACATACCAAGGTCAGGGAGGAGCTCTATAGTGGAAGGCACTGGAGTCACTCTTCTGGTTGATCCAGATATACAGAAGAAAAAAGTTCACTAAATACAGACAAGGACATTCATCACCAGAAGCACTTTGTAAGACAGGCAATACTCTGCAAATGAGAACTATTGATCATTCATTTTAAAGGACAAGTCCATTTCAAATATTCAATGGAAGGAGAAATTACCAGGACGACTCCAGCTCCTTAACAACATATTTGGGCTGACTGATTAACAGACCAAATGGAGTTCTTTCTAGGGATGAGAAGTTTTTGTCTCCTCATGTTTTCAGATGAAGCTACTCACATCTGAGATGAGGGCCCCCAGTTGGGACCTCTGACACTCTGTGGCCCTGGATGCCAATGTGCTCACCCATCAGCCCTTCAGTGAGTGGCAGACCTGGGCTCTCTGAAGGCTAATCTGGGTTATTGGCATGAGAGTAGCTAATGATAGCAAAGGGCCATGTAGGCTCCCTTGGGATCATTTTCTTTTTATTCTCTCATATTAAAAATCTTCCAAACCAGGCAGCCCAAAGCCAGCCTTCATCCTTTTCCCAATACACACAGCTTCAAGAGTGCTGTCACTTGAGTTCATGATCGAAATGAAATGCTGCTCCACCTTCCCAGGTCATTGTGCATCCTCTGCTAGTGACTTCCTTTTCACCTTAGCATGCTGCCCTTGCTTTCTGTCTCTGTATGGGGGACAGGTCCTCCAAGACAGCACTCCACCCTCCAGCACCCAGGCCTCTGGGCTACCTGAACCAGCCTAGTTTTCTAGCCTTCTCATGCTTTTCTCCCCTCCACATACTCTATGTCTAACTTGCCAGGCCCACTTGCACGGCATCAGACAGGACACTTTAACTGCCACGTCCGCCCCTTTCGCTAGCTGTGCCCAACCCATCAAATGCTCTTTCCTTTCCTGGTTTCCTTCAGGATTCAGCTCTAGTCCCACCTTCTGCAGGACGCTTGTCTTGGCATTCCCAGCTGCTAACACTTTGCCCTCTGAGGTTGCCTTCACATTCTCTCTCTATATATGTATCTTGTGTTTGTCCAATTATTTACATGTTGTCTCCGCCTGTAGAATATGAGCCCCGTGAGGACATGGATTGTGTTTTTGCCTTTCTGTGTATCCCCATTGCTTAGCACAGTGCCTGGAATACTAAAAGCGCTTAATAAATGCTCATCGACTGACAGTAGAGTGAAGAATCAGTCATTAAAAGAAACCATTGTAATAAACACCAACAGAAAACAGAACACCGAAAACAAAGAACGAGCCGGGAGCAGCCCAAGGAGAGGGAACGCATCGTCAGGGTATGGCCCAGGACCCCTCCAGGGGCTCGGCCACCGGCCCAGACTGCGGTCTCCAGCCTCTGATGACCATGGTGGGGCAGGTGTCTCCAGGAGCTGATGAAGAGCTGAAGCCGATTGGCCTCTGTCCTGACACGGTCCACAGGGAGCCCCAGGCCCCTGGAGTTCTCCTTGCCCTCTGCAGACTGTCTTACATCCATCAAAGTTTCAGAACCAAGGAGAACTCCAGGCCAATGGGATTGCAAAGTGATGGTCAGAATGGCTGCTCTGGCTGACGCGCCTTCCTCGGGAACTGAAGTTCGAGGCGCTCCTCCGCTGCCTGCTTTGGACTCAAGGGGCCAAGCTGTTGTTGAGTAACTTCTCTTTTATTAAATTTGAATTAATAATGATCCAAACAACTTATTTGCCAAAGGGCTTCCCTCACAACAACCCTGTGAGGTAGGTAGTAGTACAAGGATCAGTCAAGCCATTTTACAGAAGGAAAAAAATGAGGCTCTGAGTGGCCAATTGGCTTACCCATGGGCACATAGTTAGGAAGTATAACAGAGAGGGAGAGGGAAGGGAGGGGAGGAGAGAGAGAGAGAGAGAGAGAGAGAGAGAGAGAGAGAGAGAGAGAGAGGAAGGAGAGGAAAGGGAGGGGAAGGTTGATAAGGGTAGGGTATTTAGAAAGAGGAAGGGGGATAAGATGGAGGAGAGAGAGGGAGAAAAGGGAAATAGGGAGGGACAAAGAGAGAAGGGAATGGGAGGGATGAGAGAGAGAGTCTGGAAGGAGGGAAGAAGAGATAGATAGATAGATAGATAGATAGATAGATAGATAGATAGATAGATAAATAGATGGATGGATAGATGGATGGATGGATAGAAAGATATATAGATGGATGGATGGATGGATGGATGGATGGATGGATGGATGGATGGATGGATAAATATAGATATAGATAGATAGATAGATAGATAAATAGATAGATAGATAGATAGATAGATAGATAGATAGATAGATAGATAGATAGAACAAGCATTTATTAAGCGCTTACTAACAGCTGGAATTTGAGGCCAAATATTCCAACCACAGGACCTATGGTTTTTCCACTAGCCCAATTGAAGTGCCCTTCCAATGAAGTGAAATGACATGAAGTGAAGGGAGAAAGTATGGTAAACCACACCACCCTTGCAATGATTCCAAGGACAATACAGTTAAGGCCTCCTTTCAATTCAACAAGCACGGTATCAGGGGATGCAAAGACAAAAACAAGATAACCCCCTGCCCTCAAGGAGCTTACATTCTATCAGAGGAGAGCAGCAAGAACACAGATGAGTAAATTTCATACATATACAAAGCAAATACCAGTTAATTTCAGGAGTGAAGGAGGACTCTAAAAATCAAGCAAATCAGGAAAGCCTTGGAGTAGCAGGGATAACTGAGGGTGACTTTTGGAGGAAGTTAGGTATCCCAACAGACAGAGGTGAAAGGGGAAAGCATTCTAAGAATGGGGAACATTATTCTTGCTGTGGGACACAACCTATGAAAAGGCACAAAGGTAGCAGAGCGATCACCATTGTGGAACACAAGAGGCAGGTCAGTTTAGCTAGAACACAGAGTATGCCAGGGGCAAGTAATGAAAAATTAGTCTGGACAGAAAGGTTGGAGCTTGATTGTGAAGGGTCTTGAAGGTCAAAAATTGAGTTTGAATCTTGTCTTTGAAGCAAAAGGAAGACACTGAAGTTTCCTGAGCTAAAACAGGGGAATGGTCAGAGCTGTAGTTTAGGAGTGTTACTGGGGCATCTATGTGGAGGATGGATGAGAGATGCTGGATGCAGAGATCCCAGTCAAGAAGCTATGGTCATCATCAAGGCAAGAGACCCCAAGGGAGTGAGCCAGGCAGGTGGCCCTACAGACCAAGCTTGGGCTGTGGATAGGAGAAGATTCCCTTCATTGCCTTAGGAACTCAATGCTAAGTTTCAGGCAACATTCCAGGCCCCCATTTACATGGATGAGTACTTGGGGAACCCTAAAATAATATACAAATATAAGGTGCCAGCTGTATTACCAGAGGGCAGTGAACTCTCTGGCTAGATCTAGGAGGAGAGATAACAGTCATACCTACCACACAGAAGGAGAAATGGGAGTGGGGGTCCCATCCTAGGAAATGAAAAAAGGCTTTGGGAGGTGGCAGAGATACAGCCCAGACAAACAGGACAGTGCTGGTGCCACTGAGCTGACTCTGATGTATGTTTTACATAAATGGCACAGATTCATGTATACTTTTTCTTTTCAACATACATAGAAATGTTTGCACTCGAAGTTCACCAAATTTGTCATTTAAAAAAAAAGAAAGCATAGGTTGGAATATTGACAAAATTTCTCATTCCTTTTTCTTTATAAAGTACATTGCTTACAATAAGCTCATTAGATAGTGGTGGCAAGTGTCATCAAACCCATTTTGCAGATGAAGACACTGAGAGAAGTATGCAGCTTTTATAAGGTGATCTAGTTATATACGATAGAACTCATATTGGAACCCAGGGCTACTGGCTGCAGTTCATACGAGCACAGAAATAAAAACACACAGATATAGACATAAAGGTATAGATCACAGAGTATTTAGTAATACTTCCATACATTTTGAGAACTGAGTGGAAGAAATGGGGATGTGAAAATGTAAAGGAGAAAGCCTGTAAGCTCTTTGAAGGCAGTCATCCCATCATGTCTAAAGTGTCATTTGACCTTTCTTCTCACATCAGGAAGGGGATGTCTTGACTTGCAGTTGAATTGGATTTGAGTGAGGGAGTGATGTGCAAGGTCACTAACTTCACTCTCTCCTCCAGAGCCATCTGGGTCCAGTGGCCAGATATCAAACAGGATGACTGGAGATAGTCCTAGATGCAGGGGAAGACCTTGACCTTTTAAGCTACGTTCTTTTCCCAGGTCTCAGTCATGTCTAAAGTTTTAGTCTTCTCATCCCCTAGCATGCTGCTATATTTACTGTACACAGTTGGTTTGGGTTGGATTGGTTATGTAGCATTACATTACAGTGTAAGTGAAGGAGTTTTATCTGCAAGAAATGAGGGGAGACTGAATTCTGAAAAGATGAAAAGATCCTTGAACTGTGTGGACCCCTTGCATCAGAAAAGTGATGAGTACTCTTAATTCCACCATCATAGGAAAAGCACACTTCCCATGTCCTGGGGCTACAGGGGACATGGACAGACAATCATGAGATGGAGTCCCTGTGTGGTCTATGGAAACCTGGCTTCTTCCCTCACAGCAGCCCTGCCTAAGGATCACACATCTGGATGTTGGTGACAGTGAAAATGGGCCAGAGGGTTAACTATTTGTGTCACTTGCCCTGGGTTTCCACAATGACATTTGTTATTAACCAAACATGTAGATTAAAGGGATGTATTTGATGATTAAAGAATTCATCCTATTCAAAAAAGATACATGAAGAGATCCTGTTGCCAACTAACACAGCACAGTGCCTGGCAGGTAGGAGGAGCTTAATAGATATCTGTTGATTGAGTGATATGACCAGAGATGGAACCTCTTCCAAAGCCCAAAGTGGGGAGGAAGTGAATTAACCCTCCAAGGGGATACAACCATCGACTTTATGACTAGTAACTGAAATTAAAGAGAATGCCATTGATTTAACTATGAAGAAATGTGGTTTGAAGAGAGCTTCTTTGGGATCAATCCTGGGCTCTATCATCTAGCCTGAGGCACATTTCTCCTTCTCCCAACCCACTGCTCTCTCTCAAATTTCAGGGGGAGGGGAAATGGACTTGATCACTCAGAGGCCTTCCACCTCAAAATCTTATGGTCCTGGGAAATCTGATGTCAGGTACAGAAATCACTAGATAAACTGAGGCAAGGAAGCCAACAAGATGGAACCCAGAGGCTGGGCCTCAAAAGGAGAGGAATAATGGCACTGGCAACATGCTCAGCTTCCAATGTCATGGCTAGTGATGGCACCACTTTTCCAATCTCCCTCCCTCAAAGGTCACTTAGAGCAATCATAGTGTTAGGGAATCACCTACTTGGAAGAGAATCTCCAAATATCATTGGTTCTAGGTATACTCTTTACAAGGTGAATGTCAAGGGGATTATTCATCCCCTTGAAGAGCCTGGGGATACAGTCCCCATATCTGCTGTTAAGTATGAAAGGTACCATGCATTAACCTAGTACATGTATTTGTGGTTCTTCTCTCACCACTAAATGAATAAAACTTCAACAAGTTTAAAATTAAATGTATCAGGTTCTTAGAAACACAAGAATTCAGCTGGTATACAGGTAGGGTTTCAATTAAATCCATTTCAAAAGACACTTACTAAGAACTTGCTATGAGGATACAAAGAAAAAATGAAACATCCCCTGCCCACACAGAGCTTACATTCTATATGTTCCCTATACAATAAGCATTGGCACAGTGGATAGAGCCCTGGGAGTCAGGAAGACCTGAGTTCAAATCCATTCTCAGACATTTATTAGCTGTGTGACCCTGGGCAAGTCACTTAACCCTATTTGTCTCAGTTTCCTCATCTGTAAAATGAACTGGAGAAGGAAATGGCAAATCACTCCAGTATCTCTGCCAAGAAAACCCCAAATGGGGTCATGGAGAGTTGGACATGACTGAAATGACTGAACACCAACACCAACAACAAAGTATAGTACAAGGAAAATTAAGGACAGAGAGAACACAAGTAATGAGGGCATCTGAGACTGATTATGCAAAAGGAGATGGCATCTGTGCCTAGGAGGAAGACAAGAATGGGAAACTGAGGCAGAGGGGGAGGCGTGACTTGGGTTGGTAACTAGGCCCAGGGCCAGACTGCTTGACCAATGGCAACCCTTGCCAACTCTGAGAAGCTCTGGCTCTTCACTTCATCATCCAGGGCCTGCCTTTCTTCTTGTCTCCACCATCTTTCCTGAGACTTGCTTTGACTTTGGAGCCAGTTGGCTTCCCAATGTTCCTACTTCAACATGGCTGTTCCCCAATTCTTTACTCCCCACACTGGGCCTCTCTGTTCTTCCTTTAAGAAAGAGCCACACTCTGCTTAGTGATTTTTCTACTGAATCATCATCAATTTGCTCCAAAAATCTTTTTGCTTTTTTTTTTTTTGGTGGTGGAAAAGAACTGGAAGCTGAGAGGGTGATCATCAATTGGAAAATGGCTGAACAATTTGTGATACATGAATGGGAGGGAATATCACTGTGCTTTAAAAAAAGAGATGAAGAGGACGGACTTGTATGAACTGATGGAGAAGTAGGCAGATGAGAGGACAAGTTACATGTGAAGAATGATATCAAAGACAGACAACATGGAAAGACTTTGAACTCTTATCAACACAATGACCAAATGGAATTCCAGAGGGCTCCTGAGGAAACATGAGCCCCCTCCTGATGGAGAGATGGCGGACTAATGCAGACTGCGCCACAGTTTTCTGGACGTGTCCAATGAGGGAATAGGCTTTGCTTGACCATACATATTTGTTACAATGATTTTGTTTTTCTCTTCTCTTTCCAACTGAGGCATGAGGAGGTGAGGAGAGAAAGTGGATTTTCATTAATTGAAAAAAATTATTTTTTTAAAAAGCCTTTGTTCATATTGTATTCAGACCCCAGCCCTAATGTCACTTTCTCTACATAATTCTGAACTGTTATCTCCAATCCTGAAGTTTCCTATTGTCTCAGACCAGTCTATTCTGCTAGAAACACTTATACCAATGACTCTCACTTGTTCCCATTCTCTTACTCCCTGTGGCCCTGTCAGTATCTTCCTCTGGTCCATGAGCTGCATAGGTATGGGGTGCTATTGATAAGGTGTGACTCCCAGCTGGCTCTCTGCTCTTACGGTCCAGCTGCGCCAGTGCGGTGATGCTCTATCATGCCATATCAGGGAACACAGTGATTGAAGAAAGATCCCAGTGGAGGTGGCCAGACAAATATGCAGGTGGAGGTGGGCAATGAATCAAGCCACAAGCATCGCTTCAGCACCTACTGTCAGCCAGCCACTTGCTGCAGTGGAGGGAGTCATGTGCTCTTTGGAAAGACAGTATCTCTCTTTTAGAGGCAGGTGGAATAGTGGAGAGAGCAGAAGATTGGGAGTAATGAGGACCTAGATTTAAATGCCTTCTTAGACACTTAGCTGTGAGAGCCTCAGCACTTGCTACTAACTTCGATGGATTCCAAAGATTAAACCAGTAAACTTGCTGTAAGCATGAACTGTTTCCTCAACTGTGAAATGACGCCTTTGGATTCAATGTACTTCAGGTCCCTCCTAGCTCTAAATCTATGTTCCATATGTATGTATGTATATTATTTATGTACACATACATGTGTATGTACATGTGTGTGGCTTCTGCTGAGGGGTCTAGTCTCATATTGATCCTTGCTTCTAATATTTCCCGGAACCGTGTTTCCTCTCTTAAGCAGACAGAAATGTTATTATACTTTTCTGGACTGACTTTCTTCTTCTCTTAACTACTACTGTAAGTGGAAGGCTACTATAACTCATGACTCTCAAAGTTCTAGGGACCACACTGGTAGGTTCCTACTAACACTGTAGTTTGTGAGCCCCCACCAGTATGTTTTCCACTGACAAATCAGCCAAAGTGACTTCATTAAACCTTAATCAAAACATTTCTTACATAGAAGGCAAAGCAAGAAAGAGAGTTATATAATATTTTCCCCGGAAAACTGCGACTCACTCTCCCACCAAGCCACAAAGTTCATGGGAGGAGGAATGAACACAAATCACTAGGGGCAGGGGCACAAATGTGAGAAACATAATTGGCCAGGAAAACTCGGAGAACAAGAACTTCAGGAAATGATGACCATTCCCTTTCCTATGTACTTTCCTTTCCAAGTTCATTGATGGGTATAGAATCTGTGCTGAACAAGTTGTACTGTTCCACGGTTGTTTGATTTTGGTTCCTCACAAGGTACTACCCAATGGTTCAACACACTGCATTGCTCCACTGCTCCTCATTTATTTCACCAGACTCTGACTCTCCTAATCTTGGGTCACTGCTATTCTTCAGTGACAACTATAGTCTTTAATTCTTAAGGTTCAGTTAATGCCCTCAATGGAGATAGTGTTATGCCCTTTTAAAAAGGGCAGAGATCTTTAGCCTAAGATTGGGAGAAGCCTCTCCAGTTCTGCTCCCTCAGATGTACTCTAAGAGAACACCAACTTGGCACCAGGCACCCTGCAGGGGAATATTTTCATTCCTCCTATTCCCCATACCCTTGACTGCAGGTGGCAGTGCCAAGAAAGGTATAGTCTGCATTCCACTGACCAGTTTTCCCCAGCAAGAGGTGATGGTGCAGAGAGCTACAGCCTCACCTTCACTCATGTGCAAAATTTATTTTTTACCCTCCAACACTGCCTAGTTCAGAAATGGATCTTCATGAGAAACAGCACTCTACCTTATGATGAATGCCCAAAATCTCACCTCTGCTGGCCGAGTCATTTCAGGCAAAGCACATTTCTCCAATAATCATAAAATAATCCTGTGGGTCATTAATGCTGAAGTTCTCAAGTCTCTCATATGCAAATGGCCAATTGGAACATAGAACACTGAGCTAGATTTTGCCTTGTATGAACTACAAAGTTCTCCAGGTTGTCCTACATAAACAACCAACTGAAACAGCCTCAAGTCAGGCTTTGCCTGGCAAATGTACTATTTCCATCACTTCTTTCTTATTATAAGGTCCACATCTGTTCTTGCTCTTGCCCTTTTCAATCATTAAAATCATAAAAGTCAAAAAAGAAAACCTTATTTCTCTATAAGTAAATATATGTATATATATATACATAAACATATGTATGTATATGTATACATAAGCATATGTATATATATACATATATACAAATATCTGTGTATATGTACACACACACACACACACACACACACACACACACATACACACAACTAAGTGGTTGTTAAATCTAAAGTTGTTAGGAAGAGAAGGGACCAAGAAAGACTTTGTGTAGAAGCTAGAACTTGAGTTGTGAATTGAAGGAAGAGATCCCATAAGGAGGACTATTCACCAGGAAGGGGCAGGGGGAATGATCAGTACAAAGCACAGACATGGGAAATGGAGTGGCTTCTATGAGAAAGAGAGAGAGGCAGCCAGTTTAGCTGGACTGTCAGAAGGGAAGGAAAGCACGCCAAAGCTGGAGGACAGCCTTAGGGCAAGCCGGAAAGGGTCTCAAAAGCCAAAAAGAGGCATGTGTATTTGCTCCTAGAAGCAAAAAGGGAGACGCTGCAGTTTCCTGATGTTCAGGAATATCACACTTTAGCAATTGGATGGAGGAGAAATTGGAGGGAAAGTAGCACAGGCTGCAAACATTGCCAATGGAACATAGGAAGGAAGAGTGGGTCAGCTGTGTAGCGTAGACTGGGGTAGACTACATAGACAGCCCAAGGACCTTATTTGTATCCATGAATTAGTAGAAAGGATGCAGTGCTTTGGCCAGATCCTTTATTAGTTTCTATCAGAAAGATATCAACAAGAATGGTACAAGAAAGGTTGGAAGCCTTGTGGCCTGCACCCTTCAAGGCATGCCCAGCCCACATAAGACTCGGCCATCTTTGTATTTACAGCACAGATTCTTGCCATCTTTTTTCAATCACACATTCCCCTGATAACATCCTTAATTTAGGCTTGTGAGTATAGTGATTTCTATGCCTTAAATTACTCAGGAAACACAAGAGAAGGCAGAAGCTGAGCTCCAAACATACGAGAGAGCATAGCTCAAAGAAAGTCCACTTTGGAAGAAGCCCCAGAATGCTTGGGTCACCAAATTAGATGGGGGAATATTTCCTGGGAAGGTGAGAGCTCTTCTGGTCTTTGGAGAAGTTTGGGTGAAGTGTAGGCCAGCATTCCTAGGAATCCCCTTCACTGTTAATATCGATTCTCTCCACCTGCCACCCCACCCATACACGTGACCAGGTGAGGAGACAGCAGGAAGAGAGAGAAGTTACCATCTTCAGGCAGAATGAGAGGAAAGTCTGATCAGAGACTGTAGTTTTTGAGCCCAGAATCCAGAGGAAAAATGTGAGCCCCAAATAGCCCAGGGTGGGGGTGTAGGACACCATGTAATTCCCCAGGGATCGGCTGACCTCCTGTGTGAGTGAGCCTGGTGAGCCCTTGGCTGCTGCAGCTTATGTTGCTGGACAGAGCTAGAGGGTATTTATGTCAAAGACCATCTGGAAAAGCAATTGAAAACTCAGGTTTCAGGGGGGATTACTATAGTCAGCCATCCATGAAAGGCAGATTGGTGCCGGGAGCATTTGGGGCCTGGAGTGACCTTCGCCCCTAGGGCAATAATTCTGACCCTCTAATGGACCTAAATGAAGCAGGGTGACTTCCACAGGCGCCAGCTCATTCAACAGCCACCAAAGGATGGGTGTGGAATTTAGAGCGGTCATCCAAAGAGCAGTGAACAAGGGTGATTGATTACCCAGAGACAAGGGCTAATTTAGCCCAAGCATCATGCCCAGGCTGCCTTGGCTTACTAATACCACATAGGAAACACGTCCCTATATAACATCAGTGACTCCATACAATGTACATGTGGACTACCCAATTTCTATCACAATACAGGAACACATGTCCATGGGAATGCTAAACTGGATAGCTCACTGTGTCCTGAACACACCTTTCCAGCTTGCTGTTCCATCTGTCTCCAAAAGCTGTTAGCTGTGTGCCCTTGGGCACTGAACCCCTCAGCACCTCCAGGTCTTCATGTATATATAATAAAGAGGTAGGACTTCCTGGCCTGAGGTCTCCTCCATCTGTGGGTCTCAGATTCTAGGATTCCTCTGCTCACACTGTTCCCTCTACCTAGCTCTAGCCCCATCCTTTTCATCAACTGTATATCAGGCATTGTGCCAGAAATGAGGGATACAAGGTCAAAGCTGAACACAACTATCTGTGAAATGAAAGGGTTGGGTCAATGGCCTCTAAGGTCCCCTCCAATTCTAAATAGGATCCTACAATCCCCGCCCTCAAGGAGCTGACTCCTTGACCAGAAGGCTCTGAGAGACCTATCGAGCATCCATCTTCTGCACAAGAACCAACCAAAGCTAATTTGAGGGGAGATCAGGCCCCAGCTGCTTAGCAGGGACAGGAAGGGTACCAGAATCTGATGGAAGAAGCCAGAGCTTCAGAAGATCAGAGGCAAGGAAGGAGGGCATGAGGGGCAGTCTGCATAGGCCCAAAGTGTCACACAGAACACCAAGTAGCTGTTAAATTCAATCCATCCTTAGAGGCCCAATTCAAATGCTGCCACTTCCAGGGAAACTTCCTGGATTTCTTCTCCCCACTGTTAATGACAGCCTCCCTCCTCAGACTGTTCACAAGGTATGGTGTCTTGCCTCTCTGCAATGCACTTACCATGTAAGGCTGTGTATCGGAGCTCTCCTAAAACAGAAAAAGAACCAAGGCATGCTTCATGAGGTCACATGTTGCCCACTGGAGGGAAACAGGCCAAGGCTTCTTTCCTCTGGTCATCAGTAAAGGAATAAATCCAAGAGTTTGGCTCTTGCCTGTGGTTCCCAGAAGCTGCAGCAGATGCAGCAGCCGGACCCCAGTCAAGCCGCCTTGGCATATGGGCTGAACCAGGGTGAGGGGAATCACCAGGCCTCAGACCTGCCAGAGAGTTGGGAGGGGGGGGGGTATCTACCCAAGGATGTGAGGACTTTTGCTGGTGGAATAGTGGGGCGAGAACAATCTGTTCCAAAGGCCATGAAGGCTGCTGAAGCAGGTGCTATGGACGGCTTAGCACTTGGTCAAACACCAAAGACACCAGGGCCCCTGCATCTTGGGCCATCGCCAGTCATCCTGACTTTTGTCCCACCACTGAACTCTGATGACTGGAAGACAGTGAGGCTGATGCCTTTGTGAGACTCTGCTTCACTTCAATCCAATTCACTCAGGAGTCACAACATCACTCTGTGATGTCATTGGTCCCCTTCAAGAATGAAGGCGGAACAACAACAAAACCAAGAGTGAGCAGCTAAAGAGAAAAATGCCTATGGCCATGGTCTTTAGGGCCCCTCTGAAACTGCCTGGGTTCCAGCTCTGCAGCCAATCACAAAGGCTTCTCCTAAGCATGTAGTCATCAGAACAGAACCTGTAACAGAATGTCTGTGCATGCTCCAAGAGCTCTTCAAGGCATCCCCTTCACTGACTCACCCAGGAGCTGCTCCTTCCACCTCTCCCACAGGAGCAATTTGCATCAGCTGAACATGTTCTTGCAGTCTCTGAATGTGTCAGTCTGATATTCCAGTGACTTTGGACTGAAGGGCTCAGGAATGGGAGGGCAGGAAGAGTCAGTCTTTTCTCAGACTTCCCTCAGCCCACCTGTTCAGTTGGAAGATGCCCATGGAGCCAATGAGCTCCCTCCATATCTTCCTTCTCTGCCACTACCCATGGGCACCTTTGCTTCTCAGCTGTGCAATAGAGCACCATGCTTGCTCCAACCTCTCTGCTTCCAGGCATTCCAAATCTCCCATCTGCTTCCCACACACTTCCTTCCTTTCACACAAATTCCTTGGCCTGTGACTAAGTCTCTCACACAATAGCTTTGATTGATTTAAGGTATATAGTCCCTGCTCACAGTGGGTTCTGATGGATTCATTCAATCGAGAAATGTCATTTCTTGTGATTTCTCTAACAAAGGCAATGACATCAAAATGTGTGGGATAATCAACGGAATCCAAAGCTTACATTCTCCTCGCTCCAGTTTTAATATTTTCCAGCCTCATTCAAATCTCCTGGATCGTGTTTGGTGAAATCCCGAGTCTCCAATGCTGGCTGGTCCCTTAATGATTCCGACTGGTTATAGATTGTCCCTTGTTAATGATTTCCTCAGTGTCTTGTGCTCAGTTGTCTTGGGGAAAGTCTATGTGGCACAGTTTTTAATCAACTCCAGAAGATTTGAACGCCTGCTCTAATGGGGAAAAAAACCTCTGCCCTCTGACCCTGAAATATATTTGTCATTTCCTGAGCTGGGGGAAAATACAACTCCCAGGGTCATTACTGACTTGGGCCACCCGCCCTCCCCCATACTTCCAAGGCAGCCAATGCAAGCCTTGCAAGAATGTCTAATGCATGGAGGCAATAACATTGGTGGGTTATGCAAAGTAAGCAGACTGATCTGCTAATGACAGATAAATCATATGTAATCATCCAACGTCTACTCGCTTCTTTCCTCTGATTGGAGAACTGGAAGACAGAACAATGAACTCCTCCCAACGTTGCCTTTTCTAGACTTTTCTAGCTAATGTCATTTACCATCAGCTGCTTTGCTTGGTTCCAACTTCACAGCCACCATGCTGCTAGACCTGGCAGCCTCGGTTGCCTCTCCCCCCTTCACCTCCTGTGTGCACAATCTCCCCCATTCCACTGTAAGCTCCTTCGGGGTAGGGGCTATCTTTTTTCCCCTATTTGTATTCCCAATGCTTAGCACAATGTCTGGCACACAATAGGCACTTTATAAATGATTATTGGCTGACAATATATGCATGATGATAATACAAAGCAAATCGATGCAAGAGGAAAATAAGACAAAGGATGAATGCAGCCATTAATACATGCATCCGTGAATGTAACCCACAAGGCATGTGCTGCATAGTTAAACATCAGCATTATCCATTGACTATAGGTGTAACTCTTAGTCTTGTCATTGGTCAGACTGTCCTTGCTCTGTGAGCTGATGACCTATTCCATTCCAGCGGAAGTTGCTGGTATTGGCTCATCACAATTGTTATCAGAACAATAGTCCTGTCCAAATCCTGCACTTCTAGAGGATCCATGGCTAGCAGTGTTACTAATTCTTGAAGAATACATGCAACTTCCTCATTTGAAAAATCTATTTCAGATGCCCTGCCTGGGTCAGACAGACTTTGTGTGATTCAGGCAGTCACTTTTGCTTAGAGTCCACTGAGATGAATGACCATCATTTTCAATTTGTGCATGAGAGTCCAACTAACTTACCTATTGGCAATAACTGACTTTTCAGGGCTGCCACCAACCTCTGATGATTTTGTCAACAGGCTAGTTGCACAATCTGTCCACTGCTAAGGATGGAGTGATTTTCCCTTGATTGGCTGTCTTGGAGGTCCCATGAATGCCAAGGTTATCTCACAATGCCTCAGTCATCCTGGTGAACGTCTTTACAACGAATTCAAGCATCGAGGTATGCTTTATTTCTCTTAATGTTCTTCTGTGCTGAGGCTAGAGATAGGTGGCAAGCTTCCACTCACTTCTCTCCCAGCTGAGAGATGTATTGACACTCCCAGTTGGCCTAGGCATATCAGCATCAGTATGTCCATCGCCTGATTGCCACCAGCCTTCTCCTTAGGGAATTCTAAAGTTACTTCAATATGTCCCAAGTGTAGACCCTTTTGTTTTGTTTTGTTTTTGCTTGGCCCTCAAAGGCACTACCCTAAAAGAGGTTGTATAGGTGCTTTCTTCAAATGGCACAGTTTTCCCATGTGCAGAGATCAATGGGTAAATTGGGTATGGAAAGTCGTACTCAATGACTTTGCATAGTAAATAGGAAAGTAAATAGGGTATGGCAAGTCAGTGACATCATTCTCGGTACAGTTGTATGCATGTCCTGGCAAGGCCACATATTGACTCTACAGATATGTTTTTTTTTTACTTCAATATAACTACCTTGTTCATTAGGGTGCAGCTGAAACATTCAGTACCCATAAGGGTGGCAATGTGTGATTCTACATTTCTTCATGGCAAGCAAAGCTAACATTTCTTTGAGTGAAGTACTGTCTTTTTTGATTTGGGTTTTAAATTATCTTAAGAAGCTTATGAGGTAAGTGAGGCCCCACACAGCAGAGAATGGACATGCCAGGCAGCTTCTCCAAAAAAAGAGAAAATAATAGGGGATGTTCATGGTCTTCCCCAGACCACAGTGTACTTGCAAAGTTTCTGCCTTGGTCTAAATGGATCCTGGAAGGAAGTCCATATACTGAGAAAATCCTCATCCCCAAATATTGAAAGAAACCATAGAAGCCATATTGCTCCTGCTTGAGTGTAACTGTCAATCACTTTTGAATGTTGGCTGGCATTAACATTCTCCAAATATGCAACTTTTATCTTTATACACCCTGGGCATAAGTCTCACACTTCTTAGTGATGTCTGTGGTCCTCTTGAGCCAATAAAATCTATTTCTTTACCAGCATTGACCCAAAGGAATCATGTAAAATTTTGATGATCATAGAGAAATTTGCCCTAAGTAATAGAAAATGCTTTCTGGTAGCACATATGGGATCAGTGGCAATCTGGTATAGTGTTCTTTTGTACACTTCCAGCTTCTGCCATTGACTCAACAATAAGTACCTTTGAGGAATTGGTGTTTGAATCCATTGACATTACTGCTACTGTATCATTTCACAAAGTGTGAAGCATCTCATACAGTATTATACATATATACACATGTACACACAAATATACACATATGTGCATACATGTTCTTTTACTATCTAAGTGACGACCATTTCAATGCAAGGAACTCCAGCTTGTGAACAGGGTAACAGGTTCCACTGTCCCACAAGCGTTTAAATTTCTTCTGACAAATGCAACTAGTTTCACATGATCAGCATCGTTTTGGTGCAGGGCTGTTCCCAGTCCCTCCAAACCCACATCTCTATGCAAGAGCAAAAGCTTGTTTGAGTCAATTTAGATGCCTGTGTGAACCTGCTGAGGCAAGTCTTTGAAAGCTTATTCAAGTCTGTCTATTCATCCGTCTCCAAAAGGTTTTGCTGATTTTAAGATAATTCAGTATTTCTTGTCACCTGCCTCTTTGTGTCCTCAATCATATGTGCTCAAGTGAGGTTATTCAGTGGCTTAGCAATAGGAATAGTTTTAAGCAAATTTTGGATGATAAGATTGAATCCTAGAAAAGCTCTTGAAGATTTTCTGGGCACATCAAGTCACAAGCGTGTACCATCTTTGGGTCAGTGTTCACACCTTGTTGAAATGCAATGGGATCTACAAAAGGAACTTATCAATGGAAAATTTTCAGGCATTTCTTCTTAAGCCAATCCAAGACTCTTTCAAAGTCATTGGAGTTGCTACTGTATACAAATACTGGCAACTAATTCATGTCCCCAACTACTTTCTCCACTAGTCTTTGAAAAGTAGTAGGTGCTCCTGTGATGCTTTGGGGGCATATACTTGAACTGGTAATACCTACCAGACCAGGTGATAGCAATCTTCTCATTGTCTTCTTCTGCCCTTTAAGATCTGAGAGCAGCCACTACCAAACTATAGAAAGCCACTGCCTGCCTAACAGATGACCCAGGACATCTTGAAATCTAGGCATGGCATACTGGTCCACTTTGGTCCTCTTGTTCAAGGCATGGTGGTCAACACACTCATGTAGCTTTCCTTGATTCACTAATACCACCACAATGACTACAAACATGGGCTCTTAGAATCAGATATTATGCCATTTATCTATAGATTCTTGAGATGTCACTGAGATCTTTCATCACAAATAGGCATTTTCTAGCTCTTTCTCACAGTGGTTGGGAGCCAGTAAGATGGATCTTCTGAGTCATTCTTTGGATATATCCCACTCATACATTGAGAACATGTTTGTCCTCTAGGTAAGGCTCTGCTTATTCCTTCCTTCCATTCCCCTGGTATCAGGAAATCTCCCAATTCAAGTTTCTTTAGATCTACTTCAAAGGCTGAAAGACCAGGGTTCTAAAGTTGCCATGGTGGTGACCAGAATGTCCATTTTCTTGTTGCCATCAGCAATATCTTTAGGCATTTATCAAGTTAATTCAAGTATGGATAGTTGTTTTTTTTTAACCTGGTCCTCCAAGGCTCAAACCTTCAAGAGGTTATATGGATGCTTTCTTCAAATGATTCTAAAAGAATGACTGGAACACAATAGTCATTCAGTAGGATTTCAGAATAGTCTTCATTCTCATTTTCATCTCTCACTTGTACAAAGTCCAATGAGTCTTGGTAGAAAATATCCAGGAGGAATGGCTGACAAAGTCATGGTCATTATTTGCAGGGATCAGGGTAATCACCCTCTCTCTTCATCTTCTTTTCCTGAAGGTTGTCCTGTAGCCCTCTATTTCTGCCCACCAAAGTTCTATTCTCTTCCCATATACCATGGCCTCCCCAACCATAACAGAAGGAATATCTGATGGTGACGTTCATGTATCCCTTGTCCTGTTACTTTTCTAAGTGGCACAGATTTGTCCTGGGGCCATCTGTCCCTATAGTTTCTGTGAGCTTATTCTGTTGAGTTCTCACCTAGAGGGCTATTCTCTTACACAGTCTCTTGGAATCATGAATGGGTAAATGTCTTTGAGGTGGCTGGAGTCTAATATTTGTCATGAGATATTTCTTGGTTTTACCTATTCAAATGACTTCAGTTAATCCATTAGGTCATCACAAGTTAATATTCGGTCTTCAGGTCTTTTTAGGTCAAGCCAGACTTGTAGTCCTATAATTATTTGGGTCACTCTTGTCAAGCTTATATTTTCTTCTGGAGAAGCAATTTCTACATATGACAGGAATTAGGATGACAATTACCCTCTTAAATGAACTTTTTTCCCAAAAACTCAATCATTCTACTGCTGCCATTCAGCCAGGCCCCTAGAGCAATCTAACTTCATGCATGCAATGTAAGAAGTGTATATACAAGTGTAAGGCTTCATTTCCTGACATCCTGCAGGTGCTCAAAAGTAGAGCCTTTAAGACTGCAATCTTGTCTGCAAGATTTCTGCAGCACTCCAAGGCCAATCCTCCATAAAGCTTTCCTCAGAGGGATTAGGGATCTTCCCTGAAAATGTTACTAGATTGGGTCTATCTTTGCTGTCTATAACAATGTCTGCAATTTATGCAGTCTCCACAGGAAGCTTCTCTGAGTCTTTCAGAAGACCTAGTCATGGTCTGAAGCACTGATGAGGTGGTTCTGTAGACTATGACAGAACTATCTTTGAGTCTTCTTTCAAGTGACATGCTGCTCTTTGAATTGGGAGAGCTTGCCCCCCATGGACTTCTAGCACACAGTAGAGAAAATAGCCTTGGTCTGTAGATTATAGCCTCAGCACCATTCAAACATGTTTCTTCCAAGAAATGTCCTTTTCTAAGTGCAAGGGAAATTCCAAGCATTTTCAAATTCAAAATTCACCTGTTATAATGAGGCATAATTTCCATTCCTTAATGATGGAAGTGTATTAACCAGAGCTTCTTGAATGTTTTCCACTCACAATTCCTTCAGCACCTTAAAACTGTGGGCCATGACCCCTGGGGTCACATTTAAGAAGGGCTATATTCTAGAACTCCTCCCCCTCAAATGGGAGCATGTGATCTCATTTCTAAGCACTGCATCTTATCTGGGTTTTTTGTGATATTCTCCAAGGTTTGGATTCCTGGTCCTCCATATTTGGGGCATGCTGCTGCTCTTGCTCCTATATATACTTTTCTACAATCCCCCAATCGTCTGACTCTGCTTTTTATAAAATTGTTTATTACAACTTCTCATTTAACACAGCTTCTCTTCCGTGTAGCAAGAGCTTCTTAGGAATGTAATTCTCCACAAATTGGCTACGTTTTTGAAATACCATTTTTCTATCATAACATTATATTGCTCCATAATGGCAAATTTTAATCCAATCACCAAAAAGCAGTAATATAATAATTAGTGGAAAAATAGATCAATTCAAAAAACACAAATTAGAAACAGTAAAAACAGCATCAACTAGTTGTTAGCAGATCATGGCAATTACATCACCATTGGTGTTCTCTTAGACATCGACTGAAAATAAAATTCTCATACTAAATATATTTAAAGTATAATGCTTGAAAAATAATGCAAGAATACTTGCTTAATCGATAAACAAAACAAACAAAAATGAAAACATTAAAATTTAGTACAATATCTAAACTCTCAGAGAGGGAAAAATACTCAGGAGATCCCCGATTTGCAACACCATTACCACAATTAGCTTATTTTAAATCTAGGTGGCAACATAATACTTCTGAGGTCCACATAATTCCATCGTCTTCTGTTCGAGGTAGTTTCTTTTACATGAAAAGTTATGTGTCGAATCACAAAGACTCTGAGCCCCCAGTTAGGAAAATCCCCAATATTTAGGCTATATCTGTACCTAGTTAATCTCTAACTTCTGTGTGGTTGAGGCAAAATTTGGTGCACTAGCAATGTCTTGGCAACAAAATAGCAGGTTATATTATAATGTCTGTGGACATATAGACATTCAGAGGAGAAAGTGAAGGATGAGCCAACCCTTTCTCAGAATTCTCTCATCCTAGATCTTCTCTGAGAACCCTGTAAAGCCAATTACCCTCATCAATATGCCCATTCTCTGCCATAAATCAGTCCTGCCTTTGCTCCTCAGGGGCATGCTGAAATATCAATCCCATCTAAGAATCTCTATATGCTTCAGAATCTCTATGTGCTTCTCTGGCAGTTCCTGCCCATGATCAAGTCTTTCTCACATAATGGCATGAATTGGTTCAAGGTACTGTACAGGCCCTGTTCATAATCAGTTCTTACTGATCAACTGATTCAATAATGAAGTATTCTCATTAACAAAAGTAATTACTTTTAAGTAAGTGAAATAATCAATGTAGAAACTTAATAGAAGGTAAGAGAGAAAAAAGCGTGGAGGTTGGAGAGCAGTGTGATTGAATTTGTGTATGTATGTGCGTGTGTATGCATCTGTATGTGCAGGTGTGTGTATGTGTGTGCTCAGAAGACAGCAGACAGCAGACTGAGGAGTCACAGGACATGAATGTGGAAAGAGAAAGTGGACTAAGAGATGACAGTAAGTGAAGGTAACATCCCTAGTTTCTATCTCACCACCATGGCAGTAGGATTCTAGACAGGGGGGGGGAATGCTCTGGGAGATCTTAACTTATAAAACCTTGTGTCACATTTCTCCTAATGTATTCTTAATGAAATGTATAGCCCAAACAATAGGCAATTACTTCAATGGCAGGCATGATGCTCGGTGCTGGGAAAATATGGACAAGAATGCGACCACACTCTGGCCTCAAAAAGCTTACATTCTCTTGAAGGTGACAGCACACGGGCAATGCCAGCCTAGAACGGAAGTCTTCAGTCTGTGTTGAAGCAGCCACCATGAATTCAGCAGTTAAGGTGGTCCAGCAGAATGGTGGTCCCTGATGAGGTTCTGGCCCTGCCCTTCTTACCAAGGACCAGGTATGGCCTTTGAAAAGAGGAAGGCGTGTTCCATATAAGAGTCTCATCAGTGGAAATCTACTGATTGAAATCTACTTAATCCTGGATCAGCCCGAAGTTGACTTGGGAATAAATAATGGGCCAAACAAATTAAAAGAGAACACAAGTTTGCCAGGTTATATCTGAGCCTGAAGGAGCTGTTTTCGAGGCCTTCTGTGCACTGGCAGCAAGCTGATGTGTCGGATTTACAATTGGTCTTCTCTATTCATTAGGCCGCTCCAACGGAGTGTTTTAGCAGCACTTCATTAGCAAGCTAGTCCTAGTAGCAGCACGTATTCCAGAAAAATACGATCACCATTTTTTAAAAGAGTCTGATTCCTGTAGTTTATGAGTTCAGACTAACTTTCCAGCAAAGAGGTAGGTACTAGTAAAGATACACATTCTGAGCAATAAGGGTGCAAAAGGACAGTATGACACCATGGTAAGAGCACTAGGTAAGGGCTCCAAGGGCCCGATTTCAAATCTCACCTCTGTGTGACCCTTGCCAGGTTCCTTTAATCTCCTTGGGCTTCACTTGACTCCTCTGTAAAATGTGGGGGCTGGACTAGCTGATCTCTACCCATACTTCAACTCTAACATCCCACCATGCTCTAATTTTAGCTGGAGTCAAAGTGGTTTCCAAAGAGATCCTGGGTTCCCAGCCTCCCCCCACCCTTTTTCCATACATTTCCCTAAAGTAGCTATCAGAGCCATGTTCCTGGAAAAGCTCAGATCCTCCCAGATGAATTAGAGCCTCATTACTCCATCAATATTTGTTCAGGTCATCTGGCCCCTATTATCTCAGACTCATCACGATGAGCAAGGCCATCTAATTTTGTTTCCAATGTTTGGCTTTCTCCAGTTAATGAGATAACCACCTTTTCTGGATTCTATCTCTTTTTATGTTCAAGCATAAATAATAACTATTAAGATACAAAAGATCCCATATCTGTATTATTTCTTTCTCTGCACAGTTCCAGGATTTAATTGTCATGTTTGGAGAAGACATTGAGACTCTTAGACTGAAAAACACACTACCAAAGCCTCAGCAGCTCAGCTTCCACTAGAAGATAAGACTAGTTCCCACTTCTATTCCACAATGGGGCATAGAAGGAGTGAGTGGCCTGACAACAAGGCATCAAAGCAGAGATAGTCAAAGAACCAAGAGAGTAGAAGTATCTTGAGGGTGGATATTGCTTCATCTATGGTATTTTTTGCCCAACCCATATCACATTGAAGTGAAGTGGGAATTAGGTTGTACCTATAAAATTCTAGTAATATGTATTGTATATATTGTTATAATGTTATATATTTATTATTTAATAATATTTATTATTATATTTTAACTCCAAATTAGGAAACTCAATCAATGAAGATGGATATTTGCTCTGTAGCTTCAAGTCTAAAAAGTTGCTGGGGTATCAAGAGGTGACATCAGTTGTTCAGTCATACAACTTGTGAGGATCCCAGAAGTGGGATTAGAACTATATTTTTCCCACTCTGAGCTTAGATCTGCCCATTGATAAGTGCTTATTGGATTGTTGAGCTGAATGGAATGGAATTATACTCATTTTGAAAATCAGGTTGACAGGCAAGAGTGAGCTGTAAGTCACTCTGATCAGTTCCAAAGAACTTTGGAAGTAAAGTACTTCAATGGTACTGCCTTCCTCAGCTGAAGAGAAATGCCCATTATACCCCAAGATTATCCTTCATCTTTCTCCTATCACATAAGAACTCATCTGATCTCCAGATTCTTTTCTTACCTGGTCTAGAAAACAGCTTCCTAATTGGTCTTACTGCCTCCACTCTCTTAGCTATAAAAGCCATCCTCCTAAAAACTACTAAATTGATATTCCTAAAGCACAAGTCCAAATGTATCACTCACCCTATTGTTCAGAAATTTTAGTATTTGTTCAATTTTATTTCTTCAAATGAACAGAAATTTCTTTTTTTCCTCCCCCAATTATAAGAAAGAAAAGTCTTCTAACAACTATGTATAATCAGGCAAAACAAATTTGCAATTTGATCATAAAAACACTTGTATTGCTGGATGTTGAGAGTCCATCACCTCTCTGTCAGGAAGTAGGTAGCATACTTTATCATGAATCTTTCGTAATTGTGGTTGGCCATTCCACTGATCAGAGTTCTTAAGTCATGCAAAGTTGCTCGTCTTTTATTTTGTTTTATTTTCTTTTTTTAGCAGCTTATTATTATGACCAGATTTTAATCCTGAGTTGTGGGTAATGTTGCCTGGGTCTCAGATCCTTTTTACTGTTATTTTGTGAATTCCGCATGGGACTCGTCTCCACCTCTAAGCCATAATTAGGGCCGGTCATGTTGTCTTGAAAATGTTCTTGTTCCCCATTCAAAACTATCTGGTATTGACTAAGAAATAGAAAGGTAAATCAGAGTAGACATACAGTTTACATCAGCAAATAAATATAGTAATCTTGTATTTGACAAATGTAAAGATTTAGTATTTTGGGATAACAATTTATTATTTGGTAAAATTTTGTTGGGAAAACTAGAAAGCAGTATGACAGAAATTGGGCATAGACCAATATCTTACACCATTTACCAAGATAAGGTCAAAATGAATACATGACCCAGCTATAAAGAGAAATATTGCAAGAAAAATTGAAGAACATGGAACATAATACTTATCTAACTTATAGATAGGCAAATAATTTATGAATAAACAAGAGATGGAGAGCAGAGTGGGGTATAAAATGGATAATTTTTATTACATTAAATTAAAAAGGTTTTGTAAAAATGTAGCCAAGATCAGAAGGAAAGCAGAAAATTAGAGTGGAAATCTATATAGAGTTTCTCAGATTAAAGTCTCATCAAATATATAAAGAACTTTGTCAAATCTATAAGAATACAAGTCACTCTCCAATTGATAAATGGTCAAAAGATAGGAAAAGGCAGTTTTCCAATGAAGAAATCAAAACAATGTATAGTCATATAAAAATGCTATAAATCATTATTGATTAGGGAAATGCAAATTAAAACAACCTTGAAATATCATTTTACACCTATAGGATTGGCAAAAATGATTGAAGGGGAAAGAAACAAATGTTGGAGGAGATGAAAAACTGGGACACCAATTCACTGTTGGTGGAATTGTGAACTGATCCAAATATTTTGGAGAGCAATCTGGAATTATGCTTGAGTTTAATAATAATAATAATAATAACATACCTTTTGACCCAACAATACCACTACTAGATCTATTTTGCAAGATGACTAAGTAAAAAAGAAAAGAGTTTATATGTTCTAAAATGTTTATAGCAGCTCTCTTTGTGGTGGCAAAGAACTGAAAATTGCAGGGATCCCCATAAACTGAAGAATAGCTGAACAAGCTGTGGTATATGATTGTAATGGAATACTACTGAGCTGTAAGAAATGATGAGCTCAGGGGCAGCTACATGGCACAGAGAACAAAGCACCGGCCCTGGAGTCAGGAGAACCTGAGTTCAAATCTGGCCTCAGACACTTAACACAAAATTAGCCATGTGACCTTGGGCAAGTCACTTAACCCCAATTGCCCTACCTCCCCCTCTCCAAAAAGAAAAGAAAGAAAAGAAATGATGAGCTCGATTATCTTAGAAAAACACAGACTTGCACAAAATAATGAAAAGCAAAGTGAATAGAACCAAGAGAACATCCAATACAGTAATAACAATATTGTTTTAAGAGCAACTTTGAGTGAGTAAATCATTTTGACTATTATAAAGACCCAAATTAACTACAAGGGACCAATGAAGGAAGATACTATCTGCATTCAGAAAAAGAGCTGATAAATAGATATATAGAATTATTTTATATACATATATACACATATTTGTGTCTAATGGTAGCTATCTCTAGGGTAAAAGGGAAGTGGGGAAAGAGAGGGAAAGAAATTTATATGTTTAAAAAGAATAGCAAGTTGTACATAATAGATTTTCAGTTTCATGTGCAATAATCTTTTTTATTATGTTATGTTATAGAAATATTGTTCCATAAATTAAAAATAAAATAAACAAGACTTAAAAAATAAAGCCCTTCACAACTTGTTTGCTTTAACACATTGTTGTTATTGTATAGACTGCCCTCCTGGTCCTGCTCCCTTCATTCTGCATTAGTTCATATGTGTTCCCAGGTTTCTCTGAAAATGTCCATTCTTCATTTCTATGGTATAATAAATATTCTTTTACATTCATAAAATATCATTTGTCCAGTCATTCTCCAACTGATGGCCATATTTTTAGTTAATAATTTTTTGCCACCACAAAAACAGACTTGCTATAAAAATTCTTGTACATATGAGTCTTTTTCCTCTTTCTTTGATTTCTTTGCAAGAACAGACCAACTATGGGTATCCCTGGATCAAAGAACATACAGTTTAGTGAACATGTTTCCAATTTTATTTCCCCAATTGCTAGACCAATTCACAGCTCCGCCAGCAGCACACCAGTAGTACTGGTTTTCCACAGCCCCTTCAAAGAGCTGTCACTTTCCTCATTCACTATGCCAATCTGATAACTATGTAGTAGAACTTCAGAGTTGCTTAATTTGTTTTTCTCTAATTATCTGTGATTTGGAACACTTTTCCTACAGCTGTTGATAACTTGAATTTATTCCTTTGAGAACTGTCTGTTCACATCCTTTCACCATTTATTAGTTGGGGAATAGCATTTATTCTCTAAATTTGGATCAGTTCTTTATATAGCCTCTAAATGAGACCTTTATTGGAGAAACTTGTTGCACAGATTTCCAGTTACATATTTCCCTTCTAATTTTATCTCCACTGGTTTTGTTCATACAATTAAAAAAATAAACATGTAAACAAAATTGTCCAATGCATGTAACATGATCTTCTGTATACATTTTTGGTTCTAGATTTATCCCTTTTCTATAGATCTGACTGGAAGCTTCCTTTTTGTTCCTCTAATTTAGGGTTATGATATTCCCTTTTATCTTTAAGTCACGTATGCATTTGGAGCTAATGGTTAATGATGTGAAATGTTGGTCTAAACCTAATTCCTTCTGGACTATTTTCTATTTTTCCCATTTTTTTTTATCAAATAGTGAATTCTTATCCCAGTAGCTTGAGTCTTTGGGTCTATTAACCCTAGCCTACTAAATTCACCTAATCTGTCCAACTGGTCAACCTTCTTATTTCTCAACCAGGATCAAACTGTTTTGACAATTACTGCTGTAGTCTAGTTTAGGATCTGGTACTGCTAGAAGTCTTTCTTTCTCACTTTTTTCCATTACTTCCCCAGAGATTCTTGACCTTTGATTCCTCTAGATGAATGTCATTATTATTTTTATAGTCCTAGACAGTAATCATTTAGTAGTTATACTGTAACGGCATTGAATAAGTAAATTAACCGAGGCTGTATTGTCATTTTTATTCAAGCAGTTGAGGACTAACCATAAGCAATGAAAATTTCTTCAATTGTTTGTCTATATTTTTCAAAGTGTTTTAAGTAGTTATAGTCATAGAATTATTGTACTGTTTTGATAGACTTCCAAGTACTTTTTTCCCATTCTCAGTTATTTTGAATGGAATTTCTCTATCTCATCCTACCGGCTTCTGTTGGTAATAAACAGAAGTATTAATGATTTGTGTGCCTTGCAAGTCTGCTGGCACTACTCTTAGTAAATCCTCATACATATTAATCAATCTCTTCTTTACCTCTACTCATTCCCTCAATTTCTTTTTCTTCTCTTACTGTAATAGCTGACATTTCTAGCACCATATCGAATAGTAGTGATCACAGACAACCTTGTTCTACTCCAAATCTTATGAAAAAGCCCTCTAGTTTATCCCCTTTATATAGAATACTAAATGTTAGTGTTAAATAGATACTATTTAGCATATTGAGAAAAGGTACTTAATTCCTGGGTACCTAATAGCTGCCTAATCCTAATTCCTAGGCTTGTGTGTGTGTGTGTGTGTGTGTGTTTTAACAAAAATGGGTTTTTTGTCAAAATCCTTTTCTGCCTCTATTGATGTAATTTTATAATTTTTGTCATTCTTGATATCAGTATGGTTCACCTTGTTGAAGGTTTTCCTAATATCGAACCAACCCAGCATTCCTGGCACAAATCTCAGCTGCTCAAAGAAAAAGACCACTGTGACCTGGTGAGGGGCAGGCAGCCTCACTCTTACAATCCTACACCAGCAAAAAACAAACAAATGAATCATACCAGACCAAATCATCGTCAAGAAACCCAGTAAGAAACTACCCCGAGTAAAAGCAAACAACACAAATAAAACGTGCTGCTGAAACATGTTTAAATGCCCAGAAGAAAACAAAAGAAAGTTTGGAAAGTAGCATAGACAAACAGCCCAGGATTGACTCTGGGCAAGTCAATTAAGGTCCATCTGCCTCAGTCTCCTCGACTGCAAAATGATGAAAATAACAGCATTTACCTCCCAGGATTATTATGAGGAGCAAAGGAAATAATATTTGTAAAGTGCAGCATAGTTCCTGGCACATAAATGCTTCCTTGCTTCTTCCCTTCCTTTCCCTCCCTCCCTTTCTCCCTCCTTCCCTTCCTTTCTTCCTTTGTTTCTTCCTTCCTTCCTCCCTTCCTTCCTTTCTCCCTTCCTCCTTTCCTTCCTCCCTTCCTCCCTTCTTTCTTCCCTTCCTCCCTCCCTCCCTCCCTCCATTCTTTCCTTCCTTCCTTTCTTTCTTCCTTCCTTCCTTCCTACCTTCCTTCCTTCCAGAGGCAAACAAAAGTTAGTAGAGGCTAGTTCATCTCGTGTCCTAAGGCCTAAGTCAATTTTTAAAAAAACTTCATTTTAAAGGACATTTGGTCATCTCTTCCTGTAGTGCTCATGGTAGCAAAAAGGCCACAAAGATACTGGCAGTTTGTGCACTGACATTTGGTGCAGAGGATGAAAAGGTAGAAGGATTCTATGGGGGACATGGTAAGGCCTTCTAAACCAAGTTAACATACACTCTTTGATACTTGGTGACATCAGTACAAAAGTGGTCACCTGGGAAGATAGGGGGAAGCACACTGTACAACATGGTGGGTTAAGAAACAAGAGATTTTCAGCTGCTGATGATTTTCTACCAGAAGAAAGCGCAGTGGACATGGTGAGGACCAAGCAACAAGGCAAAAAAAAGATGAAATTGACTAAATCTTATCAAAAATGAATTCAGTTCATCCAAAATACAGTTATTAAGCATCTACTATGAACTCTGCAAGGTGCTAGAGAGAATAAGACAAAAAATGAATCAGCCCCTGCCCTCAAGGAATTTAATTCTATTGGGAGAAACGATGCATGCAGGCTAGGGCTGACATCTTGGTTCTTGCTGTTATAGGAGACACCTGGATGAGGAAACTCCCTTTACCATTGCAGATTGGCAACTTCTCAGCAACTTATAATCTTAGAGAGTATTCTAGAGGAGGGCTTCTTAAACTTTTTCTCCTCAGGAACCCTTTCCACGTTCCTGCAGCTTTCAGTTGTGTGGCCTGAGGGCATTGGCAGAGCAAAGTGCACATGCTTTGTGTTCAGAACTGAGGCTGCAGTGCAGCTGCCCTTTGCAACTCGGGCAAGTGCTGCCAGAAACACCTCGGATTCATTAAGCATTTGGTTTTTGATCAATTTTTGTTCATTGCGTGTGCAGAACCTTTTATTGTTGCCAAATTTTTCATGACCCCAGATGGAGTGGTGACCCAGAGTTTAAGAAGTGCTGGCCTAGAATGTTTAGAGATTAAACCATTTAAGTATCGATAAGAGGCAGCACTGAAGCACTGGTTTTCTTGGTTCTAAGCCTGGATCCCTATCCAGAGAGAGAGGAGAGTGAGAGCGAGAGCAAGAGAGAGAGAAGGGGGGGGGGGGGGATCTGAGTCTTTTCCATAAAAAAAGGTAATTTAACCCACAGACACTGATGGCACCAATGATTGGGGACTGATATGAGTCATTTCAGAACCCACTGTCTGTGGACAGTCATCAAAGTAAAAGCCAAAAAAAAAAATCAAACAGAAGAAAGAACAGAGATGAGAAGAGGGCAATGCCTACAGCTGTGACAGCTTCAACCTGTATGATTCAAACAACCTGTCTGCAGAAAAAACTGGGAAATGGAAAAAGGCAAGGACATTGACCCTGATTGTCACCATCCCTGCAAGTTTAACAGACAAAAGCAGTCACCATGAGAAAAGAAATCAGAGTCCAGAAACTATTTTAATTCAGACAACAATCTTTGTCACTTAGAGAGATGATGCAAACACCAGCACCAGCAGTTTAAAATATAAACTCATCTGTAAAGCACTATGAAGGAGAATGGTAAAAGGTTACAACCAGCCTATGGAGAGCTTGGCCAAAGATCCAATTGCCCCACATCATCCCAAGAACAGTCATAGACAAAACTGCCAGAAGGACAACATATCAATAAGAAATGGAAGAGATTTGTCCACACTTCTCTAATGATCTAGTTTCATTAGCAATGATGTGAACTGAAGCACTTCAGGCCCTTGCATGAGGAAGCTGAAATAAGGTGAAGTAGAGAAGAGAGAGAAGAAGGAGAAGAAGAAGATGAGGAGGAGGAGGAGGAAGAGGATGATGATGATGATGATGATGATGGAGAAGAAGAAGCTGATTTAATTTAGAGAATGCCAAGTATTGCCAGGTACTTACAAATATTATCTCATTTGATCCTCACAATGATCCTGTGAGGTAAGTGCTGTTATTATACCCATTCTACACTTGAGGAAACTGAGGCAAATAGAAGTGAAGTGACTTGCTCAAGGTCACACAACTAATAAGTATCTGAGACCCAGAGAGGAAGACCCCAGTGGTAAAAGGAGACTAGGATGTCCAAGGGAAGTTCCAAGATGAACTACAACTGAGGCATGACAGCAACATTTCTAAAATCAGAACTGGAACCAGGAGAGGAAATAAAAGCAAAGATGTCATTTTTTCCAATCAGGTTCTAGGATTCTCTGAAATCTCTCCATGGACTCCTTAGGGGCCCAAAGACCTCGGTTAACAATCCCTAGTCTAAGGAGCCCTTCCATCTTTGGCATAGCAAATTGAGACCCAATACCCAGTAAAAGGATTATCAGTCAATCCCCTCTGACCAGCTCCGTACAGCCCAAGTGCCAAGGCTCCAGTTTTGTCCTCCTCTTCTCAGCCCCAGGTATAGTTTCTTCCTTCCCTCAGACCTAGATGAAATATGACTTCTTAGAATCTAGCATCCCACCATGGCCATGAATGCACATTTATTTTGCATAGCCATTATATAAGGAGGGCTAAATCCTCCCCAATGTCTTCTTCTCTAGCTCCCCTAGAGAGTTATTATAGTCTTAGAAACTAAATTACTTGCAATTGTGGGCTAAGAAAAATGCACCTTTGGGCCAGCTGCCTGCCTGAGAAGCTGTGAAACATTTGATGTGCTGGGCTATGTTACACCAGGGCCCCTAAGGGACCATATTTGCCTCAGATCAAGAGGTCTGTGAGCTCATGCATTTATACATTTATGCAATTTTTGAGAGTTTCCAAACCTTCATTCCTATTAGAAACGTCAGGTCCTCCCACCAACATGTCCAAATGGGTTTTGTTTCCATTGGCTCAGGGAAAACAAACATCCATCTTGGGGATGTTAAGGTGCCAGCATTTCTGGAAATGTTTTCACCTAATACTTCCCTGGGAAAACACAGTCTAATAAAATGCTGGTTTAAGACATTCGTTGTTTTGTTTATTTTGCTAAAGTGTAGTCATAGTGGTCACAATCCTGCTCTGATAAAATTGAAAGTTGGGAGCAAGGGTGAATTTTCATTTCCAAGGACATTTTACCTGTAGTGTGTTCACTGGTCATTACAGCCAAAGCATTCGAAGCCTAGTTGTCACCTGCCAAAAGACATCTTTCTACCATCAGTGGCCTCCCCATGATGCAGTTAGCTATGGATCATAGAATTTCTGAATTTCAGAAAAACCACACATGCAAGTGACCCAATGGTCAATGGAAAGACATATAGCAGGTTTAATCGGGCTGCCACATGTCAGCAACATGACATCATGAATCCACTGAAGTCTCATTGAAGCCTTCAGCTCAAATAATCCTCTCTGGAAGATTTGTGGAAGGATGTGGCCAGGCTGACATGTGCACTAAATGATGTGTGGAGAAAGCCCAGTCTGCAGCTGTAGAGAGAGGGAGCAGGCACAGTGACAAGAGCAGGAATCCACTGGCATCTCAAAGTCCTGACTTTAAAGTGCCCTCTGTGGAAGATTTTTGGAAGGCCATGAACAAAAGTCCTAGAGCATGAGGAGCCGCAGATAGGAAGAGCATGGAGGGAGCCATAATGACACCATAACAGAGCCATGAAAAGAGAACCATGGAAGTAACATCATAATACAGCCTCATTACAATGGAGACCATCGAGTACGCCACATTTCTGACCTAGAAAGTCATTGGTTCTCTATTTGTGCTTCCACCATTAAGTATGTGGAGGATACACTTACATGACATTTATTGCAAAATGTTAGAACTGGAAGGAAGCAAGAGCACATTTCTTGCTTCTGCAGATGAGAAAAATGAGCACTGAGAGACGTGATGACTGGAAATAATGTATCCCAGCCTGGGGATCCAAGGAATGCCGTTCCAGTTCCAGCCCTATCATTTATTAGCTGCATGGCTTTGGGCAAGCCCCATGTCTCAGGGCGTCAGTAGAGCCTTCTCTCAGTTGAGTGCAGTGAAGATAAGAGCTGAGTTCTCCTCCATCTTTAAAGCTACCAAACCTAACATCAAGAGTTTATAGTAGAGCTATAATATATCAAACACTGAGACTGATTGACCCAGGCCAAGGCAGGTGAAATCAATTTAATAAAGATATCCTTGTTTTAACATCATCATCTGAAACATTTATTAAGTGCCAGTATGAGTTCCTTTGAAAAGCAATGTGGTACAGCCAGAAAAAGAACCAGCCAACCATGATGTGATGCCATGAAGACCTGAGTTCAAGTCCTGCCTTTCACACATACTAGCTGTGTGGTCATGGCCAACTCATTTAACTTCTCTGTCCTCACCCCAGGCATCTCAGTCTCTAGACACAGAAGAGAACTGCACCCAGGGATGGCATGGAAAAAAGAGGCAAATTTCCATCTGTCTCCCTTCAATTCAAGAATGCTTCCTATAGGAGGTGGCCTTTCCAAAGCGTTTAGCAAAGAATTGCTTCTAGTGAAAGAAACACAGTATGTTCCTTTGCTGGTCTAGACTTAAGTCTGCAAACACAGACTCTGAATATAACTGGCATAAATTAGGCTCCATTTCAGCATTTAGGATACAGCTGGCATAAAGCACCAGCATTGAACTGGAATTCACAAATGGTCCTGCATCTGGCTGCCTCCCAGAAACATCTGGCTTATGTTCTGAGACTTGGCTTCACAATTATGCTAATGCACACATCTGCAGCTTTGTCACAATCTGCTCTGAACATCTGCCTCAGGATCATCCCAGACTATATTCCAAGTGACCAGGACCATCTTCTTCACATGGTATACACACATCTCCTATTTTCAAAACCGGGCCAAGTCTGCATCAGGAGACACAAGGTTTTCATAATAAGAGAATCTGAGCTTCTCTTGTGGCCACATGTAAACCACATGAAAGTACTCCTCAATCAGTCAGCCGAGAAGCACTGATGGAGCCCAAAGAGATGCCAGGCCCCAGGGGTCCAAAGACAAACCGTGCTTGTACTTGGGGAGTCTACAAAGGAGATAGCCAAGACAACTTAGAGGAACATGAAAAATAAATAGCAGATGATTGGAGAGGGAGAGATGGCACTGGGAACCAGTGGGGATCAAGAAAGGCCTCATGCACAATACCATGTTTGAACTGAGTCTTGAACGAAATTAGTCATTTTATTTTCTGACTTAAAACAAAAGATCAACTCTGTTTGAGGGATCTGGTATCGGCCTCCCTCCCTCCAATGCTGCTGGGATCCCTGCTTGCATTGGAAGGGTGGGGCTCCTCCCTCTCTTCAACACTGCTCACAGACCCTTGACAGTCTTCAGCAATTGCTAGAGCCAAAACATTCCTCTTTCTATGGCTCCCATAGAGTCATAGATCTCCAGTTGGAAGGGTCAGCTAGACAGGTCTCTTCATTTTACAGATTGGGAAACCAAAGTCCAGAAAAATGGGACAAGTTGGCCAAGGTCACATGGCTACTAAGGAGGAGGGACTGGACTCCAGACCAGGTGCCCTTGTCATTGCACCATGCTTGCTTTCCACACTTGCTAGATTCATCTCAGTCCATCAATGGGCACGCAATTCTCTAAAGCATAATGTGAGATCTTCCAGAAGCGGAATCTCTGTGCTCTTGCACTGACTGCCCCCACATTTGGGATGCTCACCCTCTTCGCCTCCCCCTTTTGGCTGCCCTTACTTCCTCCAAGACTCAGTTCAAAACCCTCTTCCTGCAAGAGGCTTTTCCCAGTCCTCCCAGCTACCTTACAAGCCCTAAGCCTGTTCTTCATCTCCAGTGACCTCCAATCTCTTGAAGATTGGGCCCAAGTCTCTCCCAGGCCAACCCACCCTGCACTGGCTAAACTCTCTTCTCTTCCCTACCTTGGCCCCTTGGCGAACAAACTGAATTCTGCACTATCCCCTTCTCTCCAGCTGCCTCTTTATCCTATGACCAGTCTTACTCTCCCAAGCCTTTTAATTGCCCCCACCATCTGCCACCTTCACTCCTATTTGTGAGCTGCTAAACAGACTTGGAGAAAATCATGAAATGGCGCTGGTGCTGAGTCCACTAAAATTTTGTGTTAAATAATTTCAAGTGAACCCTCATTACAGCAAAGCAACCCTTCTACACCCCCCTAATTTATTCAATATTCCATTTAACCCAGCAGCTTTTCCAAAGCCTTTTCATACCTCCTCAAATTCCCTATGGCTCCCTCTCCCCACCACCCTCTCAGCTGAGAACCTTGCTTGATATTTCAATGCAAAAAATGAGGTCAGTTACAGAAATTCCTCTTCTGCCATCCTCCTCATCACACGTCACTCAGAAGCCTTCCACTCTATTGCTTCCTTCACCCCTGGCTCACATGAAATGCCTTCTTGGCAAAGCACCAACAGCAGGTACCCACTGGGGGCTGGCTAATGAAATCAGAGCACATAACTGTTCCATAAGAAGTAACATGATGAACAGAGAAGGATGGAAAGAGCTGCATGAACTGAAGCAAAGGGACATCAGTAATGCCAAGAAAACAATGTACACAATGACTCAAATGGCATAAATGAAGGGAATGGCCACAAAACAACCAGAAGTAAATGTAAAATTAAAAATAACCAGCCTGACCCCAAATAAAGGATCAGAGACATCGCTCCCCGCACCTTGGCAGGGGTGGGAGGTCCTTAGGGGTAGAACCACCTTGCATATATTTTCAGATTTTCCCAATGGACTGATTGGCTTTATTTATTTCTTTTTAAAAATATTCTTTCTTACACGGGATGGTTCACTGGGAGGGGAAAAGCGGGATATGGTGGGAAATTTAGGTGATGTAGAAATAAAATATCAGCAATTTTTATTTGTAAAAAACATATGTGTGTATACAAACACATATATACATATACAGCATTAACATAAAGTTAGTTTTCATATGACATTTGAGAATCTTCTCACCATCCACAACTGATTTCTGGTGGCACTCCAGCTTATCCATAGCCCTCCTTCACCTATAGTGGTCACAACTGAAGAGTTAACGGGAGCTAGCCAGCCCAAGAAGCGTGGGCACACTACCTCCCTAGGCCTGGACATTCACCCTTGATTCATGTAGTAAAAGACTATAGGAGTTTGGAGACTGCGCTATCCCAAAGCTCCCTTATCTAGACCTTAGAAGACACCTCACTTCTTGTACATGGGACCTGACAAGTCATTACTCATCAAGATGACTTTTGTAACCTGAGTTCTAAACACCTGAGTTCACATATCCTCCCTCAGAAACTTACTAGCTGTATGATGCTGGCTGAGTCACTTAACCTCAAAGCCTCAGTTTCCCCATCTGAAAAAGGTACCTGCCTTCGTCAATTGCTAAGCACCTACTTCCCAAAATAGTTGTGAAGATCAAGTGAAATAATATAAAGGAACGTATACATATGTATCACTTTGAAAACCTTAACAAATGCTCTATTATTATTATTATTCGAGATAGCTCATGGTCACCCTCAGTTTGCTCATCTGTAACATGAGCATGATAATGGCACCTACTTCCCAAGGTTGTTGTGAGGATCACATGAGATAACGTACATCCAATACTTTGCAATTGTGAAGTCATATATACATTCAGGCCATTGTGGAGGCAGCTGGGTGGCATAGTGCAGACAGGGCTGGACTGGGGCCAGGACAGCTTGAGTTCAAACCCTGCCTCAGACACAGGACAGACAGAGAAAATGCCTGGAGTCAGAAGGTGGAGAGTCTTGTGCAGGGATCAGTAAAGAGGCCGGTGTCACTGGGGGATTGGGGATGGGGAGGAAGAGAGTGACAGGGAAGAAAAATCCTATCCTAACAAAATCTCACATCAAAAAAGAAAAACTGTTTTTAAAACTGGCCACTGCCAGCTAATAGAAGCACCTACTCTGAGAACAGCCTCCAGAGCACACAGGCACTAAGCATTTGAGGTAAGAAGTCCTGGATTCAAATTCTGATTCTCCTTTTTCCTGCCACTGTGCCCTGAGGCAGGGAAGGGAGGGGAGGGGTCCGGCAGCTCATTAAGCCTCATTTCCTCAGCTCTAAAATCAGAGGCCTGGCCTAGAAGGCATCCTCCCAGGAGAAGGAGCCTTGGCCTCTCACTTCAGCGCACCTTGGCAAGCTCCTTCTCCATTATCCCCTGCAATCCATCCTCCCACCCCACTGGCCTTGTTCTAGCAGAGTCACCCCACTGGAATTCCTTCTTGTGATTGTGCTAGTGCTGGGGACAGCAGCCCCAACCCCGGGGATGTCTGGTAGCAGGATAAGGATAAGACACTAACACACATACCCATAATACACCATGGCTCCAAACAAAGAGCCGCTGGAGTTCCTACAAAGAGAGTGAAGGACAATGCAGGAGAAGAGAAGGCACCTGGGTGCTCACCTGGAATGCTTCCCTTGGGGAAGCTCTTTCTCGGACTTCCCTCATGGCTCTCTCCTCTTCCCTCCAGGCACATGGCTTACTTCAGTGAGTCTCAATCTGGACCTCTTCAGTACCCTTTGCCTTTCATTGGACACAGTAGGTCTACTACTAGAGGTGCTGAAAAATGGATGTTTTCAGCCCTAGCAGCTACCTTGAGAGCCTGAGGACTCCTGGCTCCCTGAGCCATCTCCCCTGTCCAGTGGGATAAGCTTCCTTATATAAACTACCCCATTTGTCAGAAAAGATGACCAAGGACAGCAGCGTCCTGCACCTCAATAAACTAAAAAGAGCCATGATTGGCTGCCTGAGAGATCTGGATGTGTGGGGGGCTGGGAAACAGCAGATGCCGGGGAAACGTGAATGAAAACCTGTCAAGTTGTCCCAAAGAGATGTCCTTAACACATAATAGGACATGGCTATATTTAAAATATTTGTCAATGTGCAAGATGAGACTTCTCTGTTTTGAGCATTTCTTTTGTGACTTTGTCTATATCAATTTTGTACAGTGAGTATCTTTTCTAGAAGGGACCCTTTAATCCCTTTTGGGGAATGATTCACTCTTAAGCTTTGTTTTGGGACTTTCCCTGGAGTTCTACCCTTGGGAGAAGGCAAAACAAGTCAGAGAGTGTGAGAAAAGCCTGATCTTGGGGGGATGGGTCAGATCACCCCCCCAAAAAAAATTCCAGGCTTTATGAGAGCCAAGAGCAGGCCCCCTTTTGAGAGGGGGCCCCTTGGTCCAGGGTAACCATGGTAACCCTCCTTTTGTCATTCATTAGTCTATTCAATCTCTAATTGCTCCTAATCAGCCAAGGCTTTTGAAAGGAGGCCTTTTTCATCTGGGCAATTTCTGTCCAAACTAGAGGAGGCTGGATCTGGCCCCTAACCACAGAAGCCTACCTTATTTGGAAAAAGCAAACATTTGGATGAAAGAGGGAAAAGAGCCACAAGG
Source organism: Pseudochirops cupreus (assembly GCA_028627135.1). Taxonomy (NCBI): domain Eukaryota; kingdom Metazoa; phylum Chordata; class Mammalia; order Diprotodontia; family Pseudocheiridae; genus Pseudochirops; species Pseudochirops cupreus. The sequence goes on from CM053583.1 coordinate 203,808,308, forward strand.
TAAGGAGAAGGGAAGAAAGGACAGAAAGAGAGGCCGGGAGATGATTACTGAACTTTCCTGATTTAGGCCTTAGACATTTCCATGGGCACACAAAATTATTTTCTGTGTCTACTGCCAACAGACACCAGAAACCTTATTCCTTTTTTCTCCAAGGTTAGACTCTCAATTGCTTGTAGAATTGCAACTACATTTGTTCCAGATTCCACTATGAGACACCTTTCACCTTGGTGAAAATCTTGGGCACCGAGATTTCAGTTGGTTATTCTAACACATAATGAATCATTTCATCTACCATGCAGAATACTAATTGGATGCTGTTGAGGGCTAGTGCAGTTCTTTCAAGGTGGTGGGGGAATTCAAGATTATATTTAGTTTTCAAATGAGATGAAATCAAAGTTAGGATTTGTTGTACATATTTGTAATTCTCCCAGGGCAGGGTAATGCCATTGGTAGGCAGCTTTGGAGAGCTCAGCATAGCACACTTCACTGCTTGTAGCTGTCAAGAATTTTGAAAATGAAGTTTGTCCAGCCTAGCCTACCTGCAGTAGTTTGATTGCACTGTTTTCACATACTAATTAGTCTATATTCTTCCTAATGAATGCTTGCTAGTTAACACTTGGACTGTGGCCTAAGCAGTGTGAGCTCATAGCATATAGGTGTGTTCATTTTTAGATGCAAACAGTCCGTTGTGAGAAGCTGCACGTGTCCTTACAGACCATACTTTGGAAGTCATTGAACTCCGTGGATACATCGGTCTAGAAAAGTCCCGATTCTGTTTGCAGCAAGTGCACACACCTTGATCGAGGTTCTGCAGTGTTTGGATCTGGTTTTCTCCAAAAATGGTTCCCCCGACTCATTCCAAAACAATGCCTCTAACTGCTACCCTGGGCAACCGGGTGATTGATCACGTGGCTGTAATGCTGGCTTCAGAGTCACAGCCCTGAATCCAACTCCTACCTCCAGCATATATTAGCTCTGTGATTCTGTGCAAACCTCAATGTCTCTGAGCCTGAGTTTCCTCATGCAGAAAATAGAGATAATAATTTCACCTTCTTGAATGAGAGAAGCTGTGTGAGATGCTCGCAAGCCTTAAAGCACCATCTACATGCTATTATCATTAGCATTCTTATTAAAATGGGGAGTGGGGCATTTCAAGAAGGAATATTGAGTGAACACTGAGAATCTTAAAAGTCATGGCAGTGAGTCCTAAAGTGGATTTGCATTCCACTTCCTTTCTTCATAAATAATGAGCCAAGTGACCTTTCATTACCAAAATAAATGACATTTACCAGAAAAAGGTTAAGGTATGTTTCAGAAACTTTGTCAAAGTGTATGTTGAAATAAGGTGGATTGTGGAAGGCCTTAAAAGTCATGGAGAGAAGTCTGAACATTGTTTCGCAGACAATAGGAAGCCCCTGAAGATTCTTAAGCAAGAATGGTCTCGTAAAATCTCTGGGTACAAGTCATAGACCAGGTGGGAAGATCTGCAGAAAGGATATTGCAAGAGTCTAGGTAGGTGGTAAAGATGGCCTGGTTTACTGGTCAGAGTGCCTTTGCTGCTTGGGGGATAAAGGTGGCGGTGGGAAGCATCAAGCAAAAGGAGGCCCCCTTCTCTTTCCTGGCATCAGAGCTAAGAGCACAGCACACAAAGTTGGAGCTGTCCATGGTGAAACCCAAAGCTCCTCATCACCTCCCAGTATTGGAGAAATGATTCTGACCTGCACTGCTCTGAACCTAGGATGGTCAGCTCATCTTAGCTGCAAGGATTCTAGATCTCCATCATGCTGGGAATGATGCCACTGCCTATATGTGAAACGCAGCCCGGTAGAAACACGTTGGAGCTTACAAACTCCAGCTGAAGCCTTTTAAAAGTCAGACGCTCTCTGGGGCACCTGTTTCTGAGCCAAGCCCATCTGGGACAAGTAGAACATAAAGTCCCTAAGACATGGCCTTTTATCTTTTATAACTCCACTGCTTAGCACAGATGCTTAATACAAGACTGTTGACTTGAACAGAACTGGTCTTCATTGTCCACAGAACTAGAATGGACCGCAGGCATGCTCGAGAACTAAGTCCCCATCTTCCTGACAAATGCCGTGACATCTTAGAGGCAGCAGGTGGAACAGTGAGTAAATGAGCTGAGTTCCAGTCCTGCCACAGACACCTACTCGCGGTGTGACACTGGGTAAGTCACCTAGATGCTTTCAGTCTCAGCTTCTCATCTACAAAATGAGTATAATAATAGGAGCTAATATATACAAAGTGCTTTGCAAAGCTGAAAGTGCTACATAAAATGTTGGAGGAGGACAATGATAGTGAAAAATGAGTCCCAGAGAGGTCTAGAGATGGAAGAGACTGTGTCTAGGCCAACCTCCTCATTGAATAGGTCAGGATACTGAGGCCCAGAGAGTCAGATGACTTGCCCAAAATCATTCAGGTACTAAGTTGCAGAAATGGAATTTTAACTCAGGTCCTTTCATTGGAAATTTGGAGCATTAAAGTGAAATGACCAGAACCAGAAAAACATCGTACACAGTTATCAACAGCATTGTGTGATCATCAACCATGAATGACTCAGCTCTCCTCAGCAACACAACGATCTAAGACAAGTCCAAAGGACTTGGGAAGACAAATGTCATCCCCATCCAGAGAAAGAACTGATGGGCTCTGAATGCAGAGTGAAGCATATTGTTTTCACTTATTTTATCCTTTTTTATATTTTTTGTTTTGATCTGTTTCTTCTTTCACAATTGTGTCTAATATGGAAATATGTCTTACATGGTAGCACACATATAACCTATATCAAACTACCTACCACTTTAGGAAAAGGGGAGAGGAGGGAAGGAAGGAGGGAGAATAATTTGGAATTCAACATGTTATAAAAATAAATGTTAAAAATTGTCCTGACATGTAATTCGGAAAATATAAAATACTATGAAAAACAAAAAAGAAAAGAAAAGAAAAAGAAATTGAGTGCATTTCCAGCAGCAGCACACTTTATATTCAGATTACTATGCCCATACAAAGGAAACTCCTGGGCTTTATCTGAGGCTGTTCACTCAGTAGCAAAATGTTTACCCTTCCAGCATCCTCCCCAGACTCCAGGGAGATTGCTGAAGGGTAATCAACCAGGGAAAACAGTCCATGGTGGGGGTGAAAATGTGAAGATACTTTTTCTTCTGTGTTTTCTTGGCTGTATTTATAATTCTCAGTAATTGGATGAATTCTCAAGCTGTGCATAATTAAAACAGCAGTGCAGAAGTACTTCCATTTTCCCCAAATATTAGACTGCATGATCCAGTCAATTTGGTGATGGAAGGCAAAGATGAAAATTTCCATTTCCTAATTGACCCGAATCACTGCTATAATTCATTTAGGACTAAGATCCCATTTCTAGACTTTCGTCTTTCTTGGCCTCCAACTTTGGACCAGACTTTCCAGAAACCAACCAATACTCAAAGAGGTAAAGGCTCAACACTGGCAGATATGGGCCTGATGTTTTCTCCCTGCTGAGTCTCTTGCTATACATGGCATAAGAAAGGTATTTGGTGGAAGGGGACTTTTCTTTGATAAGCTGTTTATTAATAGCTATTCAAAAATCTCAATGTCTTTTACCTCCAACACAACTCATAAAATCACAGAAGTTCAATATTGGAAGGAAATTCAGAAGCTGTCTCATCTAGCCCAACCATACCTGATGGCAAATCCCCTCTACAAATCCTTCTCCTTCAGACTTTCCAGTTAGGCACAGCCATTCGACAGTTCTACTTCTGAAAATGTTCATACTGGCATTAAACCAAGAGCTACTGTCCATATCCCCCACCCATTGCCCTCTGAGATCAAGTAGAGAAGTAGAACACCCCTTCCATGTGATAGCCCTACAAATGCTTGAAATCAGCTATTAAGCTGCACTGTATACAAGTCTTCTCCAGACTAAGCACACTCTGTTCCCTCAAGTGATCCTCATTTGACATCATCCTCACACCCATCATCATGCTGGAGCCCATCCTCTAGACACTTGCAAACTTGTACATGTCCTTGCTAAAATGAGATTCCCATAACTAAACAGATGGAGTGTGGCCAGAACAGAGAGCACTGTCACAGTCCACAGACACCATGCCTCTATCCAAACAGGCTAGATATTAGGGAATATTGTCATCCCAAAAAAAGAGTCATAAGGTATTGAACATGGCCAGTAGAAATAAAAAGAAAAAGAATCATAAAACTGCGATCAATGAGATCGTAACAGACAAGGACTGACAATCACAGAACTGGGAGTTGGCAGGCAGACAGACAGATTATTGGCTAGTTGTAGAAAAGGCAAGAATCAGAATAAGATGAGAAGAAAGGCAGAGAATGAGGAAACTCTACCAATAATGCAGCAGTTCCAGTTTGACCTATTCAAAAGAACCACTGGTGCTGAAAAAGGAAGATAGGGGGAAAAAAAGATGAAATGTTGACCTTGGCCCAAGTCTGCACTACCATCTAGCACCTGTCAAATCGACAAAGATTGTAGAAGCTGATAACATTCATTGCTGCCTTCTGATTCTAGAAAAGCAGACACTATTATACTGTAGGGAAAGCTGTAGATTAGTTCAATCTTTTGGAAGAGCAATTTGGTGTTAGAAAAGTCACAAATATTCCCATACTCTTCAACCCAGTGGTTCCATTACTAGAACAAAATACCCCAAGGAGGTTCTGTATTGACAGGGACAAAAATGCCCCATCTGTACTCCTTATGCCCAGTGTCTGTGAGAGCAAAGAGCTGGAAACAAAACAGCCTTTCAAATCTTGGGGGATGGCCGAACAAATTCAGGCAGAAGGATGTAGTGGAATACCTCATGAGACAAGGAATGATAACTATGGAGAATAAAAAGAAGGATAACTTAAAGAAGAGAAAACAGTGAAGGAGGCAGAATGCAGAAGAAACCTTGACTACTATCCTGACTACAGCTCTATTTTTTAAAAAAAAGGATAATCATGACGGCAACAGAATCTCAATAAATATTCAGAAATGTAGTTATTAGAGTGCTTGACTTATAGTCAGGAAAACTTGAGTTCAAATCAGACACTTAGCTGTGTGATCCTGGATAAGTCACATGACCTCTTCCAGTCTCAGTTTCCCCATCTGTAAAATGAGAGTAATAATCACATCCACCTCACAGAGTTGTTGTGAGGATAAAATGAGATGATATGTGTAAAGTGCTTTGCAATCCATACAGTGTTATATGGATACAAGCTAATATTACTACCATTACTAAAAACTTGAAAAGGGCTCACAGAAATAAATGGGTGATTGTGCTACTACTTTATTCAAAGTTCAGGGGCACATTTTCAGAAACAATCAGTAACTAACAGAAGCCTATGGTTGTGCAACATCACTTTCCATCACCTTTCTGTCTTCTTATATTTCACTTGGGATTTATCTGGTTTTCTGACTTTCCTTTCTTATGTCCATGTTGGAATACTTTTATTTATTGAAGGAAGTCAAAATAATTTTTAAATAACTATATTTTAAAATGAATAGCAAGTTGTACAGAAAAAATTCGCAGTTTCATGTGCAGTCATCTTTTTTATTATACTATGTTATAGAAATGTTTATTCCATAAATTTAAAATAAAATAAATAGGTTTTTCTAAAAGTAAAGTAAAATCAAGTATATCCATAATGGAAAAAAAGAATGTGAATTGAGAAGCCTTGAGTTAAAATCCCAGCTCTGTTGATTTGCTGTGTGTGCTTGAGCGAGTCACTTCCCTTCTGTAAAATAAGAAAATTGGACTTGATGGTCTGTACTGTCCCTCCTGTGTCAGACGTTTAATATTCTTTGTGAACCAGAAAGTCTTCCATGGGCAACCCTGACACACTCTACCAAGAACATATTGACAAAGAACACCAAACAAGTGACAGCATCCTAAGGATTACCTAAAGACATGGAGGCATTGACAGTAGCACTAGGGAGCCAAGTCGTTGCTGCCAAAAGTTACAGAAGAGTCATCCTTAAGAGCCCAGACAAGGATTTTTGCAGAGATGGGAAATATGCCACGTTTCCCAGAAGGCTGCAAACCTTTGCCCCATCAAATGCTTACAAAATGACAATCAGGTGGTCATGAGCTTGCTATCCTTCATAAACTGGTAGACAACAAATCCCCCTACCAAACGACAAACTCTGCAGTATTCCTGAGAATGGAGCAAAAAAGTGTATTGGGCCTGGACTATTATCGTAGACCAAACTGCTGCCCATGATTGCTCATTGCCCCATAAAACTTGAAGAGTGACATTTTGAATGGATGTGGCCTACCAAAGATTCATAACGTCCAGAGTCTATAGAAGGACAAGATCCCAAATCCAGACTTATCAGAAGAAATCAAAATCATGGGGGGAAGGGATGAGGTGCATACTAGTCAGGCCACAAGCACACATTAAATACTTACTGTATGCCAAGCATGGCTCAGGGGATATAAAGGCAATGACATAGTGGTGTCTGCCCTCATGTAGTTCACAGGCTAATATTGGGGGTGGGGGAGACATGTAAATAACTGGATATTTTTTAGGTATATACTGAGCACATGGAAGGTAATCTCAGAGGGGAAAGAAACAGTGCTGACTTGGGGTGGGGGAGGCAATGTGCAATGAAACAATGGAAGGCCTCCTGAAGAAGGTGGGACTTGAGCTCCTCTCTAGCCTTTGTTTTCAAAGAGCACGGATGACATCAGGAAAGTGATCTCCTGACTTGCTCTTAAGTTAGATTTAAGCGAGGCACGGATGCACAAAGTCATCAGCCTCACTCTCTCCTCTAGAGTCATCAGAGTCCAGTGGCAGGACAAAAGTCAGGACGAGTGGTGATGGCCCCGTATGCAAGGGATGGACTTGGTGTCTTCCTTCTCTGACCAAGCTCTGAGCACTCCACAGCACCTGCTTCTGCCACCTTCATGGCCATCGGAATAGACTGTTCTCATCTGCCCATTCCAGTAGGGGATGTCTTCACACACTTCGCTAAGTCATTGATGGGTTTGAGACCTGTCAGTTATTGTCACCCTGGGTTAGCCCGTTGACCGAGACAGTTTCACCAGGATGTGGCCACTGCAGATTCTTGCTCCAGCTTCTTGGAGCCACAGGTGAGAGGTGGGAGAATCAGGTGGGCACCAAAGGTGGCCAAGCAGCCCTCCCACCAGAGGGGCTCATTCTCCAGGGATCCTGGAGGCAAAAGGGAGGAAGGAAGCACTGTAAAGCCAATGAGCCGGCAAAGGCACAGAGATGGGAGACAGGAACCATGTGAGAAGAAGCACGTGTAGGTCAATGCTGCTGGATGATGGAGTATGCAGAAGAGGAAAACTTAAAACTGGAAAGGTGGGATGGGCCCAGACTAAGGGAGGCTTTAGAAGTCAGAAGATTTTATATTTGATGCTTGAAGTAACAGAGAGTCATTGGAGTTTACTGGGGGAAGGGGATAGTGCTGTAGTCCAAGGTATGTTTTAGGAAAATCACTTTGGTAGAATGAATTTTGGTGTTTGGGGGAGAGAAATCTGTCTTGGGCATGTTGAGATGCCTCCTACTACCTATTTCAAGATGCATAAGGGGCGGTTGGTGATGGACAGCTGGCGCTCATCAAAGAGTAACATCTCTCCTGATCTGGGCTGGGCACTCAGACCTGGGATTCCACATACTGATTAGAGTTGAACTCTCAGGAGCCAATAAAATCTCCAAGTGAAATGGTAGAGATAAAAAGAGATGGGGCCCCAGTGCAGACTCCGGGAGACCCACCTGTCCTTGGACCTGGCCTACATGATAACTGAGCAAGGGAAGCGAAGAAGGAGTGGTGGCACATCTGAGTTTCTAAACCTTTTCTGTGTTGTCTGCTGGCTTTCTCGTGTCATTTGCAGCTTCTACAAAATTCAAAAAAAATCCACATTTTATTTCTTATGCCAACCCACGATATATTAAAACTGTGATGGGGAAAGTCACTGAGTGGAAGGGGTAACTGTACTGACTATGTTTTCGGGGAGCCTACAGGATGGGGGACAATGACCAAATCCCAAGACAATGACCTAAAAAGCCCAACATTACCCACGGGGGCAGCGGTCTGACAGGTGGCAAACTAAAAAGAGCTAATGACAGTCCTCACTTGGACCATTTCAACCTAACCTCCACTGAATGGAAGATGAGAACCAGAAGATAATTAGTAAAACCATCATTGAAATAAAAATAATCATTTAACAACAAAATAATGAAATATTGAAATAATCATTTAAAAGATAGTTTTTCCTGTTAAATCAGAAAGCTGCATCACCTTCCTGAGCCGGCTCCAAGTAGCAATGCTATGAAAGGAAACGGTCTGTGAGAGGGAGTGTGTCACAGAGGATAGAGTGCTGGACCTGGAGTCAGAAAACCCTGGGCTCGAATTCTGTCTCTGTCTGCTGACTGTGTGCCCCTGTGCACATCACTGCTTCTCTTTAAGCCCTGGAGGAGTTCAGACTGGACACATCTCCATCTGAGGCTCTCAGGGCCCTTGAATGAAGACCTAATCAGTGTCCTTTAAATGGAATAGTCAAAGTAGTGACCAGTCTTAATTCCCCCAAAAAGCCAGAAGGGGTAGCTAGATCCTAAGGGAGAATAGCTAGTGACCAGACTAAGGGGGATGTCTTTTCATTAACCTTATGAAGAGATGTTCCTTTTGTTCATCATTGACCAGACTGAAAGAGGGAGTCACTAGATGATATAACTGAAGGAAAGAAAGGGAGGGAGGGAGAGAGGAAGGAAGGAAGGAAGGAAGGAAGGGAGGGAGGGAGGAAGGGAG